>OX376704.1:29495177-30695177 GCA_947389935.1 Agrilus cyanescens
AACTTGACGTTATGCAATTGCATAAAGTGCGGCAACTTTTACAAAACACAAGGATACCCAAATGTTACATATTTTTGAGAAGAGAAAGAAAATCTCTTTTTAATTAAAGCATAACTATGATTCCTATTTAAAAAAAAAAAAGAAACACGACTTTATTCTATAACTCAAAAGTTCGCGTTTTTTAAATTTTTTTCGATGCCAATTTTCAAGTTTTGTTTACAACTCGAAGTTGTAATTTTTTAATAACACCAGTAAGTTTTTTTTTTTCAATAAAAGCAATTCGAGAATGCGCCACTCATTTTTCAGTACCTCTACCCTCTACCGTAATCCTAAAAGTAAGAGTACATTGGATGACCTCAAAAGTGTATCTTATTTTAAAGAAGTTCCTTTCATCACAATGATCCAATTACTTTTAGTGAAGAAGTACTATACCTCCTTCTCGAAGAACTGGAAAGCGCCAATATAGATATACTTAATGCAGCAAGAGAAACTCCATTACACATAGCTGCTCGCTATGGCCGCATAAGTTTTGGAGAAGCTTTGATTACGAGAGGTGCAGACATCCTTGCAAGAGACGGTTTTGGTTTCACACCACTTCACAGAGCCTGTTACAATTCTCAATTAGATTTTGTGCGCTTGCTATTGAGATATAATGCTGATGTTTCAGTGAAATGTGACTTTGGTCTCACACCTTTTATGGTAGCTATTAACAACGCAGGTAATCCTGGAATTGCTTTTGAACTGTTGGAAAAAGATGTTTGCCTAAATGATGTTACCACTAATGGTTGCAGTGTTCTTTTACTGGCTGCTAACAGCCAGCATCCAATTGCTTTTAAATTGATAGAAAGAGGGGCAAATGTAAATCATGTTACTGCTAGTGGCCACAGCGCACTAGAACTTGCTCTTTTTTGGCCGGACTCGGGATTGTATTACAAGATATTAACTAAATTCGACAGACGGTTGCTGAACTATGAATTTTTCTACTCTTTCTTTACAAAATGTAAATTTCCAGATGAACAGTGGGCATTTTGTGCAATTTGTTTATTAAATTGCGATATTTCATCAAAACTACTAGGACGGTATTTCAGGACTAAACCAAATGATTGGGTTTCATGTTTCAGCAGAAATATTCCTGCAGAAGTTAGAGTAGAATTAATTTCGAAATTTTTATCGCTTGATGTACCGCTTGCAATTGAAGATGCTTTCTTTTTGCTCTGCACATATGGATTCGGCAAAGAAATGGAGTGTGTTATTCAAAGTAACATGCCATGCATTCGATATGATAGTTCAAGTAACTGTCGTTACAACAAAATATTGATTTGTCCTGTTTTCTACGGAGCTATTTTCATACATGAAGATTTAAAGGAACTTGTGAATACATTGTTTTTGTGGAATGGAAATTCACATGAGACATTCGAAGAATTCCCCAATATTCTAAAATTTTTGGATCTACGCCAAAGTAGCGTTCCTTCTTTGGTTGAGTTAAGCAGAGATGCCAGCAGGAATCTGATTAAGAATTCCTGCGTTTTTAACGGTGGTTCTTTAGTTTATCACCAGTTTTTAAATTCGTTACCGTTACCTCAAATAATAAAGGACATTATTAAACTTCAAGTTCCTTTATATTTCTAATCGGATTTTTCATTTGTTTGTTTTTCATGTATTATTAAGTGTTATTACGCTAAAGTTCTTTTATATTTTTTAATGCATTTTTCATTGTTTGTTTTTTATATATTATTAAGTGTTAAAGTCTGAAAAACATTCAATAATTTTTAACAATTTACATTATTTTTTATTATTCGTTTTATAAATAGTATAAAAATTTTCTGTATTTGTTTTTATTTTTTAACTCCTATTTGATTTATTCTGAAATTAAATATTAAAACTTAAATGATGCGGTGGGGTAAACATGGCTGTTCTTCCGCCATTGTTACAACAAAATACAGCTTTTCTTTAAAGTCAGTAAGTATGATCATATAACATAATCATTTAAGAGATAGTACTCCGATATGATTATTCTTTTTTCATTAAATAGAGTAAAACTGGTACGAGTCGATCCATTTTCTGATATTTTAAATTTAGTTTTTTTTTTTGTGGAAAAGTGAAAATCTAACAAAACATTCTTAAGGAAGGTAACTTCAGATTGACCAACTAAAACATTAATAAGAGTGAATTTTGAGTGATGAAATTTCAGCGATTTTTTTGTGTTTACTAAGAACATTATAATTCTAGCGGTTGTGTAGGAATTATATAGTGGTGTTATGCCTGAATGTATAAACTTTTCAATGTTTATATTTTACTGTCTTTAATTTTTTTTTACTTTTGATTTTTAAATTAACCCCCCCATTATCGTTATTTTTATTAATCGTTCGGTCGATGATTGGGGCGTACTTGAGAATCAGAATTCAACGAGCTCTCTTTGGGAGTTAGAAATTTCTTTGTGCAACAGTTTGCAGAACTGCGATGATTGTAATTATCTACGGTTGATCTTAGTTCATCGGATGGTGCAAAATAGATTGCATAGATTAGAGAAAAAATAACTAAATATGGGAAAGAACCAACAGTGAACAACAAACAGTGCTGTAAATTACTCATACGAGACAACTCTGTTACAATTTTAATACATGTAATTTATACCTTTAACCCAAGGAAAATAGCATTTCTACGGGACCAATTTGTTGAGATTGATATATTCCACATTTTATGTGTAAACGATTTGTTACCGATTACGTTTCTTCATCATTGATCTTTTAGAAAGAGTTTTCTTATAATTGTGCTATAGTGTGTTTTCCATTCAATAAATATTTTCACTGTTCCATAAAGTTTTACTACTGTTCAATGTTCTCTTTTTTAAGTAGAAAATTGACCAGTGCCAACATATTTTTTTATTTTATGAAGGAAAGTATGTGTTTTCTTGTATAAAAAAAGAAAATAATCACATCAAGTTTCTACTTCAACTTGTAAGAAAAAACTCAAAATTTAAATTTCGTGGGTTTTGAGTTTAGTTGGGGTGCCATCCGTTTGAAGGCGCTGAAATCAGTCGAAAAGAGTTTGTCAGCTATATTTCTCCCGTATATCTATGATTGTTATCGTAAACATAACCCATGTAATCGGAGATAATCTGAACGTTGTTTAGAATTTTATTTCTAAGAAATATTGTAACGTTTTACGAATTTCGAATATTACCGGTAGTGTTTCATGGTTGTTTTTTCTTTCAACAAAACAAGTGGCTTTCAGTGCTGTTGTGCTAATTTAAAAAGGATGAGTTCGTCGTCAGACACAGAAAACTTGGAGAGTACAAACGATGACCATTCAAATGTGAGTTATTGTTTTTTTAATTGCGTTATTCTTAATCATTAAAACATTACCGGTTACATTAGGTTAGGGTGTATTGCGTTGGCGAATTGTACAAGACCGAAATATTTAAAGCCATTGTAGCTAATGATTTAAATAAGGTGAAAGAATTATTGGCGTCCACAAATTGCTTATCTGCTCAAGATAACAATGGCCACACGCCTCTACATTTGGCTGTTATTACCAACAAGTATGTGGCTTAACAAAGTTCATTTTGTCTCAATAACACGATTATTTTTAGTAAAGAAATACTAGAACTGCTCCTCCAGCAACAAGGTATCGATGTAGACGCTTTAAATTACCCGGGAGAATCTCCTTTGTTCTTAAGTTTGCTTCTTAAAAGAGACGAAAATTTTGTATTACAAATAATAAATGCAAACTGTAACGTCAGTATAAGTAACAAAATAAAAGAAACGCCATTACATTTAGCTGCTCGGTATGGCTACACATTTGTCGGAGAAGCTTTAATTAAAAGAGGTGCCAACGTTAACGCAAGAGACAGTTCTGGATTCACACCTCTTCACGAAGCTTGTTCTTATTCTCATTTGGAATTTGTACGGTTGCTATTGAGATACGATGCCGATACTTCGATTAAATGCGATTCTCATCTTACACCTTTCATGATGGCTGTTAACAACACGGATAATCCTGCAATTGCTTTGGAATTGATAGGGATAGAACATCGCTTAAATAACATAACTGTCGATGGTTACAGTACTCTTTTATTGGCAATTAACAGCTTCAATCCAATTGCTTACGAACTAATAGAAAGCGGAGCAGACGTCAATCATTGCCCTCCTGATGGTCGTTGCGCGCTACAACTCGCTCTTTTTTGGAAAGATTCGAAATTATATCACAAAATATTTCCCAAGTTCGACAAACACTTGTTGAATGTAAAATTTATGGTTTCGTTATTCACGAAATGTCAGTTTCCGGGCGACGAGTGGGGTCTTTGTACAATTGATTTATTAAAATATGATTTATCGGGAATATTTCGAAAATATTTTAAACGGCATCCAAATAGCTGGAAATTAACTTCAATCAAAAATATTCCTCCGGCAATTAGAGTAGAATTAATCGATAGATTTTTGTCACTCAATGTGCCGGTTACAGTAAACGATGCCTTTGAAGTTTACAGTAAATACGGATTTGGCGAAGAATTGGAGGTTGTTCTTAAAAGAAACATACGATATCAAACATATAGAAGTGTAACTAACCGACCGTACGAAGAAATATATCTTTGTCCGGTTTTATTTGGAGCTGTTTTTTTACATGAAGATTTAAAAGCACTTGTGTATGCATATTTACACATAATAAACAGGCGGAGGACCATTAAACTCAACGCCAATATTTTAAAATTTGTAGAAATGAGCCATTTCAGGGTTCCGTCATTAGTTGAGTTAAGTAGAAACGCCAGCAGGGTTTTTATTTATAATTCGTGCCTTAATAGGGATTCTTTAACTTCTCATAAATTTTTGAATTCGTTAATGGTACCTCAAATAATAAAGGATATTATCAAACTTAAAGTTCCTGTATATCGTTTTAATTGTTAAGGAAGTAAAAATTATTCAACGATTTTTATTTTTTTTTGTATACAAATATAAAGACGTTTTTAAATAAGAGACTTTAAGTGTTTTGTTTTTCTCTAAATCGCTATTTTCTAATTTTTAAAATAAATGATAAAACCTGAAAGCCTGTTTGAATATTCGGCCCAAATGTGACCATAAACATATGGGATTCTCACCTAAGACGTGGTGGTCGATACATCGGAAACTAAGTAATTGTTTTAGGAGAAACGTTTTGTATAAAACATCCTGTATATTTGACCGTTTAATAGAAAATAAAATTTTTGTTATGTATTGTCCTTAACACGTTTTCGAGATTTTTTGAAAAGATTGGCGATTGGAGACTTTATTTAAATTAAACGCATTAGATCTAGTTTTTCAGATAAAGCCTTTATTTTTTCTAGGATTGCAACGTATTGTAGTGTTCGAGGGTTTATTAAATCTATTTTTACAGACTAAAGTATAGAAACAACAATTTATATACACTGATTTAATTATTACAACTTAAAAACACTATTAATTAATACTAAACTTAGATTACTATTTATTTACACTATTCACTTATATGCACGTTTCAATTTATTTGCATTCTCACTAGTATCGCTGTCGATTTATTTCTTATGTTACTACCGTCACTGTCAATTTATTATTAACTAACTCACTTTTATAGCATCCATAGAAAAGGTCGGGAAAAGTCTGGAATATTCGAAACGTCGAAAGATTGTTTACATTTCTGCGAACCGCTTAATTGCTTTTAAAAAACCGAGTTATTCTAGTTTGAAGTTTGGTTATTAAACTCAATCAAAAAAAGGACTGGAACGAAGGAATGGTCAATTTTAAAATATTTATTACTTTTCTCAATTCGTATTTTGCAATCTTAAAAAAAATATAGAAACAAGATCTAGTACGACTCTAGTCTCCAAGCTTCAACTTTTTCGAAAAACCTTAATAACAGTGAAAACGAAAAAAGTATAAAGAACAATTATACATAATTAAAATTTGATTTTCTATTGAGCAGTCAAATGATATATAGGGTGTTACGAAAATGAAAACACCTTGTATAAATAAAAATAATTTTTAAATAAATATAAAACATATAAAACTTTTATTCAAAAGTTTCCGATATATCGCGTCTTAGGTGAGACACCGACACCCTATGCCTTATATGTTCCACCCTGACATCCATAATATAAAGTGGGCAGTTTGTAGAGAAGTTAGTAGTGAAAAGGATTAATTTTATAGAGATTAGAATAGATGTTGACAAATTGCATGATCTGCTGGTGTTATATTTCTAAATTATCTCGTAAACTTCAAGTTAATGTGCACTGCATAACAAACTACCACGGTTAATTGCCATCCTACACTCCAGCTGCTGATATAGCTTTTTCCCTCGCTTTTGCTTTTTTGCTGTGATTGCTATTTTTATGCTTTTGCTTTGATTTCGGATTGTAATGTTTATTCTAGCTTTAAAAATATATCGTACTTAAAACTGGCGTAAAAAAGTATCAGGCTTTACTGCTAACGGGTACTAAGCCGTTATTGAAGGCCAGAGCGCTAATGAGCAACGTCACATAAAGTGGTCCTTGTAGGGAACTGTTTTAATCTTATACTCGGGGTATTTATCGTGCAAAAAGTTTTTTGATCGCGGATTCTTATAGACGAAGATCATAAAAGCACTTGTGCAAATAAATTGTTTTTATTTTTCATTTAACGCTAATAGAATAACTTTAAATTTTGAATAGTAGTCCATTAAATGAAGAAAATCCATCACAATCAGAAGAACAGCTTCAAAAGTTTTGTGAAAATGTTTTCAAGTTGTTTTTCTGATTTTAAAATTTCGTGAAATCTTAAGCAAAAGACGTGTAGTATTTCTATAAAAAAATAACTTTTGCAGGTTTTTTAAATAATTACAAAATATTATATGTATATAGATTATGTTAATATTTTACACCAAATCAAAAGAATACGTTTGCGTGTCAATTGCCATACTATACGAACTGCAAATTCCAAAAGGTTAAAGGCTAAATTAAACAAAAATTTCTTAAATAAAATGATTTATTTACACATTTTTCAAATTAGGCACTGCTGAACCATACTGCCCAAAATGTTTGCAACAGATATTTAAAAATCTCTGTTTTGTTGTTCAGAAGTACATTTAAACATATAAGAAAGGTGTACGGTACTATTTCAGTTATAAGTAAAATTATTACAGAAGCGGTTTGAAAAATAGACCTATTTTCGAGTAATAAACTTGTCGCTTTCTGGTTTTCCTTATTTTCCACTGTTAATCCCCTGACTTCTACGTCAGAAATCGGTGAAATATTTACTTCTGAAATTTTTTTGTCAAAATTGATCTAAAAATCATTTAAAAACACTTACCTTTCCCATCAATTCTTTGAAATTTTAAAGATAATACTATAACAGTTAAAAACACCGTCACAATTATTCTCTTCATTTTTTAAATTAATGTCTGCAATCAGTATAATAAATTATTTACACTTTTACGATTTTGTTCAAATGTACGGAAAACTTTTAAACATGATGTGAATGAAGATAAATATTTATGGTATTAAAAAACAAGAAGATTTGAAAATTTTGAGATAATTCCACGCGTCATTGCAAATATTTAAGATCTTTCACTAATTTTTATCAGCCAGTCTGTCTCTTAAATAAACTTCACAATCAAATCATTTTGTTTCTAACAAAAGACGAAATTATCTGTTTTGTATTATTTAACAAATCAAGGAACTAATATTTTTACGATTTTTATGTTAAATAAAAACCATTTTTAATATTTTTTGATCCAAAGAAACTATAAAATTCGATTCTACCCAAATTAATTAGAGAATTTTTTTAATCAAATACTCTTAAATGTTTTTTGCGCCCAGAAAATTGTTATAAGACGTTTAAAGTTTTTTCTGTAATCTATAAGTAAATAACTATTTTTTTTTTCTAAATTTTTGGGTGGGAAAAGGAAAAGCCTCATATATTTTCATAAAAAGCTTGCAATTTTTTTTTTAATTTACTCCCCATAATCAAAATAATTTATTTACGTTACGCGTCCCATTTTGTCACAAAAATCGAGTTATAATTCTTATTTAATGATATACGTTCTTGTAAAAATTATTTAAATAAATTAGAAACGACATTTCGATGGTCAAATTTGCGAAGCCAAAAATTAAAATAATTAGTATTTAATCTAATGTATTTTTTTTTTTCATCACTTCATCAATTTTAATAGCACTGAAAACTTCTTTAGACGCTTTATGTGATTTTTAGTAGGAGATAGAAATGTGGATTCGCGTCACGCTGCCAAAATCTGCTCCAGCACTAGACTGGTGTATCGTATAACATCAATAACTGCACGTTAAAATTACAATTAATTGATTTGTGAAAAGATTATGTGTCTATTCTGTCTGTCTATTGATTGAATTGAATTTTTGTTTAATCGTTTACAAATTATGAAATTTTAATTTTTGGCATTACAATTAATTTAAAAATTCATACAAACCATTGGTATTTTGTAGTTTTGTGTTTTCGCTTCTATAGGCAGTCCTTATGGCTGCTAATTTTTGTTTTGCATTTCTAACTTGAAGAGGACCGCAAATTAGGCGATCGAAACGTCGTTCCTAAATAAATTTTGCATATTTTGTGCTTGTCAAAATTAATCTGCATAATGCATTTTTACTGTTTTATTACCAATGGTAGTAAAAAATTGAAATAATCTAGTTATTGCATTCTAACAAGGATTTAGAAAAACTTCTGTTTGAATTTTCATTTTCTGAGTCTATTTAATGCGATTGATCTTATTATAGCGAAGAAATTTTTGAAAAATAATTTTATACTATATAATATCTTCCCGAAAAAATTGTAGGTTTGTTCCTTGATCAATAGGTACATTAAATCTTAAGCCCCTTTTAGGTTATAAGGGTTGAATTTTAAAAAAGTTTTTCATTTATGAATCAGAAAAAATTGAGTTAACACAGTAGGATATTTTTTGGGATTTAAAGGGCTAGTTATTAGAGGTAGAAACATGAGACAAAGAGAGACCATAGATTAGATCATTATTATGATATATACATATGTATGTAGATTAAAGAGTATAATCAAAATATTAATAAATATTTCAATTTTTACAAAAACAAATATCAATTTTATACATATTCATTTTATTTCGTGTATCAAGTCCATAATTATCATTCTACAACAAATTGAATCGAAAGACTTAAGATAAGAAGTCCCAAAAAACTCCAATTACTTTTATGCTGTATTTAATTATTTCTGTGTAATTATTTAAAAATACGTTTAACGCGATGAGAGCAATTAAGGGTGCAATTCTGATAATGAGAGTAAGGAATGAAAATATAGATCTGCTCTGGAGGGTTGTTCTAGCTTCTTCAACAAGTTCGTTAATCGACCTTTGTAAAACTTCTACGTTTTGTTGCGATCTATCGCTTAACGACACCGCACCATCTTCAATACCTAAAAACGTTAAATTGTTTTAATTACAAAAATAAATAAATAATCTAAAACGTATTTTCTGTTTTTTTATTATAATTTCAATAAAAATAAAAATATACTTACCCCTACATTCAGCCCCATGATAAATTAAACTTACAAGGACGATAGCCACAAGTGTTAGAATTGCTGAGTTTCTCATTTTAAAAATTATTTTCTAATGAATTTGAAAATTCTGTAAACAACTACTTTGTGCTGCAGTACGCAACTAAAACTATATCACGAAAAAAGAGAACGTATATATGGATAGAAGAATACAATATCTCATGTGAATTAAATATTTGCAGAATATTCGAAAAATAAAAACAGAAAATGAGATAAACGTCATGAAGCAAATAGTTAGACACATTTTTAAAAACTGAAATTTTTATTATATTTAATTAATGACTTTGCTCTTTAAATTAATTGTCAATTGTAACCATTATCTAAGTTAAACGTAAAAAATCCTAGAAAAAGGAAAAACTACGTAAGAGACAATACAAATACAACATTTACAAACAATAATAATGAAATGAGCTAAAATTTATTTTAACTTCAACCCTTGACATAAAAAGGACTCAGTTAGATTTGGATTTGTCTATGGCATCATTATTAAAATCAACTCAACTGAATATTAATTTAGCAAAAAAAAAATACTGTTAACCTCTGCCCCTTTTTAATCCTGATTCTGTCTCTAACTAGTTTCAGAAGGTGTCTTACCATCACATCTCTCTGTTCCTTTTCTAACTTTTGAAAAGAAGCTTCTGTAGGGACCCATTTCGAAAATTTATTCAAGCCAGAATTTAATCCATTCTGTGTGTATTGTAGTCGTGTTCGCTATTGAGCGAAAAAAACATTTTTTTGAAAAAGTTGGCACGAGAATCGTTAGATATGTTCATAGTGAACATATATTGGTACAAAAATTTTGTAATTTCATCGATTCAATTTTCCGCTGTAATTGCAGAAAGTTAACATTGCTTTGGTATAGGCGAATTAAAGGTTCCAAACACCCTTAAGCGGTTCGCCGAAAATGTAAACAATCTTTCGAATATTCCAGACTTTTTCCCGACTGTTCTATGACGCTATAAAAGTGATAGAGACGTTCGCCGAGTTAGTGAGTAATAAATTGACAGTGACAGTGGTAACATCAGAAATAAATCGACAGTAGTGAGAATACAAATAAATTGAATAGTGCATATAAGTGAATCTTGTAAATAAATAGTAATCTAAGTATATATATATATATATATATATATATATAAATTGTGTTCCTGTACTTTAGTCTTGTAAATAAATTTTAATAAACCCACAAATACTACAGTATTAATTAAAAAAAAAAAAGATTTTTGTAAATAAATGTTACTATAATTTATTTAATGTTAAAGTTTTGCAAACTGCGTTTTTAATCTTTTAAAAGATTTTAAAAAAGTCTGGAATATTGTGGCCCATTTTCCAAAAACTCCAGAATTATTTTTGAATAGTCTGGAACATTTTGAAAAATTTGAAACATTCTGGATGTCTTGAAATTTTTTTATATCATTATCCAACATTCCAGATCATTCTCAAAAATTCTGAAACATTTCTGCAAATTGAAAAACCCTTTACAGAATTCTCTGACACACCAAACATCCCCCAAAACATTTTCGAATCACTTATTAAACAAAAATAAATGTATTTCGTTATACATTTTTTTTCCATCCAATTTTATCTCAACTCTCTTATTGTTATTGATGAAAAACCAAAGGCTATTTATCGTAACAATATTTGGTCATGAAGAATAATGAGGACAATCAGAAAAACGCCTCTCGTTATATATTTTTTATTGATTCATTGAAAGCATTTTCATTTCATTATTAACAGGTATTATTGACTGTTGTTGCAATTACTACTAAATTGGTCAAAATCGAACACCAGTTAGAAGAAAAAGCGTAATAAATGACAGCAAATATGTTCGGAATAAGACGGATGAAAACATTCCAATCGATATCAACTTCACCCGAATTTGAAACTCTTTCTTTTAGAATTTCAACCACATTCTGTGTCTCTTCACGAAATTGGTTTCTGGCAGCCACCTCTATTAGGCTTGGTTCCGATCGTTTTTGCATAATATGTTCATCGGCAGCTGAAAATAAAAAAAATACAATTTTTAGACAAAAAAAATATACATATAAAGATAATTATTATAGATTTAAAATGAGCAAAAGATGTTAAGGAAAAAATACATTTGAGACCTTTATTAACAGGATTTACTAAGTGTTGCTGATATTTTTTTAATCTAAAATTTCTCATTATTTAAGGCTAATTTATTCTTCGGTTTTTGGATTTTTAGTTCACGTGTATAACTAATATAAATAATACCTAATAATTGTAATTAATGGATATTTAGATATTTTAAGATAAATTATGTTTATTTATCTTTCTATCAAAACCAAATGCGGATCGCGATTTCGTTTGTTAGTTCTCATCAGCGCGCCATGGGTCGATCCAACAGAATAGTGATCACACAGACGCACCTCTCAATGAATCAAGATCAATACAAAACCACAGATGGAATGTTAACGTCATCTGCGTAGATAAGGTACAATTCAGGCTTAACACAAACAAGGATCCTTGATTTTTGGAAAAGATCCCTGTTAATATTGAGCTTAGTTTGTAGATAGTCCCAGAAGATGGCGTTAACATACCGTCTATGGTGCTATGTTTACGCTTTTTAGTTATTAGTTACAGGTACAGCGCAGAAATAATAATAATTAATCATATCTAACAAAAAATTTTAAAAGAAAATAAATTAAAAAATATGTACTAGTAACAAAAATTATTTTGAGAAAAAAATTGAATCGTGCAACATTCTTATACCTACTAATTTTTTTTTTTTTTTCATAGTTATATAATTTCATAATTCTTCGTTTTTAAAAATTTAAAATAAAGTAATAATAATACATAAAAATATATATATAAATACGTTTTACCTTTACTATCAACTCCTATGACAAAAACAAAGAAAAAAGTCAGTAGAAGAAAACCCAAAACTGTATCAAACTTCATTTTGCTAATGAATTAATTTTGCTATGAATGTTTTTATAAAAGTTATTGTTTTCCATTTATTTCGCAAAAACGTGATTTGCATTATGATGTAACACGATAAATATTTATTTTTAAATAAATAGAAAACGAAAAATATTTAATTTTGGTAAATAAATGATAAAAAAATAGTTATCAAGTATCAACCTGGAAAAGAACAGAAAAAAAGTAGTCTACATGTTTTTCAATTCACTGTCAAATTACAGTTTTATGTACACATTATATATTTTTTATAATGATAGGAGAAACCATTGTTTAATATAATAAAAGAATACTAATAAACTAAAAAAAATTTATCTCATTTATGGACACAAAAAAGATATTTAAGTAACTGATAATACATTAATAATCGAAAAAAATAAATTAAAATAAAAAAAATATTGATCCTGTAAGTACAAACTATCCTTAAATCCTAAAATGCAATGATTGATTTTTTTTTACCCCTTACTACATGCTTAAAGAAGAAGAAATTTCACCCCTGACATGTGTACCAAGTTTCCTACCTCCATCTGGCGCGTCCTCAGATGGCAATAGGCCAAAACCTGGTACACAACCACTGCGCAAAGGTAAAACGCCTCTGAAGGCACTTTTTAATAATTTTAATATTTTACCAACAAGAGTAATGACGATTTATTGCTTGATTATTTATTATTATTATTTGTAGGGCCATTCCGACCTTTGGGTGGTAGGTAAAATTGTGGGGCACTCGGGTGGCAAAGGTCAAAAGGGCGACTGAGTGCTTCTGTTCGGAAATATTCAGTGGCGTCAAAATTTTTAAACTTTAAAAAATAAATCCAAAATGTTCCATGAGACATTAATTTATTTATTATATTTTTTGGAATTAATTTTATTTGAAATATTTCTCCCAATTATTTCAAAAATTACATTTGGTAATTTATTATATACCAAACGTTTTTTTTTTTTTTTTCATAAGGATTTGGGCTCATTGGAGTCCAACTGTAATTTTTGTGTACCTTGTTGCTGAAGAAACTACAATAAATGTGACGAAACGTCCAAAGCAAATTATAAACTGCTTTCTTTGAGTCGTTTTTATTTTGTCTAAATCCCTTTGATCAAAATTCCTAAATTAAAATCCACGGACATTTACAAATTTAAAAATAAAATTACCCTAGATTTTTTTTATTATTCTTTGATAAATAATTGTATATATATCAATTTGGAGTGTAACATTGCTTTTCATTAAAACACCAAATTTCAAACTGCAATCTTTATTTCATGTTTCATTTTATTTTTTGTACCATATTTACAGTACATTACCTATCTCGATACGCAGCTTGTGCTTAAAATGGTAGAAATGGTAACAATATTAGATGTAACACCACACCAATTGACAGTAAAAACGTCGTAAATTATTATCAAAACACTGGAAACTATTTGAATAAGATTTCCTACGTCCAATTTAATTCTTACTGAACCGTTTTCGTTAGAATCATCATCATCATCATCACTACCGTCACTATCATCCTCAGAACTGCATGAGCATCCACAAGTTCTTTTAGCTAGGGAAGCAGACTCTGTAACACTTCGTATAATGTTTTCCAATTTGGACCTCAAATTTAAATTATTTGCTTCAGCAATTTGTGCCTTCTCTGTAAAAAAAAAATTATTAGAAATCTGAACCGTTATTAAAAAAAGTACCAAAAAATGGCACTCTATGTATATTTTCTTACCATCCACTTTATCAGAGAGAGAGTTTGCTACAAATATGGCAAAAATAGTGAGGAAAAGTAAAATTTTCATTTTTACTAAAATTTTCAGTTGTGACCCTGCAAGCTGCCCTTTTCAAAATAGGTACTAAATAAAATGATTTCCATTCTTTTATTTATACAGTAAAAATTATTTGTCTACTGTCAAGTAAGGCAAAAAAATATTTATTTACTTGGAAATAAAATATTATCTGTTTCATTAGAATAATATATATTGTAGGTACATTTAAAAACATGACGTATGATGTTTTTTAATTAATTACTTAAATTTTTTGTTCTTACATAACAATTTTAGTACTTATTCAATCAAAGTAACACATTTTTAATTATACTCGTCATTTATTTAATACATCTAAAACATACATCTTTTCTTTTAGTTTTTTTGCAACATTATACATTGATTATTGTACTGGTAATGAAGCCAAAGCATTACTAATTAGTTGTATTATTTGATTAACAGCGCTAATTAGGGTAGTTAATGAACTACTAAAGGCATTTAGAAAAGTAACTATTATACTTAAAGTAGTTTGCAAATATGAAATAACTGTAGCGATGAAATCGGTGCCATTGGTACCATTTCGAAAAAGACTCGTAATCGTGCCTCCCAAAAGGTCACTCACGCTCAGTTGAAGCTTCCCTTAAAAACAAAGGTAATATTTTAATCTCAACGTATAATTAATTTTTTTTTATCAGTGGGTAACATTTAATCTTTTTTATAACTTTCAGCCTTTTTTATACAAATTGTTTCTATTTTCTTTACTATTTTTACTGACGTATATTTATTTATTCGTGATCAGAGCTGGTAGTTAATTTAAATTAGAAAAAAGTCATTTAATCAGCTTTACCCAAAAAAAGTCCCAAAAAATGGCACTGTTTGTACTTGCAAATTTTTAAACAATAAAAGAGGAATTTTAAAGAATTTTGTTTTGTCAAAATGCCTGAGTGTAAATTAATTGCTTTTTATTTACAATATATGTATGTATGTCCATTTTTAAACGAATTTTAAAAAAATACCTGTTTTTTTCTTTTTCTTTTACATGTACGTAGTAGCGACACACCAGTTTTCTTCTAATAATTTCATCATTTATTGATTTAAATGTTATCAAAATGTTTTATTTAAAAATAAAATTAAACAATATTTTTTTAGTATCATTACGGCCTTATTTTACCGAGAAATTCTACACACAAAGTTTTTAGGTGTGTTATACCAACTGCAACTTTTTGGTAAAAAAATGACCAATTATTAGAAGAAAATTGCTGGGTGTCTCTACTTTGTACTTATAAAAAAAAAAAAATTTTCCAAAATTAAAAAAAAAAAAGATACGTAAGAAAAAGGGAAGGAACCCGATATTTTTTTAAGAATTAGTCTAATTTTTATTTTAATTTTGAAGAAATATTTGGATTACTAAAAGGCAATAGAAGAAAATGTAGTTTTTCTCTGCCTACGTGCTGCTGGGCCCTTCATTAAAAACTATTCAAAAAATCGTTGATTTCTCAACTCATTTGCTATTGTATACATATAATAAAAAACTTTTATTTGGAGTACTTACTTTCTATTTCTTGGGCAGTGCAGATCACAATCAGGGCACACAGAAGTATAGGCACCAATATATTCCTCCCCATAATTACAATTTTGTATATTTTTTTTTGTTTCAGAATTAATTTTTAAAAAATTGAAACGTTTATTTTTTATATAACAATAAATATTTTCAGCAACTACTGCGAGAAGAAATATTTTAAACTCACTAATTTTTTTTTGCTACTTGTATATATTTTATTTAAAACTTAAATGAAATAATTTTGCTACATATGCAAAGATAACTAAATTTGTTTGTTTAACATCATTTTACGTGTTATTTGCATTCAAATAGAAGATTAGACACTCCTTTTGTAACTTCTCACGAAAATTGGTCCTATTTTCTTGTCTTCGAATTTAGTATTTAGCAAAAAGCAAACAAAATCTGATATATGTAATTTCTTTATCTGACCCAAAAACATTGCATTATTAGGTACCTTTCTTTTTTGATAAATTAATGTTAAACAAGATCAAGAAACAGTTTATTATTTGAAAGATCCAGTAACTTCTAAAAATAATGTTTCTCACAAAATTCTGTTTCCTTAAGTGTAAGGGAAAGGGGAAAAATCCGCGTAATCTTTTTGATTCACATAAATCTGCTCATCTTCTAGAAATATTTTTTAACGTAAAAAAATGAACCACTTGAAGAACACCCAAACGAAGGTCTTTAAAAAGTTGAATTTTGAAAGTTTAGTTTCTAAAAACGCGTAAAAATTTACATTTGACTATATCGGATTATGATAGAAATCAAGGATCAATTTAAGTTATTTCAAGATAATAATGGGTTTTTTTATTTACTCTGTCATAAAATGCAACACATTTTCACTTTAAAGTCTTAATTGAAAAAAGACATCAAAAATACCACTTATTTTTAATTTTCCATTTGAAAATGGTCTTCAATTAACGATTGATCTAAATCATAAAATGGTATGGTTAAAGGTAAAATTAGAATCCCGAGTGTTTGCATCTCAAAGGCCAATTTGACCTCAAGGGTATAATTGAATTTTCTCCTCAATATTGTAAAAATTTTGCTTCAATACTTTTTCGATTTAGGCCTTCTCTTGGGAGTTAATTAAGTGATTAATTTAAAACAGGTCACTATGTATATGAAACCGTTGGTGCGTCTGTTGATGATCTGGTAACTTCTGAAAAACTTGACCATTTCAGATCATATTCCCACAATATATTTACTTTATCGCCGCGAAGGTTAACAACTACAAAGAATTGTGAGCCATATAACGCCACCCCCAGAAAGAGTAGAAAAATGTCTGCCAATACAGCCAGTAAAATAATAAAATCCGTTGGAAATAATTTTATATACTTATTAAAAACTATATATTTAACCCACAAATTTTATTAATCCTATCCATATTTGTTTACTTTTTGTATATTATTATTTATACCTTTTCAAGACATTCACTTTTTGGATTATCATAGTTCTCCTTCCTATCGGTTCATTATTTTATTTAAAAAAAAAGACAAGTCAATAATAATTACTTTATTAAATTAAACATCTCAATATTTCATTATTAAAGTAATTACATAAATATCAGAAACCCCTTTTTTTATTTTAATTAATTTAATATACGGACAAACCTATCACAAGTTTAGAACAGATTCCTGCAAATCGGGCAAGTACTTTTGTTACTGGTGCTGAACCATTTGTACTGCAAAAAAAATATTGAACACATGAAATATAAAAGATAATTTAATTTTTGCCGCTCGGTCTTTGAACTTACCAAACATGCTGAATGAAACTTTTTTCGGCAAGTACTGCACGAAAGCTTAGGTAACTGATAAGTACCCTGATGCAAAACTGCGAAACAAATGTAACATTCTTCAACACCCTCGAACTTTTTATCCAAATTATTGTTCCATAAGGACAGACCGTCCCATATTCTACCGTTCTAAAAAGAACCAAAAAATATTTGCCAAAAACCAACCAAATCAAATAAACTACAAGAAGCACAAGCAGACCTAGCTAGATTAGATTAGCTTTTGGCAGAAAGAGAGGAATATTCAACCAGTCTGTAGATTAACAACTCTGTAATAATAGTACGTCAACGAAACGAACTCAATGCAAGTGTAAATCATATTATTGAACAAAAAGGAAATCAACGCAGGCAAATTCTAATATTCAACAAAAGGAACTTGATACACAAAATGTCTAGCATCTAACGAAAGGCACTCAATGCAAGGAAATTCGTAATATTCCACGAAAAGAAATCGATACAAAGAAATTGTAATATTTAACAAAAAGACTGAATGCAGGCAAAATCCTAATATTCAAGGAATAGAACTTAGTGCACGAAGATTCTAACATTCAAAGAAAGGAACTCAATGTTCGGGACTTTTTATATTCAACGAATGGAAACTAGTGCAAAAAAATTCTAATATTTAACAAAATAAACTCAACGGAAAGAACTACTAATATTTAACAAAAAGGGATGTCGTGGTTCGGATCTGGAGGCCGTCGTCGGTTGGAGTTGGTTCCTAACGTTTCGCTAGGACGATTGACGAATTTCTTCAGAGATTTTACACCCAGCATTGAAGATGGATCTCTGGAAAAGCTCGCCACTCGTCCTACGAAACGTTAGGAAGCAACTCCAACTGACGACGGGCTTTAGACCCGAATCAAGACATCAACTGGCCGCTTAAACCTTTTGTCATTTAACAAAAAAAAATAATGCAAGCGAAATTCTAAAGTTCAAAAGAATTCAATATGAGAAAAATCTGATATTCAACAAAAAGAATTCCGTGCAAGTAAATTACAATAATTTGTTTTTGAATTGATTTAAATACAGAATTTTACAAGCAAAAAGTTCTACTAGACCCCTAAAACCAATAGAAAAACTCACCTGATGCAATACATTTGTTTTAAGTTGTAAAATCCACTGCCTGTGGGAAGTCCCACCGATTTGCCTGTTGCACTGAATGTCCGGTACTTTCAGGGGATAATTGGAGGGTAAAGTGATCAGTAATTCCATCTGAGCTTCATCAACAGTATAAACAGCCACAACTTCTCTCACATTAGGATGAACTTTCACCTGTTATTGTCGATAAAAAAATCAAATAATTTCATAAACAATAATTGTTACTACGCAAAAAAAAGAACATACCGTCATGTTCTTAAACTTCTTTTCATGTTGAATAACGTCAGAGAGTTCCTGTGAACAAAGAGTTGGAGAGACGTACACTGAAGTGACTCTGTCCACTATCTGAGATACTTTGGATTCCGTTACGGACCACCACTGCCTCACTAAGGCCGGCAATTGAGATAACGTTTGGTAATACGTCCAACAAACCATGTGTTCGATGTGTAAACTCAGGAAACTGTCTATAAAGCGAATAAATAGATAAACAAATAACTTAAAGGGTATAAAGAACACCAACTGACCTGTGTAACTATTGGAAAACTTGTCCAAAAACAAGTTTGCAAACGGCTTGACTTTGATACTGTTTTGATGCAACACCTCAGTAGGCATTAAACGAAACAAGTTATTAAGTAATTTGGTCAAAAAATCATTATTCCTAAAAATAACTGCTTTATTTTTATATTAAATTAAACGATAGACTTACTTTATCCAGTCTGCATATTGATATCGTAATTCTGTGGAAGACAAACTGCACAAACTTAAAATAACATCCCACAAGAGCAAATATGAGAACGTGTACGAATAGGAGTCTGTAAACGGTTGAACAATGCAACTGTCTTCTCCAAGTCTAACAAAAATAAATAGATAAAGAAAATGACGTACAAGTAAAAGTTCATTAAATTGTCTTTACCTAAATTCTAATAGCATTGAATGAACGATTTCCTCTGTGTGTATCAACGTATTTTTGAAATGCTCTATTGTTAATCCTGCAGCATGCGGGATGTTTGAATTGACAGAGTTTGAATCGATATCTACCAAACCAGGTAGCAAAACCCTTAGCAAATTGTACGACCACAATTGTATCGTATTCAATGGATGAGTCAAAAGTGAACAGCACTTTTCTACTAGTTTGGTCCATTTAGGAGTGTTCGCATCTTTTTTATTAAACAAATAATTGTAATCCAAGAGCTGTAGCAATTTGCCGAGCTCTTGCAGCATGGGAATGTCCCTAAGAGGTATATTGTGTTCATTTTGGTAGCATTCTTAAACGAAAAAAGAAGTAAAAGTAACGAAATTTAAACGAAATTAACAACAAAACTTTACCAACAAAATGAAGCCACAATTCAATGTTAAATCTATGTACATCAGCAGCGAATAATTCCTTCCATTCGTCTATAGTAGCCTTAGCAGCATTGGGCAGTTTTTCGTGTAAAAGTAGTATGTACTTTCTAATAGAAACGCTCAAATTAGACAAAGCCGCTATCAAGGCTTCTAGCTGCAAGAAGTAGAAGAGAATACAATTAGAATAGTAAGAAAACTTAAGGCACTTTGGTGGTGTTGTTACTTCTAGCCTGTGAAATTGATTTTTCATTTTGAGTAGATTCTCCATCCACGTGGTGTATGCCACCACGATGAAATCCCAACGGGGAGAAGTCAACAAACAAGATTTCTCTTCAATAAATGACGACATAAGACGAACTACTTCGATTATTATTTGGTAGTCATTCCACGAAAAAGAGTCTCTAAAATTTTATTATTAGTCTCAAAAATGTCTTCATACAAACTGAGAGCTACATTAGACGTTTTAGAGAAACTAAGTACGTTAAAGATTTGAAACTTTGGCAGTAAACGTTATCAATGTACACCACTTTCGTAAAAAATATACCATACCATTTTAAATAACAAAGTTGACAACATCTTTCGGTATTTTTGAAATCTCTAACGTGCTCAGTTTCTCTTAAAACTCCAATGTACCACTCAGTAAATATACTACAAACCCTTGTAGAAGAAACTTTTTGTCTGCTTTAAATTTGTCTACTTTCCCAAACACTTCAGCTATTTGTACATCAATTTCGTCGCAATGTAGAAGACTCCTCAAACATATAACACTTTCCAAAGGCATAAGGTCGTAAGATACGTCGTCAAAGGATAAGTTTTGAGAAAAGACTTGGCCCAAATGTACCACGCTTACTTCGGAAACTATTTCATCGCAGTAATTTTTAACTAAATTTGAGTAAGCAGTACTAAGATCCTTTTCGAGAATTTCCGAGTAATATAAATGAATAGCGGAAGCCCATATCCATCCTTCCTGCATGCTTTTCTTGCAAAGTAACCGTTCTACGTCATTGCAGAACTGTTTAGTTCCGGTTTTAATCAGTTCCTTTATTGTTTCTTTTATTGAAGTGTAGCGTTGCATCGTTTCTTCGAAATACTGTGTCTGTTAAAAAAAATCAAAAATCGTAGAACGGCGGCGTCCAGACTTTGATGAGAAAATTATGAAACGTAAAAACTTACATTTTTAAAGTTTTCGATAAAACATTTCGCCAAAGCCACCGAGTAAACGCTACTAATAGCAAATTCTTCTGGTTCTGACAAATACACGATAATTTTCGTTTCCGACTCTTCATTTCCTCCTCCTTCCTCGTCATCGTCATCGTCGTCATCGTCATCGTTTCCTTGGTTAGGCAACGGTGTAGTAACAATTTTTGTTGTCAAATGAATCCAAATGAAGTAATTACTTACACTTAACTCGGAATCCATTTCCACAAAAACAAACTCTTCGTAAGGACAACTCAATCGTCCTTTAACATATTCTGCCTTTTTACAGACGTAACTCACTTCTTTTTCGCACTTGTCTAAGAAATCGCGTCTCAAAATCAAATGCATTACTTCACTAATCCGTAGGGAATTCACAGAACGAACACTCTTTGCCAATAAAACAATTTTATCAACTAAGAAATCTAAATCAAAATATTCTTTACGATGACGCTTTAAAACGATTTCTTCGATTATATTAGCAAATTCAATAAAGAGAACTTTGAACTCTTCCAAAGGTAATTCCTTGGTTAACATGGACACTACGTCCTGCCAAACGTTCTTCATTTCCCATACTGTGTCGGCGGTTATGCTGTCTTGAATAACATTTTTTGTACAAGACAATTTGAATAGAGATAAGAGCAAACCGTTCCCGTGAGATAATTTGTACTTTTCTGTATATATGGCTCCTGCTATGTGAGCACAAAATCGGACGCAAACATCTAAAGTTGACGGGTATTCTAAAGGAGACGATAGGGCCTCTTTAAATGTGTTAATAATCTCTTGAAGGGCTCGTTCCGATATAAAGAGCTCTGAAAAAAGAAAAACTATGAATAAGAAAGTATCTACTACAATGAAACTTCGTGCCTTCGTCTTCGTTTTCTTCTAGTGTTTGTTTTAAAATTAAACTCAAATTCGGCGAGCATTTTCCAATGACGATTCTTTTAGAAATTTCGACAAAAAACGCTCCCAATTCCGGCCTCTTCAGCCATTTCTGCAATACCGGACATTGTTTATGCGGAAATGACAACGATTTTTGAACACACCAACTGAACACTTGTTCATCTGAAATCTACATATTTATTTTATTAGATATTTAAAACAACCGCTCAAGTACTTGCTTACTTTTAGTAAAGAGTCTAGAATCGTATTTTTTTCATCCTCATTTGCGTGTTTTAGAACTAAGAAAATCAAATCAACAACATAAACCGAAGACAGCGCTTCGTCTTTAAGCCATTGCGATAGTAATTTTTCAAAAATATCCAGAAGACTATTAGAACTATCGCTTGTAACTTGTGCATTTAAAAATTCAAAAAATTTTTTACTTTCAAAATCTTGAAGCAAAACGTACAAATATTGTACCAGTTCTTTCGACTTTTTTTCGTTAATAAATTTTACGTAAGATTTGCAAACATTCAAAATAACAACGTCCAATGTACCCAAATAACTTTCCGAAAAAGTGCTATTGTTCGAAACGTTGGCGTCCGTTTGGTCTTCGTGAGTCTCGGCGGTAAACGAGACCTTCATTTGCTTTTTCGATTTCGTTTTTTGTCTCAGAGACTTCAACAATTCGATCTGTCTGCCGGCAAAGTCGGAGACCGCGTTGGTTTCGAAATTTAGTTCTAAATTTATTACGAGCCCTTGAAATAACGATTCCAATTTTTTCCAAAAATACTGAAGGTAATTGCTGTACTGAGGAACGTCTTGATTGTCCACATTTCTACTCCAGTATTGAATAACTGTTGCGACTTGGTTAAAATGTGTTTTGTAAACTGCCTGAGATTCTGTAAGAGACCACTCTATTGACGGTATCAATTGAGTCCCGATTAATTTTTCACAAAGTGTAACGTCGGTCTGGTTCTTTAAAATAACAAACTTCAGGCATTCAACAAAAGCAGTCGAAACTGCGACAGCTTCTGATCTACTGGAAATCGCAGTTTTATACTTTAAACTAAAAATGTTCGCAAAATGTATTAGTGTCAAGTAAAAAGTATTTTTTAAATTAGAATTAGTTACCCCGTTCGTAAGTTTTCGAAAAATGTTGAGTAAAACGTTGTCATATCAGCAAGAATTGGAAAATGGGACAACAACGGAAGCAAATTAGGAAAAATAACTGACGCGTTGCCTTGGCCGCCCTCCCTAAGAATTTTCCACAATTTATTTAAAACGACCCTCTCGACATTTACATATTTCCACCATTCGTCGATTGTGGTTACTGTAGACAGAACAGCTTCCCAAAAGGCAGCTAAAACGGACGGGTCTCCTTCATCCAAATTACCAAAAACAGCCGCCACTATGTGTAAACTTTCATTTTTCAAAAGAAACTGAGATTTCTGACACAAAGCACTAATAACAGAAAACCAGGAAGATCTAATAGAAGCCACTTTTGTCTTTGATATTTTCCAAAATTTCTGATTGGTAATGATCTTTGCGTTTTGTTCTGATGCCTTTTCAATGTACTCTAAAGGAACTTTCTTCAAATAAAGGGAGTAGCCTTGCAAACTTGATACCAAAATGCGATGATATTTTGCTTCAGCATCTTCAGACGATATACTTTTTGAACTGCTTACTGTTTGTGCTGTTTGTACGATAATGTTGTCATATATGTATTCCAGTATTTCTTCTTGACAAAAAATTATCGCATCTGTGAGCTTATTTGCAGGAAAAGCAGTCTGTAATTTGTAATTGTAATTTGTAATTTATTTTACCAGTAATATAAAATAATTAGTTGCAAGTCAAGGTATTCAAATGATCAAGCAGCAAACAACACAATATTTTCATAAAGAAAATCCGAGAACTGACCTCAAATGCTCTGGTAGCAGCAGTGGCTGCTGGAGGATACGTATCATACTGCGAAGTAAACCAAGCCCCAGCAAGCTGTTTCAAATACGGTGCTAAATTTCTTTTGACTTTCTGCACAACCTCCATGTGGGCAATGTGAGCTGCCTCACGAACTTTATGATCAGAATCGGTCACTAATGTGCAGTATATTCTCGACCAAAATGGTAAAATTGTTTTTATCATTGCAGATTCACTGTTTTTACACAATTCAGCAAATTCCTGCAAAGCCTAAAATGGTGTTGATATTAAATAATTACAAAAATTTCACGCCAACTGCAACACACTTTAAGTTTTGTCGTAGAATCTTTTTTGTTCATTTTTTTCAACACAAGTTGAAAATTTGTGTCAATAGAAGAATCTAATTCATCACTAGTTAGGGAAAAACTAGGCAGGATCAAACCGGCGTCTTTAAGACCGACAAACTGAGTAACTGAAGAACCCAACAGTTCAGCACTCCGAGCACTGCTTGATGGCTAAAACATATACTCAGAACTATGTGGATAAAATCAAAAATTACTGTATAATACCCTTGTATTATTTTTTGTTCTCTGAGCTTGTTTCCTTTTTCCACCCATCACTAGAATATTAAAAACACCAACGAATTAATTTCTACACTTACGACATATACATCAACATAACCCCAAAAAATGTTTTTCTGACATTTGGCTGACATAAAGTTATAGACATAGGCAATTATGGATTTTGATTATTCTAAAGTGGCTACATAAGAGCCATTGTATTTTACCTGCTTTATTCAATAAGCAGATTTTGCAATTTAGTTCATTTTTAAAAATTATATTTTATAAACCTTAATTCAGTATAATTTGTCCTAAATTGGAATGAGTGGGTAAGCGTACACTTATTAGAAAATTTATTACTATTTATTATTCGCTCTCTACAAAAGCATGACGGTATTGTAACCACTTCCTTATTAAAAAATATAACCTCATTTTTTTTGAATTGTTTGTTTCGCTTTCGTTCTTACTGGTTCTTACAGTTGTTACATTTATTTGGTTGCTCGGTTACATAGTTTAGTCTGAATAACAACAGTAATGTCACTAAAAATAAAAGTTAATGTTATATGCGGAATAGTCATTTTAATCTAAAACCTACTTTGGTCATGTTTTCGCTGTGGGTGTTAATAAAATCGTGGCTTCATTCGGTTTTTAAATGGTTTTTGCGTACAACTACGAAACTTTGTGAACTTCAAAGAATATGCTACGGTCACATACGTGGTGCTGGAAGATTTATAAATGCTGAACGATCGTTAAATGACTCGAAAATTCCGGCAATAAAAAAACTTGTTGCTCACTTGAACGAAGTAAGTGATAACCGACGCTTTTGTGAGGACAATAAAGAAGAACTGATTAAGAAATCAGTAAAAACCGTTCTATTAGTGAAGAAAATTACTAGGAAAATTCATCCCACATTTGTTCAAAGCTTCTCAGAATGTGTTGATTACATTTGGAGTTACAAACAAATGTTAGCCGAAATAGAAGTTTTACGAAAAACGAGTTATGATGCGGACAGTTTCGACCATGAAAGTAAACTTGATGAACTTTGGCGTCTTTTAATGCCAGATCAACCTTTAGAATGCAGAATTACTAAGCAATGGCAAGAGATCGGATTCCAAGGTGATGATCCTAAGACCGATTTTAGAGGTATGGGACTATTAGGTTTAGAGAATCTCCTATTTTTTTCTAAAGAGTACAATGAGCACGCCAGACATGTACTTTCTCATGCCCAACATCCTACATACGGCTACACTTTTGCAATTGTGGGAATAAATCTTACGTCAATGGCATTGCAACTGTGTAAAGATGGTGATGCAAAAACGTATTTTTATAATAAAAACGTTCCTAGCGTGATTCAATTTCATAAATTTTATTGCTACTTGTTTTATGAATTTGATAGATTTTGGATAGAGTGCAAACCAAAAAATATTATGGAATTCTCATCAATCAGAGACAGATTTGAATTTAATATTAGAAAAGCACTTGAAGACCGCACTGCAACATTCAAATTGAATGTTACTATTGACAATGTTTAATTGTGATAATTGGTATTATTTTTGGTATTTGTAATGGGATTTGTATTTAAGAAAATATTTTTTGTGTATCATAATGTTTTAGTTCCTTATACATATAGTAAAACGTGTTATATTTTTTAATAACTTTTTACTTTAATAAATTATCTTCCAAATTTTGTTACGTAAGTATTAGAATTAAAGCTATTGTTACTCCGGATTTTATCTCCATATTATTAAGAAGAAAAAACTTCCCGACTTCTAAAAATAACGTTTGTTTTCTGAGAACATTCTGAAAAAATAAATTTTCTAAAATTTTGAATTTATAAAAATATTTTCCCTATGCATTAAAATCCGTCCCTCGCGATCTCAGTCATTTCATAGACATTAAGAAGTAGGTGGCACTTACAAATGGCTATTTTTTTATCGGACCATAGTTGATCAAGTTTAATATATCTACGATTATAAACATTACGTTTCCATTACCAACTGTTCTTATAAATATATTTTTTGCCTTGAAATTGCTAAAATTTAATCTGGATTTTTCTTAAGTCTAACTTCAATCGGCCTTAAAACAAACTGGAATAAATACCGACTATAGCAACTTCAACGGAAGTCACGCAAATTAAAATTAAAAGAACAATTGATAATGGAAGCGCAATATTTATAATCGGTTATAGATGTACTACTTCCCGTCTATAAATGTAGACTTGATATATACGATTTTTATTATAAAATTGCATGTCTTTTTTTGTACAGACTACGTTGATAACACACACGCAATTTTACAATAAAAATGTTATATAGATCTCTAGGCCGCGTTCAGAAAGGCAGAGTGTGGGTAGTGTTTTTTACCCAGGGGAAAAAAGTCACGTGACAGAGTGTATCTGGGGTGTAAAAACATTTCTGAACGGTTTGGGGTGTTTTTGATCGAAATCAGTCGAAGTTTGTCGAAGCTGATTCGTTAACCTAACCTAATTTGATTTTTAAATTTGTTTTACCTAAATCAAAAATTAAATACATGATTGTTTTAATTGTGTATTAATTATAACTACAAATAACATAATGTAATAATAAAAAACGATAACTTTTAATTTAATTTAAACTGTTGCCACAACTATATACATATACGATCTTTTAAAGTATTTATTAATTATAAGTACGAATAACAGAACATAATAAAAAAATTGTAACTCTTCATTTAAAATTCTGTTAATTTTTGTTTTTTCACAGTTCACAATTTAAATTACTAGTCAATTTTATATTCTAATGAAAGTATGAAAACCAAAAAATTGTTTATTATTTTATCGAAATCAAGAATTAAATTATTATTTTAACTGTTTATTAATTATAAGTACAAATTTCATAACATAATAAAAAAACCCGTAACTATTAATTTATAATTCTAACCACTTTCGTTTTCTTCACGGTATATAATTAAAATTACTAGTCAATTTTATGTTCTATTTATATGAAATTGATAAACGAGACTTTTCACTAGGTTTTTTTCTAGTCTACGCTAACTTAAAACATCAAACAAATTTCAAACAACCACGCTAGTGCGCAAGTCAGCCGGATACACCGTGGGTAATTTTTTTTTCATTTCTGAACGGACACTCCAGTGTCACACCAGCTGTCAATTGCATTTCTGAACGGATTTGGGCGTTTAGAAGTATATCTCTTACCCTGGAGTGTTTATTTCTGAACGCACTCTTGAGGTTTATATTTCACTCACTCTCTGATGTCTTGTTTAAATTGAGCAATTTATCTTTTTTATGTCTCTGGTTTACTGTTGGTTAGTTCAAGTTGAAAACAGTAGATGGCGCAACGGATGTTTTCTTAATTAAAAGACGGATTGTTAGGCAATAAAAGACACAATTTCAATTTTATAATTTAATTAACAGAAAATAATTTATAATTAACCCTTACTTATTATAAACTATTGTAAAAGAATTTTTTGTAACATAACAAAAAAATGTTATTTATGAAATAATAAATTCACAAGGCGTTTAATAAGTCGACCTTGTTAGAGGTTGGTGTTATCAAGAAGAAAAAGAAGATTTTTTTTCCAAGTAGTTTACTTTTAAGAAAAAAAGTGAAAGTAGCAATTTTGATTTAATGTAATTTTACGGTGTTTTTAAATTATCTTCCAAAAATGTTTTCTTCACTCGTAAATCATGCTGTTAGGAATGGTATTTTATATAACGCCAGATGTGGACTTTCAACCACCAAAATACTCTTAGAACAACTAAAAATCAATGCAACTCACAGAGTAAACAATTTAGAAAAAAGATTTTTAGTATGGACTGGAAAATATAAAACAGTTGAAGAAGTGCCTGCTTATGTTCAGTAAGTAAATAGTGTTATGATTTGTTATGCAATTTGCCACATAACCTATAAAATACCTTTTAGTTAATTTATTTTCGGAAGGTATTTTAAGAAAATACTCGAATTATGTTACGTTAGTTTGTGATTACAGACAAGATGTTATGGAAAGAGCAAGAAACAGAATGCGCATTCGATTAGCTAACATTATGATAGTTTTAACAGCAGTTGGATGTTTTTTGATTGTTAGAAGTGGTAAGAAGTTGAGGGATGAGGGGGATTCTTTGTCAAAACGCACTATGGATTGGCATCAATCCTTAAAAGACGAAGCCGCTAAAGAATCTAAATAAACAGTTTAAGGATAAATAATTATACTCACTGTAAATAATTGTTGTTTGAATTCGTCTTGAAGATTTTATTAAGCAAATAGTGGCCAAATAAAAGTAATTAGAAATAATCTTATTTATTTATTTTGTACCTAGTATATATTTCTTTTTACAAAAATTAACATTGTGGCAATAAATCAGACTTATTTAGAGCCTAAAACAATTCTACCTATTTTTATTGGCTATTATGGCAAAGAAACGCCTGACAAATATTTTCTGCACCTTTCATTGAACACTTTATTTGTCCTTTCTTTAATTAATTCTTCAGCACCCAATTCTACTCGCAACATTTTAAGCTATAAAAAATTAGAATAATAATAATGACTTAATGAAGATGGGAATTATTACCTTTGTTTGTTCTGCTTTTAATTCTTTTAGTATCTGTGTATTATTGTTATCGTTTTCTCTTTCAGCTTTCAGTTTCCTCACATCTTTAGTCGAAATACTAATACAATGCTTTAAAGCGTCTTCACGTTGGTTATAAGAGTCATCTAATTGTTTCTTCAAGTCCAAACACGCTGCTTTCCCATCAGGGTGAAATGAATCGGTAGGTATCACAGTATTAAGAGTGTTTATTATAAAATCATCCACTCTGCGCATATTTTTTAACATTTCCTAAAGTAAATTGGAAAAAATGAATTTTTATATAAAAGAATGTTTTAATTAAAACGATAAGTTAACAAAAGGTGATCAAAAATTAAGTTCCACAAGTACATACGCTTTCGTTTTTTTTTTTCCATTAACAATTTAAAGATTTAAATATATTACCTCAAATAAACTAAAATCAGCACACTGCAAAGTACTTTCCATTTTAAAAAGATAAGTTTTTGTAAAATTAGTTACTATTTTCTAAGTTAAATAAGGTTAAGTACCACATGTATGGACGTTTTTCAGTGTGGATTCATAACGCTGACCACAGATGATAAATAGTATTATGAAAAAAAATATTAAAACAAAATATTTTCCCGTTGCGGCGTTACTTAGACAGTATATGTTTTTGACGGATGTTTATTCCTCTCTTATCTATGGATGTTTGTTAACCTTGGATCACGATTGATTATCGTTATTTCTTAATTTGGATTGTAAGTTTGTAATCATTTTAATTTGATTTTTCATTATTGTGAAGAGTCCGGGTATCGGTAGGTTTTTGTAGACAATAATTAGGTTTTTTGTAAGTCGTTTTTCGTTTGTTTTAGGTGCCATATTTAGCGATCGCAGCCATGTCGACATGGCCAACCGCAGTTCAAGAGTTGTCTGAATTGTTTGGTAAGTGAAAGAACTTTAAATTTATTAAGTAAATACTTCACTTTTGTTAGGACTTGAATCATTATCGGTTGACTTTCAATGAAAGATTTCAAACACATTCCATTTCTCTTGTCATTATAATTAATAATTTAAAATATGTACTTTAAAACATTCTACAAAGTATGCGGAAAAGGATCAGTTCCCCTATATTACCCAAACCAATTGAGCATGAAATTAAAAAAAATGGTTGTGATCAATAAGATTTTTGATATTAAAATTGTTTTATATTCATTTTCAACCTCTTTTTTTCTATAGAAATAAAAGAACTAATTTGCTTTTATGTTTCACCATATTGCAAGAAAACTCTACAATTGTTTCGGCCTATTGAGCCTTTTTCAAGAGTAACGAAGGTACTGAAGCGTTCTACAAAGAGTAAGTCTATTTATACTACTTAAAGTCTAGGTACATTAAGATGGACAAACCAGGAAACGTAATCACTAAATGTGCTTTAATAAGCTGTCTAAGCATGGAGTATTATCAAATTTTTGTTTATCATTGGTGGTGTTAACATTGAATTTAAATGATTTTTTGATTTCAAAAATTTCCAATAAATCTAATCTTCGGCCTTTCGGTTCATTGTGTAATAATGTAATATTTTCATCTAAATGGTGGTTGTTTTCTATGCAATGGGTAGCTATTCCTGTGTTTTTTGTATTATTTTTTATATATTTTTTATGTTCATTCAATCTGATTTCTAAATTTCTGCCTGACTGACCGATATAAGTGGATTCGCAATCTTTACAATTAACTTTGTAAACGCCTGATTTTTTAAGTTTATCCTTTTTGTTTTTGTTATTGACTAGAAGAATTCCTAGATTATTTTTGTTTACAGATATAGTTTTATGGCCTAGTGTGAGGAGCTTGTTACATATGGTATTGCTAATGGGGGGGTAATAATTAATGAAATTGTAAGTGTTCATTTTGGATTCTGATATTGCATATAATTGTTCCCTTATAATTTTTCTTTCTTTGTTTTTGACCATGTTTTCTATCAGATTCAATTCAATGTTAACACCACCAATGATAAACAAAAATTTGATAATACTCCATGCTTAGACAGCTTATTAAAGCACATTTAGTGATTACGTTTCCTGGTTTGTCCATCTTAATGTACCTAAACTTTAAGTAGTATAAATAGACTTACTCTTTGTAGAACGCTTCAGTACCTTCGTTACTCTTGAAAAAGGCTCAATAGGCCGAAACAATTGTAGAGTTTTCTTACAATATAGTGAAACATAAAAGCAAATTAGTTCTTTTATTTCTATTTAAAAATGTTTCACAAAGAACCAACGCCAATATCGTTAAATATTCTCTTTTTTTCTGATAATTATTAATTCCGGTAATTTTTTGAATTTATAATTTTGAATATCTTAAATAAACCAAATGTTCCGTATCTTATCAAAAATAGAAAAGTATAGTTTCTTGTAATTTGTGGCTTTAAATTCAATTTAATTTTTTAAAGAAAGAAAAAGATGCATTCCAGATTACACTTGTGTATTTTGGGTTGCATGTGCCAATTTCTCATAGAATTATTTCTCATCTAATGGTTTTTCCTTCGTATCTATGGTTGTCGCCGCATCGTCGTATATATTCATAGAATTAATACATATAGGTAGGCTTCTGCTATGCTGCACTGTAAAGCTCGTTGAAGTTAGCTCCACTTGTTTTGAATTTTGATTTATTTCCGTTTTAATTAAATGTTTGTCGTTTGTTGTTTATTGTTCGATCATAAAAATTGTTAAAAAAAAAAACAATAAAAATTCATCTGTTCCAGAGGTGAAAAACAAAAATATCGATGATGGGGGGGCTAACTTAAGAATCAAAATATGTTTAATTAATTATAAATAAATAAAGGGCGAACAAACAATTTTTGTGATCGAACAAAAACATAATTCGGAACAAGTGGGGCTAACTTAAAGGAGCCGAGAGAGGATATCAATGCTTATACACCTTTTAATGTTTAAATTTCGCGTCTTTTCCTTGATCGTGTGGACACCATTCGGAAGATGGTGCTGTCGTCCAATATTTTCGAGTTTATCATCTATATCCTTCTCTTGTCTATGATTAGCTCATAATTGCTCCACCCCGTAAAGAAATGGCTTTTAATTTTAATTTTTTTGAATAGTGGAACGAAAGTGGAACTTAAAAGGTAACAACATGAAATAATTAATACATTCGATATAAATAAAAGTAAATTTGTTACAGTAGAATTGAAATATAAAACAAGATAGTAAAGAAAATATCAAATGAGTGAATATAAAAAGTACTTTAAATTTTCTAATTTTTAGCAGATATTCGAACTGCATGTTAATGTTTTATTTTCCCCTTTTTTTAATAGAAACTCTCAGAATATGTTCCAGTAGGAGACACTCTTTGAGAAAGCTGCGGAAGCACCTAACAGTATTATAATGATGCTTCTTTTATTAATCGAATAAATAGGGTAAGTATATTTTTAATAGCTTGCGTAGTTAGAATTAATTTTTTATGTTTTGATATAGTCATTCAGGTAATCTTAAATTGTTGTTGAAAATAATAATAATAATTTTTTAATAATTTATTTCAGTTATACATAAGTTTTAACATATATATAACTCCTCAGAGGGAAAAACTCCCTGTACAAGGAACTGATTTATTACAAACTAACTTAATATAACTATCCTAAAATCAAACCATATACTAAATGTTGACATATTACACATCTCACCATCCAGTATGCATGTATTCAGAGTACCATAGCCCTTTTTTTTTTTTTAATCCATTTTTATCATGCGATTTTGATTTAAATATATTTATTGCTATGTTTTAGTCAGTAATCATTTTTTTAATTTTGATTTTATTCCTTTTTTAGTTACTCTTAAGTTTTAAGTTCATTAGGTAGAATCTACATAACTATTTTTAAAGCCTATTGTTTTTTTTTTTTTACTTTTTACTTTGTTTCTAGTGACACTGTTTGAAGACATATATTTACTTTTGCAATAGTTGATAATGATACGAAAGCGATTACAATTCAAATCTATTATTAAAATTCAAAGGTCTATTTTCATTTTCATTCAAAAAAGTGTTTTTACATATTATTTTAAGTATTCTATTTTGTAGTGATTGTAGCGATTTTAATGAATTTAAGTATGCACCTCCCCAGGCAATAATACCATATGTGGCTATACTGTCGAAGAATGCATAATAAATTAAAAGTAAGGTTTCTGTTGACATTGTTTTAGCAAGTTGATAAAAAACATAAGTAAGATATTTAGTCTGGTTAATAATATACTGAATGTGAATATTCCATTTCATGTTAAAATCAAAATTAATTCCTAGATATTTACATTGATCAACTCTTTAACAGTTTATCTTTAATTTTAACATAAATTTGTTCCGGTATACTGTCTGTATAATTACCAAAACACATATAAACAGTTTTTTCTGTATTTAATGATAATTTATTTAATGCAAACCAAAATTAAACCTCTTCCAACATGTCATTTATTTGTATTCTAGATTCTTCTCATGATTCAGCACTTGCAATCAATGCAGTATCATCAGCATAGGATAGAATTACATCATCAGGCATTCGACTCAGCAGATCATTTATATATAAAATGAACAAAAGTGTCCCAGAATTGTACCTTGAGGTACTCCAATTTCAATTTTCTTATATGAACTATTAATTTCACCAATTTTTACAGTTTGTTTTCTATCAGAAATTTAGGTAACTATCAGATCTAACGCTTTACCCCTAATTCCCATATAGCTTAGTTTTTCTAAAAGTACAGCATGATCAACTGTGTCGAAAGCCTTAGCTAAGTCAATAAAGGCAATAATAATCGGTTTGCTTTTATCTAGTCTATTATGGATAATATTGGATATATAATTAAGGGCATCAGTAGTACCCTTTTTTTTTACAAAACCGAATTGATATTTTGAGATAATATTGCATTTAGTTACAAAGTCGAAGATTCTATTGTAAATAATTCGTTCAAATATTTTAGCAAAGTTTGAAACTAAAGAGATGGGTCTGTAATTGGTCATCAAAAATTTACTCGAAGATTTATGAACAGGTACTACTTCAGCCTTCTTAAATGCATCTGGAAAAATTGATTTTTCAATACAAAGATTAAATATGTAGCATAAAGGATCTAAAGTATAATCAGCTATCGTCTTTATTACCTTAGCATTAACTCTGTCAACACCCCCTTTTTTAAGTTTCATTGAATTGATTATATTATATATTTCAAATGTATCTGTCGGATTTAAGAATATTGATTGTGAATTTCTTGGAGGCATCGCTAGTGCCACTTGTTGAGGTTTTTCTATTTTATTACTTAGGTTTTGTCCTATTGAACAGAAATATTCATTTATTTTATCAGCAATAATTACTTTATCATCAATTTTATTTTGAGCTTCATCAATAATATATTTTATTTGTTCTTTCATTTTATCTTCTTTTTTATTGACATTAGAATTGATTATTTCCCATAGTTTCTGTTTATTGTTTATATTTTTTTTAACATATTCGCTTTCATATTTAACTTTAGCTGCTTCAATAACTTCGTTTAGAACTGAGGTATATTTTTTATATTCTAACTTAAACAACTCATTAGTAGGATTTTCCTTTGAAGCTAAGTAGAGTTTCTCTTTGGTTTCACATGACTTCATAATTGCTTTGGTGATCCAAGTCTGCCTTTTCTTTTTTACATTCTGCCTTATTAATTTTTGAAGTTTCAACACATTTATTAGTATTATCTAATAGAAGATCAGTTGCTATATTTGGATCATCAACTAAGTAAATTGAATCCCAATTAATGGTACTTGCATTATATTTTAGTTTTTTGTATGAATTCAGGAGAATTTAGTACTAAATATCATCAAACGTTCTGCAGTTAATTAAGGTGCTATAATTAGTATGCTAGACATAAACAGAATAAGTACTGCTTAAGCCTATACTCGTTAGTAATTTCTCATAGCATAATTAAATTTAAATAGTAAATAAAATGCCACCAAGCATAATTTATGATATAATAATTAAAATTCATAATTCGACAACGATAAAACGATTTTCTGATTTATAAATTAAATAGGGGACACTTAAGAAACGGTGAACAACTGCTTTTGGACATTGACCAGTAAGGTGAACTATCCACTCTTTGAAGGAGCCGTGAACCATTTGTAAGTATACTTTTAATATCATGCTTCGTTAGAATTTATTTTGATATAACTGTCCTTACCGAAATATATTAAATAATCTTAAAAAAAAAGTCAGTTAAATTGTAAAATATTCGTGTTTAAAAAAGTGTCTGCATGAATAGAAAGAGGATTTTTAACTTATTTTTATTATTAGGGAGTCAATTGCAAAACAATATTTTACATTGGAAGTTTATTTACTGAATGATCAACAGACGCAAGTTCTTTTCATTTAGAATAATATAATAAATTCATCAGTCTTGTTACTAAAATCACTTAAAATTTTCTGATTTATAAATTAAATGAAGCTTGAAATTGCTAAGTTTTTTTTTTAAATTTTCAATAGGGTTACTTGAACAACTGTTTTTGGACATTAACCAGTAAGGGGAATTAACCACTATTTGAAGAAGCCGTGAAAGGGGCGGGTAATGATGTCTGCTACTGAAGGATTTAATCAGCCAATTTTTAAATGCAGCAGGAGTTCTTCCAGTTACTATTTGTAAGTATACTTTTAATATCATACTTTGTAGAATTTATTTATGTTTTGATACAGCTGTCCTTACCGAACTATACTAAATAATCTTGAAATTAATTAGTTTAAGTTGAATTGTAAAGGATCCGTTCTTAAAAAAGTTGTTTACATGAGTAGAAAAGATATTTTTCACTGACTTTTTTTATGAGTCTCATAAGTGTTATTAGGGAGTCAATTACAAAACAATAAGATTTTATAACTGCAACTATGATTGAATGAAAAAATGTTTAAATATACGGAAAAGAATAACCGTCTTTAATAACGTTTATTGTCATTCATTCTTTTGTCACATTGTTTATTATTGAAAATAATTTTAACTTATTTGTACATGAACAAATTTTGTTGAGCTTCAACTAATATAAGCAATTTTCCAATAGGACTTTTACTCCAAAAACGTAGGAGTATCTGAGATATTGACCGTGGCTTCTCCCCTTTAAAAGCAAGGACTGCATACTGAATTTCTGAGAGCGAATTGGCAACGTCTTAAGTATTTTTAGGGAGTTGCTACAATTAAAGCGGTAAGTGACAAATCTAATTATTTAGATTTTTACATTTTACATTAGAAACTTATTAACAGACGAAAGTTTAAAATAATATAATAAATTCTTCAGTCTTGTTACAAGGCGAAGTCATATAACATTACATATTTCAAACATAACGATTAATTACACAAAATGAAATAATAATTATAAACTCCACAGTATTTAAGTGTTTTTTCTTTTTAATTTAACCAAGTCCAAAAGCTGAAGTTCATACGGTAATCTATTTCTTATCCTTCTAGGCCTAAAAGTCTAGGAATACAAAATATAATCCTTCAACTAGAAATTGAAAACGATGTGTAAATTCAAACAGGTATTGACAACATTCAACGTTGTTAATTTTTTCCTCTTGTACTTTTTTATAGGTTGACTAACGCAAGAGACTACCGACATTTATTCCAATCCCAGTGAATAAGTCACCTACAATGACAACGTTCTTCCTGGATGTTATAAGGGAAGAGTAGGTCCTCCCGATATTCCCTGTCGATAGATATCCATTCGATTCTTTCTAGTATATAAGCTGCTAGTATTTGCCGCAATTGCTATTGCATTTAGTCTTACTTAGCATTTTAGCTTTCAGGTAACGGAAATCATAAGAAGATAACGAAGGAATTGTTTTTTGCTTTTGATTTATATATTTTTCTTACAATTTCACATTCGTCGTAATGTTTTTTCTCTTACAGCTACAACTGTTTTTTACTTTTAAAACTGTTATATTAATACAAATGTTAGCATAGGTTTACAATTGATTAATTAATTTATATCAAAATTGTTAATTTAATTTCGGTTTTATGGCTACAAGTGATGAAGTGGTGATAATTATTCATATTGATATAACATTTTCTAAATGTTCTTTTTTATTGTTGTTTATAAATAATGTACTATTCGTTTTTAGTACTATTTATATCAATATAAATTTGTATTGAATGTAGTTTCTCGTTAATAGTTTCAATAAACAAGTTAACGCTTACAATTTTTTTATTTCATGCTTAGTAATTTGGACGAAAATGTTTTTGAAGATATTTGTTGGTCAGACCTCGTATTTAAGGAAAATTTAGAAATTTCGAATTTTGTATCAGGAGAGCATAAGTTGCTTGGGAAATATGTCCGATTATTTGTTGATCAGACCTCGTATATATTGAAAAATTAAAAATTTCGAGTTTTGGTACCAGGAGAGCATAAGTTGTTTGGGAAATTTGTCAAATTATTTGTTGATCGGACCTCGTATTTTTCGAAAATTCAAAAATTTTAAAATTTGTATTAGGAGAGCATAAGTGGATTTTATACGAGGTCTGATCAACAAATAATTTGACATATTTCCCAAGCAACTTATGCTCTCCTGATACAAATGTCGAAATTTTTAAATTTTCGAAAAATACGAGGTCTGATCAACAAATAATTTGACAGTCAAAAAGTTTTAATTTATGGAAGAATAAAACTATTTGTCATATGAATACATATATTTAAAGATAATACATAACACTTACACGCATATCTTATGTATTTAAACATGTTTATTACATCGATATAAAATATTTTATAAACAAATAATACATATTTTTTAGTACAATATATAATATAATTTTACAAAACATAACTTAATTGCTCACAATAAATATATAATATAACTACTGGAATAATTTATTTAATACATTATTTACCCTATTTGGAGCATGTATCTCCCCTTCTGGCTAATCTATCCACCCAACGGAAAAATAATGTTCTTCTAAGCAGTGAATTTTGTTCTATATTTAAAAATTTTGAAAAAAATTAGTTCAGAACGTATTTTGATGTTTACATGGCTATTATTAAGTAAAAATGGCTTTTAATACAGTATTATGAACCAAAATGAGCAAATATCGACGTTTATTTACTTATTATTAGAGAATATTGACTTTTAATACAACATTATGAATTAAAACGATCTTATTTTGATGTTTATATGCTTATTATTAAGTAACAATGGCTTTTAATACGGTATTATGAACCAAAAAATATAAACTTATTATGTATAAGGAAATATTGGCTATTAATACAACGAAAACTAATATTAACGAAGGATTAAGATATACTTACAAATGATGCCTGGACGAATTCCTTGCGCATTTAAAATTGCCCAATTAAATTAAATGCTTAATAACAGGTATCATTTTCGAGCATTTCTACAGTTTTTTCGGAGTCAAAGTTTGTAACAGGAACCCGCTGTTGAAAAATGCTGGCTGTATATGGTTTCTAATTGATTTTAATTATTATTTTTCTATTTTATTTGCACAAGGCAACTCTACAACATTTGATATTAACAATTATAACTAAGTAACTTTAGTAATTACCTACCTTTTAAAAAACTGCAGAATTTTCAAAGGTGAAAAAAACGAACAATAAATGATGTCCACGTAGATGACTTGGTCTAGGTTCTAGACGAAGCTTCGAGAAGATGAGAACATAGACAGGGATGAGGACGACGAAGGGCTGCAACTCCAAGAAGAACATAAACTTCGATTAGTTAACCCTGTAATTTAGTGCAAATGATATGTAAAGACGAAATAAAATAAATTCATTATACTAGGAAATCAACAGCACAGGAAACACTAATTAATATATGTGCAAACATATCGTAAATCGTAAAAAGGAATAAATTGCTTACATTAATTAAAAATTAGCCACCATAACACTATAGACTATAGATAAACTGTCACTTTTGCCAACCACGACACAAAAAAATTACTAGATGAATAGTGGCGCTATAACCGCTATCAGTAAACTCGCATATAAAAATTTTAAAATTGAGAATTACTATTGAAATTTATTTTTAAAAAGCAGTAATATGTTACGCCGTCTATTTGATAATTAACAATTTATGTATGCTAATTTTAATCATTTTAAAATCTTATACGTTGGCAATAATAAATCTCCGATTGCCATGGGAGGGACAATAGAACTAAGGCTACATGGCGAACTTACATCGAATATTGATATTCACCTAATATTGGCGATGGCAGATGGTAACATAGATGGCAGTCGTAGACAAATGGCAGTTGTCAAATCTTTTGACGTTGAAATGTTCTTAATTTTATAAAATACGTAATCAGAAAAAATCTAATAGGAAATAAAAATGGATATAACGCTACTCATAGCTTTGGCATCCGTGACATTGCTGATTTTGCTTAGCATAAGCTTTTTCTTTCAATCAAGAACCCCAAAATGTATGTACAAACCATATGTTAAAAGTAAACATATTTAAGATATTTTTATTTCGATAGTAAAGGATCTTGAGAATCGCGCTGCAGTAAGACAAAGGGATGGGACTCAACGGCGGGCACAACTTGCTAGAAATCGCGGAGCCAGACTAAGAGCAACGGGTAAATAAACATTTTTTAAGAATACGTATTTATAATTTCAAACCCATGTACAATGTAACTCTAAAATTTTAGCTCGAGTAAGAGAACAGAATGAAGCTAATGATTCAGAAGGTGAAAATGTTGACAACACTGAAACTCAACAGGACATCGAATTTCCTAATGGAGAGAAAATTGGTGCGAAAAAGAAAGCAAAACTAGAGGCCAAGGCAGAGAAAAAAGCACAACGTGAAGCTGAAGAACAACAGAGGCAAGAACGAAAGAAGAAAGAGCAACAAGCTGAAAGCGAAAGAAAAAAGCAAGAAGAAAAAGAAAGGGCAGAGGAAAAGGCAAGAGAAGAGGCCGAACTAAGGGCAAAAGAAGAAAAAGAAAGGAGAGAGTATGAGGAATATTTGAAAATGAAGGAAGCATTTAGTGTTGAAGAGGAAGGATATGAAGAAGGCGATGAAGAAAGTCATCAAAATTTGCTTCAAGAATTTGTCAATTATATTAAAAATAACAAAGTGGTGGTTATTGAGGACCTTGCTGCGCATTTTAAATTAAAAACTCAGGCTGCAATTGATAGGATACAAGACCTACTTAAGGACGAAATATTAACAGGTGTCATCGATGACAGGGGGAAATTTATTTATGTCTCTCCACAAGAAATGGAAGCAGTTGCTAAATTTATCAAACAGCGTGGAAGGATTTCCATAGCTGAACTGGCAGAAAATAGTAACCAACTAATCAATTTAACTCCTACCACAGTACAAAGTTAACGTAAATAATCTCTAGATTATTTTTGATAATTATGATAAAAATTTGGCTGTACAATGTTACATTTCAGTTTGTCTTTCCTTTTTTAGATAGTAATTTATTTGAATAACGTTTTCACAACGTTTTTTTTTGTTATTGTTTTGTACAAGATTTTCAACTTAACTGTAAATATGTATTTACTACGTTGTAGTTTTTAAAATATTTTGAATAACTTTTATTACGGTGAAAATTTGGTAATTTATGACTATTTTGTTGGAATATCGTTTTATTTTGATTAATATAAATGCAATTAATAAATCAAGGTTTAATTAATATTCCTTTTTTGTTTTTGTTTAACGGAACGATGTTTCCAATATCCAATACACCTTCCATAAAGGCTGATTTATAGAAAGTAAATTCTTTGTCTATTGCTTTGATAACCGTTTATAACTATTTAAATACAAAAATGAAAACAGAATTAATATTACTCACTCATGTTTTCATCTGTGTCATTATCTTCATCATCTTCGCTTGTAATGTCAGGATCTTCAATTTGTTCTAAGCATCTGAGACAGCGGCATACAAACAGATAATGTTCTTTCAACATTTTATGCCTGGAATGCCTAGATCTGCTTAGATTACATTCGTCCAAGTAACTAATACAAATCTCGTCCCCTTCTTGAATGTCTTTAAGCGCAACTAAAGACAACTTGCTGCTGTTATGCAGATAATTTGGTTCGGCGTTGGGGTCACAACTGTGATTTGCAGCACTTTGCAAAGAAAAAAGAGCCACTCCTTCATTGTTTAAAAAGTTACCGGAGTGTTTGTCCATATCTTCATAAAGTTTATCGATAAATCGGTCGAGTTCTTGCTTTTCTTCTTCTGAAAGTGGTAATTCAGATACCCGAGTAACCCATTGACTAATAGGGCTCGTTCCTACTCCTTGTCCATTAGTTCCTGCAATAAAAATAATATATTTGTCGGAGAATGGCATTTCTGAACACATTATTTGGTTTTACGGCATCATCGAATCGTATTCTTATGTTTTTGGGTCCATATTCTCTTAGTGGTTTTAGCCCTAATTGTGAGAATGTTTTCTTAGTTCTAGTATTTCAAGTCGAGGTGATAAATTATTGACCTCACCGAACGTAGACACCCGCTGTTCGAGTATCTTTATTATGAGATTGGGACAAGGTCGTTAACAAACTTTTGGAAACTTCTGAAAACTTGTGTAAAAAGACGCCGGAGGGGAGTAGTCGAGAATTGGCAGCGGGTGTATTCGTTTGAAGATTATCCCTTAAGTTGAATTCTTAACACAAATAAAAATAAAATGTAAAAGCTAATAAACTTTTATTGATTAACAGAAATGTTTGCTTAGTCTCATTAAAGTTAAAATCAGACAGTATTAAGTTATAGACAAACAAAAATAAATTTTCATCATGAAATTTATTATTATTTGTAAGCCATTTTTACTATTAACTGTTAATTAGTTTTGCTTGTAATTAGCTTTTTGTTATTCGTTTTTTTTTTGTTCTTATTTTGTTAATTCATTTCTATTTCTTTAGTTAGTAAAATAAAATGATGTCTATCTTGGAATTCCCCAAACTCATGCCAATAAAATCCAAAAGGAACGTTTCAATCTATTGTTTGTACCTTGTACATGTGCAATTAATTAATACATTCATCAAACTTTCTAACTAACGCAGCTGTGCATCTTACATTTGAATTCACTGCTTAAACAGAAGTTCATTATCTTGAAAATCTTTTTTTCTAAGCCGAAAACTCAAATCGAAATTTAAGCATTGTCCAGACACCACTGCATTCAATGAATTAATTGTAAAAGTCGGTAAGTAAATAATAAATTACAAATTAATTAAATTTGGAATTCAACAAACATGAACATAATTTTCTTAGATAATTTTATAATTAGATCCGTTACTGTTATTTTATTTTATTTATTTAACGACTTACATGACTTGTGTATTTCAAATAACAAATTTCTAACTTTTGCCAACGATATTAAAATATTTTTAAAATTAATTCACAAGCTGACCAAATTATACTGGTCTGAAACGAATAGATTATTCTTGGATTTTACAAATGTAAATATAAGAATAAGGAGACTGTGGCGTGGAAATAATTAAAAACCAAAATGGACTTACCCCAAAATACCACAACACTTTTTAAACGCGGACACGTGTTTCGCTCACTTAAATTGTGAGCATTTTCAACGCAAGACAAATGTAAATATTTATTTTTTTGCCGGAGTCGCATTTTTATAAACTCTTACCTATATAAATTAAATGATGCTATATTTGAACACTTACGATTAGATATGGTATTAAGACATTGCGTTTTATTCGTAGATGTGCTGATTCTTCCAATCCTCTAACTTTAGTACATTTATCAAAATACAATGCAGACTTATTTTGTTGTTCTGGTCCCATTTTCTAGGAATCGACTTAACTAGACTGGAATCCGTTCAGCATAATTTTTTTGCATTATCTCTCCTTATAGACATGTATTCTACATCCATAAGTTATCATGACTTCTCTCAAATTTTGAATCACTTAAATTGCGCTCCGTTAAGTCTACTGAGGTCATTGATATTATTATCTAATTGAAAACAAATTTATTTACTTGCGGAACAAGTAAAGTGCTTTCTGAATGGGATTCTCATCTCAACTAAGTCATTCACTTTGTATCCTTCAATTTTCTACCTCCTAGCCTTTATATATACTAAGGTTGAATGATTTGCAAAAAAATATCTTTAACATGTTTTTCAAATCTAACTGAAGCCTTTTTTTTAACTACATTTAATATAATTTCAACTATTTTACTTTTTACCAGTTTGTTAACAGCTTGTTCGTGCAAAATTCTGTACTCAACACAAATTTTGTATTTTATTATCGTATTTGTTAAATATTTGTATAACCGACATTATATCCTGTTTGTAAACTTCCTATTCTTATAAAATAAGGTAATTTTGTCTGTTGTTGTTTGATTAAGTAAATAAATAAATAAGTAGAGACGATTTAAAGCATACGAACTACAATTAATGAGGAAAAATTATTACATACAATAATTTGCTGTAAACAATGGCAGCTTTTCCTCATAACTTGCAGTTAGTATGAGTTAATTCACGTTAATCCGTAAACATAATTACCTAACAGCGCCAGCATACTATAAAAGCCTTCCACGGTTAATAAAGGACCAACAGCATCATGTGGAACAGCTGCTAAAAGGAGATTGTACAAGGTGATTAAGCTGTCTTTATATTTGTCTCCCATTATTTTATGTGCCAATTCCAAATCTTCATTTTTAGTTCGATGAGAAAATTTTAAAATGCTTTTCAACATTTCTTCTGGGTTCTGTGCCTGCTGCACAATAGCTATTAGCCTAGGAAGTATCATGATTGTACTAGTTTCTGGGGGATGATGAATTTGCCTTAAAAATGTCTAAAATAATTCATCTACGTAATAAACTAAAGTTATTAATAACATACTTCCAGGCTTCGTTGAGAATTTCCAGAGGATGTGAGCCTTTCCGTTCTTTAGTTTGAAGGCATAATGTTCTATGATATTGATTAAATGCAGTAGCTGAACAAGCTTGACTACAATATTGAGTTCCGCACGAAGGACATTCGTTTATTTCAGTTTTGTTAGTAGTACAACATTCAGGATACGGAATAACTAAATTGTAATTGCCTGTTAATCGGCAGGCATTTTCTTGAACTGATTCGAGAGGCCTATTTAATTGTTTAATAAGTAATAAGGCTTAATTGATAATCTATGCAAGTAAATACCTTAAACAATGATCACATGCCTTATATTTACATGCAGCATTCCAAGAGAACTGGCAACAAACAAGGGGGTCCTCTTCAAAAATCACACTGCCACTAGGAAAAAACTTTTTCGCAAATAAGCCTCTACCCTACGAAATTAATTTTTAAATTAAAAATGTATATGTTCACACATCTAATTACTACCTTCGTGTTGTCAATTACCCTAATTTCTACATTCATCTTCTAAATTATACTAGAAAAACTAAATTACAAATCAAATAAAGATCATTTGAAGTGATTTGAGGTTAGATTCAATTCATCCGGTTCCATTATCCATACTGTTATTCCACATGCTCTTTTTCCATACATAGATATTTCCATAATTTCATAGATCAACATGAAATGTACGCAGTAGGTTAACTGCACATATTTGTATCTATTTTAGTGTTATAAGCTAACCTTCAAATCATAGATAATATTCGTTGTTTAGTAGCGCTTCTTAACGTGAAAAATGAACCGACCATTCTGGAAAGCTGTACCAAAGGCCCTAGAGGAATGGGAAAGTACCATGTTAACCTTTATCATATAAAGAAAATCGAAATAAGCTTAAATTCTTCATATTAAAACAAAATTCGAGTGTTGAATTATTTGTTGGTTACTCCTCGTATATGATATGAATAGGAAAAATGAGAACTTTTGTATCAGGAGAACATAAGTTGCAGGTCGTTTCTGAGAAATTATTTAAAAATTTTTACTGCGATAAAAATTTTTGGTTCCGCGAAACGACCTTATTTAACTTATGTTCTCCTGATATAAAATCCGAAATTTTTAGAAGAATTTGGAATAAATTTTTATTGGCATGAAACCTCATGCATCTTATGCTCTCCTAATACAAAATCCGAAATTTTTAAGAAAATTCGGAATTAAATTTTTATTGGCGGGAAACAATATCATGCAACTTATGCTCTCCTGATACAAAATCCAAAATTTTAAAGAGAATTTGTAATAAATTTTCATTAGCACGAAACGACCTCATGCATCTTATGCTCTCCTAATACAAGATCCGAAATTTTTAAGAAAATTCGGAATAATTTTCAATGGCGCGAAACGATCTCACACAATTTATGCTATCCTGATACAAAAATTCAAATTTTTTAGTTTACTTGCGATTCAAATTATTATTTTATTTGCGCGAAGTCTTTTAAAGAAGAATAAAACAAATAATTAATGGTTTAAACAACTTCATTACATTTTAAAGTACAATAATTTATGTGACTAACATTCCAAAGGAACAGCAACGTAATAATATATTTCAAGTATTATATTTTTTCCGATCCATATGCTAAATTCTAAAGCTGTGTGGTAATGAAAAATTAAAAGTCCTTAAAGAGATTTTCTAGGTATGCATCTGGGTCGGGAATATCACCAAGTAAACCTATACATAAAATTAACTTTCAATATAAAAAACCAATTATACTGTTTTTTACTTTAATTAAACAATTTTAATAAGAAAAAAAAAACGAAATCGTTTCTGTTTAATGTACTACAAAGTGTACTAAAAAAAACCTATTTCTTGTCTCCTCTTGAGAATCTTATAAATTATAAACCATTTTTGAATCAAGTTTGAGATAAATTTAATTAAACACAACAAATATCTAATGAAAAAATAATAACCAAATCATAGCAAAAAAACTTTAATAAGTAATAATTACCTGCAACATCACAGAACTCTGAAAAAGAAGTGCAAGGCAACAACTCCTCAGTGTATGTGCTAAGTAAGCGTTCGGAATCTTTTAAAAGCGTTTCGTCGTTGAAACGAATATAATCCGCCAATTTGCTTGGCCAATGCTCATCAGGACAACTTATGTTCTGCAAAAATAAACCATCGACATTATTTATTTAAATATAAAATAAAACGAAAAATTATTTTAAAGTCAGAGCCAGACTAAAGTTTAGTCAAAGTACGTATTTAGTGTAAGAATTTCTTAGGGGTTTAATTCCCTATCTAGTCTGGCTCTGCTTGAAGTTATGAATATTTAACAATTATTAACCTTAAAGAAATTGTTATATATTCCATCAATGAGGCCGAACAGTATCAAATACGGCTTATAAACCGTGTACTCTTTCACGGTCTTGTCGAATAAAGTCTTGCACGGACTTGAAGGTGAACAGTGTCGCGTCTGTGCCAATACCAGCAGTCTACGCAAATGTACAAGTTTCAACGTTGCCCATTTATCCTTGCTGTGTAAACAGACAGACATCGCGATCCAGTAGAGGGGCCCGTCCGCGTCGTACGACGATTCAATCCATTTTTCCTTACTGTCCGTTTCCAAATAAGATATTAAACTTTGCTCTTCTTTTTTAGCGCTTCTCGTTCTGCAACAAAAAAATACACTCAAACTACTAATTAAAACGAGGAAACGCAAAACACTTACGTATTGATGACATACAGGGCCATATGCACGAGGTAGGGTATAAGATGCATGTTGCTTTGTGGTCCTCCGCCTCCTGTGTCTTCGTGGAACGGTTTCTCGAACGCGAAACGTAACAGGAGCAACTTGAGGTCGTGAATGGTAGAAACATGGCCTATATCGCGATGATTAGTGCTTTCCTGTAAATAAGTGTTGTGACGGGCCAAGCAACTGGCGAACGCTGATTCCGGCACTAGGGGACCCCACAACGGTAACAAACCGTTGCATTTTGTATTCGCGTTTTGAAGTGCCGCAGATTCCCATTCGTCGCGGGCTCGTGCCAATCTGAAAGGAACCAAATTTTAATAATTCTTTTCAATTTTAATTATTAATGAAAACATTGCGTACCTCTTTTGATTAACAAAATCAGTAATAATTAAGAAGATAATTAAAAGTGAAGAACTCTTTTTTATAAAAGGTTTTGTACGAACCTGACAGCGCTCATGTGACAGTCGACATGAACTATATTGAAATGAGTGACGGTGTTGTAGCCCATCGTTTTTCTCGGTTTTGCTTCGAACTCATCCACGTTGCATCTTTTTGTAAACGTGTAAATTCCCAATACCTTTGCAGGTTGATACTTGTAACCCTCACGACATATACAACACACTAGACCAGTCTCTTCTCCAAGTTCCTCGATCTGTTGTAGAATCGACGACTTGGCTGTTACCTTTAAAACGGTCATAATGGCAGCAATAGAGTACAACGAATCAATAACAATAATAGCAATTTTAATGTTAATTACCTGTCCTTTGTCGTTGGTGCGCATTCCCAGCTGTCCCAACTGCTTTTCCCTCATAGCCATTGCAAGTCTCTTCTTTTCCGACCTGGTGAACTCTCGGGCTTCCTCAATTCGATTAGCAACAGACGGATTGGTTCTGAGTGCTTCCAAAAGATTTTCAGCTAATGAACCGACGTGTTCGTCTGACGACACTTGCTCCAATCGATGTATTATTGGTATTGTATCCGCTGCAGCAATTGCTAACTGTTGAAAAAATACAAACATTAGATTTACTTAAAGACAATTTAAGAGAGAAATGTTGTCTCACTTGTGTCTTTTCATGTCCGCTGGCTAATCCGGTCAAAAATCTGAGTATGTATTTCAGGGCCGGCTTCGAAATGAATTCTTTAAGTTCGTCACTGTCGGTGCGCAGCAGAGTCGGTTTCACGCACGGAGCGTTGGTGGTGATGTACTGCAACGCGTCATCAACTACGCCGATTGAATTGATGAAGTCGCGCAACGTGTTCCCGATCGCGTTTCTCTCAATGCCGTCCGTCAGCATGCAGAATATTTCGAATTTGTGTTGATCGTCGGCCCCGTGGTCGCCGTCGAATCGATAGAAGTTAAAAACGGATTCGAAATGTGCGACTAGAGCACGCATCTTTTCCTCGTTGCCGTACACGAGAGCGGCAAGGACTCGGGTTAAATGTAGCAGGACCGGTTGGTTGTTACGGACACTCGGGTGACAGGTGAAAGATAGTAGAGAACGAACGTGCTCGGGACCTCCGAGAGTACGTGCAAACTCGTCGAATGACTCTTTTGATTTGCTGGTTGCTTTTGAAAATATTGTTTCCATTATCTTAAAAAAGGGGTACATAATTACAAAATAAAAATAGAATTTGGATATAAACTTACCTCTAACAGTTGCTCAGTTAAAGCAGTTTGGGTACTATCAGATTCGCTCTCCAGACAAAGTTGCAGAGTATGTAAGAACACTGCTGCAGCCCGCAGTTCAGGGTCAATGAGAACTTCCTGTACCTTCTGAACTTTTACACACAACCTAAACAGTTTCAAAAGAACTTGAAGCAAAGGTCTCGCGCGCCACACGTTTTGAATCGCGTTTAATCGGTTAACCATCACCTAAAATATTGATGTAATTAAATAATATTCGTGTTAAATAATAAAAGAAATACCTTCAGGCCGCCACAGTCTGCTAAAACGTTTGCCATTTTGTAAACTTCTTCGTTGTCAACAGCATTCTGTGATTTATTATTTAACGTTTCCACAAACTCTTCGGTAGCATCACCTAGCAAACCTCTCATTCGATAAACGACCCTCATCGACTCCACTTCGCCCCCTTCTGCTAACCAAACCTTAAAATGAATTAATTAAGAATAATTTATTTAAAAAAAATAATTTTAAACGACGTACTTTCTTGTAAACGTCTTTAACTGGTAAATCCAGGCTCATAATCTTGTTGTTTACTAGCAATTCCATTCCGTTGTCGTCCTCTAAAAGGGCAACCAATTCGCAATCCTGACAAATTTTATTTTTAACGTCTCTCATGAGGGGTCCCAGGCCGGGTTCGAGACTTGAATACGGATTGCCGAGCATCCGCCCCTGTAAGAAGTCCTCCTGTTGAGGATCCTTTTCTAACGTCAAAAAGAACTCTCCGACGTCGTTCTCTTCCGGATAAATAATGGAACAAAGACGCTCAAAAATAAAGACGGGCGTCAGGACGTCTTGAAGCTTGCAATTTTCCACTGTTTCGATACAAATGGCCATAAAGGCTTCCGTTTCTTCTTCAGTACCTGTAGTCATTTCTTCCAAAAGTTCCAAAAGCTTCTCCTGCGTGTCATCAATAAGTCTGGTCCGTTGCACAACTAATCTTCTAAGGGACAGATAACCGTTCAGTACGGCTCCCACTAGACGTCCTTTGTACTGTCTTCGGATGCAAGGATCGTCAAGGAACGAGGCCAAAAGTTCGGTTAATTGATTAAGGGAGTAGCCTTGGGCCAAGTCAGAGGTTAAAGTTGTCTCTTCCAAGCGGTGCAACTGTTCGATTTCTTTGGTAATGAAGTGCGCGAGCACCTCTAAAAGACCGACGAGGGTTAAGAACTGTTTCCACGGTTCTTCTTGAATTAAATTCTGGTAAAGATTCAAGAATTCGGCGGAACTCTCGCCCGCAACACTTAGTTGATCAAGGAAGTAGGTCAGTAATAAAAGAATCTAATGAAAAAAAAAAAAAAAAACAATGCAGTATAAATGGAAAATTTAATATTTAAAACTAAGTTTCTTGCTTTTTTAAAAACTTACCTCCCTCTTCCTTTCTGGACATGAGCACATGTTCTCTATGATATTACAAGTGACCTGGCGTGCCAAACGAGAGCTCGGATTAAACAGCACGACTTTCAACCAAGACGAATAATCAAGCCCGAGAGGTTGTATCGAAAACGACTTTTCTGCCTTTCTTTTCCACCTGCGTCCGTATTTTTCTGCCAAATAGTACATCCGAATCTAAAAACCGAAAAAGCAATAAATTTGAATTTATTCAGATCTAATATAAAGCGCGAAGTACCTCTTCGCGATTGCTGGGAAGTCCTCGCGGTCCGTCGTCAGTTTTTACAGGCGTACGGGCTTTCCAGCTGGAGAAACTGTGCAACGGATCTTTTTCCAGCCACTTATACACGTCAACGTTTACTCCGGACGTTGTTCGAATCATCAAAGTCTTGTTAATTTTTTCCTTCAAGTTAAATAGATGACTACAACGTTCAGGCAATTTATTTTTAGATTGTTTCATTATTGTTACCTTTGTTTTCTTTGTTCCTCCGTCGTTGGTCTTCATGAGGCTCTGTAAAATCTTCAGGCATGGTAAAATGACAGATTCCATGATGAGAGGATTGCGGGAATCCTCGCAGGCTTTTATAAACAGTCTCATTAAACAGCGCAACTTTAATTCCCAACAGTTGTCCTCCTTTTGCACCATCGCAGCCAAAAGTTCGATCTCGTAACGGACTCCTGCGCCCAGGTCTGAGCTACTGGTGTGTCCTTTCAGGCTCAAAGTAATCCGTTCCGTTAGCAGGTTACAAAGTTCTTCCGTTGCTTCGGAATTGTCCCTCGTCAAAATGCACAATAACTGTCGTACCTCTTCCTGCATCTGGAAACATGAAACATATTTTTTGATAAATTAAAATATTAATCAAGTGCTTACAGATTTGATTAAAAAACTTACTTGTACATTTCCTTTTCTTAAATTATTTTGAACAAGTTCCTGTATGAGCCCTTTTGAACACAAAACTTGTTTAGTATTGGAATTAGCAGCCAATGCTCTTAAAAGTGTAAGACAGTGTTCTGTTGCTGCAGAGGAACATCCGTAGCATCTGCTACTGCTGTTATTTATTGTAGTCACCCCTTGTGATTCAGTCTGTAATGAAAATGTTAAATAAGCCATAATTTTCAAGAACAAGATACATAATTAAATGACTTTTATCAAAATTTGTTGATATTTTTGGGAAAATTATTAATGGCCTCCATGTATTTTAACAAATTCTAACTGAGGAAATTTAATCAAAATGACATTAATTTACCAGTGAACTTAGAAGCGGGACCTGTGATTTCGGCGAATCCAGCTCCATGTGTCTGCGATCATAAGCGACGAGTTCTTTACGAGACACTAACACTCTCTGGATTATTTTGCTCAGTTCTTCAAACGACGTCTTGCATTCGTTGCAATATTGCTGAGCCAGCATTTGGATTGTTTTGTTAACCTTCGATAGAAATCAAATTTAATACAACAAAAATCGAAACAAACAGCAAGTGAAAAAAAAATCACCTTCACTTGTGTCCCACTGGACTGCACGGAGCTTACGTTGTTAGCATTATTTGAACCTGTTTGCTGTTCTTCTTGTTTATCACTCCTATGGTCCGTGATTTTTAATACTAGAGACTAATAAAACAATAAAACATTTATAAATTAAGTTTTTAATAATAAAAGGATAGAGAATGAGTCTCACCTCTAATGCTGGTTTGTTTGCCATTAACTGCTTATAAACTCTATCGGCTTTCTCCAAGAGGTTATTTATGCTCGAAATCATCTTTTTTCTGTCCTCGTCCGTCTCGATAGGTTCCACGGCGCAACAAGGTTTTGCAACCAACGTGAAGTCAAATTTAGCATATTTACAAAAACCGCAGGAGTGGCACAAGAACGGATCTTTTTCGTCATAATTAATCGCTCTAATAACAAATTATTATTACAGCAACACATTTATATTACAAGAATTGATAATAATTTATTTTACCTGCACTTGTGGCATTGAAACACGTTTTCACCGCAGTTTGCGCAGACTCCAGGGTTTGCAGGGACAGCCGCACTGCATCTGGGACACTGCAACGTTTCACTGCTCGCTTGGATATTCTCGTAAAAATCGGCGTACTCGATCATTAAATTGCACGCAACTATCGGCAACGGAAACTCAATTTTCACTTCGGTTTGTCCACTTTGTAGTACCATTTTTTTCGCTTTATGCCACAAAGCTGAAAAAAAAAACAAAATCCATGAGACATAAAAATGCACAGGGATCTAACTAAAGACATTCCTATTAAGTCATGTATCAGTTTTTTTATTTCTCCTGTGAAAAAATAATTACCTGGTTTATTTTTAAGTTCGACCACAGCCTGTACGCTACGGTTATTGTAGTAAATATTAATTGTCCTGACCATTTTCGTCCGTTTGAGGTCTCCAATTCGCAAGGTGATCTTGCTGATGGTATGACTATTGAGTAACTTGACAATTTGAGTCGTGGTGGTGAATTTCGAATCGACCTAAATAAGAATGCGTTCGTAATTGTACTATTAATGCTCTTTTTTTAATTATTATTAAAAACGTTACCTTTAATGAACTCAGCTTGATACTAGCGAAAGGCACCTCCGGATTGTTACAAACTAAGCAAGGCTCCGATTCGAGATAATGACCGTCGAGTTCGACAAATTGACTCATCTGCATGTAAAGGCTGGCATTTGGATGGTGGGCTAGGAGTTCGTTCTGTGCTCTTAGAACGTCCACTGCTTTGTCTACATAGTCCGCTATCTATACAAGGAAAATTAATATAAGTTCTAATATCAACGTTCGAAGTAATTTTCGGTAACAAAGTTAATTGCTTCAAAGACTAAGGGGTCATACATTACGGGTTTTTACTAAATGAATTAAAATTGTATGTTATAGTAACAGAAACTTACTAGTCCTGAAGATTCCGACTTCTGCAGGAAACATAGCGAGAAATAGCCGAGCAAGTCAACGAACTGCGCTGCTTTACGACCGTAGGCGGGAAGCATGGGCCACAGATGCCATAATAATTTCAGCAAGTGTTCTTGTTCGGTAGTTTTTGTATTTCTAACGGCAAATAATAAAAATTTTGTTAGGATAAAAGAAATATCTCAAAAACAAACAAAATAATAATAAACAAATTACAGAATCTTCCAGAAGTTTAGGGGAAATTCCAATACAGACCAGGTAATAGATTTTTTTGTGCACAAGTATTTTACAGAAAACCAAAAATACCATAAATCACGTTGTCTAACAGTAAGCACTAAAAAATATTTAAAAAACGACAATTTTTTTATTTTTCGTTCATGTGTAATAGTTCGAAAACTAGCGAATGAAATTGTAGACAACTAAAAAACATATCACATGTTAATAATTAAATACTAAGGAATTACTTGGTAGCGCTGATTTTAAATACATTAATGTAACTAAAAAAAAATTTTTTTTTATAAAATTCATATCTTGGGTAAACTACAATATTAAGAAAAAAAATTCTGGCACATTATAGCTAATGATATGCACCTTCAAATCCCGAACGTTAGTAGTTATTGCAAATTGTAATATAAATTATAAGACATGATTTTGTTTACGTCACTGTATCAACAGAGAACGTGTAATTTTAATTTTGTAAATGGTTTCTGACGATAGAGATTATAGACTACAAACCCTCTATCTCTGTTTTGTTGAGATATTCTAAAAATGTTTCCGAATTAAAACAGAAGGAATCAACTCAGTCACTTCGTTCGGCTCCGGATTATAGTTGATCCGTTTCGCTGTCGTTTTGGGAAAAATTTTGGACATTTGAACATCTGTATTGAAAAAACTGAGATAGAGGAATTGTAGCTTATAATCTCTACTTTCAAAAACCGTTTACAAAATTAAAATTGCACTTTATCAGTAAAATCCGTGACATAAATAATGTCTTAAATTCCTAATATTGCAATTATCCAAAAACTACTTAAGCTACGGATTTCCTGCGGGGCTCCTTTAAAAGGGCTTCTTATTAGCTATAATTTGTTGGAATATTTTTTCTTAATACTCTAAATTACCCGAGATACGAATTTTTAATGAAATGGTTTTACTTATCGTTTCTTCGATTTTTCTCTCGCTAAAGAATCGTCTAATTAGGGTTTAAGTTTCCTAAATATAAATGTCATTTTTTTACAGCTCCTGGTGGTTAAAAAACGTACCCGGACTCAACAGCTGTTATAATTTACGTTTTTATAATCTACCAACTATCGTTTCATTTTCCTTAATCTTCTTTCACGTTAATTTGAGGACTAGTATGACAAAAACAATATATACTTACTTGTAAATAGCGAGAACGAGAGCATGAGCTTGCCAGCGCATATTTGTGGCGTTTGTTTCCAACAGGAACGCCCTAATAAAACGGGCAAACACTTCAGGGGGCACTTGTTTGCTAATATGGTCGACGAGAACGCCACAATTCGCTTCTTCGAAAGCCGCTTCGGCCGCACTGTCGTCCGATTTTTCGCGATCTTTCCTTGACGTTCCTCCTCCACTGCCACCGCTCGTTTTCGTATTACTATCCGTCTTCTTTGACACGGACGATGCTACAGCAGTAGAAGACGACGCTACCGAAGAGCCGCCGTTCGTTACGATAGCACACTGAAGCAGATGCAAGATCGTCGGTGCTACACCTAAAGTAAAACGACGCAAGTCACAAAATAAATAATTCCAGACGGTATGTTTACCTTCGTCTAAAAGGCAGCTGACTTGGAATAGAAAAGGCAAAATGTCGTTATTATGTATGCAAAACTTCTGCCAGTTTCCAGTCCGATTGATTGCTACTTCGAGACAGGCTTTCAAGTGCTCTATAAGATCAACGAGAGTATCGTAGGTCATAGACAAAGCGTGCTGGGTTTCGTTCAAATGATCGTAACCACCTTTTATGCAACACAATTTCACCGCCTAAAAACCAACGATAAAGCATAAAAAACAACTGTATTAATCGGGTTGAAATTTTGTAACGGACCTTGATATGAGTGCTGAGGGCATGCACGTCCCTCAATTGCCTGTATTTGTCTTTGTTTCCGCAAATAAACAGGAGCAACTTGCGCACCTGGCGGCGCACGAACGGTTCTTGTGAAGTCATCATATATTCGCACAAATGCGTGTACCAAGCGTTATCAAACACGCTCATAATCGGCTCCGAAATGTCTGAATGTTTGTGCACTTGATAGGGCAACCGTAGGGCCATTTCCGTCAAGAGCTGAGGATACGTTTGAAATACGTCTGTAGAATGTCCTTAACAAAGGAATAAATAGTTATTACAGCCTGTATGTATAAATGTTTAAATTTTCACCTTTCACAAATTGTTTGAGAAAGAACGGTGTCATATCGGGAGGCGCGTGAGTCAAGTGTTCTTTAAGCAGGTTTCCGCCTATTTGAGGAGGCTCGTCATCGTTTGAGACACTACGCCAATATTCTAGTAAGGCCTGCAGTAGTTTTAGACAGTAATTGACAATGTCAGCCTTATAGAGAACAGTGGCCGTTGTTTGCGATACAAAAGCCGAATTGTCTCCTGCAATCGGCTTCGCAGGCGCTCCAGTACTTGTGGTAGACGTCGTTTTACAACGTGACATCAAAACGCCTACAAATTAAAAAGATTTGGATTTAATAAAATCCATAATGCTTCCATATATTATATAATCTTTCACAAGTTTCGAGGACAGTTTATTATACTCTAAAGCGTTATATACAATGTTTCTAAAGATTTGTGAATGTTTTAGAACATTTCGGGAAATTGAAAAATGATCTGGAATGTTCGAGAATGTTTCAGGGTATTCTAGAATGTTCCTAAATTTTCCAAAAAAGGTTTTAGAACGTTGTAGAATCCTTCAAAAGGATCGAGGTGTTACAATGATCCAAAAAGTTACAGAATCTTTCAGATGTTTCATGAAGGTTCCAGTGTGTTCCAGAATGTTATTAAATTTTCCAAAAGGTTCCAGAAACTTAAAGGGTGCTCCAAAAGATGGGAGAAGGTTCTAAACAGTTCCAAAATATTACAGAAACTTCTACAAAATTTCAGTATGTTCTAAAATGTTCTACAATGTCTCTAAGAATTCGTGTTTTAGAACGTCCCAGAATGAAGAAAAATTTTTTTAGAATGTTATTGCATTTTCAAAACGGTTTGAGAAATTTGTAGAATCTTCTAAAAGTTTCGAGAAGGATCTATAAAGTTTCAATGTGTTATAGAATGTTCAAGAATGTTTCAGTTTATTTTAGAATGTTACTGAATTTTCGAAAAGGTTTGAGACAGTTACAGAATCTTCCAAAAGCATCGATAAGGTCCTGGAATGTACCAGAATGTTATGGAATCCCCAGAAATTTCGAGTATATTCTAAAAGATTTCTAAATATTCGAAAATATTTTACAACGCTCCTAAATACTGAAAAATGTTGCAATATGTTTCAGAATGATCCAAAAAGTTTTAGTATATTCCACAATATTAAAACAAGGTTTCTAAAAATTTTAAGAACGTTCCTAGAAACTAAAACATATTGCAAAATGTTCTAGAATGATGTAGAATGTTCAAGAATGTTTCAGTTTCTTTTAGAATGCTATTGAATTTTTGAACGGTTTGGGAAAGTTTATGGAATTTTCTAAAATGTTGGAGAAGGCTCTAGAATGTCTCAGTACGTTCTAGAATGTTATACAATGGTTTTAAACATCCGTGAATATTTTAGAATATACCTGGATACTCAAGAATGTTGTAAAATGTTTCAAAATGATCTGCGATGTTCGAGATTGTTTCAGTTTCTTTCAGAACATTATTGAATTTTCGAAACGATTTCAGAAATTTGTGGGATATTCGAAAAGGTCCGAGAAGGCTCTATAATGTTCCAGTACGTTCTAGTATGTTCTTAACAATCCGTGAATATTTTAAAATATTCCTGGATACTCAAGAATGATGTAAAATGTTCCAGAACGATCTACAATATTTGAAAACGTTTCATTTTGTTTTAGAATGTTATTGGAGTTTCAGAAACGTCTGGGAAAGTTATAGAATCTTCCAAAATGTACTAGAAAGTTATAGAATTTCCATGAAATTTCGAGTAGGTACGTACTAAAGAAATAGAATGTCCCTGAAGATTTAAAAATGTTCTAAAACGTTTAGCTTTGCAATTGGAGTTCATCATCTAAACAATCCATAGACATTACTTACTTAACAATCTCATGAGGACCATTTGAACTTCGCGTCTTTTTGTCCTCTCGCTGATATTTTCCAAGTCGGGTTTGTTCATTTGCAACTCGTTAACGATAGCGTTCAAAAGGGCGTTCAGACAAGTTTTGTCACGTTCCATGTGACTGTCCAATTCCGTAGTGAGCTGGAGGACCACCTGCAAGAAAGGAATAACGCGAACGCCGCCCACGTTTCGCAATTTTGGTAAATATTCCACTAAACGTTCCAACAACTGCAAACGAAGTATGTGAAGACGACTGCAGCTTTCTGGGTCCGGTTCGGGTTCAGTTTCGTGTTCGTGTTCCTGCGGCATGGCGTCTGCTTCTGGATTCTACGACATAAAAACGATATTATATGTTAAACGAAATATTTGTTGCGTATACCTGACAATTTGCATTGGTTAGAGAACTGGTATCAGACCGTGGTATTAAAGTGGTCGTTTCCTGGATGTTGTCACCGTAGGCGGAGCTGCGTCCCGATGCGTTGTGCTCGCCTGTAATGCTCTCTACGCCGCTTCCTCCGCTTTCTGATCCCGCGCTTCCTCCCTATAATAATTTCAGTTTATATAAAATAAAACCACGAATTATAAGCAAAAAAGCTGCCATAAAGTGGCAGATATTAAGTATACTAAAAAATTAATTGTTATTGTTTTAGAATAATTAGTCTAAATAGGAAATTTGAGAAAAGGTCAGTGAAAAGCCACGTCGATCATCTGCTCTCTAATAATCGAAAGAAATGTCTATTGTTATTTTTTCACTATTTCTCAATTTTTATTTAATTAAATTAATAATTGAATATCCACAGAAGCGAAAAAAGATTTTGAAAGTACATTTTTGCCAGTATATTGTGAATGATTTAGTAATCTTTGACTTCTGTGATGTGTAAAGAAATTACTATTAAAATACAATAATATTTTTTTCGGATTATATAAGATCATTCGAAATCTAAATATTTTCGACTGTCGGGAAGTTGATGCTACTGATGTTATTTTGAATGGAACGATAAATATATTTTACGACTTTTTCGAATAAAACATAAAATTATAAGGCATCCTTGATATCCACCTTGATAGTTTCTGAGATAATTTATAGGAAAAACATCACTATTGCAAACTGAAATATCAAAAATTATTACTTCCACAAACAATGACTAAGTTTTGAAATTTTTAACAATTATAGGTGTCTTGAAGCTAATGTCATGCCCAAACAGAGATCCATAATTTGTGCAGGACGTTTAGGAAAAAAAAGTCTAAAAATTTCCAACGAGAATAATTTCGTTTTTTTCTTTTTCAGATAGAACCTAACATATTTTAGTTTTCATTTGATTCCTCTTCGTCTATTTCGATCCATTGGGATCTTTACTATTGTTTTATTTGAAGAATTTCTAAGAATTCTACTAATTACTGAGTAAAAAAAGTAATAGTATATTATTTTTAGTTTTTGGTTTGATTATCAAATTAGCTACTTTAAGTAAAAATTTAAAACTACTCAATATTTTTGAAACAAAATCCGAATGGATCGAAAGAGAAGAAAAAGAGAGGTACTATTTAAAAAAAAAAAAACAATTATTCGTGTTTGAAATTTTCTGACTTAGGATTTTTTTTTTTGAACGTCCTGGACAAATTATGAAGCTCTGTTTGGTATGACTAAGACTCGACTACAACTGGAAGAAAATTTCAACATATTAAATATTATCTTGTGGAAGATATATTTATAGTTTGTTTCGTAGTAAAATATATACCGTTTTAATTAAAATAACAACGTTAGCATTGACTTCCGGTATAAATATGATTGGCCCCCTATAGTCGAAAATAATTTAGATCGGCACCCATAACTCCTACTGCCAAATTTTTTAGTTTCTAAAACGTCTAATGTATAACTGAGTTTGAACGACCCCGTATGAGTTTAAGTAAAAAAAAAAAGGAAATTATTATATAAAACTTAGTTTTCGCGGTTGCAACCTCCATATTTCGGCCAACGTCTTGATGTAATGAATTATGATTTTTAATTTTTTTTCGTAAGTCTCAATAAAACTTTTTAAACAGATTTTTTGTGGTCTATTTAGTAATCTACAACTTTTATTAATATGCAGCAGTATCAGCCAGAAAAACTTAATACATAAACGTTTAAAAATATTTACAGCGACGTTATTGTTTGGTTTTTATTTATTATTAACGTTACATACGTAAAAATATATTAATAAAAATTGTAAATTACTTAACTGGTTACAAAAAAGCTCTGCCTGAATTTTTTTCAAGACTTGTGGGATTACAGAGATAATTCAAACGAATTAGTAATTACACTTCTTTCAGTTGCGAACCTCAAAACTAAGTTTAACACTCCCAAAAAATAATTGCTGCCCGCCCAAAATGTCAACTTAACCCCTGTTTTTTCAAGCATTAATTAGACAGCATTAAGTAGTAGGTGTTAAACACAATGTTTTACAAGAGACATACTTGTTCGGCTGGGGAGGTGCGCAGGGTAGACCCGTCCGTGGCGGCGGTGCTGCCCTCGTCGTCGGACCCGGCTGCCGAGGCCGTTGTGTCGCTGTAATGGCCGGTCTCCTGAACGTGACCACCGCCGCCAGACACCTGCGCGTACAACAGTTTTCAAGTATTTCGGTTTCTTTTTTACTCTCTTTTTCTCACGCAAACGTGAAATTATAACAGTGAGAGAAAAATAGAAAAAATGATGACGGTCTACGCACTAGGAATTGAATACGAGAAAAGGTATGATCGACGAGGGGAAATGATTAAAAATGGTGACGTTTAATGTTGTGGCAAGAAAATACCTCCAGGACGTTACCACCCCATCCAACGAATTTCGATTAAAAAAAAAATATATGGATCTAATAGATCACAATTGGTCCCGTTAATTGGTCAGTGATAGGGAATTAGTAAAAATAATTCGACTTTTTTGTAAGAATATTCGATACCTGGCACCCCATCAAAAGTGAAATAAAAAAATTTTAATAGCAATCGATTGTGTTTTAGATGCTTTTAATTGGTTAGCTATAATTATTATTTGGTCAGGCCTAGATAATAGAAAAAACAATAAAATATAACCGTTTCTACAATACGCATGCGCAAAACATTTTATGTTGCTTCTATGATCTATCTGCTGATAGAATAGTCGATAAAAATTGTATCTTTGATAAATGTAGGCAATTTTGTAAATGAAATGCGTGAATCCTATAGATCAGTAATAGGTCACAGTTAGTCAGGTAATCCTATTAATCGGTCATCGATAGGAAATTTGTAAAAGCAATTTGAAAGTTTTATTCTCGTAATTCGCCATCTACGGGAATCCCAATAAGAAGAAGTAGTGTTTCATATTAGTTGATAACTAAGTCCTACAAAAAGTTTCTATTTCTATTAAAATTAATTTACGATGCGATTTTACTCATTTGATAATTAAAACACATTCTTGTAAAATAAAAAACCGCTTTTACAACAATGTGTTTTATCAAAAATATAATTTTTATCGACTATCCTATCAGCTCATTGATCATAGAAGCAACATAGAATGTTTGCGCATGCGTATTGTAGAAACGGATATATTTTATTGTTTTTTTCCTATTATCTAGGCCTGGCCAAATAATAATTATATCTGACCAATTAAAAGCATCTAAAACTCAATCGATTGCTATTAAAATTTCTTAATTTTATTTTAGATGAAGTGCCAGCAGTATCAAATATTCATACAAAAAAATAGAGTTGTTTTTACTAATTTCCTATCGCTGACCAATTAACGGGACAACCTGACCAATTGTGACTCATTAGTGACCTATTACATCCATATATATTTTTTCAAATTCGTTGGATGGGGTGCTAGCGTCCTGGAGCTCAAGAAAATTAATGTAAATGTTGGAGAACAAAAGTTAAGATGATTCTTTTATAAAAGCGTAATTGGCTACTGATACAAAATTATCAATTATAAACAGCGGAAGTTCTCACGGAAATAAAAACAGTTAAACTTTAAGTACATTTATAATAAATTATTATAGTCAAAAAAATTACTCTTTAATTGACCTATCTAAATGAAGCATTAAATACTTTGTTTGCTCACCTGTAATGTTCTGAGCTCTTGTTGAGCCTGCTGTATTTCTCCCCCGAGTTCATGTTCCTGAAGACTGAGCGCAATGGCTAATTCCACCATAGTTTCATCATCAGCATCCGGAGGGATGTCCAAAAGGGGCGGAAAACCTGCTCCTCCGCCCAAAAGAGCCTCCAGGGGGTTCACGTTGTGGTTATCCTGATGTTCAGCGGCACCTGCGCCCTGTTGTAATAGTCCTATCGATTCTACAGAGTCCACCTCGTATCGTGACGGTCTCGGATGACCCTCATCTTCTTGGCTGGATTGAGTAGAAGCTCTCGGTGGTTTGTCCTCTTCCATTTCGATACTTGTCTCTGTTACGGATTAAAAATTATTTTACTGAATTCCCAACAGTAAAAAAATTATAATTATTTCACTTACTTGCAGGAGGTGTTGTGCAATGGGGAGGACTCGGTATAAAGACTCTTCGACGTCGCGTCTTAGGCTTGAGAACTCTACTGAGGGCTTGTTTTGCGCTGAAAGCTATGATCGAGTCTTCGCAGAGAAGGAGCTGAAGGTAAACGGCCACGACAACGTTCCCATAGGTGGCATTACCGTGAGCTTCGCTACTATGAAAAGCGTGCACAATTTCGACAATTGCGTGAACCGTTTGCTCCACGTGTTTCAATCCGGGAGACACCAGGGGAGCCAGAGAAGCATTCTCAACTCTTTGCGAATGCAATATCCACAGAACGTCCATTAATTGAAGCAGAAGATGTTTGTTCTTCGATGTTTTTGCGGGAGTCAATTTTATATCTTTAAAATATTTAAAAAATAATATTTGAGCTGTTTTTTTAATTTTTTTGTCAAAAACGCACCTAGCGGATCTTCTAAGACGACGTCATGAATGAACGCCTGCGAATCGCAAAATTTGACGAGATTTTGGGGCCTGGAAACTGCGATACCTCTAACGATCATCACCAAACGATAGTAACTTTCCGGGTCGATATCTCCGTAATTTTTGGGATCTGTTTCCGTCATTTGAGTTAAACTCGTTAGGATATGTTGCAACAAAGCGTGATCCTGTTAAACCCACAAAAAAGCTTTTGACTCTTTCAATCACAATCGACTTTTAGCTAGATTAAGGAATATTGGAGTGAGTGGATAGATCGTAATCTGTCAGGTCAAAATTTAGAGACATACTATCAGTGCTGTCCCATCTTGTATACTGTTCCTTCATTTGGAAACCTTACTTTAACTATCAAAAAATGTTCTAAAACCTTTGTATAAAAGCAGAACATCCTATGAGCTTCATGGACTACAATTATGCTCCGTTAATGAGTAGATTTGGGATAAAATATATCTGATATTCATGAGTATCGTGACTAGATTCATTCTTACAAAATACTAATTTCTTTAACATTACTTGAAAGATCATCCCAGGATCTCGCAGGGTTGAGACCGGCGAATAAAAGCCGAAATTTGAACGATTATTCACTTCTATGTAAAAATAAATATTTAATAATTCTAACCATTTTAAACCTTTACTGGAATCTCGTTGAAACCAGCATCATTTAATTTTCATCTCCCAAAAGTTGAAAGAGAAATAGAAAGAAGAAATTTTACTTTTATTGCGTGCAAGTTTAAAAATGTATTAGGTACCTGTTAAATTAAAAAAATCTACGTAATTAAATAAAAAAATACGATAAAAATAACTTCAAAAAATTGGATAAGAAATAATTTATCTGATGAACAAGTTTCCTCTATTTTAAAAGATGTTATATCTTTGATTTTGTTTTTGATCGACACTTAATACTGTAATTTTCAAGACAAAAAAATTTACATTAAGGACACCTATTCTGTTCTTAGAATTAATTTTAATTTTTATGTTGATTTCTTCAGTTATTGTATTATATTGCTTTTGCTTTGCCTTAAAATTATTATTTCAAGAAATTGGTTTATTTATTTTCTTATATGTATATGCATTTTTAAAGGGTGTTATTTTGATATAAAACTCAAAGATTATTTAAGGAGTAAAGTTTAATTTAATTTCAATTTACTCGTTCTCGTAAACTTCACCATAGTAATTTTTTACTATTTTATTTTACCGTTATAATTTTAATTAACTATGTAATTTGTATCTAATTTTGACATCCCAAGCACGAATATCTTTTGTAAATTCCCTTTGGGGTCACACAAATATGTAAAAGTATTTGTGTAAGTTATGGCTTCAATAAAATAAAATAAATTAAACTCTATCAAACAGATCTCCTAGAATCAGTCCAACATCAACTCATAAAAAGTAGGGCATCCTACGAGGTTCATGGACCATAATTAAGCTCCTTTTATAAAAAGATTTGGGATAAAATGTCGGTCTGATATTCATCAGTCTCATGACTTGATTCATTCTTACAAAATAGTAATGAATAGTTTTGATACTCAAGAACTTTGCAGCCTCTTTTTACATAAAGATTAATCAATAATCATATAGTTCAAGAAATTCTTGAGCCCTTCAAGAAGTAAATAATCGTTCAAATTTCGGCTTTTATTCGTCAGTCTCAAGACTGCTTAGATCTTGAAATGATCTCTCAAGTGATCTTAAACAAAATGCCTCTAGTGGTCAATTTAAATCGAAGTTGCTTCGCCAAATCTAATTTTTTTTTTTTTTCATTTTACAAAATGCAATTTCTAGTTTAAAATCATAGTTTGAGTAATAATATCCTTCTTATACCTAAGCATTAATAGAAATGGTTTAATTTTTAGTTTAAAAGAAATAGAACGTACTAAATTGCTCAAACCCCAACGCCGAAACTTGGATCAAAAATGTCCGAAGCACTTTTCGATAACAAAGTTATCATCTTCAGGGACTGAAGTGAACTAAATGCTAACGGTAAAATTTACATTATAAATACGAACTAATGTTACAGTTCAAAGTTTCTCCAGTTTTGCTGATTTAAAAGAAATAATTTATAATTTCATGTTATTTTATTTTTGTTGAATCTTTAAGCGATAGCGTAGGCACAACCTGCGGCATTTAGTCAGTCCGTTTATTCTCAGTAAAATAAAACAAAATCGCTTTTCTTTACCTTGTAATTGTGATAAGATTGTTTGGTGGAGTGCAGAGTAGAAAGTAGAGCCTTGGAATGAATTTGAAGCGAAGGGGACGACGGTAGAGTCAGAAGTGTGGTAGTAACTTTGATCGAGAGAGGTTTGTGAAGTGACATCTTTCCATCGGAGGAACAAAGGGTGAAACTGTTGTCTAATACTTCCAAGATGCCAACAACAAGCCTACAGAGTTTCAAATCAATAAAAACTAAAACTACCACTACTATAAATCATTATAGAACTCTTACCTTTCCAAATTCGTTAGCGGTAATGGAGTCTTCAACTGCTCGGCGTCATTATTTGAAGAAACAGCAACAGACTGTGCAGTTGTCGTATTATTTGCTACCGTGTCTTCGTTTTCCTCGGGCCAACCAAACGCTTCTTTCGTTTTGCCGTAACTATTCATATTTTGAACAAATTACACAAATTTCGACTAAACAATAAACAGAAACAACGTACACTTTGATGCTATCTACCATTGTAACAGTTTCGGGATCCTGCGAAGGGCCAAACATCATGGAGAGTTTTTTATCCGCTTGCAGACTTTCTTCTCTCGAAAATGGCACGTCATACCACCTACTGCGGGTACAACTGATCGTTATTATACGACCGAACACTTCTATAAAAGACGGAGCTCTCTGAGGGTCTTGGCTGCCAACAGCCACCCTTACGCCTGCAAGAAGAAAAAAACATTAAATTTATTGTACATAAATAAATTAAATTTAAATAAAAATACCTGTCATAACCATATTATTGTCTGGGTTGGTTATTTCAACAGTAAAACCGATAGGTTTCGTACACACTACGTAAAGACCCGTCGCGTTTAGTCGATGTTTCAATTGGGTAACGTTATAGACTTGCAGAAGATCATTGCCGCCGACTTCGACGTCGTTCATGGGCTGACAGTGTTCAAAGAAGTCTACCGGAAAGGTAACGCATCCCGAAGACTTGCCAGTTTTCACAATCTTTTTTTTACGGGGTTTGGCTGTGGTTAATGACAAAGCCGGTTGTATGTTAGACGACATCCAAAAATCTAATGAGAAAAATTAATATTAACAATAGTCATATTTTATACGGCGTATTTATATTTCAAATACCTGTCTGTTCCATGTTGGCCATGTATATTTTCAGACTTCCGTCTTCGCAAAGCAGAATCAGGGTTGTTCTCTGTTCGTTACCGGAAACGTGACGAATGGCAACCAGGTCCATAATTTTCGACTTGGAAGGCACCACTTTGATCTCCTGAATAGCCACTGTATCCGGTTTTAACATTATTATAACCGGATTATTACCTACAATAAATTTGCTTGCTATAAATCAAATCGAAAATGTTTTGACAATAGAAGTAAGTAACTCTCGTATTTTTAGATGATCATTTCGAGAAATATATGTACTGAATTGCAATGATCATTACCGTAAAAAAAACTGTTAGCACGTAAAAGCTTTTCTTTCATTTGTACAAGACGCCAGAACAATTTGTTTTATATGTCGTTACAATATAGTCTATTTTTATCAACATTTATTTTAATTGAAAAATAAACAAAAAAGAAGAATTATTTCATAAAGCGTATAATTATGTATATGATTAAGAAAAACTTCTAAGCAAAATAAAGATTTAAAAAGAATTAAGGTAAACTTATTTTGTACTAATTACGCAATAAATTTTGTAAAAAAAAGCATTCGTTGACATAAAACTCATTCCGGAACCTACGTCCTACGGTGTGTTGGATAGGAACGCTGGCATCTACCTGACTTAATAATTTTCTCGAAATTGGTTGAAAAGCCCTATTACTCATGTACCTAACGTAAAATTACGAGAGTGGCCTCACCTTTTCTACAAAGTTTTAGAATTTGCAAGAATGATTCAGAGTATTTTTAAAAATTCTAGATTGTTCGAGAAGTTGAGAGTTCCAGATTTTTCAAGAGTGATTTAAAGAGTTTCAAAATGATTTGGAATATTGGATAATGATCTAAAATGCTCCAAGATTTCTCGAGAATGACTCAGAATCTTCCAGTTTATTGAGAATGATTTGGAATGTTTGCGAATTATTATTTAGAAAGTGCGGGATTTATCTAGAATGTTCTATAAAACGTTCCAGAAGACTAATAAATGTTCTCTAAAATTTCACAACGAACTAGAATGTTTGAAATCAATATTTGTGTAAGACACACGTACATATTAAAATGGTAATGAATCTAACGTTTCCTGCGTAGAATTTATATATTTTTTACTTACTGCTTTGCATCACAGAGCAAATAAGTCCCGGGTGATTAGGAATTTCCGTCCACTGGCATAAGGGTTGCGGTGTGGGATTTTTACTCCCGTTGCTTTTGGAACTTGAAGAACTCTGAGATGATAACGTGATAGGAAAAACGACAGAAAGACAGTTACTGTTGGGCTTAATAGGAGATATAAAGCTCTTTCCTTGCGCGTAGCTATAGAAAAGGAGACCCAAAATGTGAGAATAGTAGATACTAACGCCTCCTCCTGCAACTTGACCGTTCACGTCCTGGTAGAAAAAAAATTTTGTTACGTACAATTTGAATACGAGAAAAAGAGTGTACTGACCGTAACATCCAGATGAAAGACTTCCAAAGTGTTGGTCACATAAAAGGAGCCGTGTTTGGCAGAACTTTCTTCATTTAAAAATTCAGTGTAAATGTGTCCAGGCGACGACATTATCAGTATATTGTAGACTCCTTCGTCGCAAATGAACGTGCAATCTCGGACCTTGCCGCTCGGCACCAAGAAGTAATATTGCGGACTCAGAGCGTCTTTAGCCAAATCGTAAATTTTCACAAAATCGGCAGTAACAAGGGCCAGCTTCGTCTGAGATCCCGGCAACCAAATCGCTTTAATAATGAAATTTCCGGTCTCAAGCTGTGGGTGGAGCACCAGGTGATCGGACACCGAGCCGGTGGACGTAAACGTGAGCACGTGACAGTCTTTCAAACCACACACGGCCAAGTAGTCCTCGTTACACTGATTACTGGACAAAGACAAAACCGTAAACGGTATCGGAGCAGAAGCTAGACGAGTCAAAGTTAACTTCCTAGTGGACGAATCGGCTTGTTTGAGCAATGCGGACAACTGCAAGACTGTAATCTTTCCTTTTTCGTGAGAGACGGCCAAATGCTGGCGACGACCGTGTATGGACGACATACAACACATCGCGACGCGTCTTATAATGTGCGCCGACAACAACTGACGTATCGTTTGACCCTGTTCGCCCGAATAACTCATGCGAACGTTCTCGAATGCACCCTCTTGCGACCCTAAAGTAGGCACCATAAGCTGATCAGTGTGTACGTATTTCTTTTCGGCCGAATGGAGCTGTTGAACGGCTCGAAGCGCGCGTGCGTGACAACCAACGGCAGAGGTGCGCGCGCACGTCTTCTCTACCACGGGAACCAAAGACTCCGCCAGTTCTAACAACACACCAGGTACCGAACTGCTTCCTAAGTAATTATACAACCAATCCTTTGCACCCTCGAGCTGTTTCGCCACATTGTTACCATTTTTCCGTCGGTCTCTATGTAAAATCGTGTTCTTTTCCGTAGTGGTTGTGGGTGCTGGAGATGACGCCCTGCGTCGTAACGAACTTGACAGAAGCTGTTCAGGGGCGTAACCCATAGTGTTAGACGTGTTGACGCCGGTTCCTCCCGTCTCGTTCGATTGCGGGCTTCTTTTCACTAAAGCCTGACAGGAGCCGTCTTCTTTGGCTCCGCAGTCGCAGAAGAAATTGCCGTATTTGGCGTAGCTGAGGTCGTGACCTTTGTGACACACACGAGCGCAAACCGAACACACGCCGACGCCGTCAAGCATACGACACGTGTGACAATGGTACCAGTGCTGGTTCATGAACTCTTTCTGCGTTATCGTGAATGTGCACAGTTTGTTGCAGAGCGAATCCTCGTCCGAGTCGTCGCCGCTGTCTTCGTCTTCGTTAGTTTCATCAGGCCATTCGGAATCTACGTCCAACGGCATCTCGCTCTCCCATGGCGGACTCAACGGACGAACCGCAGGACCTAACACGAAATATAGATGAACGTCTTTCCTAATAAATATTTAACAGCAAATTACCTTGAGATTGATTGGTTAATCCTCCAACAACGTCGCCGACGTAATCCATCAGGCAGCACGCCGCGTCCAACATGATTGTGCTCCTGTTAGTGCTCGTCCCACTGTCCTCCGTTGACGTCGAAGAAGTTCCTGCTGTTGCTCCGGTTCCGGCCAACCTCTCGACCACGTCCTTTCGTGCAAAAAACTGCCGACAAATCTCTAACCATTCCGCGGTGGCAGGGAACAAATGCACATGACCTTTGCCAGATCCTGCGTCCGCCAGCATGGTCATTACAACCATTAGATCGGTGAAGCCGACGCCTTCAAGCGCAGGAGACAAAATGTGAGAACCAAGAGGCAAAAGTGCCTTTAATATCGTTAAAGCCACGTCTTCTGACGTGCTACTCCCTTGTTTCACGATGAAGGATGTTAGGGCTTGTAATAATTGGCTGTTTTCTTGAACGAGAGATTTTTGGTCGTCACTAGGGGTCGGAGAAACGTTAGATTCGGTACTCGGCGCCGCTACGGCTGAAGACGCCCACTGGGCGCCACCTCCTGCGTTAGAGGTTGAACTTGTGTCCGGTTTGTTCGAAATTGTATTCGAGGCGGGCACGGACGGTTTCACCGATTCTGACTTGGCGGGGACAAGTGTTGAAGTGTGGGCTATTGATGACGACGTACTCGATTCCATGTTCGTTGGCCCTAATATGACGTGGCGGAGCCAGACCTTACAATAAAAAGAAATGAGATGAATAAAGATAAAACTAACCCTTCAAGGGAACGATTCGTAGTTGTTGATAGTAAATTCGCGTGTCCGCGTCCGGCCTTCAGAAGTATGCATGAATGAAATATGTACTTGCACCATCAGGAAAGAGGTCGTTATAGTAAGACTACCTGGAACGTTTCTTCCCCAAAATCTGGGAAAACGTATCTAATCGAAGTTAATTGAATCGAACAAATGAGACATGAAAATAGCAGTCAAAATCACGCTCATTACGAACATAAAAACATTTTCTTCTATATTAAAATTCTTTTTGCGATATATATATCAACATCTCTCACATTAACTAGAACCCCAAATTTCATAAATACAGCTCAAACGGTTATTGAGATATAAACGTTTAAAAATTGGCATTTTTATCATCCACTGACCGTCAAAACCCTAAGTGACTTCTAGGTGACCTAGAAAATTGAAATTTGGTGTCAAAAAAGATAATTGTGTAAACACAACGAAAAAAAAATAAAAAAACAGTGATTTTTTACGATTTAACAATTATGCTGGCTGTATTTGTCCCGACAATTATCCGCGCTTTTGAAATATTGAAATATTTGTTTGTTATTAACAAAAATAAATCTGTTGAAGGTATTATGTAAAGATATTATATTATACACAGCATCTGAAAGTCACATTTAATATTTTCATATGGATATTTAGTTAAAATAAGTATCTGTAAATAATATTTAGTTGTTCTTCTTTAGACTTTCTAACAGTACACATATCGTGTCCCCCTTTCATGAGTTCATTTAGTTAAAATAAAATTTCTTAAATTATAATCATAGCATCGTAATATTTAAACAGTGACCTTTGCAAAATGAATAATAAATCATAATAAAAATTGTAGGAATTCTCGAAATGATTCGGTCGTTTAAATCAGGTTGAGTTATTGGTCGATGGTTAGTTTTTTAGTCAGTTTGACAATAAAATAAAATATATTTACGTACATGAAAATCGCAACGGTTTAACAACTCAAACGACCGAATAACCGACAATTAAGGCTATTACAATTTAATTTCCACTTGTAAGGTCTTTAACCGGTTTTCCCCATGTATTATGTGAATTAATTGTACGAATTCACTGAATCAAATAACTTAGGATAAACTGAAATTCAAGATTTGACTTGAGCTTCGATTTATCCGTATGATTAATTTTACTGCAACTTTTCGAGATTTTGAAGATAGAAGAAAAATTCTTCTACATTTGTAATTCAGGTCATCTCCTCTACCTTTTTCATGTCTCATTCTTCGGCATTAACACCCCTGGAAGGTTTTTCGCCCAAATTTAAATACAAAACCGTCCCATTGAAACCTTACTTAGGATAAGTTGCACATTACTTTTTGGGACTGTTTCACTTGAAAATAATCAAAAACAAAAGTAAAAAATACCTGTAATTTATCGCTGTCAACTTCTGCCAACTTGCACATACTACTACAAAGGTAGTTCAAACTAGGATCAGTTGAGCTCTTCTCGGCAGCTTGGAACAGTCTGTTAAAGAAATTCAGCACTTTGGTGCTGTATTGCTGCGATATCTGGGGACTGCTGACCGACATCAGCACCTTTACCAAATCCCTATCGCCACTGAAGAACGTCTCCAACGCCTGGCGTCCCGACGACTTCTCCAACAATTTCTCATAGAACTTCAGACAACTGTGCAACACTTTCTCATCAACGACAGCGCTACTGTTGGATATATTACCCACGTCCTGGTTTTGTTGTTGTTGAGTACATCTGGTAATCAATTTGTAAGAATGCTCCAAAAAGTGGAGGTAGACACGTTTTTGATGTTCGTCCGTTTCTGTGTCTCCAATCATTTTGTCCAAAGTTTTTGATACGGTCTCGTAAAGGAATTCGGTGCGGACATCGAGAGTGACGAGCACCAGGAGTTCAATGGCTTTGTTTTTGGTGTCGGTGTTGTCGATTTTCGGAGCGTGTTGGCAAATAAACTTCATCAAACACTGGAGGAGTCGTTTAAGGGAATAGTTTACGTTGAAAGGATAACTCATTGACAGGGTCGACGTATGGATTTCTATTATTTTCAATATGTAACTTTCCGAAGGAATTACGTCGTTCAGGTAGGGAGTCTGTTAAAAAAATAAAAGGAAATAATAGCATTCAACTTTACAAACGTGTATACAAGGGGCGTCAAAGTCGGAAATTCGAAGCAATGAGATACGAAAATAGTAGGGAGATCAGGCAGATTACGAATATGAAAGATTTATTTTTCTATTTTTAAAACTTCAAAAGTTATTTGGGATTTATTACAATATAACTAATAATATTCCAAATAAGAAAATAGGAAAGAAAATTTAATATTCGTAACCTACGTGATCTCCGCTGCTATTTTAATGTATCATTAATTCGATTCGATTAAGATGTTTCAAAGTACAAATCACATTTGGTGTAAACATTGCATTAGATTATATAGGGCCATTCAAACTAAGCGCGCTACAGGTTTCAAAAATTTGGCATTTGATGTTATCAAAGCTGATGAAATACTTTAAATCGTCCACCATTTCCGGTTATATCGGAGATTGATGTCAACTTGTCTTTTACTAAATTACTTTTTAAACTAACCTGACGTTGAGAAATTGTCATACTAAATGTAAATATTAAATGGCAGCAACTGCTCTGCTATTATTTTAACGATATCTTTTTGTATGTGGTTTGATTCGACGGTCTACTTAAGCAATACGAAATCTATAAAGTGCTGTATTTTGAAGATTATTTGAGAAAAATATAGTGTGTTATATAAATTGGAAAGGTAATTTTGAACACTCTTAAACCGTGTTAAAATATACAGGCTGCTCCATTTAAAAAATGACTTGTTTATGTCGTTTACAGCTAAACTATTCACTTTTACAACAATTCACCTAACACCGTTGAATTCTACGTAAAAAAAGTGTTTGAGGAATGTTTTTACAGAAATAAAAAAAATTCGCCGGGAAAAAAGTTATAGAGGTTTTTCGAGAACATACATTTTTTAACACTGACATCGGTTTTTGTCTATCTCCTCTTTAAAGTATACTTTGCCTTTAAAAGTGTCCAATTTGGCCCACCCTGTATATTAGTTCTTTTAAAACGTTTTTCAATTTAAAGAGTTTACGCCTTACCCAAGTGCACTCTTCCAGAGTAGAAACGCTCCACTGTTGCAAGATAGCGGTAGCAGCGGGCGGTAAAAGTGAACTCAATTCAGTAGCAAGAGCACAAGTTAAAGTATTTTGACTGGAAGCAATTGCAAGGACCTCTTGCAGACTTTCAAAGTCTTGCAACGTATATTTTCCAGCTGGTTCACTCTGTTGAACCATACTATGTAATAGTGCCCACCTGGAACAATAAAAAATCGTATTAACGAAAGTGATCTCAAAAATAAATAAAATTTATTCGTACCTGGTGCAATGAAGAATAGCCCGGCTTAGTCTCAGTACGTGGGGCAGCAATTCTTGTACGTACGTAGCTCCGGAAATAGTGACACCAGAAGCATCGGCGAGGTTGGTATCTGCTTCGTCTATCAGCGATATTTGTACTTTGGCTAGAACCGAGTCCAATATGAACAAATGCCATAAAGGAGGTAAGCTCTCTTTAGAAACGGTCCCTAAACAGATCATCAACATCAATGAAAATAGTTATATATTATAAAGTAAAATTATGTATTAAAATTACCCTTTTTAACGTCCGGCGTAAGAGCTATGATGCAACTTTTCGCAGTTGTGACATCATATTTCAAAGTATTAACAGTTTCCGATACAGCTTTAAGTAATTTCTCAGCGACAACTGTGTACATTCCCTGTTTGACAAGGGCGTCTTTTAACCACCTATTAAAGTTCTTATGACCAGCTCGCGGTCCCCACACCAACGAATGAAGTAAAAGAGGCCCGGCAACCAACGTCTCCCCAGTGGATAGTCTTTCCATATTAGTAGTAGACGGTGGTAACAACTGCAACAATCTGTGAGAAAAAACAACATTAATCTCGACTAAAACAACGAAGTATGTATTCAACTGACCGCCAACAGATAGAAAAGCAATATTGTGTAGCACACAGTCCCAAAAAGGTCATTTTAGAAGCGTCTGTTCCAGACGTAATGTGCGTTACATTCAAAATTTCGATGAGAGCGTCCAACAAGAGCGGATAGCGTAATTTGTCGGGGGTTCCCAAGACGAAATTGCACGCGAGACCGTCGAGTTTTGGCGAGTCTTGATTACTAATTTCCACGTTCGTCAGCATGTAAAAACAGGGTTTCATCGAGAACTCGTCGCTGCCGGCTAACTTCCGATAATTATCCTCTATTTCCTTCCATGGCGTGAACATGCGCGACATGTTGTTCTCTTTATCCTTGTCGGTGTTTAAGTTGGTCGAATAGAACAAATTCCACTGGATCTGCAACCGAAACAACAATTTTTAGAACAGGATTTGGTATGTTTAAAAATGAGCTTGATTTTTAAAAAGTTTAAATTTTTCAAATTCTTCTAGTTTGATTTGGAATATTTGAGAATGATTTAAAATATTCCAAAATGTTACAAAACGTTCTACAACATTCCATTCTGATTTACAAAAATTATTTGAATGAAACGTTTGTGATTTAGTTTACTCACCTGCTCTAAGAGGATTGCTGGAGCGTCGTACAGATGTTTCATTATGTAATCAAAAAGCAGTAACAGCCGCGACAAGTGAAGTAGTTGAAAGTCACGTAAAGGACCGCAGGCTACCTCAGAACACCGCAGGACGCCGCCGGCCATCAGCAAGACCACAGATTTTTTCTGCATTAAATTTAATGAATGAAACAAGTACAGTAGTACTTGAGCATGTTCTACGTTGATATCTGTAAGAAACGAAACAAATACATGAAAAATTATATTTTTATTGCAAATATAAAAGAAACCTTACCTTCATTATCAGTATCCAGCATTGGGGGTGGATTTATCACGTTTTCAATGAGGGTATTGACAACCCTGTGCCATATACTAATAACGCTTGCTTCCTTCTCGTTCTGGGGTCTTAACAACAACACCTATACCAATAAAAAATACAATTAATAAATAACAGCAGCAAGAAATAAATATTTTTTTTTTTACTTGAGCTAACACAGCCAAAGATCGGGAATAAACTTGAAGAGGCCACGAATGGGGCACGTCGGTGTTCCACGGTGATATGCCCAAGTGAGTCAATAAACTCGTTTGGAGATGCTGAAGACCTGGATGCGTTATCAGATTGTGGGTGAAACGTGTCAAAGCTCCGGAGAATTCGCAATACAACTGTCCTAGGGCTGCGCCAAAATAAACTGATATTGTTCCTGAAAAACAAAAATATAATAATCACGAAATTGGTATATTATTTTCCAAAAAATACACACTATTTTCTATAATAAACACACTGTATTTTTTAACAATTGGTAGAAAAAGAAATTCAACGGCGTTTCGTGTGTCACAAAGTACCAGTGGTGTATTTGATTTTTCTATAATTTGAAAAAATGTTACAAAATGTTTTAAAATAATAATTTGATATGTCGCAGAAATTTTTTTTTTAGAATGATAGATTTTGTACGATTGATCTAAAATGCCTGAGAATGTTCTAAAACATTATCTGAAATTATCAAGAACGATCTAAAATATTCCATATTTTTCAAAAATCATTTTAAGGGTTCGAAAATGATCTAAAATGTTCTAAAATGTTACAGAATGTTTCATAACATAAACTACCACAAACGCAATGCGCCCTTATTAAAAAAACAAAATATGCAAATATTTCTAACTCCCTTTACCTTCCTAAAATACATTATTTTACAACAACGCAAAACATCTTGAACCATTTTTGAACATTCCAAATCATTCTCGAAAAATCTGGAACATTCTGGAACATTTTAAGTCACTCTCGAATATTTTAAATGATTGTTAAACAATCTAGAACATTATAGATCATTAATAAAAATTTCAGATAATCCTGAAATATTATAGAATATTTTCTAGCATTTCTAAATATTCTGTAACATCCTAGATTAATCTCAGATATTCTACAACGTTCTCGAAAATTTGCAGAACACTCACGGACAATTTGGAATATTTAAGGACATTTTAAAACATGAAGGTTTGTTACATATTCCTACCAAACAACTACAGTCTTTGCAGCTAATAATTTATTGTATTTAAAAAAGTTATAGATGCAATACTAATATTTGCTCACCAACTTCAGTCCTGGCTGTTTCCCTGTCCAAATCTCGAACGATCGCAGCCAAAATAACCATCTGTTGTTCCGACAAACCCCCTTTGACATATCGCGTTACATAGGCACTCTTTGAACACAAAAAGTGCCGGTTAAGAAAGACGAATATCTGAGTAGAGAGTGATATGTAACCGTGAGCCTCGCCCTTTTCAGGAACGATCGAATGGTTCCGTTCGCCGGCATGTTGACCGGAACCGCCAGCCTGTTTATTGTCCTGATTATCTGACGTAGTCGACTGCTTCACGGGCTCCGCCGTCTCCGGTGGAGCTATCGTTGCTTCGAACCATTGACCCAATATCGGTTCGCTATCGTCATCTAAACGGGAAATTTTAATTAATGTATTTGTAAAATACAAAAATCCCTTTTTGTCATTCACCTTCCGTGGAACTTTCGTCAGAACACATGATCATGTCTTCATAATATGTAGTCGAATCGCTTTGACTGAAAGTGTCTCCTTCAGGTGGATGAATTCGTTTCAATGTACACGCCTTCCTGTAACTAACGGTCGCAAGATAAAAGAGCAGTTGATTCAGTGGCGCCGCGCCTAAAAGCCTGGCCACCCTTTGTAATGCGGTGAATTGGCCCATGATAGCCAATGGGGCGGGTTCGACCTGTAATCAAACAAAATAAATTTAACAATACAACTGGTAAAGATAATTTTTTTTTTTTAAAATTTCACCTGTAACGTGTTACCTCCTCCGCCACAAACTTCTAGATACAGGTCCTCAAATAATTCGGATAAGAGCGATATCGCCTTGCTGGCAAGTGCCACTGAAAGAACTCCAAATGACTGTTGAAACTTAATCAAACTTGACCGAGAGGATCCAGCCTCGCGTGTTTTACTGGGACTACGCCCTTTTTCGTCACGTTCTTTAGCATGTGCCCCCTTTTCGCTCGCGGTATTCATGCTGTTGGTCAAGTGAGACTGAAGACCCGATATTAACACCCAAGCGCCAGCCAATAGATGATTTTGATAAACCTAGAAAAAATAGCAGTAAGTATTCATTGATCAGGAATTATTAAGAATTCGTTATGAATTTTTAAGTACCGTTTTGTTTCTAAGAACTATTTTGAGTTATCAGGAACCGTTTTGAGTTATTATTAAGTGTTTTAAAGTGACTAAACTGTTTTGAAGATATTACAAATTGTCTTTCAATCACTAGGCACTGTTTCGAGTCATTAGGAGTTGTTGGATAGCGTTTTGAGGTACTAGGAACTATTTAGAGTTGTCAGGGAATGTTTTTGAGTTATTAGGAAACATTTTTCAGTTATTTGGTGCGTGCCGCTTTGGGTTATTAAGAATTGTTTTGTGTACTTGGAATTGTCTTTGAGTTGCTAGGAAATGTTTTTGGATTATTAAGAAGTGTTTTAAGTTATTGGGATTCGTTTTGTTATAAAATAGATTAATTGATTGGACTTACGTGTCCTCCAGCTCGCGTTGAGTTTTTAATGGTGTTACCGACGAAGGTAAATATGTTTAGAGCTTCTTCAACGAGAGCAACCGCGTTCGCATCAAGATCTTCGTCCTTGACGGCCTGAGCTTGAGCGGACGTGCACTTGGGTGACACTGCAGGCCCTAACGATAGCATCGCGTTTGCTGCAGCTTGTGCTACTGCACACTGCAACACTGCCATGCTCAAACTACATAATTTGTCCAACTTACTCGGCGTTAAAGGCTCGAGAACAGGCAGGTTGATTGCTGAAAACGCCAGCGAAATATCGGCCATAGTTGAAGGTAGACTTAAAAAAAAAATATGTATCAATAGATACACAAAAATATGTACAAAATTATGATTTATTGTACCTGCTCCGTAAGATAGATGCCTCAGAATGTGTGGTTGGCAAGCTGAAAGGTTTCCCGGCCAAAGCCTCTTCTACTTTTGTGCGGGCACGTTTAATAGCCGGCAAACTCAGACAAAGATCGGCCAATGTATCACCTGCACGAAGAGCTTGCAGACTCTCTGTGTTCGCCACCAAGAATAGCTTCTGAAGTTAATAAAAAGATTAAAAATTACTTTTTAATAAAAGGTAAAAAAACTTACATTTATTTCTGTAGTAGGGTCGCCGTTAGCGACCGGTTCGTTGACGTTAGGTTGACTTGAACTAGCCTCCGAAGTGACAGTGTGACCATCCCTCAGAGGCATGGTAAGCTGCTCGAATATACTAACGGATAGGTCAGTTCTACTTTTAGAACTGTCCTGTTTGTTAGATGTCTCCTTGTCCGTTCCTGAAATAAACTTTTTTGTTCAATAATATTTCTCACAATTTGTTCATTTTTATTTATTTACCAACGATTTAATCGGAAGATGTATCAAATTATTAAAAAGTAATTTAAAACTATTGTGAAACATTTGTGTTGAAAATAATAACGTAGATTGTCGAACTTCCATGTCTTTATTGTTGAGAATTACAACGTTTAGACTGGTATGGTATTTCCAGTCGTCATCAGGTAAGGACTGTAATTCTCAACAATAAAGACATGGAAGTTTGGCAATCTACGTGTATTATTTTCTATTGTGAAAAACGTTAATGAAACAGAATAAAACACAGGAATGTGTACACAAACTTTGTTTCAACCGATACGGTCAGAACATTATTGACGAGATAATAAAACGTTTGTGTAAACATTCCTGTGTTTTAATCTATTTCATTAAAAATAGTTTAGTTGAATTGTTAATTACCTCTCTGCCATATGATTTCTAAGAAACTATTTATCTAATTTCTTCATAAAAACTAATCAAAAGTTACGGTATTGAAAATAATATAAATATCAGTTGACATCAATTATGATTTTATTATTCCCGAATATATGCACAATCGAACCTAGGACCTTTTCTATTTATTATCTTTATTAATGAAATATCAAAATTATAATTTTTTGCAGACAGTAAAGCACCAGAAGACTGCGTGTTTCTAAAATGATCTCAATATTGTGGAATGGGCACAGCTAGTTAATGCTAAAAACAGTTAAGTCTTGAGTTTCTACAGAAACAGAAATCCTTTGCTAAATGATTACTAGTTAGGTTCAGCAATTTTGGATAGGATACATCAAATATCTGATTTAGGAGTTATATCTTCGATTATTTTTTCTTTTTTTCGCAGTCAATTGATTCTATAATTCCCAAAGCAAATCGTTGTCTACGCTTTATTAAAAGAATCTCATTTAATTTCAAAAGTACTGAGACTACTGTTTACATATACAAAACTTTCTTCGATTTCATTTGTAGTTTAAAAGAAATAATTTTATTTTCTGTTAAATTATTGTTTTCTTTAACTCATGCTGTATCATATATTTTGTCAATTTTTGAGCAGAAGCGTAAGCGGAATCTCTATTCTACTTCTTATTAAATTTGTAAATTGTATTTAAGGGCTACTTAGCCTGTTTATTCTCTATAAAATAAAATAAATACAATATGTAGGTACATCATTCACAGATTCAAAAAGAACTACTACAAGGAATTGTTTTTGAGTTACTAGAATTTTTTTAAATTATTGTGTATTATTTAGATTTTAAATTATTGGGAATTATTTCGAATTATTATGAATTGTTTTAAGCTACTATGAATTGTTAACGCAGTTAACAATTTCAAGGTGTTAAAGATATTTCACACTTAATTTTTATTATCTGGTAATAATATGATTTTTAAAAACTCCCAATAATACCTATGAAAACTAAAGTGACATACCTGAGGGAGAGTGCCCCGTAACTGTATCTCCTTTCATTGTATCGGTTAGAACAGAAACTTCATCAGATGACAAAAATTCAGTTCCCAAACACAATGCTTTTATTGCCTTCAAGAATTGCTCTGCCTGCGAACTGCTAGGATTGCCTTCACGACTCACTCCTTGCAAAGTACTTAACAAATATTTAAGCAAAACACGACAAGCGGCATTCACCACTTCAAGTTGACTCACAGTTACTAAAACAAATTACATATGAGTGAGTTTTTACATGACAAGTCCATTGTTTTTAAACCAAACAAATGTAATTTAGTATAATAGCTGAGTGCTTGTTGTCGGTGTCATTAGAATTTATCGGAAACATCGAAAATTTCTTGTAAATAAAAAAAACTTACGCCGGCGGGCATTGCTGGTTATTAAAGACACGGCTAACACCACAAAAGAATTATAGAACGATTTATTACTGTCTTTGTAACGTAGAATCTCACTTTCGCTAAAAAATAAGAACACAATGAAAACGATCACACAGAATGTCAAAAATATTAAAAAAAAATAGTGCGCAATTTTATACAATAACGATATGACACAAACGCGTTCACGTTTTACTCACTTTTTTATAATTGCAGAACATAATTCAATCACATCCGCTTTGTTTCCTTTTCCAAATTCTGAAGATAAAAATGTTTTTATAACAGCAGACCATTCTACTCCACCACTGCTAGCGGCCATGACGCCATTTGTAATTTTGTAATTTTTAAGTTATGACAAAATTAATGACAATCAATTTCTTAACGATTATTTTTCCGAAATTTTAAAAACCATAAAATCTGAATACAAATCTCATTTAGCCAAATAAATGAAGACATTAGACGACATTACTCTATAGAGACAGTATAATAATAGAGTATAGATAGATAGATAGATAGATAGATAGGTCTATGATCATGTCTATGATAGATAGTATCAAGATCATATAAACGCCGTATGCACTGACCTCCAGGACGCTAGCACCTCATCCAACGAATTTCGAAAAAAAATGTGTGGATCTAATAGATTACTAATAGGTCAGTATTGGTCAGGTGGTCCCGTTAATTGGTCAGCGATAGGAAATTAGTAAAAACAACTCGATTTTTTTGTATGAATATTCGATACTGCTGGCACCTCATCTAAAGTAAAATTATAAAAATTTGATAGCAATCGATTTAGTTTTAGATGCTTTTAATTGGTCAGTTATAATTATTATTTGGTTAGCCCTAGATAATTAGAAAAAAACAAGAAAATATATCTGTTTCTACAATACGCGTGCGCAAACATTCTATATTACCATGATAGACGTATATTACTTCTATGATCTATCAGCTGATAGGATGGTCGATAAAAATTAAATTTTTGATTTTCGTAAAACAAATATGTGAATCTAAAAGCTCAGTAATAGACAAAGAATATGTAATAGGCCATAATTAATCAGGTTATCGGTAAGCTCTTCTCATTAGACCTTGATTTTTAGTGAGATGAACCGATAAACTCTTCTCTGGATGAACTTAAGAATTACGACGCCGAAAGGGCGCTAGCAGCGAAACGACAATTTTTGATTGGCTTAGGACGCTTAGGATAATTTCAAATTGCTGAAATCAGCTATTGTAGTAAACAATTGGTAAACAACGGAAAACCATAAAACGAAGTTGTGCTAAAGTTGGTGCTATGGTTGGTGCTGATTGTGAGAAAAACGGTAAGTTAAAGTGAATTGTTACATAAGTTATTAAGAAATTAAGAAGAAAGTAGCTGTGAACAGCGCATATGCCAGTATAAGCTGGAGTTGTAGATTTGTGGTGTTTGTTTGTTGTGGTATTTACTCCGCTTTTGATGTAAGAATTTCAGAAGTAAAAGAAAACGCTTGAAGGGTCATAATTAAACTAAAATCAGCTTGTATTAAAATTTCATAAATGCTTTGCAAAATAGACAGATGCTATGCGGTTGAGTTACGAGCAGGTTAGGAACAGTTATGAATAATCCTCCATAGTCCATATAATTGAACATTATATTAATAACAGAACTTACTACATGGCACAGGATAAGAAACAATTTATTGAGTGGTTACTAATAAGGAAAATTAATCTTTGAAGAAGTAATATGTAAGACAATGTAGCTAGCCTAAAGCATGGAAGAAAAAGCATGTTAATGAGTGGTTAAAATTAAACAAAAATCATCTTCAAAGTACATATTATGCTTGTCTCTTCTGTTAATTGTTACCTATATTTTGACCTGCCTTTAATCACTATTAAGATTTCGTAATTAATAGTACTTAAGCGAACACTATCTTATTATTCAGTTTTGACTTAATTAAGATTGTATGATTTGACTGCTAATTTAAATTTTTTTTAATATATCGCTTTTTTACAACTTTATATTGTTTTATTTACACTTCTGCTGCTGTTATTGTAAACACAAACATTAGTTTTACATAAATTAGCACTATGAAGAGAATAAAACTAAGAAGCCCTAAATTCCACACAATATTTAGACACCTAAAACGCGTTTCGACACCTAAGGTGTCATCCTCAGAGACTATTTTAAAGTTTCTTACACCTATTTCACAAAACTTGCTTTTTTTTTCTTCACACAAATCTACAACTCCGACTTATACTGGCATATCGTCGGCCTCATATGAAAATTGCGTAAGTCCAAAAATATAAATTTTACAGTAGGCGAAGAAAACAGTTTTTTTCTAAAAGTAATATAGTACAAGTAGGTTTTTTTTGAAATCATGTTTTTTTTTATGGAAAATAAATTAATGAAAGTTAAAAAAATATATTTTTCTTTAGTTTGGATAATTTAACGGACTTAGGCAAAAATCACATATAACCTTGTTAAATTTTTGGACTTACGCAAATTTCATTTAAAAATGCAACCCTTTTTTACTATTAATACTTTTTATTGTTTAAAAAAGAACAAAACACTGAACATTATAAAATATGTAATAGTAAATAAAACATTACATATGTACAAAAAAAAAGTTATTCATGTTCAAGGCTATATGTTAAAAAGTACCCTAAATCTTGTGGTACCATATGTACTTTCAAATTTCATATTGAACAAAGTCAACACAAAGTTTCTTGTCAGGAAACATAACAATACTAAATGAAAAAAGGGGACCTTAAATTTCTAAATGTAAGTTAATTATTCTGAATGTTCTTAACATCCAAATATATGTTAAAAAGTACCCCAAATCTTGTGGTACCATATTTTCAAATGTAGCGTGAAATAAAAACATTTTTTATTTGGTAGGAATTAATTATTTTTTGAAACAAGAGGGTTAGAAACAAATGTATTTACCGTAAATTCTCTTTTTAGTTTTTTTAATCACACAAACATCTTAAAAGACACTGGAATAATTAATTCGTTATTCAGTAGTAATTCAATAACAATCAACCAAATTATTGTATTTCTTTCTTAATTTTATTTGTTACAAAATGTTTTTACAACACATGGACAAAACAATAATTGAAAAGAACGAATTCTTTATGTTGTGTGAGTACGTTCGAGAGACAGCGCTGCCGTCGGCGGGTGGGGGCTGTATAGCAGCGCGAGAGGGCGTCGACTGACGCTCGCGGTACAAGACGCCTCGCTCTCAGCTACACTCACGGCATCTCCGGGTTTCACCTCACTGTTGTGTAAAATCTCTTACCTCTCCCCATTCCCTACTACAACACTTTACTTATAAGTATATAAGTATGGGTGCAGATTAAAAAAAAATGCTGAATTCCTTACTAATATTATATCACCACTTATGTAACGTTCATCACAAATTATAACACAATTTGTACTCAATTAACATTTAAAGAACCTAAAAGAACAAGTGCTAAACAGACGAACAGAACTTTAGGTAATTAGATTTAAAAGATATCATCTTCTATTTGGAACTGGTCTTGTTCCAAGGGTTTCTTCATCCAGGAACCCAAATTTGCTTTGCCGAAAGCCCTGAAAAGTAGCTCCTTTGCTTGCTGAAAAGAAAATTTCCAAAAAATAAACAGATACAAAGTATTCCACCCCAACTTACATTATACACTGTGACAGCTAATTTAGCGTCAGCATAAAACTTGGGTATAGGAACGTCGACATTTCCTATACGTTGGCACAAGTCAAGGAAACGTTTCGAAAAGTTGCGCTTACACAGTCGCGAAACGCCTTCCTCGGGTTTCCCCGTCACTGTGTTTATTATTTCGGGCTTTTCGTAACCGATGCTCCAATTAACCGAAAAATTCGGCGCCCTACGGGCAAATCTAGTCTCTGCGGACGCCGTGGAACACATGTACGGCCTATTGAGGTGAAACGGGGGAGGCAAACCCTGAAGTGTGTTCTCCAAACGACCAAAAATCGCCCTGAATCAAGGCAAAGGAAAAATATTACCAAATGGTCGGAAAAATGGCTCACTTATTCATTCAAATGTGAATGACAAATTAGAAAAAAAACAATTACATTGTTTTTCTTTTTTAATTTGTTGTCTTGACTTACCTATGCATATGGGTTTCGTTTAAAAGACTCCCCAAAACGATAGAACTCAAATATACGGGATCGACGAAACAGGAGAGCAAAGATCCCTGCAGCCCCAATACATTCCAACGGGCTATTTTATCAGAACATGACATTGTCAGTAATCTTTCTCCCTATAGAACGCACAAATAAATGAAAATAATAACAGTTACAATTAGATTAGAAACCACCCACTTGTAAAATTCCATCCCACGTCTGAATATCGCTCCCTTTAATAGGAATTGTTCCTTCTCCGGACTCAATTTTGGTCCTTAAATGTCCCCTGGAGATCCTGGCTGAGTACCTGTCGACGCTTTCGAGATCATTGGGACTGAATATCCTCGCGTCCCCGCACGGGGCCGTGCTACTGTACAAATGAAATTTTATATTATTTCTCACCCTAAACCCCTTGCTATCAGGACGAGGTTCAAAAATAGAATTGTGCTCTTCACCTGAACAATAAAAAAAAACGAATTTTTATATTTTCATAGGAATCACTGAAGAAGCATTTTATTACCTTTAGTGAATTGTAACCTCAGTTGATCATAAAAGAAATTAACGAGACACCTTCGGGATACAATTTCGGCATGTAAGTCGTTTAGAGCAGTACCGGACGCACTGATATTTTCCCCGTTGATGCATTTTGTGCCCGTTGCAACGCAAATAACGGTCATGTCGTTCATTGCCTCGTCCCTTGTCATCACTATACCAGCCAGCACTTTACGTTTCGAATGAATCGTGTCGTACCTCATCAGGTCCATGAACTTTTCGTTTACCATTCTGCAAAAAGACATTTTCAAACTACATATACACAAGGGTATCTTGAAAATGTACCCTCCAACTCTATCTGCAAAAGCCTGTTGTTCCAACGTTGCTGTAAATTTCCTCAATGGTTGTATAATGCTCGCGTAATTTGGATTTTCGGCTAAAAGTTTCGTCAGGGCAACCATTGCAGCAGCATTCTTTGCCCTTTTCTTATTCGAACCTTAAATATATTAAGATTGTACACCACTCAATTACACTTCTCCAAAAAAACTCACCCATTCCCACAAATTCCTGTCCGTTAATTTGAATAACAGCTTTAAATCTGTTGGTTGTCTCTGTGGAGTATTCGTCAAAAACGTACTTGGCTTTCGGGTAGAGCCCGTTCATAAGCATCGTTGCCCCCTTACTGGGTGCCATTTGAACGCTCATTTCTTCACACGGCGTTTTTTTTCTTACAAATTCAGTGGAAAAGTTCGTTTTTGTGTCGGCTTGGAATCCGTTGAATTCGCCCGCTTTAGGTAATTGGGCGAAAGATTTGAGAGCGTTCTCTGCCGCTTTGCTTTTGGCCAATTTCTTCGACCCTCCGACGCCTTCGAACTCCTTGTCGTTCAGTACAACTGACACCTTAAATGTGGGAGCGTGTGATGGTCCAGCTTGTTCTTTGATGTTGTATACCAAGCCCGGCTTCAACTCGTTCAAGATCGATATCGGATTTTTGTTACCGATCGAAAAGTTCTGTACTTTCTTCTTTGTCCGTCTCGACAACTCCGAGTCGTTTTCCACTTGAGACGTGTCATCTAAACGAGGTTAAATAACAGCAATTAACGTTCATATAATTACAAAAAGCCGATTTTTCTTTTGGACTGCAATTAAAAAATTTAAAAATAACCTTGTACTCTCAGCATGTTTTCGTACGCATCGTCAAGAGGAATAGAAGAGTTGTAAAAACGTTCTGTGACAGATGAATATTTTACTAAAGGTTTAGTAATTATTTTGTACGTTATTGGATGGCATTTATTGTTCTCTTCTCTTATCCGTTTTAAATCAATCAGGGCTTCAACGCAAGCTTTTTCCTTTGAATTTTTCCTCGTCGAACCAATTCCTTTATATTCCTTTTGATATCCGTCGACATTAACGAACGCTTTCGCAATATAAGATTGCTCTGCATTCCTTTGTATTTCAAAGTTCAATTCTGGATGTAATTTCGTCAGTTTGGAAATCGGATACTCATCTTCGATGCCTTCAGTTGCTTTTCTGATTACTGATAACGTTTTTCGCGCTGCATCCCATTTTGCCAGCTTGCGGGTTTCCCCGGAACCCTCAAAGTGCATTTGAATTCCTGATTTCCAAATAATAGCTACTATACAACACATATCGTCCTTTTTCGGTCTGTCTTCAAACCGTAATTCGGGATGAAGTTTTTCTAACACGGGGATAGGATGCTGATCATCCACTTCGTCTAAAGGAGCCCCGATTGCTTCCACCTCGCGTTCGCCGAGACTTACGGCATTGTGTGTGGGGCTTTTAAATCTTTCTTTTGAAATTTTTGAATACTCGGATAACTGTGAATTATTATTTTGTGTCTGCAAGTCTTGTAAAGGACTTTCAGTTATTTTTTGGGTATCTTTTGAGTTTTTAGATTCAATTATTGCCAAAATATTGACAGCCGCTACCCTTTTGGCTGTTTCTACAGAAACCCCCTTGCCATTTACAGTAATTTGTTCACCGTTCATTGAGATAATGGTTGCCATTATGCTATAGAAAGGACCGAAACGTTCTTCCTCTTTGTAAGTTACTTCAGGATGGACAAACTGTAATCTTTCGATAGGACAGTCCTCTAATTTTTGAGCACTCTGTTTAATTGTAATCTCAGATTCAGCCTTTTCGTTCTCCCCTAATTGGGACAGGGCAGTTTTGGCAGCGTTTTTCTTTGCAAATGAATCAGTTAATCCTCTGCCATTAAAATAAACTTCAGATCCATTTTTCTTGAGCACGACTTTTGTGAAAAAAAAAACTCCTGACCGTTTTTCTTTGACAAATTTTAATTCAGGATGTAAACGAGACAATTTAAGGATGTCGTCGTCTTCGTTTTTGTCTTTTTTTGCATTTTTTCTCAAAATATCGTAAAGATTTTTTCTGATTATCTTTCTTTCTGGGAAAGATTCAAGAGAATCTTTCTTGAGGTCTGACAACGCGGAACAGTACATTTTCAAGTTAAAGTCTTCTGCTGAAAATAGTCGAACAAATAATAAATGACATAAAATATTACATTTATCATAAAAACTAACAAATTTTTCATTCACTCAAACGAGAATAAATTAAATATCAAAAAATTTACTAAATAAACTGTTTTGGGATATAAAAAGAATATAAACTAAAAATAACGACACATATACGGTTTATACCTCGGTAAATGATGAATTTTTCTATTTTTCTAATTATAGGACAATTAGTGGAAACAAATAACAACAAAAACATAATGTATAGCCAACTATTATTGCAACTACAAAAATACACAAGGCCCATTTGAATTGGCCGCCTAGGGAACTACGACGCCGCTAAATGTCAGGTTGCCAAAACACCTAGGCCGCGTTCAGAAAGGCAGTGTGGGTAGAGTTTTTTTTTTACCCAGGGGGAAAAAGGTCACGTGACAGAGTGTATCTGGGGTGTAAAAACATTTCTGAACGGTTTAGGGTGTTTTTGATCGAAATCAGTCGAGGTTGGGTCGAAGTTTGTCGAAGCTGATTCGTTAACCTAACCTAATTTGATTTTTAAATTTGTTTTACCCAAGTTTTACCCAGTTTCATAGATTAGTTTTACCTAAATCAAAAAGTAAATACATGATTGTTTTAATGGTGTATTAATTATAACTACAAATAACATAATGTCATAAAAAACCGATAACTTTTAATTTAAATTAAACTGTTGCCACAACTATGTATACAATTTTTTAAATTATTTATTAATTATAAGTACGAATAACAGAACGTAATAAAAAAATTGTGACTTTTCATTTAAAATTCTGTTAATTTTTGTTTTTTCACAGTTCATAATTTAAATTACTGGTCAATTTTATATTCTATTGAAACTATGAAAACCAAAAAATTGTTTCTTTATTATTTTATCTAAATCAAGAATTAAATTATTATTTTAACTGTTTATTAATTATAAGTACAAATTTCATAACATAATAAAAAACCCGTAACTATTAATTTATAATTCTGACCACTTTCGTTTTCTTCACAGTATATAATTATAATTACTGGTCAATTTTATGTTCTATTTATATGAAATTGATAAACGAGACTTTTTACTAGGTTTTTTTCTAGTATACGCTAGGTTAAGTTAACGTGAAATGACGTAAAATGTCATCAAACAAATTTCAAACAACCAAGCTAGTGCACAAGTCGGACGTTTTTTACCTATGATACTTTTTACCCACCACATCGAGGTAGGTAAAATTTACTCACGTCTAGCCGCTTGCCGGTAACTAACTATCCGAGGTTCCGATAAGTGCCGAACGCAAATTTCGCTGCAATTTCGCTGCAGTGATCTATAGTAGGTACGGGTAGCGGGTAGGTAGGTTAGGTTATGTTGTTTATCTCCAGTGAAGAATCACTGTTTATATCTGGTTTATGTTAACGAGCGGATAAATGCATAGTTAAAATCGACTAAATGCATAGTGCCAATCCACTTTTTTTAATCAACCCCATTCCCCTAGGGGGTTGGGGTTGCAGGGGGTGTTTAGGGGGGGTCTTCCGAATATAATTCCGTTGGAATTAGCCGTCGGTCACCCCTAGAAAAAAAATTATGAGGGGTTGAAGTTTTATAAAAATATATTTATGAATATTTAGTGCATGAAGTGTAGATATTTACTATTACTATATTATATATTATTTATATTCGTTGCTTTTAGATTAGATTTTATTTTACATTTGCTGAAATATTTTTTATCAGAATTATATGATGTAAATCAATAAGAAAATAAATAATTTTCTACAGTGTAGACAGCCGTTCGCGCGCAAGAATTTGAATTCTTGAACCGCTGCGCGCCCTATCGGGTTCAAGGACGTTGCACTAGAAATTTGGCCGCTCGTTTAACATTGCGTTCTGCCTCCTTCATATCTACACTTCATGATTTAGTGCATCAAATGGATTTTAGAGGTGGGGGAGATATATTTTTTATTAAAAAATAAAATAAAAAAACCGTCGTACTAATTCCCTATGTCTTGAAATAGGTTATGGTAGAGGGTGGGTGTGTTTACATTTACATACCCCACATCCCGAAATTTTAATTTAATAGTTAATTTGGTATTTAGTTAGGTTAGGGTACGGGGTGTGGGATATGTATATGTAAACACACCCACCCTCTACCATAACCTATTGCAAGACACACGGATGTATTACGACAGTTTTTTTTGTAAAAAATATATCTCCCCCACCTCTAAAATGCATTCGATGCACTAAAAAAGTACAAAGAAATACAAGAAATTTTTTGGAGCAATTTTTTTTAAATATTTATGAATTTTTGATATGTGATGATAAATATGATACTTTTATAAAACTTCAACCCCTCATAAAATTTTTTCTAAGGGTGACCGACGGCTAATTACAACGGAAGTATATTCGGAAAACCCCCCTAAACACCCGCTGCAACCCCAACTCCCTAGGGGGATGGGATCAAAAAGTACATAATTACCCATTACATTATCACTTTACCGTAATAAATGATAATTTTTATTCCAGATTCAGACATATGTGAATTTTATGTATCGGTGAACATTTCTTTACTCAATTTGAATTTGCCGCCAAAGATAACAACCATTCTTGCCGCTTCGTGTATGAAGATAGTTTGTTACCGGTAGCGACTAGACGTGAGTGTAAAATTTTAACACTCCGGATACACTAGGTAAATTTTATTTCATTTCTGAACGAACACTCCAGTGTCACTGGCTGGCTAGTAGTGATTATACACTTTGTAGTAGTGCTTGTTAGCTTGTTAGTTGGTGAAGTTTAGCAGTTTTTTAATTCCTTTTAGAACATGAAATGAATTTTGCACGTATGTAAGTATACTTTCGTGTCGTGTTGTTTATTTATTAATTAATGTACATATATAAATTTCAATGGCCCCTGTACCCTGTACACAGGGGCTTGTTCTTTTACAAGCTTTCAATGCTCCTTTTGAGCTTGTTCGTAAATGGTAGTCCACATAACATACAAAAATAAACGTTTTCTAATCATAATTGTATTTTGGCTAATTTCTCGGTGGAACATTTTGTAATAAATTAGTAAGACTGACATGTTTCGGCTATGAAGCCATTATTAAAGAGTAATCTAAAAAGACAGGTAAATTCCTGTTTCGTCTAAATAATTAAGGATTACTAATCCCACATTTGGAACGCGTCCTATACAATAGGTACAACGAACCACAAGCCAGGAATTTACCTGTCTTTTTAGATTATTTCATCTACGTCTAACATGTATGTACCTTCAGATTCAATAGTGTAATTCAATGCCGGTAGGGGTATTAGCCCTCGGAGTAGTTGTTTCTGTTGTTTCTAGTCAGTCTTGTTTTTCAAATTAAAGAGTAGTTAAATATTGTAACAAACAGAAATGTACACAATTCTTATTTAAGTGGGTATCTGTACATCAGATCTAAGAGATAATAGGTAAATTTATTTATTTTTGTGGTGTACCTGCGGCTATTTTTAATAGCGGGGAAACCCCGAAGTCTAAATGTTATTGAACGACCAATTTGTATATTTCAGTTTTTTACAATATTTAACTACTCTTTGATAATTGCTTCATAACCGAAACATGTCAGTCTTGTACAAAATAAAACAAGTGAAACAAACTGCCACGACCTAGCACCCCATCTAACGAATTTCGAAAAAAAAAAATATGGATCTAATAGGTCACAATTGGTCAGATGGTCCTGTTAATTAGTCAGCGATAGGAAAGTAGTAAAAGCAACTCGATTTTTTTGTATGAATATTCGATACTGCTGACATCCCATCTAAAGTAAAATTAAAAAATTTTAATAGCAATCAATTGAGTTTTAGGATAGGAAATTTGTAAATGCAATTTGAAAATTTCATTCTCGTAATTCGCCATCTATGGGAATCCCAATAACAAGTAGTGTTTCATATTGATTTCTATTTATTGAAATTAATTTACGATGCGATTTTACTCATTTGATAATTAAACAAATTCTTGTAAAATAAAGCTTTTACAACAATGTGTTTTATCAAAAATATAATTTTTATCGACTATCCCATGAAGTATGGACTATCCTATCAGCTGATAGATCATAGATGCAACAGAATGTTTGCGCATGCGTAGCGTAGAAACGGTTATACATATTTTACTTTTTTTTCTAATTATGTAAGCCTGACCAAATAATAATTATAGCTGACCAATTAAAAGTATCTAAAACTCAATCGATTGCTATTACAAATTTTTAATTTTACTTTAGATGGGGTGCCAACAGTATCGAATATTCTTACAAAAAAGTCGAATTATTTTTACTAATTCCCTATCGCTGACCAATTAACGGGACCAATTATTGTGACCTATTAGATCCATATTTTTTTTTTCGAATTCGTTGAAGTTCCTTTAAGTTAGCCCCACTTGTTTCGAATTCGATCATAAAAATTGTTTGTTGCCTTTTGTTTATGTATAATTAATTTAAATCATTTTGATTTTTCAGTTAGTTTTTATTTTTTACCTCTTGAACAAATGAATTTTTATTAATTATTGATTGTTGGATCATTATTGACGATTGTTGGTTCATAATGTTCGATGATGGGGGGGGGGGACTAACTTAAGAATCAAAATTTGTTTAATACATTATAAATATACAAAAGGTGAACAAACAGTTTTTATGATCTAACAATAAAAAACAAACGACAAACATTTATGTAATTAAAACGTAAGAAAAATCAAAATTTAAAACAGGTGGCTAACTTCAACAATAAACTCTGCTTGCGCAATCATAGAAAGACCAATAGAAGACGTGTATGTAATTTCTTATATTATGTGGACTATCATTTACGAATATGTTGTATGCGAGTTCTGAAGAATGTAAAGGCTAATTTACAATGATAGTTGAGTACCTATTCTTTTTCTGTCTTTATTTTCAATTTGTATATTTACAACCAGAAACATGTTGTTACTTGACCTAAAACTTTTTCCTTGAAATACAGGTTTGATAAGCCTTCGGGATCACATAAAGTGATTGTTCTATCAAGCTGTTTTACTGCTTTTCCATGATTTCGAATGTGGCCTAGGTGGGTTTCAGTTTAATCTTACAGTAGTAACCACGGTCGTAAATAGGGCTCCTTTAAGTTAGACCTACTTGTTTTGAATTTTGATTTTCTTTTACTTTTTTATTAAATGTTTGTCGTTTGTTCTTTATTGTTCGATCATAAAAATTGTTCGTTCGCCTTTTGTTTATTTATAATTTTCATGCTTAAGTTAGCCCTCCATCATCGGTTTTTTTTTACCTCTCGAACAGATGAATTTTTATTGATTTTTGTTAATTATTAATTGTTCGATCATTATTGACAATTGTTGGTTCATAAATAACGTTAATTTATTAATTGTTCGTCAATATTTTTAATAACAGCTATCGAGCATGCGCGCGCAACTCTTTGTAAGATATAAAATTAACAATGCACTGATGATATGTGATCGAGTCTACTGTTACTTGGTTGAAATTCATGATATAAAATTAATAATGCACTGATGATTCTTTTCAACTATTTATTATGATCACTTGACGATCGTTTCGCCAAACTTTGGCTTCTTCGGAAGTTTGTAGTCAACTTAAAACTATTTACAATAATTGGCCTTATATACTAGTTGAGGGGGTGGTCTCAGGGAACAAGTTTAACGGTGGGGAGTTATTTAAGTCTATCTGTTCATTAATTACTCTATTGGTTTTTTTTAAATTTATTAATTTCTACTATTTCCAGGAATGATAATTTTTGTTTTTTGTTTTCAACATGCAAAATTTTGAAATTATCGTCGAAATGATGATTGTTACATATAAGATGGTTGGCATAATTGGAATCTGTTTTTTTATTAATGAAAGATCTTTTATGTTCGTTAATTCTAGTTTTAAAATTTCTGCATGTTTTACCTATGTAAAACATGTTACAAGTATTGCAATTTAATCTGTAAATTCCTGGTTTATTTAATTTGTTAGTTTTATCTTTGTTGTTCTTAATAAATTTACTTAAATTATTAGTAGTAAGATTTAGATTGTAAGATTTGCTTATTTTTGGAAAATGGATCAAAATTCATTAAAAACCTACAAGTTACGACTGTTCATCATCTTTCTTACAACATTCTAACAGCAGCTACCAAGGCATGTTCGTAAATCGTAGTCTCCATATTTAATTTCATATGTTATATGGACTATCATTTACGAATATGCAACAATATTTGGTCGTTTGAATTGTTGAAAGGAGATTAGGCTACTGGTGGATGTTCAATGTGTTTTGAAAAGAGAAAATGAGATCAAAATTTCTAATTATAACTGAATGTTATTTTAAGGATACGTTATACCGAATATACATACATAATTATTATACCGAAATGTATTAAAAATATTGACGAATAATTAATAAATTAACGTTATTTATGAACTAACAATCATCGATATTGATCGAACAATCAATAATTAATAAAAATCAATAAAAATTCACCTTTACGAGAGGTAAAAAATAAAAATATCGGTAATAGGACGGAGGGCTAACTTAAGAATCAAAATTATTTTCATTAATTATAAATAAAAGGCGAACAAATAATTTTTATGATTAAACAATAAAAAACAAACATTTATTTAAAACAGAAAAAAAAAAAACTCAAAACAAGTGGGGCTAACTTCAACGAACTTGCAAAAAGTCACTGTATTTTTAATGGTGATGATGGTCCCATTAGTGTAGGCAGTTTCCGTAGTATGCAATGTGGCTACTAACGGTATTGTCATACTAGCATGCTTTTTTACGTATACTAGTATGTACACTTCATATTTTTAATTGTTAATTATATTCACGTAATAACATAAAAAAGGAGATATGATGAATTCGATGTACAACCGTTTAGTAACTAATTACATTTTTTAATTTTCTTTGTCAATTCACAAAATTTCTTCACTTCATTCAAACTTTGTGTTGGGTTTTGGGTTAATAATGCATGCTTCCAATGCATAGTTCATTTGGACCTCTTAATTCATGAACACTTTTATTTTTGAAGTGACTTTATTTGTATAATAACATCTATGGTTAAGTAGCTATTCAAAGCTATCTTCAGTTGATTGTGTACCATAGAAAGGGAGGAATATAGATGACAAACTGGCGATTTTATTCGATTGTTGGTACCTAGTTTTTAAATTATTAACAATTTAACTACTTACTGTGAAGTAAGCGAATGAAAGCTTTATTTTAATATTTTTAAAAACATTTTAACCACAATCGATAGGAAATCGTTTGTTGATCCCGAATATATTAGCGTCATCGATTGTTTGTAAATATTAATTTAATTAATAGTTGATAAAAAAAAGTCACCCCCGATTGGAAATTTCACGCATGCGGTTGAACCAATCATTCAATCTATCATAGATGCAAATATGAATATACATAAATTACATAATTCATAAAATCGACATTCCCTATTAATAATTTGTTATTTCTTTAAGATTACGTCGAAATACTGTCCTAAAGGTCAAAAGTAACGGACTTGGCTGCAACATCCAATAAAACTGTAAGCGCCACATAGATATCGTTATTTTAAGTAAGTAGCAAATAACGTTACTGTTCAAATTTTCAAAAACTCAAATTGAAGTAGCTTCCGATGTATCGACCACTGTGTCTTGGTGATACACCCATACTTGTAGTGACCTTTAGGACAGTATTTCGACGTTTTTCAAACAAATAACAAATTATGACGAGGGAATGTCGATTTTATAGATAATGTTATTAATATTTAAACTTTCGAGGGTGCACTTCTTGTGAAACATAATTAAATAACTTTAAAAATAAAACTATGGAAAAGTTTCACCAAATTAATTTAGTGAAGCTTTTCCATCGTTTTATTTTTAAAGTTGATAATGTAATTTATGTATAATAAATAATATGCATCGACAGTAGATGGAATGAATTTGGTTCAAGCGCATGCGTGAAGTTTCAAATCCGGAGAGACTTTTATTAATTATTAATTAAATATTTACCAATAAACGATTTCCTATCGATTGTGGTTAAGATGATTCTAAAATTATTAAAATAAAGGTTTCATTCGCTTACTTCACAGTAGGTAGTTAAATTGTTAATAATTTAAAAACTAGGTACCAACAATCGAATAAAATCGCCAACAATAAAAAAAGACAAACTTGTTCGCCAACTTCACAGAGCCAGTTTGTCGTCTATATTCCTCCCTTTCTATGGTACACAATCAACTGAAGATAGCTTTGAATAGCTGCTTAACCATAGAGTTATTATACAAATAAAGTCACATCAAAAATAGAAGTGTTCATGAATTAAGAAGTCCAAATGAACTATGTATTGGAAGCATGCATTATTAACTCAAAACCGAGACAAAATTAGAATGAAGTGAAGAAATTTTGTGAATTGACAAAGAAAATTAAAAATGTCAAAAATATAATTAGTTAGAACACAGTCGAACATACAGGTCTAGAAACTCTTATAATGGAAGAGAAGTTCAGTTATTTAAATAATGGTCACAAGTTCATTCAAATTTTCTGTTGGGTTTTGAATTCATAATGCATACTTCCAATCCATAGTTCATTTGGACCTTTTCGTTCATGAACACTTCTATTTTTAAAGTGACTTTATTTATACAATAACATCTATGGTTAAGTAGCTATCCATATCGTTGCTCGTTTAAGTTAGCCCCACTTGTTTCGAATTTTGATTTTTTTTTACTTTTTAATTATATGTTTGTCGTTTGTTCTTTATTGTTCGATCATAAAAATTGTTTGTTCGCCTTTTGTTTATTTATAATTAATTAAACAAATTTTGATTCTTAAGTTAGCCCCCCATCATCGATATTTTTATTTTTTACCTCAATTAAAATCGAACAATTAATAATTAATAATAATCAATAAAGAAAGAAAGAAAGAAAAAAAAAAAAGAAAACTCAAAAATATTTGCTGCCATCTATGACTATGAAGCATCGCTTAAGGCGCGCATTTCAAACTTAACAAATTCTTTTTACAGCACGAAACATGAATTACTATGGGTCAGGGTTGAAAATCAGTACCCTAGACATAAATATATGAAGCATCACTTAAGGCGCGTAATTCAAAAATTACACCAAATTTAAATTATTTTAATTTAAAATTGAAAAGAAAAACATTCCAATATTAACAATTTTAATAACAAAGTATAAACACAATAATAAGTACAATTAGCACAAAATACAAGTAAATAGCATAACATCTATTAATTCAAATAATAGATACTATAAAGGTAATTATTATGTTAATAAATCCCAATCTGTACGTTTTAACGTGTCTAGTCACATGATTTTTGTTCAGAATGGATTTAGTTTTTAAATTTATTATAAAAAATAGTAACAAGCGTTAAAGCGTGGTTAAGATATTTCTAAAAATATTAAAATAAAGGTTTTATTCGTTAACTTTACAGTCAGTACTTAAATTATTAATAATTTAAAAACTAGATTGCCATTTTAGTATTCAAATAATTCTTAAACAGTTCTTTGGGCAAGAAAACTTTTTTCTATGATCTTTACGTTGTTCATTTACATTACTTTAACAAATTGGACGCATCTTCTTTGCTTAATATATTGTAAGTATTTATGGTCTTATATTAATAGGTATTTGCATATAAACTGTTAATAGTTGGATTTTCGTGTAAGTATAGTTTATTGTTCAAAATTGGATTTTCTTTTAATCGTATGAATTGCTAACTAAACAAATATTTTATTTAAATTAATAGTAAAGACTTATTATTAATAAATGCAAATAATTCGCGATAAAATAATATATATTTTTTTTAAACGTAAAAATATACTTATTGACCGCGTTTTAATTTTCTATTATTTTATATTTTACGTCTTATTTATTTAATTGTGCAGCTAATTTGGCTTTTTGTCCATTTCCACACGAGGCAGATCGATGGATGAGAACACGTTGAAGTTTATTTTGATCCTAATAGAATAACAAATTGACTGATGGCTTGTAGTATAACAGTTCTTCCTACACTCCGTCTGTTTACTTCAGCTTGGAACATATTGCAATTAATTAGAATGAGAATGAGGTGAGAATTCATGATATAATTAATAATAATAATGTGGTAACAATAAACAAGTTTCATAATTAAGTTAACTGTTTAAAACTAAATGTTAACTAAAGACAATTTGAGCTCGTATGAACGGATGATAACATTTTAGTTACTAAATTTTCATATTTTTAAAATAAATAAAATCATTGTAATAAGAGTATGTAAAAACGAGATAATTTACACTTTTAAATTCTGGTATATGTATTAATCAGACGACAATTTAAATAACGTTTTCACCTTATTTAAGTTAAAAGTTCTGTTTTTATTTATTCCAAATGAAAATTGGCAAGAAACTCAACATCAGATAATTTGGTGATTAAATTACAAGTATTTGGATATAGCACAGATTGTACTAATGTAGCCAATATTTTAAAAGGAACAATACACAAATCCTGGACACCACGTATGGTTAGGCATTAATATGAACAGTCCTAGTTTTACTCCAGAATCAAAAAGTGGCGTTTTATTCACTCGAAACGGAAATAATGGGGGTAAGTGAGAAATAAACATATCACTATGTATTAAGGAAGCAAAATACAATTCCAACAGAACATTTTTTGTTATCCAATTCTATCAGAATTTATCATAAACAAATTAACAGCTGCACGATAAAAACAGAAAGAAATTAACTTCGATTAATTTATAATTGTAATCGTAATGCATCTGATTATAAAATAGTAAGTTAGGCCAACAGGAGAGAACATCTGTAATATATTTGTTACTAAATTAGGAAGGAAGAAATTAATTTCAATTAATTATTGCAATTGAGTGTGCACAAATATGCATCTGTTTCGTCTTAGGTACTTTTACTTTTATGTATTTTTCGGGAATAAAGCGAGGCCGTTAGCAAACAATTATAGCTATATAAAAAAAGGGTTTTGCTGCCTCAGTCAATCGATTACACCTTAAATAAATATTAGTAGTAAATAAATTATAATTGCAACTGTATTTAATGATATTAAAAAGAACAACCGTCTTTAATAACTTTCAAAATTAGAATTTTATTTATTGTTTTATAGTTAACGTTGTTTATTATTAAGGTTAATTGTAATTTATTTTCCACCAGGAACATTGCACATATTTTGGACATCATATGCACGTCTTTCGCTCCAAAAAACGTACGAGTACTTAAGAAGACCGTGACCTTTGGAGGCAAGGGCTGCATACGGAATTCCTGAAAGCAAATTGGCAACGTCTCAAGTAATTTAGGAGTTGCTACAATTAAAAAGGTAAATGGTAACTGTTAATATTAAATTAAAAATACAGAAGATTTGGTGGAGCTTTGCAAATTTATATGAAAGTCGTTGATGACTGTTTTAATTTTTGTCATTTTCAAGACTGAATATGATAATTAAATTTTTACTGGGAAGGCTACGTCCTTCTCAATGCTATCTGTGTAACTTTTATTATGACACAGTTTGTAAACAGTAGTTGTTTTTATAAAATATTGTGAACATTTAAGACTTTAGTTGTGGAGTTTATTAATATAGACGAAAAGAATGTAAATGCTGCATGCAGCTACAATTATAACCGGGGGTAAGCACCTTTGACTTTGCAAACACCTAAGTTTCAATAAGTTACATGTGATTGCGTTTGTAGGTTGTTTTTACTCGTATTAACTACAATTAAATGTTCAGGCTGACGCTGTTTATCTGCAACTTTTAATATAGTAAGGATACAATTACGAAGTTTTCTTTTATATCTAGGGGTGATATCACAGTGTTTTTTTCTTTCTTCAAGATTAAAGTCAACATTCTATTTTGTAGTGATAGTAGGGGATCTATGGCATTACCATAGGCTCCTCCCCATGCAATAATTCCATAATTTGCTAAGCTATTAAAAAGTGCGTGATAAATTACCATTGAATTGTTAACTTTTTTTTCTATTTTTCAATAGGGACTTTGAACGACAACAGTTTATGGACATTATCTAGTAGGTGAACTAACCACCTTTTGAAAAAGCTGCGAAAGCTTTCGGCAGTTGGTATAGGATTTAATTGTTGGACAATTTTTAAATTTTGTAAGTATGCTTTTTAATATCATTTTTTGTTAAAATTTATTTATAGATTAAAAATACATATTTATGCAATTTCAACGTGGTTGATTTGTTTCTCTTGTACGTTTCTATAGGTTGACTAATGAAAGTAACCGTGTCGAAATTTATTTCAATCCCACTGGAATAAATCATCTACAATGACACCGTTCTTCTTGTATTTCGTTTTATGTTCATCTTCGAAGTTTCCAGTGCTACAACTCGTCTATGTGGACCTAAGAACGGTAGAGGAACCCATGTTATAAGGGAAATATAGGCCCTCCTGGTGAAACCTATCGAATGACATCCATCCGATTCTCTCTAGTATGTAAGCTATTAGTAATTGCCGCAATTCCTATTGTAGTTAGTCTTATTTAGCATATTAGCTTTCAGGTAACCGAAATCATAAGAATGTATGAAAAAGTTACCTTTTTGCTTTTGATTTTTGTATATTATTTTCTTACAATTTCAGCCTGTTTTATCATATTTTTTCTCTTACAAGTTTACTTTAAATTGTTATATTAATACAAAGGTTAGCTTAGGATTGGAATTGATAAATAATAACTTTACGAATTAATCTTTTGGCAAAATTGCATAAGAAAAGAAAACTTAACAAAATTAATTTTCTCGTGGTTGGATATGATAGCTATAATGGGAGAAGTGAATGCCATATAATAGAGATATTTATTCATATAAATATAATACATAGTATCTAAATGTTCAATTATTCAGTTTGCATGTTATTTTAGAAATATTCTAATAATAAACGTATCATTCTTTGTAATTTTTTATCTCTAGTACTATTTATATCAATAAAAATTGTATGAATTGTTTATGTTGTCGTTAATAAACTGTACTAAAACTATTTTGAAGTTATTTTTCTGTTAAATTATTTGTTGATTAGACCACGCTCGTAAAAATTAAAAATTCCGAAATTTGTATCAGGAGAGCATAAGTTGCTTGGGAAATATGTCCGATTATTTGTTGATTGGACCTCGTATATATTGTAAAATTAAAAATTTCGAGTTTTGGTACCAGGAGAGCATAAGTTGATTGGGAAATTTGTCAAATTATTTGTTGATCAGACCTCGTATTTTTCGAAAGTTCAAAAATTCCGAAATTTGTATTAGGAGAGCATAAGTGGATTTTATACGAGGTCTGATCAACAAATAATTTGACAAATTTCCCAAACAACTTATGCTCTCCTGGTACCAAAACTCGAAATTTTTAAATTTTTCAATATATACGAGGTCCAATCAACAAATAATCGGACAATGAATTTGTATTTAAAACTTCTATAATTTATAGGAAAATAAAACGATTTCTGACACAAATACAAACATTTATTGAAAAAACATCTGAAAACACTTGCACGTATACATAAATACATATTATTTAGTGCAGTACATATAATAAAATTTCATTACTTATAATAAATTATCTAACTATTGGAATAATAATTTATTTAATACATTATATACCCTTCTTTGTTGCCAGATCTACCCTTATAGCCCCAATTGATAACTACATTTATAATATCTTAAGAGTAAATTTTGAAAATATGTATTTGTAATAGTATTTTCAAAAGTTAATTCCGATTTTAATCTTAACCTAACATCAATATTACTACAACGGTTCATAAGAATGAAAAAAAAAAAATTTCAAACATTATTCTCATGATGTTCGTTACATGAAACCTAATATGCTAAATAGGACTAATTCCTAATAGGAATTGTAGCAAACACTAACAGCTTACATGCTAGAAAGAATCGAATGGATGTCGTTCGATAGGGCTCACCAAGATGGCCCTTTCTTCTCTTATAACAGGTTCCTCTACCATTCTGAAGTCCATATAGACGAACCGTTCCCCTGGAAACTTTGACGATGAAGAAAACGAAATGCTAGAAGAACGGTGTCATTGTAGGTGACTTATTCCATTGGGATGAAATAAATTACGATACGGTCTCTTTCATTCGCAAACCTACAGACACCAACAAGAGGAACAAATTAACAACACTACAATGAATTGAAATGTAAATTTTTAACCTCTACTAGTAAAACAAGAAACAAGAAGCTTAACTTACCAAAGATTAATAAATCCATTAGTTTTAAGAATAGTGAATACATAGCAATTAAATATTTTAATCAACTACCAAATAATTTGAAATCGATACAAGGTTCTAATAAACTAATTAAAACTAAATTAATAAATTGGATTAAAGATCAACGATTAAGAGTTAATAAAAATTGTTTCTATTGTTAGTTGCATTTTTGTACTATTTTGAATTGCGGGATGTTGTCACATCATTATTATAAAGCTTTAATTACTATACCATGATGTATATAAATTAGGAATCCGGACATTATATTGTAAAATCTTATTTTATTCTATATTAATAGTATGTTAGTATGTAAGTTAGATACCAGACCTACGTACAGATAACTGGTTTATCTCTGTAGGATGCGTTTTTCTTTTCGTTTATACTTTTGTATTTATGAAATGTAGACAAATGTATTATTCTTCTGGTAAATAAATAAATAAATAAAATTTAATTTATAAATTAGAAAATTTTAAAGATTTTCCTATTGTTTATGCATGTAATTAATTTTGTATTTTGTTTGATTTTATACTTAGTTTTACTATAAAAAATGACTAATGAGTACGAGTTTGTTTCGCAGTACCTATTCTATTTATACCAAGCATACTAATTAAGGCATGTACTCTCACCTTAATTAACAGGAGCGATAAAACTATGTATGTATTTCAATTATCAGTCCACAATTAAAATAGAAAACCTCTGCACTGATAAATGAAATAATTTCACCATTCTTTTTTGCCAAGTATTTTATTTATGGACTAATATTGTTGTTACAATCATAAATATATTAAAAGTTAAAAATTAAAGGTATTTTCACCATTTGTTGATTATTGGAAAAATTAACTTTTACTGATCCTACACTATATTTTAATCACACCAAAATTTTTTATAAATTAAAATTTAAAAATTGTCGGCGCTTGTTTTGGTTTTTATTATTTTTAATCGGTTTTGTGATCAATTAAACGTTTACTCACGCGGCTAAACTGTCTACTCGACGTAAATTGCGTTAAAATTGAAATACAAATAAAACAAAGTAAGTTTTAAATTTTTGAAAAACTATTTTATAATAAAGAAAGGCAGGACGTAGCCTCCTCAATAAACCTTTAATTAAACAGAAAAAAATCAATTCAAATAAAAACGTTCAGTCCTGAAAATGACTTAAAAATTGGACAAATTTCAAATAGATTTGTCAAGTTTTACAAAGTGTTTCTTATTTTTAATGTAACATTATAAAGCCTAGAGTTGTCACTTACCGTTCTTATTGTGGCAATTTCTGATGTTGCCCACTCATTTCCAGAAATCCAGTAGATTGATCTTTTTCTAAAGGAGAAGAGGCATGCTCACGATCTTTCAAACATACGGCGTCCAGAGTTGCTGTAATATTTCTGTTGGAATATCAGTTATATTAGTGTAAATTGATTAGATGAATCACAATAATAAAAATGTATTAACAGAGTTAATTATAAGCTATATATTATTTTTTCTATTTCAATAATCCTAATAAATTCATTTAAGTTTTTCTAATTGACTCTCTTACAGCAAAAAAACGATTTTGATTTATGAATGGTTTGTGGTAATGTTTCCAAGTGTAATTTTTTTATGTATGTAAATAAATTTTACGATTATTAAATGCAAAATGCAATAGTCTTAAAAAAGACGTAAGACGTCGAAACAATATATACTTAAGGTTTAAATAAAAATTTCTTGAAAGGAAAGGAAAGGAATTCGTTTTTGATAACTTAATTTAAAACTTATATCATAAAATTCAAATTATTTAATTTTCGGTTATATTATTAATATTGTAAGATCAATAAAAGCTAATCTAATTTAAAACTTCTATTAGTAATTGCCTAACGGAAACAAAAGGTCTCTGAAGGTAAAAGTTTTATTAGGTGACCAAATTTGAAGTGGCGAAGAAAGAATAAAATTACATTAACCCACTACAACCTCCTTAAATCGAAGTCTACTTATTATTAGTTAACCCTGTTAGCTGTCACATACCCTTTTGATTGCAGCAGTTTCCTAATGTACTCAAAATACTGAAAATCTGTTTTCAGAAAATCTTTCCTCAACAGAAAACAGTATGCTGCCTCCTATTTCTAATGAAGAAATGGCATCTTCACGATTTTCTCAGGTATCAATAAGTTCTAGAGAGAAAGAAATCTGTATGTTGCCATGAAGTTGTGTGAGGTCCCTTTTTAAATATTACTAGCATTAGTTTTCAATTATTGTATGTTTTTATATGTATGCAGGCTATTAAAAGGAAACTTACCATATTTAATATAAGAAACACCATTGTTTCATCGCTAAGTGCTTCCACAGCTTTCTCAAAGAGTGTTTCCTTTTAAAACATTAGTTGTTCTTATTAAAATAGATAAAAAATGTTAACAATTCCGAGATCTGTTAAAAATTTTAAGTAATATTCATTGTATTTTTCATTTATTTGATTTTCTTTACTGTTTGATTTTATATTTCAATTCCACTGTAACAAATTACTGTGTTTTATTTACATATATCGAACACATAACATAAACATTAATATTTCCTTTCAAGTTCCACCGGGATTTGAATAAAAAGCCTACGTTAATGTGCTCTCTTCCGTTAGCCTCCTGTAGGAGTACACATAAGGAACAAGTCAGCAATATTATTAAACAATAAAATATAAAATAAGGCAGTCAAAACAGGCTCAGTTAAGTGGAACTTATTTTAAGTTAGCCTCACTTGTTTTGAATTTTGACCTTTTTTCTTTTTAATTAAAGGTCTGTCGTTTGTTCTTTATTGTTGAATCATAAAAATTGTTTGTTAGCCTTTTGTTTATTTATAATTAATTAAACAATTTTCTTACTTGAGTTAAGTTAAGCTAACTCTGGAATAGATGAATTTTTATTAACTATTGATTGTTCAATCACTATTCACGATTGTTGGTTCTCAACATAGACAAGGTTCTCAAATAACGCAAATAATAAATAATGTACAATCTTTAAATTACTCCATAGCATAACCACAGATCATAGGTATAGCGTACCTTTAAGTAACGTTCAGTTCTACAGTTCATCAGTTAGTAGTACAGTCTATGGTCGTACATACAGGCCTGGAAACTTGTAGTGAAAAAATATATACATATGTGTGCATTATATTAAATTTGTTTCTGATTATATGCCGAACAAAGTTATCCAATCAGCAAACGCGACAACGGAAAAAGACCTCCTCCTCCGTTTTTTACCTTTTTTTCTTCGTGTAACTATTTCACTTACAGTGCAGCATAGCAGATGCCTACTATACGTATGACCAAAACTATTATCTATGGGCCGCAAAAAAAAAACTAACCTGTCAGGTGACAGCTGCCAAAATGTTAATTTGTAAATAAACAAGCGGCAAATACTGGTTTCATAGGTTTTCTGTGATCCTTAGTTTAGTTATCAGTAAAGTTCAATGTTGGTTTTAAACAGGTGAAATATATAAGTGAACTGTATACTTAAAAGATAACACTTTTGAATGTGAAAGTAAATTAACGACGAAGCCCAATAATGCAAGTAAATTTACAAGTATTATTCATGATAATCTTAACAATAATATTTCAGAACGTAATAGAAGAAGCTAGAGTTTGATGTAAAAGTGAACCTTGAGAACCGATGAAGAAGTATTTTATCAGTTATTTTGTTGATTTTACATACGTTTGGTACTTAACACTTTTAAAATGCTTAAAAATGACAAAAGATTGAAATGTAATCAGACCTGGTCTCAATGTTATGTTTGTTCCAAAGTATTTAAATCAAAAAACTGGTTGATGAGACACTTACACACTCACATAAAAGAAACTGAAAAACAAGAACCATCTACTTCGAACTCCTCTCTTACTCAGAATGTTACAAGTCTTGCTGCAAAGGCAGACAAAGAACAATTTCAATGCGGTATTTGTTCCCAAATGTTAGTATCTAGACAACGTTTATCCCAACACATAAAGATAAATCATCTGAAAATTACCAACAAGCAATCTAATAATGATAATATGTTAAAATGCCACATATGCTCGAAAAATTTCATATATAAAGCACGACATTCAAAACATGTACTCAACCACATGAAAAAAGAGAAAGAACAAAAAATATCGGCCACGAAATCTGTACTTGATAAGGCAAAAAAAGGGAAAAGGAAAAAAATATTTACACACAAATCTTCCATCAAAAATGTAAAAGAAGAAAAAATATTGACTGTACAATCTGAACTAGATCAGGTGAAAAACAGGAAAAGAAAAAAAATATTTACACATGAATCTGTCGTTGAGCAAGTGAAAGAAGAAAAAATATTGACCCCAAAATCTGTACGTGATCAGGTAAAAAAAGGGAAAAGAAAAGAAATATTTACGCATGAATCTGTTGTCGAACAAGTGAAAGAAGAAAAAATATACACACCTGATTCTATAGTTGATCATGAAGTAAAAGAGAAAGAACAAAAAATATTGCCCGCAAAATCTATACGTAATCAAGTGAAAAAAGAGAAAAGAAAAAAAGTAGTTGCCCCAAAATCTAAAATAAGTAGAAACAAAAGTTTCAGGAGTAGAGAGATACAAATTAAAGGAAAACCAAATGAACAAGACCAACTAAAATGTTACGTTTGCTCCCGAGAGTTTAAAGGAAAAAGACAATTGGTGAGACATGTAGGAATACATATGAGAATTCTTCTTGATGAAAGGAAACAAAGGCAATCTACAGACGATTCGGTTTTACATCTAATGGATTTTGAATGCAAAATATGTCGCAGAATTTTTACGTCAAAACCAAAACTATACAATCATCTGACGAAAGTTCATCTCAATAAAAAAATGTATCAATGTAAATTGTGTGTGGAGTGTTTTCCTGATTTGGTAGCATTTAGAATCCATAACAAATTATCACATAAAGTAAAAAAAAAATTGGGGAAGACTAATTAACAGGATATATATTATACGAACTGACATATTAATATTTAATCAAAAATTATACAATCTTAGAATGTAGACTCTATGTAATAGTAGTAATAGACTTGAATATTTTGAAATTTATACATATACCCGCCTATTGTTTTATATTAAATATGTACTTTGTTTTAAGAATAGCTTTTTTAAAATTTAAATAAACACAATTAAAAATACTTTCTTATTTTATTAGCAAGCATTTCGAATTAAAAAAAGGCAAATGAAATTGTGATACTGGAATGGTCTGAAGGTTTCAAAAACAAAAAAAAAGTACAAATAATTTATTTTTATCACAAACCTTTCACATTAAAAAGTATGTGTATAAATCACAAATGCTTTCTACCCTACAATTAATATTTACCCTTTTCGTTTCTTTTTTTACATTGTATATTACGAGAGAAAAAAACGAAAACGTATTATATTATGTACTTTTAATTAAATATGTAAAGCTTCATTTACTCAAAAATAAATTACGGTAACTTAAAGAACACAGATAAAATTATGAAACAACTTTTTTGTTTAAGTTACCGCTTTACTGTGGTCCTCTTTTACTAACTATACCGTAAGGCTTTAGCTTTAGTATAATGTTTTAAAATGGAATTTTCAAGAAAAACATAATACTGAAACGTCTACTAAACCTTAGAAATGCAAAAAATTAGTTAAAAAATAAAACGAGACTAAATCATTTTCAAAAATAAATAAATGATATTAAACAGCCTTCAAAATTAGTCTTACCAAATATTTAATACAAATTATTTATAAATAATTAGTTCGAAATATTTAAATGATGTTCTATTCAATCAAATCACCAATTTCGAGGAAGTATTAATAAAATATAAAACTAAAAGCAGGAAAACTGTCGATGACCTACGAAACATTGGAAGATGGAAGGAAGAACCGACGAATTGCGTAAACAAAAGATCTGTGGAAATTATCAAGTTTTCATAAGGATTCTTGATGAACTCAAAAATACAGCCATCAAAGAAAATTTTAAATTAAGCGGAGAAGAATTGGGGAAACAAAAGGTTACCGGAAATAGTCAAGGAATGAACTCAAAAATACAGTCGTCAATAAAATTTGCGAGTCAGTTCAATACCTTTTATCAAAATAACTACTTAGTTAACCACCTAACGCACTAGTAATAAAAAGAATTAAAAAAATACCTGTCTATAAATTTGCTAACGCTTAAATCAGTAACAAATTGGATTAAATTAAAAATAAATCTTATCACATTGTAAATTTTAACTTACCCATCTGCCTCTCCATACCACTTATGAGCACAAACAAATCTGAAAGTCCTTACTAAGACCCTTTATACTGCCCATGAGTACTGCTGTTGCTGTCTATTTGTTGCTGCGTTGTTACATAGTTATTGACTGATATAATACAGGCGCCTGCGCGACCGGATATTAAAGGCGCCAACCTCGTCCACTCGTTGCTCCTTGGGTCGTACTTTTCCACCGAGCGAAGGTAACTACTTCCGTCGTAGCCTCCGGCCGCAATTAAACAGTCGCCGAAGAGACAGGCCGCCACCGCATCTCTTTTACTCGACAGGGAGGCCACGACAGTCCATGTATCCGTACCTGTTACAACAAAAAATTATTGAAATAAATACAGCAGGAAAAAAGTCTACTTTGTCGTTTTTGGTCATTTATTAATCTAGACAGGTGGTCAGGTTCTAGAAAAGAGAAACTGGCGAGCAACAGCTTTGTGTTAATGGCATTCTATCGAAAACATAAAAATGAAAATAGGAGCCAAGTTCAAAATTTCGCCGACAAAAGAATTGATATCTAACAAAGCAGATAACTAAGGATAAATTGAATCTCAATACGAAAACTTACTCGGATCGTATCGTTCGACACAGTCGAACCGGGAGGCGGCAGGATTATTAGCTGGCGCATCCTGGCCGCCCATTGCGTAGAGGAAACCGTTGGCGACGGCAACTCCCACACCGCCTCTTCTTCTCGACATCGACGCACACATTGTCCACTTGTTCGTGTGAGGATCATAGCATTCAACTGAACGCAAACAAGACGCGCCATCGCGTCCACCTACGGCGTACAATTTACCATTGAGAACAGCTACTCCAGCCGAGCAACGTTGACTTTGCATCGGTGCAACGAGGCTCCACGTCCGTGCAGTTGGATCCCATCTGTCGATTTAGTTTTAGTAACTAATTTTAATGTTCGTACTACATATTACGTTTGTACCTTTCGACGGTATTCAAATAGCTCCATCCGTCGTGTCCACCCACCGCATACAGAGGTCCGCCTAAGACAGCAACGCCCAAGCCGTGACGATGAGTATTCATGGGCGACAGTTGAGTCCACGTACCCGTCTCTAAGTCCAAACATTCCATAGTATTCAACGTTTTTAATCCATCTCTTCCACCCACAACAAGAAGTCTGCACCAAAATAAAATGTATTAGATACGATCTTTAAAAAATAAAGTTTAAAGAACATACTTGGTGTCTCCCATTAGAGAAATACCAAATTGTAATCTGCGCCCGCTCATATGATATCCCGCGGACCAGGTGTCGCTCTTGGGGTCGTAACTTTCTATGGTGGTGGCGCCTTTAGTTTTGTCCATGCCCCCGACTACCAAAAGTCTACCGAGCGTAGCTTTACGGGGTTTAGTGCGTATTGTGCTCATTAGCGACCTCCTTTCGGGCAATAAATGCCACTTCATCGCTTCCATTATCAGTTTTTGGCACGTCTGATCTGAATCGACTACTGGTTCGACCTGATCAGCCAGAAATGCAGGTTCCAGCAAGGGTAACTTAACTAAAGCTAGAAGTCGAGCCAGATAAACTCTTCGGTTAGTTCCGTCGTGATTTATCCAGCTCATCAGGGCATGAAAAACCTGTTGCTCCGAAGTTACGTTGAGATCGTCGCTTGATAACAAGGCGCTTATTTGATCTACACTCAGTTGAAGGAATTCTTGGTTTCTTATGACCTTTTGACAAACATAAAAAGTTACACCTGATGGACACATAAACTATTTATGAAATACTTTACTTGTACGAAATGCTGGCTGGTATAAGCATTAGCTTGCTGTAACAAACTGGTGCAGTTCTGATGCTCGGCGAAAACGGCGATGCCAAGACAGTTACTGGGATGCAGTTGGTGAGCCAAAAAGCGCGAACAGGCTTCAGTTACCTCACGCAGTTGCATTAAACAGGCCGTTGCCAACAGCGTTTCAACGTTGTCTTCACGTATTTCGATTGTTCCTGTGTAACAGTAATTAACTAAAGCAAAGAGGACATCTCCGTTCACATTCTGAAGGGTTATTTCTGGTTCGGCTGTCTCCCTCATGTTGTTAGTGAACATGGCCGAAAAGTATTCACTGGCGGCTGATAACACTAATCTAAAAGGAAAATAATATTGATTTGAAAACAGAAGATAATTAAGAAAAACATTTTTTAAATTCTTATTTTATTTTATTGAGAATAAACGGGCTAAAGAAAACAATAAAGTACATACATTAAACAGAACTTAATAAAAATGAAATCATTTCTATTAACGCTATAGCATAAGAAGGAAATTATTATTAAAATTTTAACGAATCTTTTAATAAACTAGGTAAATTTCAAAATTTGAGTTATAACTTGAACTAAAATTTAGATTTAGTAAAGGAATTTCGACTTAAATTGACTAATAGAGGCTATTTCTTTAAGATTACTTGAGAGATCATCCCAGGATCTCGCAGTGTTGAGACCGGCAAATAAAAGCCGAAATTTGAACGATTATTTACTTCTATGTAAAAATAAAAACTTAATAATTCTAACCATTTTGAACCTTTAGTGGAATTTCGTAGAAACCAGCATCATTTAATTTTCATTTCTCAGGAATTGAAAGGGAAATATAAGGAAGAAGAAATTTTACTTTTATTGCGTGCAAGTTTTAAAACGTATTAGGTACCTATTAAATTAAAAGATCTAAGTAAATAAATAAAAAAAGACGATAAAAATCACTTCAAAAAATTGGATAAGAAATAATTTATCTGATGAACAAGTTTCCTCTATTTTAAAAGATGTTATATCTTTGATTTTGTTTTTGATCGACACTTAATACTGTAATTTTCAAGACAAAAAAATTTACATTAAGGACACTTATTCTGTTCTTAGAATTAATTTTAATTTTTATGTTAATTTTTTTCAGATATTGTATTATATTGCTTTCGGTTTCTTTGTCTTATTATTATTAGTATTTGATGAAATTGGTTTATTTATTTTCTTATATGAATATGTATTTTTAAAGGGTGTTATTTTGATATATAACTCAAAGATTAACAAAATTAATATGTTATTTTAAGGAGTAAAGTTTAAATTAAATTCAATTTACTCGTTCTCGTAATTACCGTAGTTACTTTTTAGTAATTTATTTTACCGTTATAATTTTAATTAACTATGTCATTTGTATCTAATTTTGACATCCCAAGCACGAATATCTTTTGTAAATTCCCTTTAGGGTCTCATAAATATGTAAATGTATTTGTGTAAGTTATGACTTCAATAAAATAAGATAACTTAAAACTCTGACTATCAAAAAGATCTCCTAGAATCAGTCCATCAACTCATAAAAAGTAGGGCATCCTACGAGGTGCATGGACCATAATTATGATCCTTTTATAAGATTTGGGATAAAATATCTGTCTGATATTCATCAGTCTCATAACTTGATTCATTCTTACAAAATAGTAATTAATATTTTTGATACTTAAGAACTTTGCAGTTTCTTTTTACATAAAGATTAATCATATAGTTCAAGAAGTAAATAATCGTTCAAATTTCGGCTTTTATTCGCCGGTCTCAAGACTGCTTAGATCTTGAAATGATCTCTCAAGTGATCTCAAATGAATTGCCTCTAGTGGTCCATTTAAATTGAAGTTACTTCGCCAAATCTAATTTTTGTTTTATTTTCATTTTCCAAATGCATTGTCTAATTTAGTATATAACTCAAATTTTTGACATTTATTTAGTTTAATTTAAACTTTGAAAATCATAAGATTCGTTAAAATTTGTGTAATAATATCCTTCTTATGCTCAAACATTAATAGAAATGATTTCAGTTTAAATTTAAGTTCTGTTAAATACACTTTAATTTGTGCTATAGGTATCTATATTTCGTTTGTTTATAGTCCATTAATTTTCAATTAAAAAAAAAATTAAGAAATAATATATTAATTACCGATGTGCTGGAACTCGTCTTCCATTATTTCCAGCAATAAGAACTACATCACAAAGTTTTCCTGCTTGTAAATAATGTTGCATGCATGAGAGACTTTGTTCTGCATGACCCTCACTTCGGAACTGTTCATCTTGAGATGAAGTTGATGTGGTTGAGAACAATGACAACCTACTAAAGTCTCTTGGAAGGTCTTCACCCCCAGTCAAACTGCTTGTTCCCGAAAGAGATTCTCGACTGGGGCTCCCAATGCTTCCACTTGCAGACATCATGAGACTTCAACACTAAACACGAAACAAGTTACACAGTATTATAAAACCCAACACCGAAATAATATAATAAGTTCGGTAATATTCTTTTTTAACGAATTAATAGGACAAGATATTATTAATCACAAGTTTAAACTTGCATGGAAACACGACACATTTTAAAATTTCGAACAAAGAAACACAATGGAAACACAGTTACTATTTAAACTAAATTTGCTAATTTCACAATAACTAATTACGACTGCTGTTTATCATGAAACAAAGTTGTTTTTTCTTCATTTACACAATATAAAAAATAAATTAAAGTTTTGTTTTTATAATACCAAGATACGGTTTCATGAATTAATTTGACAGAGTGTAAATAAAGCCATTACGGAAATTAATTCTTCTTTACGATTTTTTAAACAAATGTTGTACATAGGCAAGCTTTATAATTCGTGTAAACCATAGATAAAAAAAGAAGGACGTGGCTAGAGTCCCAGAAGTGGGACCATTCTAGAAAATTGAAATACGACGTGGGCATGATTTAAATACGTCCACAATGGTATAAAAGGCCAATACTTGTCTCTCTTCAAAACATACTTCAAAACGTCTAGTAATAGTAAAGACGCACAGGTGGACCGATCAGAATACTAGAAAGAGACAACCGCCCGCTGCGCATTCACTTTCTCTCTCGTACTTTTCGATGTTTCCGCCATAGAAATTTAGCACAACTGAATACAGAATGCTCAGTCCTGTCTCTATGTCTATGGTCAACACTGATGCGGACTTTAAGGTATTCTGAAAAAAACGAACCCACTTGGTAGACTCTAGCCACGTCCAAGGGACTATAGATATTCATATTTCATCGACACATAGGCAAGCCACTATACATCCATGTATACAATAACACCATCACAATTGTTTTTTTTAAATATTTAAACAAAAAAACAAATATGAAATATAAGTACGCTGAAACCACTTCAGACAAAAAACTATTAATTTTAAAAAACATGAAATACGAGAACGTAACACAATCGCTATCGATGTTGTTTTAGATCCATTTACATACAAAATTTAGTCAATATGAAGTGTATGTTAATTTTCAATGCATTAAACGATGTAGTGTTTTTAAAATACAACAAAAAATTTTTAAATCACATTAATGCGTATGCGAAAACACAAGGCTTGGTATCTGAAGAGGTAAGAAGAACGATTCACTTTTTAATACGTAGGTATTTAACATATTATTCAATACAGTGTGCAGGGACAGAAGTCGATGAAGAAATAAGTTCAAATGTTATAGTACAAATATTCTCACCTCTAATTACTTCACACCGCGTAATGAACTGTGAATTTGGAAATACGTATGATTCAATTGAATGCGGAGAAGGAATTAAACTTGTATTTAAAGAAGTATGTAAGAATGTGTAATTACACATATTTACACACAGATTAATCAACTAATTATAGTGTATGGGACACTTATTCGTCGCCATTAGCAAAGATACTATTTGTAACATGAAGATATGGCAAAGATGGTGCATAGCAATTGTAAAATTTGTTTGCTGCATAAATATCGATTTGTCAGTTCTGTTTTAAATACGTTATATTTACAAAAATTGATTTAGAACTTTTTTAGACTTAGAAATAACTCATATTACTCCACATTAGTCCAAAGATTGTTAGAAAATTGGGAAAATGTAAGCAATACTGATCAGTCCTTTAAATTGGAAGCTGTAGAGCAACTTATCATTAATTCGGACCTGAGCTCTGCAGCTCTTGCAATTCTTAAGGGCACCGTAGAACAAATTAAGCTTCGTAAGACCCATGCTTTAATTGTGGTACAAAATAAACTTTTATCTCTCTATTCTAGGTACGTTACATTTTTTAGCTTGCTAAGTAAAATGATTTCACAAAAACGTGTTAATTCTTGCTTTAACTCCTAAAAATACAAGTAATGGCACATTGTATTCAGATGGTGAGATAATTAAGGCGTTTACAATTTGCACTATCACTTATAGTTTTTGAGTTATTATGAAAAACTTTTTCTCATCATAATTTGTTTACAACTTTTGTAATTTTTAATGTTCTAATATAATATTCTAATACATTTTCCTTGGCGTCACAACCATGACATGTATTTTTAGGAGCTTAAGCAAGAATTATCACATTTTTATAGACTATAACTTTTATATAATTTTCTGTTTTAGTCAAAATGCAAATGAATTATCTTCTGCTGACCTGTTACTATTAATCTTGTTGAATAAAATAAACAAATCTCAACTAACAGCTCTTCCAGTTCCCTCAGAAACCCAAATGAGTCTAAGCGAGCCTTATATTTTGCAAAACTATGAAAGTTGTTCATCATTCATACAAACTGAACTTGAAAATTTCGACAGCTTTTACATATTTCTTGCTGGCTATAAGCCAGACCCAACGTGCATACCTCATGCTGTTCATTTCATTCCCATAACGGACGAAATTCGCTTGGCAATCCTCATAGAATCGCCAATAGTTTCCTCCACTTGCATAGCCACATACGAAACTTTCATACACTTGAACGTTTTGCAAAATTTGCAAAATCAAAGAGATTTTGAAAAAATGACATCAGCTTTGCACAATCTTGAGGTGGCCGTGAACAATTTAAACACAAAACTTAAAAATTTGAAAGTACAAAAGATTGAAATAAACCACAAGATGATCATGTCTAGATGGAAAACTACCAAAAAAGCGTACGATGATTTTTTTAAATGCACATCGGACGAGGCATTTTTGAAATCCGAATTATCTCTAAGCAATTTTGCAGATGTTGTGAAAAAGCTATTTGATACTATAGGCTTCGATTACAATCTAGTTAATAGAACCAAAAAGATTGTGAAAGATGCCGCTGAAGCCGTTAAAGAAAAATTGATGCCCTTCAATGATATGTTTAAAGTGAAAGCACTGAAGAATTTCTCTTTGGGATCATATCCTTTTATAGTATAATAGTTTGTTTTAATCGTATTAAATTGTTTATACCTACGCATTTTCCTTAACAAAACAGTAAATATTTGGAAGAATTCCCTGGACTTGTACACTTTGTGTATATAGACAGAACCAGTCACCGTATTGTGGCACCCGGTCTAGATATCAGTGCTAATGATGAAGCAAATGAAGAATTCAAAAAAGAAGTATGCTAAATATCAAAATCAAGTTTGTAGTTGATCCAACTTTATTTACAGGTTTGGCAAATGATCGAATTTTGTCAAAAAAATCTACAAGAAGGTCACTTATCAATATTATGGAAAAATTTGACTTTTAGATTCGCATATTTCTTGTGGTTCGAAGATATCACCGGAGAGGCCTTGAAACCTTCTGTCAGCCCTTCTGAAGTTATTAGAAAAATTTCCAAACCGGGAATAATTTATGGAGACTTTTATTAGTAATACAAAATCTCTTTTTATTCTACAATTGTTTTAATGAACGATTTTTAGCAAATTAAAGCAAAACTGTTTCCCAAAAATATCGCCGAATAAAGTGCGATGTTACGAATTATACAGCGTTCACTTGAAAATAGCAGCTCCTTCGTTAATTTTGGATCATATGAAAAAACTCACGACCACGGTTTGGGAGATAAAAGGCCATTCCAATAGTCCAATCGATTTACTTTGAAAAGTACTAATAAAACCCGTTCAACGATGATGATAAAATAGCGAAAACAGGTCCTTAACGTATAAAAAGATATAAATATTAAAAGATTATTGTGCAGTTATTGAATAGTTATACAATATAAATTTGTTTTGTTAATTATTTATGATCCTCATGTATTATTAATAAAAGGTATTTTCTCTAATGGGTTTTATCTCCTTTAATATCTCTAAAATTAAAATAATAAAAGAAACTAAGTTTTCTGAGTTTTTGTAAATAAATGGTAACACTATCAATGTCTGAAAATTACGATATGATCTAAATGAGAAGATTCAATTGTAACACAACCAAGATTCAGTGTAAAACCAAGCAAACGTGGATTTAAAACCTTTTAATACAGTAAAAATAATAACATAATAGTTTCTCAATATTCAGCAAAATATGCATAAATAAACATTCAAATTCTAACACAAAAGTTAACTGAAATACAAAAAACGCAGGCTGTAGAACACAACTGGAAACTTAAAGAAAATTACGTAATCAATTTTTCAGGATACTGAGCCCTTTTTTCAAACTATTTTGAAGTCCTAGTCTTTGATCTTGTTTGTATATTGGCATCTACATTTATCCAAGCACTGTCTCTCTTTACAGCGCTACTCAAATCCTTTTTAGCGCTCTTTGGGCCTTTGTATTTGGTTTGCTGTTCAGAAACACTTGTTACTGTCTGTGACAAGTCGTTACCAGAACTATCACTAACTATGCTATCATCTATACCATTACTGTCCAAGTTATTACCAACACTACAGCTGTATTGGCGCTTCCACTTTAAATTCTGTTTGAGTTGTTTAACTTCTTCCTCTAGCTCAAACAATTCTTTTTCGGACTCGTCCAAATTCGAAACCAAACCATCAATGTGGTTCTGTAAGGCCTCGTGTATTTTAGATGCAACTACCAATCCCTGCGAATTCTCCAAGTCAATATTTAGGGACTGTACAATTACATTAAATCCTTCAGGTAGAACATCCAGTTTTTTGTAGCAATCGTTCTTCTGGCTTAAATTTATTATGTGTAAAGGAACTCGTTGAAAACAACCATCACTATACCTGATAAACGTTTGAAAGAACGAGTGTGTTGATAGATTTTCTGAATTGTCACACATTAATATGCACATTGAAAATAAATCACCAAATAGACTCACTAGTTGTTTATGAATAATCTTTTCACGCAACGTCAGCTTAAAACTGTTGATTTTCTTGTATTTATACCACGCCACAACTTTATTTGCATTGTTTCCTAAAAGTTCGTTAAGTCTTTTGATGTCAACTTTTCCAGCTCCATTGTAAAAGCTACACTGTTGTGGACAAGGCAAGACCGAATTAATTCGTATAACTTTCTCAATGTTTACCACTTCCTGATCTGCATCAGTCACTTTACTCGTTTCCGTTGTCACAATATCACCCAACAAGAAACCCTCCTAAGAAAAACTATGATAATAGAAAATACAACAAACATTACGGCGCTTGTTTACCTGATCGTAACTAGATTTGACGTTCTCGTAAAGAAGCAAAGAAAATGCGAAGCCAGAAACTGATACACTTAACGTTTCTACCATTTTAACAGTATTTATCCGATTTTACATGAAAAAATTCGAAGATTTATGACAATATAAGTAAAATGACGTTTATAGGTTGACAGTTGATTGATTGTTGCTGAATGCTGCTAATTTCACAGTAGTACAAGCTAACTCTGAATAAAAGATCATTTAACCACTGCAAAATTATTAAAACTTTTAAATGTTTTGGCGGCAAAATTGTTTTTTCTTAATTTCTTTGATTTATGACGAAACAAACAAGTTTAGGATTACTCATTTTAGCTACTTAAACATAAATATCTTCGGAATATTTCAAATTAACGCGTTTTTATCAACTAAAGCTCATAAAAAAGCATTTATAGGAAGAGTGAGTTTCAGAAACACAAAACGTTCAAGTGTATGAATTGTGTTACAATATTAAAAAAAGTAATAAAAAAATTGAAACCATGTAAATTACATTGAGCTTTTAATAAGAAATTAAAATAAAATAAAGTGGAGATTTCTATTTCTTAACAGTAAATTATTATTGTAATTTCGTGGCGCACGTCCTTGATTTTACACGCAAAACAAACTTATGTTAGCGCTAATGCGAAAAAAATGTAGTGAGTGACTTAGAACTAGTTAAATTGCGGGACTTTATTTTCAGAGTATTCTCCTTATCGGTGTAATTCGTCGTGAAATAACGTCGGCAATCTACAATCTACAGTCATTTTAAAATAATTTATCGAACACAGACGGCCATTGACGAGATATTATCGATATTTTCAAAAAAAAAAAAAATTAATAACCGACTGTTTATTAAATGTACGTGGGAACAGTTTAATATTTACGCCTTTACGACCCCGCAGTAAGTTGTAAAAAATCGACCACTGATAAAGTACGTCCTGTGATAGGTATTAAAAAAAAATCTGTTTGAATTACGTAAAGTGAATCGTTATACAACTGGTATCTGTGTAAAAGTGTTACCAAAAAAATAGCAAAAATGGAATTAAAGGCAGACAACGGGGTAAGTTTTTTTTTTTTAAGTTTAATTTGCCCTAATTATTTTGTATAAAAATACCCCTTTTTAGTGCGCCTGTTGTTAAAACGATAAATTTACGGTGTTCCCGGAAAGTACAGAAAAAATATTTATTATTTTTATGTAATACCTATATTTTAGCTGAACGTAATACATTAATAAATCGGCAAGTCGTAACAATGTTACGTTTATTTTTAACACGCAAAATGCACTAACCTTTGAAATGTCGTAAAAACCATGGGTCGTTGCCAAAATACATGGTTATAAAACGCGTTAAATGGTGCTTGAAATATTCAGCAACTGAAAATTTTAAAAAAAATTACAATCACTACTTTAATTAATAGACAGGTAGATATAAATACAGGCAGTTTGAATAATAAAAAAATTATTTTTGGAATCCAAGACGGATTTTCATATGCGAGATCGCAGGTACATAATGAGTAAAGAGTTTTCGCGGTTTTAGAAATGGAAATACTCTCCATTTTATTTTATGCTTTTTTCACAATTTTAAGGAAAACTTGTGTCCTAAACCTCCAATATTTTTTTGGCAGTGTTTCACATTTTAATTCTTTTCAAACGTTCTTTTGGTCGAAAAAATTGGAATAATTTACGTAGTATTAATATTTTTTTATAAAATAACTAATAAACTATTGGAACTAAATAATTTCAAAAAATTTTTTTATTGTTTATATGCAATTTTGATCATGTTTCGAAAGAAATACAAAAAAAGTTTATTGAATATAGTGAAAAAATTGTTACTTAAGTTGTTTTCGTAATTTCTTGAAATTTTTGAATTCAGCGTTATAGAAATTAACAAATGCATATAATAATAAATAAAATATGGAATGGGGAGGAGAAAATACCGGAAGAATGGAAAGTAGGAATAATAACGCCTATATTCAAAAAAGGAAACAAAGATGATGTAGAAAACTACAGGGGAATTACCCTCATGGACACGGGTTATAAGATATACGCAGAAATTTTGAAGACAAGACTGGAAAAGGAAATGGAGGAGAAAAAAGTATTGAGTGAAACGCAATTTGGGTACAGAAAAGGCAAAGGAACAATAGGTGCGATATATACTGTTAAAACTGCTATGGAAGAGAAAATGAAAAAGGAAAAGGGCCAAATATTTATGTTTTTCGCAGACATGAAGAGTGCCTTTGACAAAATAAAAAGAGAAGAAATTTGGAAGATTATGGAACAAAAAAACATTAGCAATAAACTAAGTGAAAGAATAAAGGAGATATATAACGAAACAACTTTTAAAGTAAGAATAAATGATGAGTACTCAAACGAAATACGAACCATAAACGGTGTAAGGCTGGGATGCCCGCTAAGCACAGCACTATTTAACTTGGCGTTCGGTAATCTTGAAGAAACAATGAACAAAATACAGACAGGAGGTGTGGTAATAGGAAAAGAGAAGATATGGACGGTGTCATATGCAGATGATGTAGTTTTAATGGCAAGTAATGAACAAGGGCTTAAAGAACTGATAAAAAGATTTGGCAGGTACATTTCAGAAAGAGGACTTGAGTTAAATATCAAAAAATCAAAGATTCTCAGAGGAAAAACATCGGGAGGAAGAAGAAAAAAATTGGAATTCACATGGGAAGGAAAAACCTTAGAAGAAGTAAAGACTTTTAACTGCTTGGGATATATTCTACAACAAAATAATGGAAATGAACAACACATAAAGTATTTAAAGAAAAAAGCAACGACAGCACTGGGAAGGATATGGAGCATAGCCGAAAGGAACTTTAAAGACTGTTGGAAAAAATGAATGTATCTTTTTGACACACTAGTAGAGAGCATACTAATGTATGGAGTGGAAATCTGGGGCTGGCAAGAGTATAAAGGGATAGAAGAAATTCAACACAAGTATGTACATCAAATGGACACTAAACTTAGACAGAACAACACCGGGATATATGCTGCATTTAGAAACAAAACGAGAAAAGCTAGCTATAAAAGCAGGAAAAAGAGCAGTAGAATATGAAGAAAAGATAATTAGACATGAAGGAAACGACAGTACAGATTGGGAGATAAACAGAAAAAGAGAGACAAAGGAAAAATGGAAGAGAACGAGAAAGAAGCACTTAGAAGAAAGAGGATGGTCGCTTGATTATTATAATAGAAAAAAATCGAAAACGAAACAAACACATGGAAGAAATTAGTAAAAATTTAGAAAGGCAGGATTTAGAAAGAAAACTGGGAAACTCGAAATACGCAAAAGAATAATGCCAGAAATCACAGAACCACCGGATTATTTAATAAAACGTAAAAACAAAAGGAACGAACTGCAACTCACAGCCAGATTCAGACTGGGTTCGGAATCTAGAGCGAACAGACACTGGGAGAGTGAAGAAAACAAAATGTGCCGACTATGCAGACAAGAAGAAGAAACGCTGCAACACATATTTGAAAGATGCAAGTTCACGGGAATGGATGGAAAGAGCTGGAAACAACAACTTCTGGGGAAGGATTGCCTGGAAAGAATGTGGAACATACTAAGGAAAAGAAAGGAGAATGAATAAAACGATAGACAAAAGACGCGCATTCAATTCTATTGAAAAGACTGTATTTTATTTAATGTTAATACTTATTAGAACATGTAACAATTCTGTTAATAAAGCTATTATTATATTATAGAAATTAACAATTTTTTTTACACGAAAATATCCAGTCAGTCAAAGTGTAGGTACCTAAGTATTAGGTATATATTTTTTATTTCTAATATGGAATAGGTCAATTTTAATTTCATTTCATATTTTTATGCAAAAACAAAAAAACTGTTGAATAAACATAATATTGAATTTACGAAAACAATTTTTAGGATTACAGATTATGGCACACCAATGGGCAAAAATTTACAAAACTCATAAAAGCGAAAATTTTTCCTCTACAATATTCCATAGCAAAATTTTTTGTACTTCTTTCGGAAAAATCAAAATTGCAAAAAGAAACAATTAAAAAATTTTGTTTTGAGGTTATGTTCATTTCCAATAATTCCCGAAAAAAATTCTGTAAAAAGGTATTAATGAAGAGTATTTTTGTGATTTTTTTCAGATTTTTTTTGACCAAAAGAACGTTCGAAAAGAATTAAAACATAAAAAACATTGTTTTTGAGCCTACGGAGCCAAAATAAAATATTCGGAGTTTACGACTCGACTTTCTCGTGAATTTGTGCCCCAACAAACGCATTTCCAGACGAAAAAGGCAAAAAAAAAGTGAGGGCATTTCCCCTTATTAAACCGGGGATGCCCTCTAAGAGTGACTTTATTGAAACTGATAACTTAGTAAAACCTCTTATTCACATACAGGGTGTCCCACCGGGAACTGCGTCGATCGATTACTGAGAAGTTGGTGACTAGAAAATTCTATAAAAAATAGAGTAGACCTGGTTCAATGAGCCCTACTCAGTTAAAATATTTTCAATTTCGCAGCACTTCCGGTTATACCGGAAACGGACTCTAACTTCCTTATTTTAAATGGAACTACATGTTTTTCTTATTATTTTCAGATTGTGAGTGTTATTCAAAGAACTTTTTATAAAAAACACCATACCATAAAAATCAATAGTTATCGAGATATTTTGGTTTTTGTTAAAAAATTGCCGTTTTCATTCCACCCTTTAAAAATTAAAAACGCATTTTATTTATTTATTTATGAATTCATTTTCGTACAAGTCGTAAAGCAAGGTTCGTTCTTTCGACTTAATACCAATTTGCCAGTCTACAGCATACAGGGTGTTTTAATTTAATTTTTGATAATGGCAAACTTCAACATGGCATAAGTTAATTTTTATAAATGAAATGACCAATTTTTTATTAAATAAACGAATTCACCATCAAATTCTACGCCAATTATTATAACATAACTTTTTACCTATCCTACTTAGTTTTCGAGATATTAAGGAATTTGCATAAAGTTATTGTTTCCAGTATGTATTAATTTTATAATTAAAGTTTGGTAAGTAGGCTGTGGTTTTGACAATTAAGTTAAACAATTAATATCGACTGATATTGTTTATTGCAAGTCTTCATAATGCCAGTAATCGATCGCCGCAGTTCCCGGTGGGACACCCTGTATAAATAAGTTAATACCTAAAGGAATAGGCACTATCACCACACAAAGGTTATCACGAAGTGAAATTATCAGTGCAGTCGACTTTTAAGCGTGCGTTTCGAGCAATGTATTTTGAATTTTGTACTTTTGTAACCTGTTTAAAATAGACAAATATTCTCCGGATATTTTTTTTTTAAATTCGATTATCTACAAAAAAAAATGTCTCTGTGTGCACTTTTCCTTTTATCCAAAAAAGGTTTCTGCTAATTAAATATCGAAAGGTCAAAAAAAGCATTTTGCAAATTTTACCAGGTTTAAAAATTTAAAAAAACGTGGTTCTCGTAGATCAAAAAATGTTTATTTTTGTTCTAAAATCAACGCACATTTAAAGTCAGAGCAGTTTAGATTTGTAAATTGTCGACGCAACTTTCGAAAATTAATAATTTGTCAGCAAAATAATAACAATAAAGTAGATAATATCCTATAAAATAGTATATACAGCGTGGCCCAAAAAAAAATAATATCCTACTCATTACTCATCGTGGAAAAAAGCAAAGTATATAAATCAAAAAAGTTTTTAAAAAAAACTGGTTTCCTATTTTAATAGTTATTATAAAATAGTATGCAAAAGCTTCAATATGTATGTGAAGTGATGCGATAACGACAACGTTTGTAATTATGTATATTGTTAATTTATTTTAATTAACATATGTACAACCATATTGCTACTGCTTGTATAGCTCCGTATTTCGAAATTTTGGACAATTATTTCCTATAAAATTTTTCGATTAATATTCTTTTTCCTTTTTTTCAGCCTGTATAGTAAATTAAATTTGACTGTTACAGGCGATTTTCAATTAAAATAAAAAAAAGTTGAAAACATTTGGGTACATGTACTTTTTGCTGCAATGACCACCCTGTATATATGTGAAATACTATTTAAGCCAGTTAAATAAATAAATACATATAGGTAATAAGCTATTTATTACTATCCTTTTAATTTTCCAAAAAGGTTTTTTATTGTTATTTATAATACATATAAGATATAATTTTATATCTGGGGAAAATAACACATAAAGGTAGGTAGGTATTTAATGTACCGATGTAAAATGGAGATAATTTTTATAAAGGGAAGGAATTAAATGTTAATTTTTTTAAAAATAATCTTAATCTGCCTAAACTGCACTGAACCATAAGACCATAACATAACATGAGCCTTATCTAATCTAATTGTAAAATAATTTGTTTACATGTTTTTTTAAATAAAATTTACAACAAACACCTCATTCGTTTATAAATTTACTACTGTACGGCCTGCATTTATGTCTTCGATTACTAAACTTTTATCATGTTCTATTACTACTAAAACAATATTTGTCTTTTGACAAGAAAATACATTATAAAGTTGATTTTAGTACTTTATAAGACCACAAAAATTATTTAAACTAAAAAACTAAAAAATATTACGGAACACCTACAAATAATTTCTAAAAGCAAATATTGAAATTGCCCTATAGATTGCAATGTATTCGTGTGCATGTGTATATAGTCTAGTACTGGAGCGGTATCGGTTGGCTAGTAACGCGAATCCACGTTTTTATCTCCTACTAAAAATCGCAAAAAGCTCCCAAAGAAGTTTTCACTTCAAAAATTACGATTCTAATATTTTATATTCAAATTAATGTATACCTATATGTATCTAAATAAATTTACAATTTAGGTAAAGTACCGAGTAAAACGCAACTGATAATTCAGTTATTGAAATAGTTTCAATTTCAAGGAAAGCGTCGTCAGTTATCAGATAAATTATTACGAACAATAACAGGTCATAAAGATACGGTAAATTCAGGGCACAGTAAATTTTAAAGCACCTATATATTTGCAGGTTTATGATTAGATTACTTATTTAAAAAAAATTGCATTTGCAATAGTACTCTAGTACTTCAGTTTTTATTGACTGCGAACGATAAAAAAAATTAGAAATGATGAAGAAAAAGAGACATGGGATGGTAGGACTAGTTATGGGCAAAAATATCGATAACTATCGATATAAGTAATGATAATGGCAACTGATAACCATTGATCGATTATATATCGACAATAGCAAGTAATAACTGACGATATATTCGATAAGTATCGATATAATCGATAACTAAACTCAGTGAGAGCTCATAATTAATGGAGCTGATCTGAAGTCTGAACCTATAATAGCAATGGCAAATGATTACTTTCTCAGTATCTGTAATATTGTAGCGAACGGGAGCGTGCTTGTGTGCGACCGGGTACGCTTGGATGCGTTGCCGGCCGGCTCGACTAGCCAAGGCCGATATCGGCAGTGTGCGTTGTATATGTGTACGTGTTCCGTACCTGCTTTCTAAGAAAGCAATTAGCCGTTCGCCGAAAATGTAAACAATCTTCCACACTTTTCTCGATTGTTCCATGATGTTATAAAAGTGGAAAGACGTTCGACAGTAAGTTAGAAATAAATTGACAGTGGCAGTGGTAACTTCGGAAATAAATCGACAGTGTTAGAAGTGAAAAGACAAACAAATAGAGACGCGCATATAAGTGAGTGTTTGTAAATAAATAATAAGCTAAGTTCCGTATTAATTAATTAATTAATTAATAGTGTTTTTAAGTAGTTATTATTAAATAAGTACATATATATAAATTGTGTTCCTGTACTTTAGTCTTGTAAATAAATTTTTAATAAACCCACGAACACTACAATATATATGTTTTTTTTTAAGTACCTATCTATCGATTTACCGATAATTGATAATTGAAAATCAGTGAATGCATCGATAGTTATTGATAACAGTAAAAGTAACTAAGTAACTAAATAACATATAACTGAAATCAGTTACATATCTCCCAGGAGAAATAGGATTTCCTCAAAAACAAAGGACTAGCTATAGATACCTATTCGAGGCAGAAACAGGAGTAAAGAGAGGCAGAAGGAGACCTTGGTTATTATTTGAAAATATATAGTTAAAAACACGTTAGGTGTTCTACTTTTCATTATTATTAAGAATTAATTAAAAATATCTACAGCAATAAAATGTTATTATATATTAGAAAATAAAGAAAATTTCAAGTAAAGGAATAATTTTTTTGGTATATGCAATAGTACAAAATTCTTAATGATTTAATAGTGTAATAGTAATTCAACTTTTAAATGATTATTTATCAAGTATAAAATTAAATATTGCAGTCAGAATCGGCGCCTACGTGTATAAATAAATATCTAATGTTAATTAAATTATTTTAGTAAATTGTGTAGTAGTTGTAAATGAACAAGAATTTATCGCTAGTAAAACCCAAATCTGTTAGATAACCTTCCACAGATTAAGTGAACCAGAAAATAAAAAGGCTGAACTCGAAAAATATGTACTTACGCAATGAGGGAATTAATATCGACGCAAATAAAAATTAAATTACAATAAATAATTTAAGAAATTCCTGTATTCAATTATTTGATTTACTTAATTCTTTTAGTTTATTTTCTTTCAAATATAATGTAACTATGTACTTGTAAATATGTTAAAATAAAATTTACTTTAAGAAACGATATTGAAAGGAATATTATGAATATTTACATTAATTTTTTTATTTAATGTCAAAAATTAAATTAAGATAACTAAGGCATATTATAAATAATATGAACATTCCGGTTCATTTTCTTACATAGTAAATAATTACGGGAATATCTAAAGTATTGTAGATCATTCTCGAAAGGAATAGAGCATTCTAGATCATTCTAGAACATTCAAATTAACGCTCATAAAATTAGATAGATTCTAAATCATTCTTTAACATTCCAAAACCATTTTCGAACACTCCAAATTAGTTCTATAGAATCTGCTAGATTCCCGATCGTTCTTGAACATTTCAAAACATTCATGAAAAATCTGAGATAATCTAGGAAAAAAATTGGAACATTCTAGATCATTCTCGAACATTCCAAATTCTAGCTATAAAATCTGATAGATTTTAGATCATTCCTGATCATTTCGAACCATTATCGAAAACTCTAGAGCGTTCTAGATTATTCTGAAATATTCTAGGATCATTCGTGATAATTACGAATAACTCTTGAATAGTTTAGAACATCCTAGGTCATTCTTAAAAATTTCAGAAAATCCTCGAAAGTCTTAGAACATTTCCTAATATTTTTGAAATTTCTGGAACGTATTAAATCATTCTCCAAGTAATTCTTGAAAAATCTGAAACATTCTAGAACATTCCAAACCATTCTCGAAAACTCCAGAACGTTCTAGGTTATTCTCAAACATTCCAAATCATTCTCAATAGATTTGAAACATTCTAAATCATTCGTGATAATTCTAAATGATTCATGAAAACATACTACATCATTTTCGGACAATCTAAATCACTCTCAAAAAGATTAATATATCCTACATAATTCTTAAAAAATTCAAAACATACTTGAAAGTCTAAGAACATTCCCTAATATTTCTTCAATTCATTCTCAAATACTTCAAAACATTTTCGAAAAATCTGAAACATTCTAGATCATTCTCGAAAGAATTGGAGCAGTTTGAATCGTTCTTTAAAAAACTTGAACATTTTGTGGTGGTCTTGCTGGATCATTTTGGTATATTACATCATTCCTGAACATTACAAACCATTCTCAAAAAATCTAGAACGTTCTAGTTAATTCTTAAACATTCTGAGTCACTGTTAAAAGGTTTGAAAGATTCTAGGATCATTCGTGGTAATTTAAAATGATTATTGAAAATTTTAGAACATACTAATCATTTTTGGACATTCTAAATCAGTCCCGAAAAGATTGAAATATCGTAGATCATTTTAAAAATTTCAGAACATATTCCCTAATATTTTTGAAATACCTGGAACGTTTAAGATCATTCTCGAATATTCCAAATCATTCCCGAAAAATCTGAAGCATTCTAGATCATGCTCGAAAGAGTTAAAGCATTCTAAATCATTCTTTAAAAACCTGGAACATTTTGGTGAACTTTCCGGATCATTTTCGCACATTACAAATTATTCCCATAATATCTGATACATTCTACATCATTCCTGAACATTTTCAAAAAAATCTAGAACATCCTAAATCACACTAAAACATTTCAAATTATTCTCATAAAATTTGAAAAATTCTAGAACATCCTTGAACATTCCAAACCATTCTCGAAAACCCTAGAACGTTCTAGGCCATTCTTAAACATTCTGAGTCACTGTCAAAAGGTCTGAAACATTCTAGAATCATTCGTGATAAATTAAAATGATTCTTGAAAATTTTAGAACATGCTAATCATTTTTGTACATTCCGAATCATTTTCGAAAAATTTAGAACATTCTGAATCATTCTCGAACACGACAAATTAGTTCTATAGAATCTGCGAGATTGGAACATTCTAGATCATTTTCGAACATTCCAAATTCTAGCTATAAAATCTGATAGATTGTAGATCATTTCTGAACATTTCGAACCATTATCGAAAACTCTAGAACGTTCTAGATTATTCTTAAAGATTTAAGGACATCCTTGAAAATCTTAGAACATTTCCTAATATTATTGAAATTTGTGGAACGTATTAAACAATTCTCCAAATAATTCTTGACAAATCTGAAACATTCTAGATCACACTAGAATATTTCAAATTATTCCCATAAAATTTTAAAGATTCTAGAACATTTCAAACCGTTCTCGAAAACTCCAGAACGTTCTAGGTCATTCTCAAACATTCCAAATCATTCTCAATAGGTTTGAAACATTCTAAATCATTCGTGATGATTCTAAATGATTCATAAAAAGTTAATAACGTACCAGATCATTTTCGGACCTTCTAAATCATTCTCGAAAGGATTGAAACATCCTAGGCCATTCTTGAAAATTTTAAAGAATATTCTAGAATGTCGTAGAACATTCCCTAATATTTTTTATTTATGCGGAAAGTATTAAATCATTCTCGAATACTCCAAATCATTCTCGAAATTCACACAGGGGCGATAGTTACAAATAAATAACTAATTGTTATAAATAATAATACATTTATTATAAAATGATTATGTTTTATTATTTAAAAAAGATGCACTTTGAAGAAGGTTTTGCCATTTCGAGAAGATTGAAATAGTTTTTTCAAAGGTTTGGTCTCATTGTCAAAACTTTTGATGGTCAGTCGGGTTTGTAAACGTGAACTTTGGGCAATTCTTCCAGCACAAGAACGTACTCATTGAAATGGTCGAACCTTTGCTGTTCAATTTTCCATGAAAATCCCAACCTATAGTACAATCTGTTATTTTCCCAATCCAAAAGTTTGTTGATAGACTGCAAAATCCTTTTGTTCAAACAAATTACCGGAAATAGAGAACAACCAGCGGTACAGCAGCAGCAAATGCAACCAAAAATTAACCATCTGAAAAACTTTTGATGAATGACCTTTTAGGGGTTCCGGTTTAATTTTTATAGACAAAGTTTGTTATAAAAGTGTTCACCTGAAGTTGTGAGCCAACGCCTTCTGTAGAATTCTGTTAATCTTCAAAATAGTCTCGGTATATTCTTCGGGTGCCAAACGACTTTTGAGGTTCTGCGGAAATTCGATGGGGTAACTGTTGCTCAAACCGAACAGGGTAAAGTTACCGTTACCCCGGATAATGATCGGTTCCGACGTGATTATTACTGATCCGTTGTGGTTTGATATTTCGTCTGCGCCGTTGGTGACCGGCGTATCCATCAAATTGACAGTTTGGCTTGACAACGAACGTTTTTCATATTTTTTTATCTTATCGTGACCAATTTTTATTTTAGAAAGGCGAATTTTATTTCTTTTTGGAACTTTTTTGATTATCTCTTCCGTATGTTGATTACAATTTTTTCCATTAAAACAGTCTTGTTATCAATTAATACGAAAATGTTTTGAGAGGAGTTAGATATCTGTATGCGTCAGAGAGTAGATAATTAATTGTGATGTATTTGAATTTTCCACTACGATGCAGAATTAGCAGGATTGTTTCAGAATCCAAAATGTTTTAGTGTTCGAAATTTTTTTAGAATGATCTAGAAAGTCTTAAACCAAAGTCCCAGATTTTTAAAGAATGATTTAGAATGCTCCAACTCTCTCTAGAATGTTTCAAAATTTTCAAGAAAGATTTGGAGTATTCGAGAATGATTTAATACTTTCCGCATAAATAAAAAATATTAGGGAATGTTCTACGACATTCTAGAATATTCTTTAAAATTTTCAAGAATGGCCTAGGATGTTTCAATCCTTTCGAGAATGATTTAGAAGGTCCGAAAATGATCTGGTACGTTATTAACTTTTTATGAATCATTTAGAATCATCACGAATGATTTAGAATGTTTCAAACCTATTGAGAATGATTTGGAATGTTTGAGAATGACATAGAACGTTCTGGAGTTTTCGAGAACGGTTTGAAATGTTCTAGAATCTTTAAAATTTTATGGGAATAATTTGAAATATTCTAGTGTGAACTAGAATGTTTCAGATTTGTCAAGGGCGGGGGTGGAAAATTATTGCTTTCTAATACTTTCGTTTCGTGTAAGAATGGTCCAGAAGAGAAGGTTTCCAAATAGAATCATTAAGTGTAGAAAATGAGAGTATGTTCTCGAAAGTATTGACACTTTCGGGAATTTTTTGCGGTATTCTCAAAAATATTAATTTTTTCAATAGAAAACAGTGCAGCATAATACTGGGTGGCAGATGTCAAAGATGTGCGAGCATGTCAGAATGTAATAGAAAGTTCTTAAAATACTGACATTTTTGTCGTCTAATACCAACAATAAAAATTAAAACGAAACTTCTTGTTTTGATACACTTTCTACTTTTTTTTATTTCGGTTTAAATGATGTATCCGATCACGTGCTTATCACCTAAGTTTGCGTGATTTTTGATCATAAATACATTTATTAAGGAAAATTGCCCTTTTAAGCTTATCATTAAATGAATTTATTTTACGATGTAATTACAATTACGTTCATTTATAATGCCAATTAGTAAGACAAACAAAACAGAAAAAACAACCAAAATAAACTATGCAATATTTTATTACTTTAATACCAACTTATTCCTTTTATCATAACAAAATGCTGTGTAGAAGGTAATAGAATTGGAAGTTTCAATAGAAAAAAATAATAAATAAAACAATAATATTAAAAATTAGCTATTTTAAGTAAAAATTCAAAATAACTCAAAATTTTTCAAATAAAATAATACGAAATATATTATTATATAATATATAATAATAATATAAATATATGTAGATATGGATCGAAAGAGGATAAAAAGAGAAATCGAATGAAAAAATAAAGTTATTTGTGTTGGAAGTTTTTAAACTTTAGAATTTTTTTCTGGACGCCCTGTATACATTTTGAGTTCATTCTTGTAAGAGCGCTAGCTTTGATATTTAGCTATTACTGGTAAAAATTTCAACACTCCAAGTCATATTTTGTTGAAGTTATGATTTTTTTTATAATTTGGGTTGCTGTAGCGATTTTGTTTTTCTGGAAATTTTAGAGAAATTTTGTTTGAAGGAAAATTAATGTTTGGCCACCCTGTATATGGTGCGTATTAAAATTGATGTTTTTTCTGTTAAGAATTTTATTGTATTTATTCGTTCAATTAAATGATAATCAGTATATAGTCACTTAAAGGAGTACCATTGCCATTATCGCTAATACACACGTACGAATGAATAATATCGGAACCATTTAATTGTCTATTTAGATTTTTATGATACGCGATTGTCATCATTATTATTGGCAGGTCGGGAGGGGACCCTGGAGTCAAAAGCGATTGTTTTCATGACGAGCATTTAGTGCATCTCAACTGGCCGAACGAAATAAAAGTCACATACCTACATACAGTTAGTTCATTGTTATTGTAATTTTCTTTTTTTTTTTTCGGTACAAAGAAATTTTTATTTTGTTTTTTAATTTCGGTGGTCGCGTTTAAAAAAAAAAAATATGAGACAAAAACTTGGAATTTTCGCAAAAGTTTGCAAGTGCTATTACGACGACGAAGAAACAAGAAATCCAGGTGATTTTGTGGCCAATGGAAATGACAACATTGAAATTTCAAACGAGGTAATTTTATAATTTTTTATTTACAGGGTGTCCCATCTAAGATGCGGTGGTCGATAGGTCAATTGTTCAAGGCACACCTTTTTATGCAAAAAAATATTAAAATGAGCTGTTTTAAGTAAAAATTCAAAATTACTCAAAATTTCTCAAATAAAACAATATGAAATATCCATAGAGATTGAAACAGGATAAAAAAAGAAATCGAATTAGAAAATAAAATATGGTAGGTGCCATTCGTGTTTGAAGTTTTCAAACTTAAGATTTTTTTTCTGAACGCCCTGTAAACATTTTTGAGTTCATTTTTGCCAGGGCGTGAGCTTTGACGTTCAGCTATTACTGATAAAAATTTCAACACTCTATGTCGTATTTTGTAGAAGTTATGATTTTTTATAATTTGAGTTATAATAGTGATTTTTTTTCTGTTAAATTATTTCAGGAACCGCTCATCGTCGGTATACAAATTGGTTAACAAAGTCGCTTCAAAATTTTGTGTTTAATGCGAATTCGTCATAAAAGATATACCATTCTGTTTAAAATAACAAAGTTGACTTCAACTTCCGGTATAACCGGAAGTGCTACATAGATGGTGTTATTTTAATTGAGTAGAGCGCACCCAATAACGTTACTGCCCAAATTTTCAAAATTCAAATCGATGTAGTTTCCGATATATCGACCACCGCGTCTTAGGTTGGACACCCTGTATATATATACTTATATATAAATTAAAAACTATTCTTTTTCACAAGACATTCTAAAATTAAGAAAATGAGGTTATAATAATATGTAGTATATTTATATACAGAGTGATGCCTTTTACATATACAGGGCGTTCAAATTTGACATTTTCCCATTTCCCTTTAAGTGCAATTTTAAAATATGTTTCAAATTCGTAATTTTATGCCAATCGTAACATTTTGGTGTCTAGTATCTCCTTTTTTGACCTTAATAATTAAAAAAAAATTAGTTACGTAGGTACTTTAATAAGTGTAGGAGATAAGTCAGTTATTTCGACTGAAAAGGTTTAATTATTTTATAATTATTATTTTATTTTAATAGAATCTGTTCTTAGGTGAAAAATCAACCGTTCCCTATTTTTAATTAGTATTAGGGGTGGAATTTTTCTATTACTCTTTAAAAATCTAAATCTGATAACCTATTAGAAAGTTATACGGGGTAGCGGTTAAATGAAAAAAATCAGTGGGTGAATAATTATCTCTATTTTCTTACCCTTTAGGGGTGAAATTCTTTTTTTAAATTTAAATGAGACAAATTTCTAAGTATACTAAATCTAAAAAAAAAATTTTCGAAATCGGTTGACCCAGTACAAAGTTATGGGTGTTAGAATTTGTTAATAGGTAAAAATTCAGTGGATAAACAAATATCCCATATATTCCTACGCTTAGGGGAGGATTTCACTTATCAAATTTAAAAAAGAAATATGTACTTCTAAGCCTACTTTATCTAATAAAAATATAATCATTGAAATCATGTGTACCAGTAGGGGGTTATGGGTGGTAGAATGGGTCAGTAGGTAAAAATTCAATGGGTGAAAAACTAAACATCCCCTATTTTTTTTAATTCAAAGTTGTATGTAGTCATGCACCAAAAACAATACACTGAATGTCTTGAGACCCTCATCCTTTTTTTCGATGGTTAAAAAAAATTGACGAAATGTACAAAATTTCGTTTTTACTAAATTCTCTAAATTGTCAAAAATGTATTTTACTTTATGTTATTTTTACTAAATATGTTTTTTATTACATAGTTCTGGAAAATCGAAACTCGTAGCAAAATATTGTAAAACTATGTACTGTTAAGCCAAGTAATATAAATTAAAATCCACTTCAAACAGAGAGAATTAGTTAACAGATTATCTGTAACGTTTTACAACTATTTATCATAATTAATTGCAGTTTTATGTGAAAATAAACAAGACTTTCACACTAATTGTAAATGCATCGTTATTGCAACACAGGAATTTCGTAAAGTTAAATGTAAATAAACTATTCATAATAATAGTGCATAATTACATGTCTTGTATTTAGTAGCGATTAGCAAAAAAAGTTAAGTAGGTACCTAAAATTAAATTAAGAAAAAATACCAGTGTTTTAGACTCCATAAAATACTTTCAAAATGTATTTGTTATTCATACACGTCTTATTTGTAAATTAAAATTAATGTTTTGGTTAAAAAATTTTACTTCAAGCATTTTTAACGACTACTCAAGGCTCCCAACTTATAGACAACCAGTTTAGCAAGTGCAACAGCTGTTATAAATGTATGAAATACTGGCATTCTAATATGTAGTAATGTATTAAGACACTGTACGTCTTAGAACAAAAAAAAAATTTAAAAAAATGTATTATGAATAACTGTAGGCAATTTAGCTAAAAGTAACAATTTTTAATTCAAGATAAAAGCTGCAAGCACTTCTATCATTGAATAGCATTGACCTTTTGACATCAGAAAGAAATTACAGAAAAACGTTGACATTATTATAAATAAACAAATGATATTAAAATATTTTAAAACTGTTTAATCATCATTGTATTTATAATAAACAGTTTATAAGACCACGTGATTTGGGCATATACGTAAAAAACAATAAAAAATAATTCATAAACGTGTGTAAGGTCACTCTCTAATTCTAAAAATAACAATAAAAGCCCCCTCCTCTGAGTAATTTAAAAATTTAATTTATAATTTTGAAGTACCTATCAATGACTTTAATATCCATATCTTACCTCAATTAATGATAATAAAAAAAATACAAGCTATAGAAGGGTAAAAGTTTTTTTTATGTAGTGAAAAACCGACACCGATGTTTCGCCTTAGCTATAAAGCATTGTCAAGGGAGTTTTTATAATAAAAACATTTATTGAGGAAGCCTTAAACCAAAGGCGAAACGTTGGTGCCGGTTTTTATCATTCTCTAGCCTCAATTTGCTTTATTTTTGGGACAACCTGTATATACTGCTTACGTATATACATTACGGCCCATTTGAATAATTGTGTAAGGTAGATTTCTTTCAAGATATTTTTGTTTAAAATAAATACAATTTTATTTAAAAATTAATTACGTAACAAATCTTTGCCGATTCATTAAATATCTGATTTGGATTTTATTTTGACTAACGACAAGTCAAGGTAGCAGTTGGTTGCAAAATACTTGAAAACGAAATTATTGCTAGTAACAATCGACCGTAAAGTGCCTAATCAACAAAATATTCAAAAAGTTTACGATAAAGAAAAACAACACTAACTCGAAACTGGAACATTGACTTACGTATATTTTTCAACAAATTGATAGCAGTAGTAAAGTTAATAATTTACAATTACATAGATAAAACTGGTTATCTAATGATTTAATTAAACGTCTTTCATGCAAACTACTACGTTGGAAATGAATGAAAATCACGAAAATTATTTCCGTTTGTGTAACACATGCCCACAGGATGACTGATTAAAAAAATACACTTTAATAACTCCTTGAAAAATTAGTTTATGGCATGGAAAATGAATTGTCGATCTTGAATTTTATCTCGATATTGAAAGTTAGGGTAATTTCTAGGTAAAATTTTTAACTTTAAATGACATTGATTTGAGTCCAATAAACAGAAAACCGACAGCCTTGAAATAAATCGTCTCGAATTGTGACGTCAAAGGCAACTTCAAGGCAATAAATTCCAATTTCCCTTAAAAGACCTTCAATTTTTGTCTCTACAGTCTACACTCTTTCCTGGGAGTTATTTGAGTGATTCTTTTGAAATGGATCACTCTAATTAGAGTGGAATGTTTATAATGAATCATTTAAATAAGTTTCTATACAATTAAGTGTTTAAAATAGAGTTTATGGCAGAGATAATTAAGTGTCGATCTTGAATGTTATCTAAGATCAAAGGTCAGGGAAATTTCTAAGTAAAAGAGACATCAAAAAAGCAATTTTTCCCTCAAATGAATTTGAATTGTGTCTATTAAAAGACAGCAGCCTTGAAATAAGTACCATATCTTATAATATTATCTCAAGGGTGATTTTAAGGTCACCAATTCCAATTCCCCTTAAAAAATTTGTAATTTCTCTATTTACACTCTTTCTGATTTACATCTTCCCCTGGGAGTTATTTGAGTGATTCTTCTGAAATGGATCACTCTAAATTAGAGTGAAATGTTTATAATGAATCATTTAAATAACTTTCTATACAATTAAGTGTTTAAAATAGAGTTTATGGCAGAGATAATTAAGTGTCGATCTTGAATGTTATCTAAGATCAAAGGTCAGGGAAATTTCTAAGTAAAAGAGACATCAAAAAAGCAATTTTTCCCTCAAATGAATTTGAATTGTGTCTATTAAAAGACAGCAGCCTTGAAATAAGTACCATATCTTATAATATTATCTCAAGGGTGATTTTAAGGTCACCAATTCCAATTCCCCTTAAAAAATTTGTAATTTCTCTATTTACACTCTTTCTGATTTACATCTTCCCCTGGGAGTTAATTAAGTGGTTCTTTTGAAATGGATCACTCTAATTAGAGTGAAATGTTTATAATGAATCATTTAAATAACTTTCTATACAATTAAGAAATTTTCCGTATCTCTTTTCAATTAAGAGTTTATAGTTCAAATGTCGTGTAAAATTGGTCGGTAATGACACGTAGATCAAGTATTAACCTTGAATTGTATCTTAGGGTCACAGAATAAGGTCATCTATTAACATTTTCATCTGGAAATGACCTCAAACAGATTACTGATCTTTAATTTTTATCAAAATAGTATAGTAAAACGTAGAATTTTGCGTTCTTTTAGAATCTAAGGTTTAGAAAAGGTGTTTCCATTAAAAAAGATACCTTTTGACATTGAAATAACGTTTAATTTAACATGTCATGGTCATATTCGACTTGTCTGAAAATTATGCAACATTATTTCTACATTTTTAATTTAGGTCTTCCCTTGGGACTTATTTAAATGGGTCATTTAAGAAAATGACCTTTAATTGACCTTTTATTTTTTACCAAAAAAATGATGCAACGTAGAATTTTATGAGCTTTTAGAATCTGGAGACAAAAATATTTTTTTTTCATTAAAGAAAACCTATTTTAATGTTGTTTTCCTCCTGGAATTTATGCTAAATTTATTTAGGTGGTTTATTTAATATGGGTCACTCTGTATATCGCATGTATTATAAGTATATAAAAAAGTTGCATTGTAAGCGAGTTTTATTTTATAATTATTATATTTGCTTATTTAAATTTATGCTACAATTTCTATTCAAAAATATGGATTTTATTTATCGATTCCCTGCACTTGAATTTGGTTCATCAAGGCTAACCATCATGTATAATTTATTTGTCAATTTGTACACGTATTTTTTTTATAAATTAACAAAATTAGGCACTAACATATACAAAGTGACTTCAAAAAAATTACTATCTCAGTATAAAATAAATTTTACTAACATATGCTAATGAATTTGCAATGTAATGTTTTCAAACTGTAGAATACGTCACAATTTATTCGCCAACGAATATCTATTATCTACCACCAATAAAATAATACCCGGTATATCATATTTCTTCTCGATTTATTTATTCAATTAGTTATTGCAAAATGCCATGTCTAGTTGGTAGAAGCTTGTTTATAAACAAGTACCTATAGGAATCCTTGAGTGCAGATAATCAAGCAATACAAAACGTTGAAATTTGAGTTAAGAGGATAAAGAAGAAGAAGAAAAAAAAAACAAACAAAACGAACTACTTCGACCTTTGAATTTGCGCAGCAATTTAATTGTTAATGAGGAATTACTATCACTTATCCTCATGTTAAATTGTACTGTTCCTTTAAAATTACGATTAGCAGTTTTACAATGACGAACATCAAGAATTATCTTGAAAAAAGAAAACTATAATTTAAATTAAAAAAAAAAATGTATTTACAAAAGGCGCCCCTAATATTTCAAAAAAATACTGTATTTCTCACAAACATTTACTTATAGTCAGTCTTTGATCAGCACGATTTGAAAAAATCTCAAAGTTAGAAATCTAAACAGCTTTTTTCTCATTTTGTCCTCACTATTCTCCATGACCACCACCTACCACCCTCTCGTGGGTCATACATAGTTCTTAAGCTTCCCTCGATAATAAAATATATTGGAGGTGGTAGGTGGTTTGGGTTGTCAGATAGTTCAAGTGAAGTTCTTCCATAAGGTTTTAGAGAGTGCGGAAAAGCACTAGAATGTTCTAGAATGGTCTAGAATATTCTAGACTATTTGAGAATGATCTGGAACGTTCAAAAATGGTCCAGACTGTTCCAAAATTTTCAAGAATGTTTTGGATTGTTTATGAATGATCTAAAATGTGCCAGCATGTTTTATATTTATTGACTACGATTTGGAATGTTCAAAAATGGTCTATTACGCTCCAGAACATGTTAGAAAACATTCTGAAACATTCCAAGATGGTCTGAAATTTTCAAAAATGGTCTAGAATATTCCAGCCTATTTGAGAATGATCTGGAACGTTCAAAAATGGTCCAGACTGTTCCAAATTTTTCAAGAATGATTTAGATTGTTTGAGAATGATCTAAAATGTTTCAGAATCTTTCATATTTATTGGAAATGATCTGTAATGTTCGAAAATGATCTAGAAAGCTCTAGAACATGTCAGAAAACATTCTCCAACATTCCAAGATGAACTTAAATTTTTACAAATGGTCTAGAATATTCCAGTTTATTCAGGAATGATCTGGAATGTTCTACAATGGTCTATGAGATGTTAGAAAACATTCTCCAAGATTCCAAAAAGATCAGACATTTTCAAAATTGGCCTAGAATGTTTTAAATTTATTAAGAATAATTTGGAATGTTCGAGAATGGTCTGAAAAAATGTTCTAGGATGTTCCATACCTATCGACAATTAATTGGAATGTGGGAGAATGTCTTACAATATTTTAGATTTTTCGAGAATCATCGAGAATGTTGCCAGAGTTTTCAAGAATCATTGGGCATATTTTACAATGATCTAGAATGTTCGATACGTCTAAGACAAGAAAGCAGGTCTTGATCCCATTAAACTCCTGCTTGTGGGCACCTTTTGTGATATGTTTGGGTCCATTATTATCGTACAAAATAGTACATCGACATCTTTTTTTTTTTACCTTACCTGAATTTTCGCAACTTCCACAAAAAAAAAATTTATGTCAATTATAATACATGTACCTACGTATATATTTTTTTTAATTTTTTAGTTTAATTAGGTGCGGTTTTAAAAATAACTGTGGATTTTTTAATAAACATTTAACGTAAATGCGGTTAATACAAAAAAAAAGTAACGATTTAGGAACCAACCTAAATACGCATACCCTTTAAAACCTCCAGAGAATGATAATTAACTAAATTCCGGAAACGCTACGTCGTACTAACAATTAATCAAAATATTAGTTGATAACATTCCGGCGATAAAAAAAGAAAACCCAATTTTGGTTTAATAAAAAAAAGGTATTTTTACCATACTTTAAACAACATTCGGTACGTGTTTTGAGAACCACAGTGGGTACCTACATAAGTTAACGTTTCGTCTTTGGGAAATAGCTTTTTAAAAATAATTAAATAACCCAAAAATTATTAATTATTTCATTTATTAGCTTTTATTCCCAAAGTACAAATACGGAGAATTACACACAACTAATTCCTACCGATTACAATATGCGATGCACGGAAGTTCTCGTTAGAACATGGAGTGGTAAATCTAACAATATTAATTAAAACAGTCATATTTATAATCTCTTACTTGCTAACTTCGTATATTCTTAATTGATTCAGCCATTACTTTATGGAAAATCATGATAACATACGATAAATAAAACTAATAAGTTCACTTTTCCACTAAAATTTATTGAAAATCTTAACAATTGTTTCGCCCAACATGGGCATCTTCAGAAGGAGCGAAACAATTGTTAAGATTTTCAATAAATTTTAGTGGAAAAGTGAACTTATTAGTTTTATTTATCGTATGTTCTTATATTCTATTTATAATTATTCTGCGAAGTCAACTTACTGCTAATCCTTATCTACTAGTTGAGTTGGCATTATTCATATATTGTTATGTCTTTCTGTATGCATAACTCATAGAAGGTATAAATCACTATAATTATTTGAATGAATCTGTTCAGTTTCTTAAACCATTGTATATACTTATTTCAGAATTTGATTCATTTGTGTATATTATTGGCTAGTGTAAGATATTTCCTTTGTATATATTTCTTGTAGTTTTAAGTAAGGAAATGTTTGTACAGAAGTCTAATAGGTATATTAACAAGGGTGGGCCTCTTTATGACACCCTGAACTAGCGAGCTGCACCCAGCTTCTTTATTCTAATAATTATTTACTAAAATCAGTTACTAGTTTTCCTACGAAGGAAACAGACCGAAAAACTCTATCGTAACTCCTACCCCGACGACTGTATTAACCAAGGGTTGTAATTCGTATTGTCAATCAATTTCGTAACAACTAATTAATAAAGGTTAATCAAGTCTAAATTGTCTCTTTTAATATTTTTTAAAAAGACTACGGGGTAGTTTCGGTCATTAACTCAAGGGTGGACAGCTACCACTATGAGAGGTCATGCCCATTTAGAGGCGTTGTCATGACAACCTATACCTACTTAAGTTCATGTAACAAGACGAAAGACAGATTTCGTCTCCGAACCTACCGATATACATAAACCATTAAACCAAAGAAGAGTTTTTTTTTTCTATTATTTGAACTAACTACGTAAATTTAATTTGGCACGTAGTCCGTCATTACAAGACGGTACAGAATCATTGAATGTACGTGATGAGTATTACGAAATTGGAAAAGTAGGTAGTTTTTTTTTCTTTTATTTGAACTAACTACGTAAATTTAATTTGGCACGTAGTCCGTCATTACAAGACAGTACAGAATCATTGAATCTACGTGATGAGTATTACGAAATTGGAAAAGTAGGTACTTCTCGTATGACTTAAGAGGTCAAAACGATCTGTACATTTTTTATTTAGATAAAATCTAAATACAGGGTGTAACTAAAATATGGACAGATTTTTATAGGATGTCAACTAGTTAATAATATGTAATTTTAGATGCCTGTTTAAAAATTGCAAAAACAATTGAGTCGTTCAATCGACGGTCGCAAAGTTAAAGCGGGCTCCTTACCAGACTGCTAATGCAAACATCAATAACTTACTGCTTATTTATAGTAGCGCAAGTTAATTGGTCTAGGAACGATACACACAGACGAGTACATTACAAAAATTATTGGAAGTTAGAAAATGTTTGACATTAGGCTTCTTTTTAATCAAAAATTATATTCCTAAGGGGGCAAGAAAGGGGATCCTTATTACTAATGGTAAACCCACTTCAAGTCCATACTAATACGTCTGTCTGGTATGTTTTCTCGCCAAAAATCCTTAGATACTAATGCTGAACATTCTTTAAAATCATGCTAATACTCACCCTACAACCCGCACCCCCTACAACTCCCCACCACTCACAGTATTATTTTTTTTCAAGAATACAAAAGTTGAAAAGGGTTAGGGTAGAGGGTAGGTGTGCGAAAATGTACATACACCCACTCTCTACCCTAACCTTTTCTAAACCTTATATTTTTGTAAAAAAAAATAGGAATACTCTTGGGATTGGTGGTGGAGGGTTATAGGGGTCAAAAAAATATTTTAACTTGATTGGAAAAGGTACCAACATAATCAAATTTTGAACGACTTATAATGATTTGGATTTTCGCAAGTAAATAAAGGCTCAAGTGCTCTAACTTTCTAATACATACGTAAGAAGAATTTCGTGTACCAAATTCGAAGTTACGTGACCGAGTTAACGTAAATATGAGGTCAACCAAACGAAATTCTGTAGGTACTCATTGAAATATTTCGTAACAATTTAATTTGGTGAATTAGGTACCTCGATTTTCCTATTGGACAAAGTCAAGGGTGGCCGACCACAACTACCTCAATTTAAAAATAGCAATATTTTGCATTATTTTCGTCCACATTGATTAATAGACAAAATATTTCGCAAGGTTGTTGAGTTTCTGCGTCAGACAGACGCAATATGTGCAATATCGTTATACGCACGCCACAATTCGTGTTATTGAGCAGAGATTGTAAAAGTTCTTAAAATAAACGAAATAAATAGTTTACAACTACCAAGATCACATGACGAAATAATATTGGAATTAGTGACAGCACAACTTTCCAAAAATAGAAAAAAAACTGTGGCTGAAGATTAATGCACGATAAAAAAAAACAGAGCGGTTTAGTTACTGGCTTCAAGAAAGTGTAGACTCAAGTTGCGAAATTGGCTGACGTACAAGCGCGCAAATGCCGCAATTTTCACTTTCCCTGACGTCACGGCGCGTCGCGACGCTTCGGGAAAATCGACCGGGGGGTGTGGCAAAGCGCCAAGGTGACCCCTGAACGATCCGTTCTGTATTTTCTCGTCATCCGCACAGGCGCAAAAGGCGCATCGACGTCTATCGCAGTTTCAGTGGCGCCCGAACGTTTACGTACCGTGTTACAATATTTCCCGGTTTTTCCGGATTTTCCGGTCGAAAAATAAAATCGACGAAAATTACATTCCAGACGACAGGAACATCATGCCGGAACTCAAGAAATGGAAACCGCCTATTGAACATTACGTCAAATCTGTTACTGATGAAGTAAGTTAATAATGACGTTTAGCTGTTGTTTTTTTTTTAGTCGCCACTTGTGCCTTTATTGCTCAAAATGAGGCCAACAGTTATCGTAAAATAAACCGAGCACTGGCTTTAAAGTTATGTAGGTATTTTTGGCAATATAAACAATTACCAGGTGTGTTCATTACATTTGTATATAAAAATAAATATTTTCTGCGTTAAAAAATTACTACACCAAAAGTGTTTATAAAATCCATAAAAACAATAATTCGTCAAAAATAGGAAAACGAAACCCTTATGAAATCATTCATTAATTTGTCTGTATGTCTGTGCGCCCTAGCAATTTACCATAGATCTACTGGAGGTTTGGTACTTACACATATGAATTTCTGTGACTCAAACACGAATGTACAGGGTGTCCCACCTAAGACGCAGTGGTCGATATGAAAATTTGGGCTATTTTAAGTAAAAATTCAAAATTATTCAAATTTTCTCAAATAAAACAATATGAAATAACCATATGGATCGAAAGAGGATTAAAAACTCAATCGAATGAAAAAATAAAATATGGTCGGTGTCATTTAAAAAAACAAAGTTATTCGTGTTTGAAGTTTTTAAACTTTAGAATTTTTTTCTGAACGCCCTGTAAACATTTTTGAGTTCATTTTTACCAGGGCGTTAGCTATAACGTTCAGCTATTACTGATAAAAATTTCTACACTCTATGTCGTATTTTGTGGATGTAATGAATTTTTATAATTTGAGTTGAGTGATTTCTTTTTTCTATAAGTTAAATTATCTCAGAAACCGCTCATCGTAGGTACACAAATTGGTTAACAAAGTCACTTCAAAATTTTGTGTTTAATGCGAATTCGTCATAAAAGATATACCATTCTGTTTAAAATAACAAAGTTGACTTCATCTTTCGGTATAACCGGAAGTGCTGCGTAGATGGCGTTATTTTAATTGAAGAGAGCATACCCAATAACGTTACTGCCCAAATTTTCAAAATTCAAATCGAAGCAGTTTCCGGTATATCGACCACCGCGTCTTAGGTGGGACGCCCTGTATATAAGTATATAAAACGCCACAATATTTTTGAATAAAAATTTTATTTATTCAACATATTTTCCTTTAAGACTTACACATTTAGCACAGCATTCATAAAGCACAGGTTGAGGATATTCTTACGACCAACGAATTTGGTCGAGCCCGGTCGAGTCGTCGCGTCGAGTTCGAGCGAAAGGGTAAAAAGAAATAGTTTTGCAAACTACCGGGTTTAATTAACAAACAAAAATACAAAAAAGACTTTACCTAAGTACAGGAAATTCCATAAGACGTCAAATTAAAAAAAAAAACAGTAGATAATGTATTCATCGGAAGGAACCCTATTGCGCACTAATCAAATTTATTTTCATATTATGTATGAACTTTGCCGGTCTTTGACACCGTCTGCGCTGCCGCAAAAAGGTCATCCATGACCTTTAAAACGAGTAAAGACAGCATGTACGTACTAATAGATTTTTTTTATCGCGCACCTTTTTTCAAAAACTCCAAAAAAGATTTTGTTTGAACGATAAGATAAGCAGTTCATCACCTAATATCTACCTACTTATATGAAGGACCAAAACACAAAAACCATTAAACGATTCTAAAAGTGACCATTATAAGAAAGGTCGACTTTTTCGATGACATTGGCTTTGATTTGGAAACCTCGACTGTCTCTAACCGCGTCCTAAAGCAATAAAAAAGGGATTGGTGACGTCAAACCAATTTTTATCGTGCACGATTTGATTATTCGAAAATCTTTGATAAAAATAATAGTATAAATGTTTTTTTCTGGATGATTTTAAATTAACTCAAATAATTTGGAAAGTTCGAAAATGATTAGGAATGTTCCAGATTTTTCGAACATGATCCAGAATGTTCTAGATTTCCTGAGAAAGATCTGGAATGTTAAAGATAATGATCTAAAATGTTCTCTAAGTTTCAAAAATGATTCAAAATGAAACAGAATGTCTGGAATGTTGTAGATTTTTCTATAATGATTTTAAATGACCACCAACAATTTGGAATATTCCACAATGATCCAGAATGTTGCAGATTTTTCGAAAATGACTTAGAATGTTCTAGATTTTCTGAGAAAGGTCTGGAATGTTGAAGACTATGACCTTAAATGTTCTCTATTTTTCGAAAATGATTCAAAATGCTAGAGAATGTCTGGAATGTTACAGACATTTCCTCAATAATTTTAGATTAACACCAATAATTTAGATGATCCAGTGTTCTAGATTTTCTAAGAAAGATTTGGAATGTTAAAGACAATGATCTAAAATGTTCTATATTTTTCTAAAACGATCCAGAACGTTCGTGATTAATCAAAAATGATCCAGAATGTTCTAGATTTCCTCATCTTATTTTTGGCAGTTTATGACATTAATTTGAAATACCTACTTATACCTACATATATTTGATGCATTTTTATGACCGATTAGATATTCAATGTAAAGTCGTAAATTACGTCTTTTGACCTTTGTGTAACTACAGTTACCTACTTAATTAATTCCTTAGAGAAAACCGGTTGGATACCATTGGGTAGAAGACCATTTATTACCTATATGTTGGCACATTTGGTACTACATAGATGAAAATTAATACACGATGAACAGCATATTTCAATTTACAAATTGAATTTTGATATGAAGTTTTCTTTAATAAAAAATATCTTAATTTTAAAAGAAATTTGAAAACTTTTTGGTACCTTTACAACGTGTTCCAGGTAAAAATTTCGGTTATTGTCCGAATTCAGAAATATACAGGGTGGCCCAAAGTCAGTCATATAAAAAACATGAATATTTACATAGAATTAAATTAAATATGTATTTATGTATTTTAACTGCATACCTACATCACCGACGACGAGTATTAACGTTTTCTTGACATGAGAAAATAAACAAACGCTCTTTCTAAATCGACAAGTCATTTAATTAAACCGTCACTCTTACATAAGTTGTAAAAAGTCGAAAACAATGCATTGCAAACTGTAATTAACCACAAACGACCAATGTCATTAACTGGTTGACCTCCACCTCGTAAACACTAAAACGAAATGGCAATTATGTACCTACCTACCAAAAGATTCCAAATAAATTAACTTCCTTATTTTTGATTAATTATTATTTGAAATACGTAAACCGAACGTCGCTCTTATTGTAAAAAGACCTCCCCTTCATTATTTCATTCAACAGTTGAACTGCACAAATTAAAATTAAACAGCCAAGGTGTAATAATTTTAGAATGTACAGACAGCCAGAATTTAAGATTTCTTTAATCGTTCCGATGATTGTTAACGTCTTAAATTGTTTTTACTTAGATAAATTAAAAATAAATTTCTATAGTGTGACTAGAACTCATTTCAGAAGTTGCGTCGACAAAATGTTGAAGTAAAAAATCGTTATGTCTTATTAATCGATATATAGAAACGTTGTAAAAAGAGAATCGTTTTTACGTTTGTCCTTATAATTCTGCATGACCATGTAGGAATGTTTCAGAATGTTTATAATATTTCGAAAATTATTTAGAATGTTTGAGAGTAGTCTAAGGTGTTCCAGATATTTATTTTGACTAGGATTTAGAATGTTCTAGATTTTTCAATAATGATCCACATTTTTTAAGAATGATTTGAAATGTAAGAGAATGTTTGGAATGTTTTAGATTGTTCCTGAATTATTTTAAATGAACACCAATAATTTAGAATATTCCATAATGATTCAGAATGTTCCAGATTTTTCGAAAATGACTCAGAATGTTCTAGATTTTCTGTGAAAGATTTGGAATGTTGGAGATAATGAAACTAAAATATTTTTAGAAAATGATTTGCAATGCTAGAGAATATCTGGAATGTAACAGATATTTTTCCTGAACGATTTTAAATAATTTGGAATGTTCGAGAAAGATGTAAAATGTTTCAGGTTTTTTGAAAATGATTCAGAATATTCAAGATTTATCGAAAAAGACCCATAACATTCCTAATTTTTCGAAAAAGATCCAGAATACTTGAAATTTTTCGAAAGTGATCCAGAACCTTCTTAGTTTTCTGAGAAATATTGGGAATGTTGGAGATAATAATCTAAAACGTTCTACATTTTTCGAAAACGATAGAGAATGTCTGAAATGCTCTAGATTTTTTCTATCTAGATGATTTTAAATTAACTCGAATAGTTTAGAATGTTCGTAAATGATTCGGAACGTTCCAGATTTTTCGAAAATGATTCTGATTCTTCTAGATATTCCGAGAACGATTTGGAATCTTAGAGAAAATGATCTAAAATCTTGTACATTTTTCGAGAATGATTTGAAGTTTAACGTTCCAGAACGTATCAGACTTGAAAAGTTCCTAGATTATTCAATTATATAGATCTGCCTCAATCGAAGAGATCGAAATCTAAAACGGAATTTGTCCTTTCGATTTGCATAAGTGCATTTTAAAAACGATTTCTATTATTATCAGTATTAGTAATCAGTCGTTAATTTTTAAATAAATAATGACGGAATGACGTAAGTGTCGATTGTACTTGTGAAATAGGGGAGCCAGTAAGTAATTGGTGTCAGATTTCACCCTGTTACAACTTCTGACCACTGATCTATTGCACCATTGCGAAATATTACCTACTAAATAACTCACAGTTACCGGTAATAACCGGTCGTGAGTTGAAGGTTTGCGTTGTCTTCGGCACGGAGCACGGAGACCCCTTGTAACCGGTGTCTGCCACACCTTCACCGTAATCCAATGGGAAAGTGGGATCCAGGGGCTCGTCCGCCTGACCCTCTCGCCATCCTCTCTCTCTCTCTTACTCACGCTCACGCTCGTCTTTGAGAGAACCTTCTCGTTCAGTGTTTCAATACGTCACAATGTCGAACACACGCACACACACACCCGTAATACACGCCGAAAGCGCGAAAAGTCTCGGTTCGTGTCGCGAGATAAAGTTCCTCGGCTCCGCCACGTATATACCCGAGTGAGCGACGCAACTTGGCCACAGTGGCGACCGACAGCCGCATGAGCACTCAGTATAGTCAGTACGTTTTTCTGTGACCGTTTGTGCTACTTAATAATTAAATTAAATTTATTACGCATTGGTTTATAATAAAGGGGAGACGTCGTGAGTGACGTGGTTTTCTGGCAGAATTCGCGGAGAGAGGAAACCTAAAAAATATAAGTGACTATGGGCCTTAAAAGAAACACTCAGCCGCATGGCATGGTGAGTATTTACCCAGCATTTAAATTCGATATCGAATCGTTAGTTGACCGAACGGCAGGGTTGGTTAGGGTTTGGGGGTGTGTATACGTGCTATCGACCGCTCCCGCGATTCACAAGCTGCGTTCAAGGTCGCCGGCAACGTAAGCCATGTGAACGTCATTTATTTGGAAAGATATTTTTATCTTTTCAAGTGCGCGTATACCTTATGCCAGACTTCAATACAGAAAACCATAAGATTGTGTAAATTCTTAAGGTCTTTTATGACCTCAACAGAGGATTTGCTTCTAAAGATGGGTATCTGCACGTTTCTTTGTTTTTTTTTTCTTCTTTTAAGCGAGAAGTATTATACCTATGACGATAACATTCGTGATGTAACGTTGTTTCCTCAGTTTGGTAATTAAATTTCATCACGTGCACTTAATGTTTTTAAAAATGCCACATAAACCGTAAAAATCCTACGGTGTAATCATGGATTTTCCAAATACTCAATACCTGAGGCTTAAGTTTCATAAAACCTTTAGGTATTAAGATCATTGAACTAGTAGTGAAAGCTGGCTGCACTTCTTACACGTATTTTTTTTTTATTAAGTACTTAACAAGGAAAAGAAAAATAGAACACAAGAAACCAATTTATCCCGAGTAAAAGAAACCAATTTATTTATAGGTAGTCCATAGAATTAAATGTGTACCTGTAGTAGGTATTTTATATTACAAGTATTGTAAAAAATTACTAAACGATTCAATTATCTTCTGACTGTGAGTAATGTTTTATGGCAGATAAGAAATGACTCTACATTTTTTATAACTGGTAGGAGACAAACCACAAAAAAAATCCACTTAAATGACTAAACTTTAAATTAAGTTCTCCGATTTTCGCTAACAGTTTACTGATTAGATAACATTAACACTTTTCAAAATGTGGCGAAACTTGTTGTACGCGTTCTATAGATAAAAATTGATACCTACTTAGTAGGTATTGCATCAGAAAACGAAATGAATGCCCAATGAAGACAGACATACCCATGAATGTACCTATACCCTATGGTACAAATTCTTTAACAGATAGAAAGTGGAATGAGCAGCTAGAGTAGAGCTACGTTTCAATCAAAATCGCAACATCACTTTTATCATGGGGGCTAAAAAATTAATTATAAAGGTCCCTGTTTTTTCTTCAAAATACAGTAGGTATGTTGTAGTAGTTGAATTGTTGATTTATTTTACTATTGGAAGCATGTAATGTTTGTTATTTCTAGATTAGATAAAGAACAATTGAATGTGTTTATGAAATAGGTTAAGGTAGCGGTTGCGTGTGTCTGTAAATGTACAGACACACACCTCCAACAGTAACCTAGTACGCTAGTACACATATAAACACTAAAAAAAAACTATTAACGATGTCGTTATCGCGTTCGTGTACACACACATTGAAACAGTTCCTACAATTTTTCGATATTTTCGAGAGGAGAAATTAATTTTTTTTCTAAAGTATGGTTATGACGTAATCCCTCCATTAAAAAAATAAATCCGTCTAAACTTATTTATTGTGCTCCCTAACGTAACATATCCACGAGCCGCCTGTGCTTAAAATATTTTTGCATGAGTGTACATATCATGTATGCAAATTAGTACATGAATACGTAAATTAGTATGGTTAATAAAAAAAGTAAAATACCTACCATGTTTGAAGTTGATAATCAAGGCCAAAATTAACGTAACAGACGTACCTATATTCAAATATAAATACGTACAACGTACGTACACACACACATATAAGAAATGGAGGTGTGTACATATTACGTAGATACGTACTTGGAACATGGCATACGTATTTTTTTTCAGTAAAATTAACGCAAATCAATGTTGCATTAATTTTGAATGCAACTGTAGTAGGTAGATATGGCATATATACAGGGTGGAACATTAGTTAAGTATTTAGTCAGTCCTAAAGCTGATTGGACACAAGCCACCACTTTTTATTTCCTGGGCTAATTTTCGTATTTAAACAATAATCTGATGTAAATCTCTCTTTGTCCCTATTTGCCCCTATTTCTTAAGTCAAAATTTTCAGATAGATCAATTTTTTTTTGTTATATGACCATAATTTAATTTATGTTTGGGAAAAATTGATTCAATGGAGAGAGAGTACGTTTAGTTAAATTTTGATTTATTCTTATCGCTTTTTTTAACCTGCCCACGTCGAAATAAAACCACTTATCAGTCTATCGTAAAAAAGAAAATTTTCCAGTTGTAATTACAGTTAAAGTCAAATAAAACGACAGCCTTGTCGTGTATTGTAAACTTTATAGAAAAATAAATTAATGACAATAGTCATTTAATAGGTAAATAAAAGAAGACTGAAATTGTAGGTACATAAAACAAAAAGGTTATCGATAAGAGCGAAAATGATAAGAATGTTTTATATTGATTTTGGTAAAAAAAAACGGTAGATTTCATGGACATTTCCAATGTTTGATTAAAGGTCGGCACTATTTAACGATTAATTATATTTAAAGAAGTACAATTAAATTTAGAAACCTTTTTTTTTCAATGAAATATCATTTGAGCTCAAAAGGGCACGTGCGAAAGTTCAAAATAAATTAACATCATCACTGTATGCTAATATTCTTTCTACGAGAAATTAAGGTCAATAATAAACCACAAGTTATGTTGTTGCTCTGAGATTACAATTATTGAAGTTATTTAAACTATATTCAAGTGCAGACGTATCCAATAGGTACATTTTAATTAATTATTAATTAAAATACTCAAAATTAAAGAAAGTATTTGTCTGGTTCTGCGTCGTTACAACTTATAAAAAATTATATTCGAAAAAAGATCTAATCGTAAAGAAATCTTTAAAAAAATTGTTCGGGTCAAAGACCCCTGAGTGGCGAGGAGCCTAGGGCACTCTTTCTTTGCCAAATCCAGTCCTGCCTGGTCACAAAAGGATCTTTACTTAAATTTTAATAGTAACACGGTTTATTCTCTAAAGTCGAAATAAAATTAGGATCAAGGCCAAGTTTATTAATTTGACCCATTAACGAAACGAGACCAATTTTAAAAAATTAATTCAATACCACGTGAATTCAAATACTACCAAAACGTTATATATACAATAAACAATTTAAATAAGGCCCCACGAGGGGTTTAGTGTAAGTTAATTAACGATTTGCTCTCTTTGTTTTACAGCTTAGGGAGAAATGCACTGAACTCATTCTAACTGATGAACAGATTAAAGAATATATGAAAAGATTTCTTGAAGCCATCAAGAATGGTTTAGGTAAAAACACGCATGCAACCGCCATCGTAAAAAGCTTTGTTACCTACGTGCAAGACTTGCCTGATGGAACTGGTAAGATAATTCACAAGAACTACTTTAACCTAACTCAACCTACCCTAACATAACACAGTTAATTGGTACGTTAACTAAGTGGAAACCAAATAAAGAGTAGTAACAGGTTTCAAACATTTGCAATATTATTTCACGCAAATTTAAATAAATTTATCAGTACGCAACCTAAGTTTTGCGGGTTTGTAACAGAGAATGCAAAAATGGCGGATTTCCGTACTGCCTTCTTCTAAGGCCAACTTTAAATTTATATTTTAAGCGATAAAACTTACGTATATGTTTAATTATCATCAATGGTAATTAACAACACTTAGTTTCACACTTTTAACACAAAATAACACTTTTAAACTACACATTTCTCACACTAAAACCATTTATTTTAACAATGTCCAAAAACACACTTACAAATTCATATACTAAATGATTATCCATGAAGTTAGCTAGGTGCATAACAGTGAAAGTGTCTCCATACTCTACGCCGGTTGGCGAAAAATTTGAATTTCGAATGTTTCCTTATTTTTACTAATTAACGTTATTAACCGAATTTAACTTTATATTATAAAAAAAAAAAAACAACATTTTAAGCCTTATTTATTTATGTTTTAGAAAACGGAAGATTTTTAGCTTTAGATTTAGGAGGAACAAACTTTAGAGTTTTACTTATCGAACTTAGCGAACAGCATTTTGAAATGAAATCAAAAATTTTCGCAATTCCACAACATATTATGTTAGGATCTGGAGAGCAGGTATTATTACTATTTTATTTAGTTTTTTATACATGTTTTTTAATAAACCTACGTTTTTTAGCTCTTTGATCATATCGCAGATTGTTTAGCAATATTTATTAAAGAAGAAAAGGTGCAACACGAAACTCTTCCCCTGGGTTTTACTTTTAGTTTCCCCCTTAACCAGCTAGGCCTAACTCGGGGAATTTTAGAAACTTGGACGAAAGGATTTAAATGTTCGGGAGTAGTAGGAAATGATGTGGTGCAAATGTTAAAGGATGCAATCACAAGAAGAGGAGTAAGTAGAATTTTAACCGTTTTCAATTAATCGTTAAAAAAGAAATTGTGTTAAAATTATGCGAAATAGATCCAAGTAGGCGAAAACAAAAGCTTTATTTTAAAATATGGAGTCTAGAAAATGGAGTCACATCTATAGAGATACTACAGAGTCCATTTTTCATTGCACTTCCATTACCAACTGTTCTAATTTAAATGACTTCTTGCGATGGCGTTACTATAATCGGAGTTTATTCTGGTTTTTTGTTAAGTCTAATTTAAATTGGACTTTAGAAACCCCAGAATAAATCCCGATTATAGCAACTTCAACGCAAAAATGTATCTTAAATTAGAAGAACAGTTAGTAATGGAAGCGCAATGTTTGCAATCGGTCATAGATACACTAAATTTGATCGTCTATAGCCAACTTGATTACAACTACATAACTTCTCCTAGCGACAAAAAGTAGTACTAATAACGTTTTAAATTTTGTGACTGTTTAAATTAATGTAAAACCTTACGTTTTATCGTTTATAATAATTTTTTTTGCTTTTATGTGTTTCTGATAATCAAGGGCACTTTTGGGGGATTCCTACGGTAATAGGCTGTTTTTGCAGATGTGACTTCTTTTAGACTCCATTTTAAAGTTAAATTATTCGAAATTTTTGCGACGGTTTAATTATTTTATTGAAGAGTAATAATTTAAATGTGAAAGCTAAAACACAATTACAGGATATCGATATATCGGTCATGGCAATTTTGAACGATTCAACAGGTACGCTAATGTCGTGTGCCTGGTATAGAAGAAACTGTAAAATGGGTATAATTGTAGGTAAGTTTAGGTGATGGAACCTAAACTAGAAGAGAAAGCTTCGCTTTCTTTGTTACTTCAGTTTTCATCTTTATTATCTCTTTTTTCTATTCTTAGGAATGGCTATTTCGCATCTTGTTTACGCATAAAAATTGGATAATTGAACGCGTCCATTCACACCTCTCCAATTCGCTTTATATTTTCGTATGTTTTATCTGGCATTAATTTTTTTCTTTATTAAATAATCGATCTATTGTTAATTTATCGCCTAGCGTTTAATAAAATATTATTTACACTCCAAAATTAGGAAAGGTAGTGGGGTACATATGGTGTACGCACGAGATTTGGTAGAGCCCGGTCGAGCTATCGCCATAAAAGATAGGATCACGTACCGCTACTGATGTGAAGGGATTTGTTTTTTATTTAGACTAAATAAAAGCGAATGAGAGAAGTGAGGGATAAAGCGTACAATTACCGAAAACTGTTATAGAATAGTTCTTAGCCTCTTATCATTAGTTATGCATGCTAGTTTTTTCCGTTCTTTCTAGGACATTAAAATAGAAGTATTCGCTATTCTTAATGATACCACAGGAACTCTTATGTCATGTGCATGGAAAAATCATAACACAAAAATCGGAATTATAGTTGGTAGGTCTTTTATTTAATCATTTTTTCATCAGATCGTAATATCATTTTTTCTTGCATTATTCTTGCGAATAAATAGTTTCTTTATAACTTTTACCGCTACAACGAATGTTTGTCTAAATATTTTTTTATATTAAAATAGGAACCGGAAACAATGGTTGTTATTTAGAAAAACAGAAAAATGCTGAATTGTTTGATGATGTAGATAATGGTTCAGGAAACGTTATAATCAATTTAGAATGGGGCGCGTTTGGAGATGACGGCAAATTGGACTACCTACGAACGGATTATGACAGGAATGTTGACGAAAATTCGTTAAATCCAGGAAAACAAACGTAAGTTATTTTACTTATACCCACAAAAATGTAAATATGTACCTAACTCCATAGTTTTTTGTTTAATTAATTTCCGGTTTACCATATAAAATTTTAATTGCAAATACAGCGGCGTAACTAACGCAAAATGAAACAAAAATATTTTTAAGTGTTTCTTCGATTGAAAATTAAGTTTGCAAATTTAAAATTGTTCGACAATGTTCTCAAAGTTGTTGCAATATTTCGAGAAAAATGGAGAATATTTGAGATTAATCTAGGATGTTACAAAAAAGATATTTTATAATATTCCGGGATGATCTGAAATTTTTAAAAATGATCTAGAATCTTCTATACTTAAAATGTTCCGGAACGTTTCAGATTTTCGAAAAAGACTTGGAATGTTCTAAAGAATACTCTAAAATGTTGTAGAATGTTCCAGGTTTTTTTTGGAAATGATCTAGAATATTCGAGGATGATCTATAACGTTTCAAAATATTTTAGATCTTTCAAGTTTCAAGTAATAGATTGACCGATTTGGCTGCGGTTTTCAATACAACTGATTATCTATTTTTTTGCCTACGTGTCTGATGCATTCAGTTTGTAATCAAATGTAAACGACGTGCACGATGCACTTGTGCAATCGTTTCAATTAAATGATTGGAAGTAACGGTTACAGATAAATTAAAATAAATTGTATAATTCAGTAAATTCTTTTTGAGTCACTTCCAACGCTACTGTATTCACACGTTCAAAATCAGATTACTGACAGCATCTCAATTTATATAAATATGTTCTACGCATTAACAAACGTTAACGATACGTTATGTGTGACATTAATAAATAATTCTTGTTATTTCAGCCAGGAAAAAATGATCTCTGGCATGTACATGGGAGAATTAGTACGATTAGCGATAGTAAGGTTCACCAAAGAGGGTATTTTGTTTGGAGGCAAGGGATCCGAGCTACTTTTCACTAGGGGAAGGTTCTACACCAAATACGTATCTGAAATCGAGAGCGACCCACCAGGCTCGTACGAAAATTGTCAGGAAATTTTAGAAGAATTGCGTAAGTTACATGCAAATATCCTGTAATGAAATTTACATTTGGAAAAGTGAAAGAGAAAATGAAATATGATTATAATACATGTGATGGTTCGTTGGATTCGGAATAACGGCTAGAATAATGTATTATAAAAAATTACATAAGTTATAAACAAATTAAGATGAGAAAATTAAGGCGTTTAGTTTTTCATAAATAACTCGAAAACCATAAGTGATAGCGAAAATTGGAAAAAACGTCCTTAAAGAGGAGGAAATTTTCAATAAAAAGTCCTAACTCCCGAAACTCGATCTCCATTGTTAATAATTTTAATTTAACGTTTAAAAAGGGCTCTTCGCAGCTGCTACAGGATGCGCGCGCTGTTTGAAAAGTGAGCACTAAGTCTAAAAATTTGACAAAATTACTGTATATTCTAAGACTTCAAAGAATAAGGTAAAAATTGTTGAAGTTCAATTTTTGAAGGATGAGGCTATTGTTAATTAAGAAACTTTTATGACAACTCCGTCATCATTGACAACATAGATTAATTGACAACAACAATAAATGACCTAAAATTTTTCAACTTCGTAATAAAATTTCCTTAATTAACAACGGCCTCATTCGTTGAAAAATGAACTTTAACAATTTTTACCAATGGGACCTCATTCTTTGAAGTTTTACGGATATACAATAATTTTGTCAAATTTTTAAACTGATAATTAGTACCATAAAAAAATTAATTTGTGTCGCGTGGGGCCCTATTTTCAAAGTTAAATTAAAAGTATTAACCATTGAAACACGAGTTTCGGAAGTTAAGACTTTAATTGGAAATTTCCTCCTCTTTTAGGATGTTTTTTTCAATTCGCGTTATCACTTTCTCATCTTAATTTGTTTAAAACTTTTGTAATTTTTTATGTACTAATATAATATATTAATATATTTTTCTAGACGTCATTCCGAGTCCAATGAGCCATCTCATGCAGGAATTAACACGTTTTTGAACTTGTTAACTAGACTTATCGTCATACTACATATAAACAAAAACTTTGAAAAACCAACATTATACTTTAAAAGTTTCTTCTTTTAATTTAAGATAATTATTAACCAAAACAAATTAAGAAATTAAAAGTAAAATCCTTTATATTGATTTTGCAGATATTAAACATGCGACAGAGCAGGACTTTGTCAACGTTAGATTTATTTGTGAATGCGTTTCGCGGCGCGCTGCGCACTTAGTCTCGGCTGGCATCGCGACGCTCCTAAATAAAATGGACGACCCCGACGTCACCATAGGCGTCGACGGTTCCGTGTACAGATATCACCCTCACTTCCACAATCTCATGATGGAAAAGATCCGGCAACTCACGAAACCCCACATAAAAGTAAGATAATTCAAAAATGTACCCGGTTTTAGTCGTTTTACAATCAGTTATGACATACACAAAGACAATAAAGGAGTTCCTTTTATTATTTTTTTGTATGAAACTAAAAAAGGAATTAAAGTCAAAGAACTCCGTACTTTTCTTATTAAAATTGATTTGGATTTTAGCGAAATAATACGGAATTTTAAAAAATTATTTATTGTTCAAGTATTTGCTAATGATCAAAAGTCTCTGTTGGATCAGTGTGAACCCTTAAAGCTATCAAAAACATTTTAAAAATTGTCTAGTAACGTACTCAGATTTTTTTAATTAATTTCTGCTAAAATTATTGACGATACAAAAATTTGAACAAGCCACTGGTTTGTCCTTAAAAAAATGTCTTGAAAATGTGCTTTAACATTCCGTGAAATAAAAAAGTTATGGGCAAATTTAAAAATCAATTTGTGTAACTTCAAGAGCTCGTATCAGTCCAACAGTTGATTTTGGAAAGTCGTGGTAATCATTGAAACTTTTGATCGCCATAAATAATATTTTTGTAATTTTTATATTTTTTCAGTTTGACATAATGTTGTCAGAAGACGGTAGCGGAAGGGGTGCAGCCCTGGTAGCGGCCGTGGCCTCGAAAAATGCCAAACGGTGAACGAGTTGATAAGACTTAGAGAAGAAATCGTCTGTAAATTAATTAGATCATTTGTGGGTTCTTTAGGACTGCATTTGGATCTCACAAGCGACAAAAAAATGACTCATCGTTGTCCTACTATTTTTTTTGTAATTTATGATATTTGCGTCCTAGAGATGAAAACAACATTTTATGTTTTCCGCAAAAGGAGTTCCAAATTGGGTTTAAAAAAGGAATTTTTGAATATTTGTTGTTGTAATTTTCCGTAGAGTTGTTGTTTATTTGTAATTAGTTGATTTATTTTATTTACAACGAGACATTACATTTGAAATTGTTTATTACATTATATTTTTATTCTCCTAATGTTATGGTTTTACTTAATTCTTTTACATACAATTATCATGATATTAAAAAAAAACAATAGTAACTGCCTTTTGTTGTTAAATTATCTTTACGTGAATGATAAAAAAACATTTATTAATAAGGTATCTAAATGCAGTCGGAACTTGTAAATTATTCTTAGTTCGCTTTATTTTTATTGCATTGTACATAAAACCGTAGATGTTGGTTATTTAGTACTTAAGAACTCTTTGTGGATTTATTTTTGATAAATAAGAGAGTACTTCACATTGTTTTGCTTACATTGAAATATACGATGTCTTTCAGAATGTTTCCAGTTTTTATTATGAATTAATTAATTAATTAACGGGAAAAATTAATTTCCGTCTTTCCACGTAAAGTGACTAAAGTAATTCAACTTTTATGTCAATGTATTTCCTTTAATGCTACGAGTCCAAAGCACCTTGGAGACGTGATAGGATCAAACAGCTGCACCAGATAAGATTTTTCAATCCCATTTTCGTTCAAGTACAAAAGCCTGTCTATTAATATTAAACTTTCAATAGCAGGAGCTAAGTAACATCGAAGTAAATAGAATGCAATAAAATTGTTTTCTTCACTTTCATACAACTTGTAAATGTTACGCAGTTCTTCATCAGAAATATTTAAATTAGTTTTTTCAAGAGCTTCTTTAGCATACTCCACAAAGCTACTGTATTTTTTAGATTTAACACGCCCTGTGTTAAAATGTTCTAGATTATGCTTTTGTAGAAGCACTTGCAAAATTGCTCTGTAAAAATTCGTCTTTTTAAAAGGCTCTTCCGCTTTGTGCAAAATTCTTTCCAAAGATTGGGCTGCTAGCATACGTGCGTTACGGCCCAACTTAAAATTCTTTTCATTTAAAAAATTGCTGAGAGGAAAACAGTGTTCGTTTGATGAATTAATTTCGTCATATTCTGTTAGAAAATGATAACAGCAAGATACGTTACAGAGAGCCGACATTTTAGGGTTTTTAACAAATATTTTAACAGACGAAGCCCCCAAATTACCGCACGTATGCAATCCTAGTAAACCTATTTTCGAATTATGACTTTGTAAATTATCACGAAGAAGTTTTTCAAAATCTGTATCTTCAGTAACAAAATGAGTTACTTGTTTATAAAGTCCTTTTTTGTTATTTACTGACTTTCCTTGATTTTTAATAAAGCCGTTCCAGTTCCTTTGAAGTAAATTTGTTCTGTATACCGAACCTTGAGTTTTGATTTGAGAAGAATCAATTCCGAGGACTGGAATTTGATTGTTGAGAGCCAAAAGGGAGCTTAAATATCCCTTTCCGTCCCCTATGTCTATGAAATGAGTGACATATTCAGCATCGTATAAAAAACATGCAATTTCGTTGAGAACCGTGACTTCATGTGCTTTTTTGGGACTCATAAAACCGTTGAATTTACAATCCCTATAGGAATCGCTTGCTTTATTACTATTCGTTAACTGTTTAAATAATTTTTGCTTATCTAAACAAACAGTTCCCATTCTACATAACATAAAAGACTTTGCCTGTTCAATAAATTTGTTTAAATGAAACATACCGTCGTATTTTATGTTAAATAAATTGTCAATGGCATGTTTACTATTGCTACTTATTTCCTGAGCAATTTCAGTGGGTATATTTTTTAAAAACAGAGAATCAGTAAAGAACTCAACCATATGACTACTGGCCAAATGCATGTATTCGTTTAAGAAAGCTACAAGACTTTCAACAATTTTTTCTAAAGGCAAAGACATGACTTTTGTAGTGTACGTACTTAAAATGATAGTTTATCTCTTTCCGGATATGATATTTTAAGTTTCAATAAAGCACACACTTTTTTAAATAGAGTTCTTATTCTGTCAGACGATCCCAATATGTCTTCTGTTTCGATATTAGTTGTTGGAAAAGAATCAATTGATTCTTTTAACGTTTCAATATTCTTAATTACATTATCTGAAGGACGACATTTAAAATCTTTTAAAAGTACCTCTACAACTGCAGAGTAGTACCCTAACTCTGCACCTAATTCTGCACCTCTGTGGTACCCTAAATGAAAAGCTTCGGTGTTGTCTTCTGAAGCACCCTTTTTGTAACCCTCCTGATAACCTTCCTTCACATACCGGTCTTCTATTAAAAACAAATCATCAAACACGTCGTTAATGTCCTTGCTATCACACTTTTTTTCGCTTTCTAAAATGTTTTAATCAATAATTAAGCATTAATTCAATTTACGTGTACTAACCAATAGTGTCTTTGTTCATTCTACAATTTCCATTAGTTTTTATTTCACAAAATTTGGAAGGAAATACGTTATTATTTCTTTATTTGCGTATAATAGGATTTAGGTTATGTTAATTAATTGTCAAAAATCTTAGGTTAGAAGAAAGTGGCTAAAGTATATGTATCAGTAACTGTAGTTTCAAAATATGGCTAATGTCTCACATATCGCAAAAATTACTAATTAAATAAGTGCGTTTTAATAAAATAATAAGTAAATTATTAAAGCTGGAGAGAAGTACAGAAAATTTGCCTTTTAATGGATTTTATCTGTAATCCAATTTCGGCAAATTATTTACTTAGATATGTAATTTATTTAAACAAATTAATTATCTAGTCTTCATTTCTTCTCTAACTCTAATATATGTTTAAAATCAAGGGGAAATAGGGTTGTATAAGTGTATTTTTGTGAAAAGAATTTCAACATTACGCCTAAATTTTGTAGAATTTCTGAAGGCTACGATATTAAGCCAAACAGTGGGCGCTTTTTTCCAATATACACTTATACAACTATGTTTTCATTTTGATTTCAAACACATTTATTATCTTATCAAAAAGGTCAACGGTTCCATCTTGGAAAATCACTGATCGGATTTCAAAATACGGTTATTTAATTAAAAAAATATTCTATATATAAAGATTTGATAATAATAATAAAACCAGTTTTAATTAGTTCAATAAATGCACCGATAACATATTAGAGGTCATTTTTTATTCCAATAATTTTGTTTTATTCGTTATATTTTTTGGATTTCCTGTATATTTGCCTTATTAATATTATTTATTTAATATATACTTAGTCAGTAAACGGTGAATAATTTTGATACAGATAATTATATTATTTTTAGTAATCAGGTATAAAATTTTTATATAAGAAAAACAAGTAAACAATAAAATAATATAGCGTAATATAACGTTATCAAAGTCAAAAGGCCGCTATAAATAACGCTGCACAGAATTATTCTCAATTACGCAAATAAAGTGTCAGCTAGCGTGTGGTCAACAGATCCGTACTATTTTTTTTTTGTTTAAAAAAATTTTGAAAGTAAAAATGGCCTTTTTTGGTAAAATTGTGGTAAAATCCTATCCTATTATAAGTCGCGGATCGAAAGCTGTTATTTGCTATTATTATAAAATGCCCGGGGGAGATTCGATTTCAATTAGAAATTATCAAACTGTTCGTAAACTTGATGAAAGCGAATCTGCAAACCAAATTGGCGAACTCAGTCGAAAAGTTTTTGAAAGAGAATTACGATTTGCAGCGCACAATTACGAGAGTATTCCGGTTGCTCTATGTAGAGGAAAAGGTATGACAACGAACCTCGTAGGTTTGCCATGTCCTTTCGTTTCATCTGTTTTTCCAGGTGTTTACGTGTGGGATGTTGAAGGTAACAGATATTTCGATTTTTTGAGCGCATACTCAGCAGTTAACCAAGGTCACTGCCATCCGAAAATTATAGAGGCCCTTAAGAAACAAGCGGACATTTTAACATTAACGTCAAGGGCCTTTTATACAGACGCCCTTGGAGAGTATGCAGAATACATAACAAGTCTTTTGGGTTTCGACAAAGTACTTCCCATCAACAGTGGCGTGGAAGCCGGAGAAACTGCCTGCAAATTGGCAAGAAAATGGGGTTACACCAGGAAAGGAATTCCCGACAATCAGGCCAAGATTGTGTTTGCAGAAGGAAATTATTGGGGAAGAACCATCTCAGCGATTTCTTCATCTACTGACCCATCCTGCAAGGACCAATATGGTCCTTTTATGCCTGGATTTTTGCTGGTCCCTTACAACGATTTAGAAGCTTTAGAAGTAGATCTCTTCCAACTGATTTAGTAAATATTCCATATTAAACTATTTTCAGAATCTATTGATTCTTGATCCTCACATTTGCGCATTCATGGTAGAGCCAATTCAGGGAGAAGCTGGCATAATTGTACCATCACCTGGTTACTTAAAGGGTGTACGTGACCTTTGTACGAAGTATAATGTCCTTTGGATCGATGACGAAGTCCAAACAGGTCTTGGACGAACCGGAAAACTTCTGGCAGCCCACTACGAAAATGTGAAGCCTGATATGGTTTGCCTGGGAAAAGCCTTATCTGGAGGAACTATGCCAGTACGTTTAAAAAAATTCAAATTTTTAATAACCGTCCAATGTATTTTTATAGGTATCTGCAGTTTTAGCTGACGATGACGTTATGTTATGTATGAAACCCGGCGAACATGGCTCGACATACGGGGGGAATCCCCTTGCATGTAAGGTGGCTGTAGCTGCATTAGAAGTAATCGTGAAAGAAAATCTTCCTAATAACGCCAGAAGATTGGGAGAAATTTTGGCGAAAGAACTGCAAAAACTACCGGAAGGTATCGTAAAAGAAGTCAGAGGAAAGGGTCTGATGCAAGCCATTGTGATTAAGAATAACGAAAAGTTCAACGCCACTGATGTGTGTCTGAAATTACGAGACAATGGTTTGCTTGTTAAATCAACTCATTGGGATGTAATACGATTGGCTCCACCGCTAATTATAAACGAATCAGAATTAAGGGAGTGTTGCAAAATAATTATAGATACGATTAATTCGTTTCGTAAATAGGCCTGACGTCTTATTTCGTGTTTGGAATGAACACAAAGGAAAAAATGAAAAGGATTTTTCCTAGGTCCATGTGAAAATAAAAGAAGTCCACACTTCTGTGTTATTTTGAACATGAAATGAAGCTCGTGGGGCCTTATTACGATATTATCCACATCAATTATTCTATGCAATAAAGAATATCTAATAAAATTAATTAAGCAAATTAAGTTGAAGTTTTAATACAACGAAAATATATATTTCCTGAAAGAAAAAAAGAAATTACGTCAGCTCAGATTCGAACTCTTCCGTTTAGAAGTATAATAATTACTGGTGTTTGTTTGGATGCCTAACTTACTACGGCCGATTAGAATTTAATAAAAATTTATTTGTTCTCTTTTTGCATTGAAGTAATTAATATTGCAAATTATAGTATAATAAAAATTACTAATAACATTTTCTCGAACAAAAAAACTGTTTCAATTCGGATTTTAACCCTGTTATATCTGCATCCCATCATACATATTACGGATACTTATTGGTGTTGTTTTAGTTGCCCAGATTACTACAATTAATTTAAATTTATTAAAATATATTCGTTTTTTTTTTGCGTTTTGGGTTGTAGGTTTACTTTATCAATGTATTGAAATATTTAATGTTTTAATACAATAATATATACTAACATTTCCTCAAAAGTTACAGTGGTGTTAGTTTAGTTGCCTACCTCACGAATAAGCAATTAGTTTAAATTTAATAGTGTATTTATTCTCTGTTTTGAGTTATATAAAGTAATTAATATTTTGAAGCAATTATAATAAAAAATACTAACATTCTCTACAAAAATGACAACAATGACAGACTTGAATTCATACTCATACAATACGAATCTTTACTGACGCTATTTTGGTTGTCTAACTTATTACAATTACTCATTTAAATTTCATCAAAATGTATTCGTCCTCTGTTTTGAGATGTATATAGAGTAAATGTATTAAATTAATTGCTATTTTGGAGCAATTATAATAAAAAAATACTAAGATTCTCTTAAAAACAAATGATAATAAATAATGAAAAGCGAAAGGCTCGGATTCGTACTCATACTATGCTACGAATCCTTATTGATGCAATTTCGGTTGCCTAACTTATTACAATTAATTTTAATTTAATAGTGTATTGTTTTTCTGTTTTTGAATTGTATGCAGAGAAAATGAATTAAAGTAATTAATATTTTGAAGCAATTATAATAAAAAAATACTAACATTCTCTAAAAAAAAACGATTATAAATGAAAAGTGAAAGACTCGGATTCGTACTTATACTATGCTACGAATCTTTATTGATGCAATTTCAGTTGCCTAACTTATTACAATTAATTTGAATGCAATTAAATGGTATTTGTCCTCTTTTTTGCGTTGTATACTTTGTTAATGTATTAAAGTTAATTAATTTCGAGTGACAAGCGATCAGTTAGAACTATAAAGTTAGTTTGCTGTTCAATTAGTTCCATACAAGTGATAGAAAACCCTTAAAACAAACATTAATTTACTTCAACAAATATGTGCTTCTATATTATAAGTAAATAACTGATAAACGTGATATATCTACAACATAAATCCAATAGGTATTAAGCAATACAGAACAGCTACAAAATGAAGTGCTAGTTCAGTAATTTTATTTTTATTTTCGTGTTCGAATTTGTGTGCGCTGAAAACTTTGGAAAAGTAAGTTTTTGTTTAATGTTCTTATTAGTGGCTATTCTTCATTATTAGGTTTTTTTTTTTTATAATGAAAAACATTATTTATCAATTTGAATTCTCATTCACGTATCTGTCCTTGACATTTATACTGAATATTAGCGCAAATTAGGAAAGTTGTTTATTCCCGCAAAATAAAATCATTAGGTAGTCAACGATAAATATTAAAGTATACCTATATACTTAATATATAAATTGAAATAAAAATTAACAACAATTCGTTTAACTGAGACGTCACTCAATAATTCAAATTCATTCGTCCAAAACTTTTTTAAATTATATTTGCTCATATTTATGCAACCAACAGCTGTTTTGCATGTTACAGTCAAACTGATTGCTTATAAGTTAGGAGCATTCAGCTGTCATTAAAAATTTTTAAAGTATTTTTTTTAACTAAAACATTAAATTTTAAAGTTATTGTTTATTTTTTGTCAATAGTAGAGAACTTAATCTTCAAAATGATATCTCGATCATTCATTTTAGTAAAGTCTGCTACATTCTTTATACAATCAAATAAAAACTTTTTAATTTGATGAGGTATAAAAATGTGTAAACAAATCGTTACATACCATTAATTAAAACATTTCCTTAGCCTCAAGGTTGAAAAAATATGTTTTCAATTTAAATACAGTTTTACCACCACTATCGTCATCTGGTCATTTGCTTTAGGATTTTCTATTTTTTTACAAGGTCTTTATCTGTAAGTACTTACTTAGGTTTTTTGTCATTAGTATGTCGATATTGAGTATCGTATACATATGATTGTAAGTACCTACTATTTTTATGTTTAAATACATTAATGTAAATTAACAATTACTCAATAAGTCAAAGGTGTATGTATGGTATGCAAATATGTGTAATGCCTGCTGTATTTTTAACAGTAAAATGTGTGCAAGTGGAAATGCTGTTCATTCCTTTTTAAAATTTATTTAAAAAAGTTATGTAGGTATGAATGAATGAATGAACGTAAATAGTTGGTGAGAATGTTGTTCTTTTATACAACTTATAATATATTTTTTATGTGTATGTGTGTGAAGTAAAAAAGTACAAAAGTGCCTCATAATTAAAAGAAAAGCAAAACGTAAAAAATTATTTTCCCTTAAAATTTTGATTAAAGGCTCTGTTGTCCAACCACGAAAAGTGAAATTAAAATTTTGGGTAACATTCGAAATTTATAAAAAATAATTAATTTTTTTTTCAAGGTATTGTACAATGAATTTTTTTTCAGATTTTATAATTACTGAATATGCTGTTTTTTAACTATATTTTTAGTTTTTGAAAATAATAAATATACCTACACTCAAGTAATATTTTACTAGACACAAATATTAAAATCAGTTATTTTATTTATATATATATTTTTTTAATAAAATAACGTATTTTTCTAAAAACTGTTGAATCATTTGTTTTTTCCCAAAATTCGAATTTTACACCACTTGTTTTTAAAAATTAAATGTTTTGGAACGCAAAACAATTTTTTTTACAAGGTCCAAATTGATTATTTTTATCTTTACATCCTTTTTTTGTCATTAACGAATATGATTCTAAGTACTATTTTTTAAATATACAATTTCTGTTAACGTAAATTTTACATTTACTCGTAAACAAGTCAAAGGTACTTGTGTGTTTGGTATGTGTACAGTACCTACACATACATATAATACCTACTTGTAAGTATTTTTTATTTTAACAGTAAAATGTCTATAAGAAGTGGAACTGCTGCTTATTCCTCTTTAAACTTTTCGTGCGACATGTCTTATAATTAGTATGTAAAAAACTATAACAAAATACAAGAAATGTTATTATAAAAAAAATTACTTAACTTGAAAAAAGTTGCTTATGTATGAATGAGCGAAAATAGTGAGTGAAAATGTTACTTTTTTTGTTGTAAAAGTATATAAAGTAAGTATATTTTAAGTATTTAGTTATTTAAAATTGTAAGTACATATAAGCAGTTCGTGGTGAATAAAAATACGTCAGACGATATAAAAAAATAAGGTCATTTTGACTTTCGACATCATTATTAAAGAATATTTTTTTAGCCTCGAACTTGAAAGGCTAGAGCCTTGAAAAAAAATTTAAACATTAATAATTATACTTTCCCCCCAAAAATTGGTTTTTTTTTAACAAAAAAACCTACAGTGTCCTACTATTATTTATTTGTATTTTTTTTTTTTTTTGTAAAAACTGTAGGATCTTTGTTTTTTAAGTCTGTGTTTTTTAAAAAATATGTTTTAGAACGCAAATAAATTTCATTAAAAAAATGGCAAAGTTTAAATCTTTGAGTGCTAAAAATTTAAAAAAAATTATCGATGTCGAACATGGCCTAATTTTTTTTTCATTTTGACACCGCCTGGGTAACTTTAAATCTTTTCCTGTCATGCCCTTTATTTGAAAAGAACCTAACGACTACAAATTAAAAATCTAAAGGCTCCAATTAAAAAGTGGAGTAAACACGTGTGCTTATTATTGTATTCCAAAAATATCTTCAACTTTACTTAATTTTTGTAAATACATACTTAGGTACATATTACTTAATCTCTTCAGTATTTTGCTTAAGTAGTTTATCTGTATTTGAAGTGATTTTAATGATAATGATAAAAACCGAGTGAAAGTTGTAATGAAAATACTGTCGTATGTTGTGTAAATATTTTGAACACGGTTATTTGTGTACAAATGAGATAGGTACCGGTATCATGTTTCTCCAAAGCTATCAAAATGAAATTTTAATTATAGTTTGTATGTTTATTCCTATAATCTCCTTTAATAATTACTATTATCATGTCGTACATTATTTTTCTTTTTACATTGTAAAACTGTCGATGATATAACATTGTTTACCCCAACCAATGTTTGTTATCATCATCAGGATGATAAAATTTATAGCTCGTTGGTCCTTAACAAAAAACTTCTGTACCTACCAAGCAATTTAATTTAAATTTTCGAATAAATTAAAATACCTATATAAATGAATAAGAAATAGGTAGTTTGTGGTTTTGTAGAAATTAAATACATATTATCTAATAACGATAATAGTATTTTTTACTTATTGTAAAAACCACATGACAAAACTCAATCTTTTTCAAAATACCACAAGTAGTAGGTAATGTAATTTAATCAACTCATGAAATGAAATGTGAGTTGACAACAGCATAAAAATACTCTTTAATCTTTTTTTCTTGTGACACCGTTTTTATTGAACCTAATAAATTAATAAAAAATAATTAATTTACAAATACGTTTGTTTTGCAACGATTTTAATTCACTGATAAAATTTTAATTTGGAATTTATATACAGGGGGAATCCAAATAGAGTAAGTGGGTCAATTGAATTAAATTATTCGAGAATGACGTGAAACGTTCCCGAATCTTTGAAGTTTATTTGGCATGCCCGAAAAAAATTCACAATATTGAAAAATGTCAGACAATGTTCTACACCATTTCAGAATGATCTAGAATTTTCAAAAAGATATAAAATGTTCTACATTTGGATTGTTTTTAAAAGTTCTAGGGTATTCAAAAGTGATCTAGAATATGTTACAGAATGATCAAAGATGATAAACTATGTTCTACTATATTAAAAAATGTCACAGAATGTCCTACAGCATTTCATGTTAATGTAATGGAATTTTCAAAAATTAATTCTGAATTTGGATTCTTCTTAAACATTCCAGATTATTCAAAAATGATCTGGAATGTTTCAGAATGATGAAAATCTTTTGAGGAACATTTGAAATGTCTAGAAAAGATCTACAATATTCTGGAATGTTCAAGAATGTTCTACAACATTCGAGGATTATTTACAATTATGTATGTACTAGAAAGGACGTAGACTACTCTAAAATATTTCCAGAATGATTTGGATTGTTCTTAAACGTTCCAGATTATTCAAAAATGATTTGGAATGTTTCAGAATGATAAAAATATTTTGAGGAACATTTGAAATGTCTAGAAAAGATCTACAATGTTCTGGAATATTCAGCAATGTTCCACAACAATTTCTAGAAAAGACATAGAGAATTCTAAAATATTTCAAGAATGATTTGGATTGTTCTTAAATGTTTCAGATTGTTAGACAATGATCTCCAATGTTTCATGATACTCAAAAATATTATGGAACGTTATACATTTCAAAAAAAAAAAAAAATGTTTAAAAATAACCTATCTAGACTCTAGAATGTTTCAGACTTCTCCTGGAATCTTCGAGAAGGATCTAGAATTTTGGCGAATACTGAATACACTTTTATTTTTTATCTAGAGCGTAAACTGTTAGAACTTCATCTAAACTGTATGTGAGGAATTACATAGCATGTGTACCATGCATACATATTAAGCTATAATAATTATTAACGTAGTTCTCGTCATAACTTTCCAACCTTGGCCGAGTTCTATCCAGTGCACTAACTAACACTCTCGTTCCAGCCCAAACGAAAATCATATAAATAAAATATTTGTATTAATATTAATCGAATTGATATGGTGTTAATCTCATTTGTTCTAGTTAAAAATTGACCCGGGTGTCGGAAACATTGCAAAATGTTCTCAAAATTTCGGCCTGTTTTCCAAACTGGGAAATACATTCGAGGAATCAGCTCCAAAGAACTCATAGAGAAGGAAGCCAAATATGCTGCACACAATTATCATCCTCTACCAGTCGTTTTATGTAAAGGACAAGGTAAATACATACATAATACAGTAGACCCGCGCTAGTGTGAACCTCCATGGTCAGATAGAATACAGTATACACCCAGCAGTGTGAACAAATTATTATTTAAACTCCCATTTACTGTAGTGTGTCCACTGCACACAATTATCGTCCTCTACCAGTCGTTTTATGTAAAGGACAAGGTAAATAAATACATAATACAGAAGACCCTCGCTAGTGTGAACCTCCATGGTCAGATAGAATACAGTATACACCCAGCAGTGTGAACAAATTACTATTTAAACTCTCATTTACTGTTCTGTGTCCACTTGTAAGTAATTTTCTTGTCTTTGGATAAATTCTGGGGTTCTCCAAATATAGTAGTGGCAAAAGAATGCAGTAAAATCATTTAATTTGTGCGTAGTATTGTTCGTAAAAATCAGGTAAAAAAGACGTTTTCACCTCTTTATGAAAAGTCAAAAATTTTAGAATAGCAGCAAGATGTCAAAGTAAAAAATTTATCTAAGAAATACAGTTTCAGAATTAAAAAAATATATATAATAATAACTGTTGTGAACCAGTGTGTTAAGCCAAATAAAATTAAAAAAAGCACTTTAAAAGAAGTTGAATATTCAAAGATGGAAAATGTCCTCAATAACTTTTTTCTAATTAAAAGAGAACTAAATTTGACTGTAATTGTGCAGTTTCTTAAACCATTGTATATATTTCAGAATTTCTAATAGGTATATTAGCAAGGGTGGGCCTCTTTATGACACCCTGAACTAGCGAGCTGTGGATTCTTGGAAACAGAACCAACTTGTTGTTACTGGCGATCTTTTCGGATGGTACCAATATCAACTACCTACGAGGGTGGACAGCTACCACTAGGAGAGGTCATACCCATTTAGAGGCGTTGTCATGACAACCTATACCTACTTAAGTTCATGTAACAAGACGAAAGACAGAATTCGTCTCCGAACCTACCGATAGACATAACTAATTTTAACAGATAATAAAAACCATTAAACCAAAAAATAGTTTTGTTTATTTGAACTAACTACGTAAATTTAATTAGGCACGTAGTCCGTCATTAGAAGACGGTACAGTAATAGAAAAGATATTTAAACAAAAAGTTATTCAAAATGAAACCATCAAACACAAGCGATGAATGGTTGCAAAATTTTAAGGTTAGGTTTAAATACATATTATTTTAACAAATAAAATTTAAAATTTTACATAATAAATATATTTATACATTTTTTTTCTCAAACTGTAAGTTTGGCTGGCATAGGAGAGATATTGTATTGCTTTCTCCTATTTACACAATTTCTCATATATTAGTCACCTACTGTTTTTTTTGTGTTCATACTAGCGCGAGTCTACTGTATCAGCTGTTTTATATAATGTTTTGTGAAAGTTTTTTCTATTTTCAGCTTTCTACATACAACTTTTACTGTTTTCTATATTTAAAAGAAAATTATTACGTTTTCTTATTACCAGGTGTTTTTGTCTGGGACGTAGAGGGTAAACGATACTACGACTTCCTCAGCGGCTATTCCACCAACAATTTCGGTCACTGCCACCCCAAGTTGTTGAAAACTTTTACAGAACAGGCCCACCAGCTCCATCATGTTTCTAGGGCATTTCATTCAAACGTCTTTGCAGAATATGCCGAAAAAATTACCAAGTTATTTGGGTACGATAAAATAGTTCCTATGAATACAGGTAAACATCAAATGTTTAATTAGTTTTTTCCTTGTAGGTAAATGTTGATTTAGGACTTGATATTAAACTTTATCTACTCTTTATTTACTGTTAATATACTCTGAAGATTGTCAACAAAATTTTGTTATTTTTATTGTACAGATAACGCAACATAACTGGGACCCTCACAACAAGCTCTTTCGTTTGATATGTCACTTGGTATTTTTTAAATTTTCTAATTTGCTCCCCAAAAATGACCCCTATCTTCAAAATGAATTTATTTACGCTACAGAAATTGATATGTGTACCAAATTTTAACTTTCAGTCCAGAAAAAACTATAGATCCTTCTTCAAGGGACAACAAGGACATCAGAATTAAAAAAAAGAATATTAAAAGGGATGATGTTTTTGACTTTTGTTGTGCCCAATTGCCAAAAGACCAAGTGAAAGCAAACGATATCATTATTTTTGTTTCAGGTGTCGAAGCATGTGACACTGCTTGTAAACTGTCAAGAAAATGGGGCTACAGAAAAAAGAGAATACCGATAAATTCGGCCAAAATAATATTCGCTACCGAAAATTTTTGGGGTCGTTCTTTGGCGGCCGTTTCGGCATCAACTGATCCCTTAAGTTTCGAAGAATTCGGGCCGTTTATGCCGGGCTTTAGTTGCGTCCCTTATAACGACCTCCACGCTCTAGAAGTACGTGTTTTTTTTTTTTAATGTAAATCTTTCATTGGATTAATATTTTTTTCAATTTCAGAACGCCCTTATTGACCCTCTAGTCTGCGCCTTTATGGTCGAGCCTATTCAAGGAGAAGCTGGCATAAAAGTACCTTCCGAAGGCTACCTGAAAGGCGTACGAGAACTTTGTACCAAATATAATGTCCTCTGGATTGCTGACGAAATACAAACTGGACTGGGAAGAACCGGGAAGAGATTAACGTGTGATTACGAAAACGTTAAGCCAGATATCTTGGTCTTGGCCAAAGCCCTTGGAGGTGGACTGTATCCAGTTTCAGCAGTTTTGGCCAATGACGATATCATGCTTGTTTTGGAACCAGGTAAAGTTCTGTTGGGTTAAAAAACAGACGAACGGGGATTAACTCATAGGGTTAGGTTAGGTTGGGTTAGGTCAACCCCAGAAACAGAACAACTATAGCTATCCTTATTTGGATCTTAAGCACCAGTTCTTTTGATTAAAAATTAGATAAATAACCACAGGTGATTTGCATTTTAATATGTTAATGTTCTTTTTAGGAACTCATGGTTCTACTTTTGGGGGTAATCCCCTGGCGTCTAAAATTGCTATAACTGCTTTGGACGTTTTGGAAGAAGAAAATATAGTCAGTAATTCTTTCAACATGGGGGAAAAACTTAGAAAAGGTTTGGAGGACTTGAAAACGAATCAGGCTGTTGTCGATATAAGAGGAAAAGGACTTCTAAATGCTATAGAACTTAATAGCAGTAAGTAGTTTGTGTGTGGAATTAATAATTAATAATTTTATAAAAATAGTAATTGCAAGGTCCAATTCATGAAATTAAAATCGTAGAATGTTTTGGAACATTTTAGATAATTTTTGACAAATCCAGTTCATTCCGAATAATTGTAGAACATTCGTCAACATTTTCTAGTATTCCGGAACATTCTACAGCATTCTTGAACATTCTGCAATATTCCTCTAACTTGTATAAAATTCTCATCCATAACTGTTACTCTCTAACTACCAAACACCTATCAAAACATTTTCTACTCGATTTATATGAAATACAGTGAATTAGACAAAGATAGATATACCTCATTATATATTTTTGCCACCCATTTCGAGTCGTAGTGATCAAAATCAAACTGTTTTATTATCGAGATCAATAGATGGCGATCAACAAAAGTGAAAACCCACAAAAAAAGTCGTGCATTTTTTTTACAGACATTCTTCATGCATGGGATGTCTTAATGGAACTAAAAAGTCGAGGAATTATAGCAAAACACACCCACGATGACATAATACGCTTATCACCGCCGTTAATTATTAACGAAGAACAAGTTGAAGAAACTGTTGATATAATAAAGAAAACCGTTAATGACATGACAAAGTAGATGTTATTCGTCATTTTCAAATTATTGTATATTTTGTAATAAAGGATTATATTTTTATATCCACTTCTTTTTTTTTCGCCCTGTATGTGTATTTTTGTATCACCCTGTACACATAAATGTAGGTATTCATAGTTTTTAGCAGATGGCTGCACTTCAATCGTTCAAAACAAACAAACATCGAAATTTTGACCTTAAAAGAAAAATTGTAATCGTTGACTGAAAATTGTGACATATTTGCACCAGCCGCCGTAGCTCAGTAGCGCAACATATAATGTTGAGAGGAAGTTAATTTTCTTACTACTTTAATCGTACAATTAGAAAATTTTTGAAGAAATCCCTACACGAATATCAATTGCTTATTTTATAAAGTAAACAATTATTAAGAATTGTTGTTTTGCGTTGTGGGTTACTAAGAAAAATATATTTATTTTAATTTTTCGTTAACGTTAATTAATAGCACGAATTTGATGGAACTAAACTTCAAAAAGAACGTTTTTTAATCAATATTAGTCTTTTCTGCTGTTTATATTTTTATAAATAAAACTGAGGCCGTCTACGGTAATGTTGTGGTAAACACATGCTTCTTGCATCTTTAAAAGTATTTTTTGTTTTTTGCACTAACAGTAAACCATTCCAACAGAAAAAATATTACGCATTAATTATTCTCGTACGTAAAACATAACATATTTTAATTATAAACAAACCAAACCTGATTTACCTACTTTGCTTAACCATACTACTTAAAATTTATTTTTACCTTTGAAAAGTGATTCCTGGTTCATTTCTCTCACTGTTACTTTTACAGCCATAAACAGAACACATCACCATTGTTTGAAACTAAAAATTCACTGCACAATTCACTAATACAGCACGTTTTAATGCTCTATATCACCGCAATGTCTCCCCTCAGAACATGGCATCAACAAAAATTGCCAGTCCTCACGGTAGAACGGAGAATTATGACATTACCAAATTACAACAATCGAATCTATGACGTTGATATTAATATCCAATCACATCTTGTTTGGTTTGGAAACTTACGTACGACAGCGCGACTGGTGGTTGTTTTTAGAACCCTCATTTTAAAGTTTTTTGCGAACAAATTCTGCATAAGACACCTATTGGAGTTCGGACTCCTTTGTTTTTTCTATAGTCTTCATGGTCACGATGCAAACAAACATCGACATGATTTTGACTTTTATTTACATTTTTAAATTATTAATTTTCTATTTCATAATAAGTTACATTCGCTTTTTTTCTTTACACCCTGTATGTGTATTTTGTTTCGCCCTGTACACATAAATGTAGGTATTTATAATTTTCTTGGATTGGCTACACTTTATTACCCATTCAAAACAAACATACATCGGCGTTGTCGAGTTTGACATTTAACTAACAGAAAAAAAGCAAATAAAAATGGAATTAAATTCGCAAAAACCAACTTATCAAATAAAATTGAGGCTATTAATTTATAAAACTTAGTCGCTTTTCGGACTATTGAAGCAACAGTTAATTAATTTATCAGTGATGATAGTGTTTAACGGTGTGTTTTATTGCGGTCGTGAAAATGAAAATTCTTTATTTAAATTATATCGGTTTGTTATTATTAAATATATTAAACCCCTCGTTAAGTGTAAATACGTGCCCCGAAAAGTGTTCATGCAGGGAAGTGCCCCAAAAGGATAAGCTTGTTTGGACAAAACTTCGCTGTGGTGATGTAGAAAAAATTAAACATTTAGATGAATTGAACCTACTAAACATCGCTAATGAAATCGTAAACTTGTAAGTCATTCTTTCTACCATTTCTTTTATGTTCAGAGTAACAGTTTTTTTTTAGAAACTTGTCAGACAATTACTTGACCACGTTCACCCCTAAAATACAATTTCTTGCCTTGCAAAGACTGTAAGTAAATACCGTTGTTTATATAATTCCTTACTAATTAAAATTGTGATTTTAGGGACCTAAGTAAAAATAAAATAGAAGCTTTACAAAACAAACAGTTTGAAGAAGTACCTAATCTTCGTCGGTTGGACATTTCTAATAACCTCATTAAGATTGTCGAACTTCAGGCTTTTGCTGGACTAAAGAACTTGGAAAGATTGAAATTAAATCAGAATTTTATAGCAACCATTCAGAAGGGAACTTTTAAAACGTTGACGTTTTTAAAGCAACTGTAAGTGTTTTGTTTATAACGTATTTTTTATAAATTAGTTCAGGCAACATAGCGAAAAACAATTAATATTTTGGACTGAAATTTAACAGTAAGCGGACGGCTACTGAGTCTGGGTACGTTTTTTTAAAACCCGAGAACTATAAAAAATAGTTTCTCGCTTATATTTAGAAAACTAGCAAACGAAGCGGATTATGTCCAATAGACAAATTGTAGAGAATTAAAAACCCTACAAAATGTTTTTTTCAGAAGTCAATTTGGACGATTCTTTACCTAAAAAAGTTGAAAAAATGATGAGAAAAAAATATTTAAAAAAAATCATATCTCGGATAATACAGAATATTTAAAAAATATATTTTGGCAAATTATAGCTAATGAGAAGCTCTTTGAAAGGAGCCCTAGGTTTAGTAGTTTTTGCATAATTACAATATTAGTAGTTTAAGACATTATTTTATTTATGTCACCATATTAACAGAAAAAATGCAATTTTAAATTATTTATTAAAATGAACTTCCATCAAGTAAGAGTTGAATCAATTAAATAAATGCAATTTTATTTATGTAAACGGTTTCTAAAAGTTGATATTACAGACTACAATTCCTCTATCTCAGTTTTTAAATAGAGTTGTTTAAATGTGCCAAAAAGACTTCCAAACTAAGAGCAAAACGTTTCAATAAAACGGCTTTTATTTGGGTTAAGGGTCGCAGCAGAGACGTGCTTATTATATAGACTGAGCATAAGTCGCAATTACTGTGAAAGGAAGTGAAGCCAAGACGGTAGGCAACCTTGATTTCCATGTGCAGGCAAGAAACATTTTAGTTCCATTTGAATAGCATTAAGCTGCGGGGAGTTTATAAAATAATTCAGTAACTTTCGGTAGGTAAAACATTTGATAGTCATAAATAGATATTTTACTAATGTATTTTTAATAATAATTTATATTTGCATATAATTTACATCATTAAACCACTTAAATAATGAATGTAAAATTAAGGAAGTTTGTCCAAAGCTAAAACAATGTCTTATTGTTATGATTTAAATTATGGTTACTTTACGTTCCTGTTTGTGTTTATGTTTCTTACATTCTTTTAATACGAATACAAATAGTAGTTATTGTGACCATAAATTATTATATTTTATTTCAATTCAGTTCGTTAAAAATGTGTCATATACCTTCCAGAAGCAGGTGGTGAAATTTCTACATCTAATGCAGCTTCACTAAAATTGTTACATATTTGCTATAAGATTGCTTACTATATTTTAAATTCTAATTTATTGTCAAAGAGAGCTATTTAAAACGACATTCAACAAATATATACTTGCGCACTAACAAAACCCTGATTGATATCTACTAAAAAGACATTTTCAAAACTAAAAAAATAAGATTTTTATGAAAACTATTTACTTGAATGTTTAAGCTCTGATTCTCATGCAAATGATTTTTTCTGTTTGATGTTGTTAGTTTGAACTTATTGAAAAGAAATATAGATGTAAGTATATGTATGTAGTAGTACCTTTTAGAGGATTTCTTGGATGTTGATGCAAAGTTTGTACTCTGGAAAATGCCGGAAGAATTTTTAAAGAAATATTTTTGACGTTAAAGAGGTACTTACACATCTTGACATAAAGTTTTTCGCCTCGATGGTGGAGGTACTGCTTTTTTAATTAAATGCTTCGGGAAATTAAAAATAGAGGGTACAGCGCCTTTCTGTAGCCTCCTTTTCCCAGCTGAATCAAAGAAATCAGTATTTAAAAAGTGCTCACTACAAACAACTGCGCGGTTTGAAGGGGTAAAGTTTTCGCGCCTCATCGCTTTGATCCACTGGTTTCGAATTACTGGATTCGTAGGAAACCTCAACAAAGCATATTCTTAGAAACGTTCAATTTATTAATTAATTATAGTTTTTTTACCTGTGAAACGAAACAGAGGAGTTTTTGTTAAATCTTTTTGTACAACCGTATGCGCAACAGGAAGAAACCATTTTTAATTATTAAAAATTAAAATCAAAATTTTAGTTATTCAGTCAGAATTTAATTAAATGTTAACAGACAACCACTTAGCACTCTAAAAAACACAACCACTACGTTTCAACTAAGACGCTAAAGTGGTATTTTGCGACGAAAACTTATCTTTTCGTCCATTAAGATAATGTTCCTCTTGCCTGCACATGGTATAATGTGTTGCCTACCGTATTGGCTTCAAAGAGTTACGCATAAACTTAGTCCAGTAAATGTACATGTCTCTGGGTCGCAGTTACGATTTGCAACCGAGATTTTTATTAGCTGCACGACTAATTGAAAAATTGAGTACCCGACTATTCAAAATTCAACCAAATGCTTTTTAAACTACAAATACATTTGATCTCCATATGAACATTTCGTGAATTAAAGTAAATAATGCTAAAAGAAGTACAAATAGGAATAATTTATATGAAGCATTTTTATCGATAAGCCCAACATTAACATCATCTGGAAGAGCATTTTCAGTAGCTGGCAATTCAGTTAATAAAATTCAGAAAAGATTAAGCACGAATACTGTGAACGCTTTAGTATTTTTAAGATATTAATTCACTAAAAATAATTAAGTGTTTTGGGTCTTATGAATTTCTTTTTGTTTTTATTCTAGTAGATATTAATATTTCGGGTATTTTGCAATCTCTAGTTACAATCGCTTCGTTCGATTCCAGGCGCTAGCTGATCCGTCTCGCGCTGACTTTGGGAGCATTTTTGGCACATTTCAACAGCTCTGTTTAAAAACTGAGATAGAGAAACTATAGCCTGTAAATTTCCTCATTAAGAAACTATTTACAAAATTAAAATCGCACTTTCTCTGTTAATAATAGTAACATGAACAAAATAATACCTTAAATTGCTAATATTGTAATTATACAAAAACTACTAAAGCTACGGGTTTCCTTCGGGGCTCATTTGCAAGTACTTCTCATTAGCTATAATTTGACGTAATATTTTTTCTTAACATACCAAATTACCCTTTTTTATCATTTCTTCGATGTTTCTCGGACTTGGGAAAAAACATTTTGTTTGACTAGTTTTCTAAATATTAGAAAGAAACAAAAAAATTGTTGTTACAGTTCTTGGTGCTCAAAAACACGTACCCGGACTCAACAGCTGTTTCTACAATCTACCATCTATCCTACATATGATGGCAAAATCGGTTTGCTATTAATTAAATTTTAGTACGTAAAAAAACTGTATTTCCTGGACTAAAAGTTTCGTTAATTATTTTACTTGCACGGTCACCCGGTTTTTTGGCCGTAGAATATCTAAAAATCAACCTCTTGTTTGATTAAATTTTTTAATAACAAACAAAAAACAGTTGTTTGTACATACATTAGTTTCTTCACTAGATTACTGTTTTAGTGACATTTCAAACAATCCATTGACATGCAATTGTGAGTTATTATGGTTGTTAGAGTGGACGCAAAAGCAATCTGTTAAAATTCTTTCCAATCCTAAATGCAGTTCGCCAGCTGCATTTAAAGGGGTTCCCCTAAGAAAGTTAAAGATTGGTACCGACATACATTGCAAATCTCCCGCTGGAAACAAGGAGATTCCAATGATTGATTTACATTTAAGAAACGACCAAGTTTTGTTTGAAGGAGATTCGTTCAGACTTAAATGCATATCGCCTTTTATACCAGATACTTATCAATCTGAAACCAGAACGAAATCCGACCTGCTTTGGTTCTGGCAAAGTAGTCAGAAAGATGTCGTAAGATCTTTCCACACAAACAATTATTTCTATTCGGAAAAGGGCATCATAGAAAGTGAAATTGTAATCCCAAAAGTAAACCAAAATTACTCAGGTTTGTTAAACTGTCAAAGATCTACCGACGAAGGAAACTTTACTAAGGCAATAAACTTGATAATTATATCAAAAAATAGCAAATTTTGTGAAATGTCGTCGACAATAACTAATAAGGGAAGTTACTATTGGCCCAAAACACTTGTCAACAACACAGTTTTCTTGCCGTGTGAATTCGTACAAGTCAACGGTCAAATTTCTGAACAACAAGCGTCTTACTATTGCTCTTCAGAAGGCCAGTGGAAAAGCCTCAACACCTCTATGTGTACATACACTTCAGACACTACAAGGATTCTCGAACAATTTTCTAAAGATAATTTAAGCGTAAACCCAGCGAACATTTACGAAAGTGCGAGACATTTTAGGAACTATACAACTAAATTGAGATTGTTAAAAGACGTTATGGATTTAGTCTTCGTAGTAAGGACGATCAGAAATTATATTCCGTATCTTTCTTTTGATAAAGAGTTGGGAAACATTTTGGTCGACGTCGTTAACTTACTGATGACTTTGCCGGAAAACTATTTGAGAAAAGCCGACGAAGTGGATGGAAGTTTAGATAAAATAGTAAAAGCTGTGGAAGATATTGTGTCGCATAACAGCACATCTTCACTGCACAAGGTAAATAAATAAATAAAACTTTTCTTCTCAAGGTAATTAATTAATAGTACATTTTCCTTACTTGTAGAATAACATTGTTGCTGAAGAATTTCTGATAAAAAAAGAAGCCTTCGTCGGTATGACGTGTTCGTGGTATTCAAGTGCTCCGAACAATTCAGATCGGTTGTTTTATTGCGTTACGTCGTCAAGCCCCACCGTTGCCACTGGAATATTGAACAGGAAGATTGACGCGTCCGTACAAATTCCAGCGTCTTTGTTTATTCAGTTGAAAGACCAGGAAGAATCAGTCGAAACGCCGGAAGATATTCATCGGCTGTTAGTGGTAATGATGGCAAATGGAAAGCTGTTTTCCTTGGACGATTCGTTAAAGGGTTCCAAAGCTATTACGTTACCAGTAGTTGGAGTCAAGTTGGGTAAGTAGGAAATGCTAATTTGGAAATACAATAATCTGTTGTAGAAATTGTCTAAAAAAAATTAATCGCATTTATGAAATCGTAAATTAATTGTTAAAATGAAAGGAAATGTATTTTATAGATTTATGGGTACATTTGGCGTTCACAAACAAATATTTCAATAATTTAAAGGTGATTCGTGCGAGTCGCGGATAGTCGTCGGGACGAATTCAGCCGGCATAAATATTAAATCGTCAAAATTTACCGTTTTCTTATTTTTTCCTTTGTGTACACACAATTACCCTTCTTGATGCCAAATTTCAATATTCTAGGTCATCTGGAAGTGGCTTAGGTTTTAGATCTATATGTTAGTCAGTAAATGACAAAAAGGCCAATTTTTAGACGTTAATATCTTAATAACCGTTTGGGCTATATTTATAAAATTCATGTGTCTATAATAAATAAATTTTGAGTTATTAGGGATCAAAAGTGGCTCCAAATGGTTCGTGTAATGAAAAAAACGGTTGCTGCTCGCCAGTTCTTCTAGTTTTTTCAACTTAATTCATTTATAGTTTGTTTTGGAGTTCCTCTAGATTCACAGTTAGGACCTCTTTTATTTACATTATTTAGTAGCTGAAAAATTCCCAAAATCTGACTACAAAATTTTATTTTGAACTTAAGCTTCACTTCAGAAATATAACTAACCGAAAATCTCATCCTCTGTTTACATAATGAACATTTGTACTAATCGTAAGTAAGTTTTAAATATATTTGAATCTGATTCAAATTCTTTTGATTCAGCCAACTCAACTTCCGTTTCCAATTTAACGGAACCGATTTATGTTATGCTTCGGACTCCGACAACTTACTACGACTCCACAGCGTCAAGCCCCGTATGGTGGGATCCAGATGCGAACGATGGACTGGGTAACTGGACGTCCGAAGGTTGCCAATTCAGCCACGAGATCCGCGAGAATCTGATATTCAGTTGCAAAAGTCTCGGCTACTACGCCTTTCTGGAGGACGTCACTAAGTACAACGTGATAGAAACGGGGGCGAAATTTAAATTGTCACATCCGGCAATCTACGTCGGTAGTTTCGTGCTATTTTCTTGCCTTCTGGTGACAATTACAACGTACGCGTTCTGTTACGTGTCGATACAGATGCCGAAAAAGGCCAAACACTCGCTGATCAATCTGTGGATCGTTATAATGATGTTAGTGTACATTTACGTGTTTGGAATCTATCAAACTGAAGACACCTTTTTGTGCCAAATAGTCGGAATCGTGTTGCATTATTTAACGCTGTCGTCGTTGCTGTGGATCGTGGTGGGCGCGAGCACAATGTACAGACGTTTGAACAAGAGCGACGCCATAGATCTGAACGATGACGAGCTGCCCTCGGATCAGCCGATCCAAAAGCCGATTCTGGGTTTGTATTTAGTCGGTTGGGGCGTAGCACTTATAGTGTGCGGCATCTCGAGTGCGGTAAATATGAAGGAGTATGCCGCGTACGACTTTTGCTTCCTAAACTCACCGCCTGCGCTGAGTGCGCTCTTTATTCCTACGGTTATCCTTTATGCCCTGCTCGGGATTTTGTTTCTGCTCATTCGATGTACCATATACAACACGGACGTAAATGGGCACTTGAGTGAAGGCACCCAAGCCACCGAGAACGTGGATTTAGATTTGTTAGAACCGAATTTTCAAAATAACGACAGACACAGTATTCTTTCTGTAAAAACGAGATCAAGCGAAATAGAAGATCAGGAGCATTCTCCCTCTGCGCAACTGAAGGCTCAAGTTATATTTTTGTTGATATACACGGTCGCTTGGTTGTGTTGCGCCTTTGCCACGTCCACGCCCTTCCATTTGGAGCACGAAGCCGAGATTTTCAGCGTTCTTTACGCGGTTTTCGCGTCGCTTTTGGGAGGATTTACGTTCTTCTTCTACTGCGTTGCAAGAAGCGACATACGCAGCAGGTGGTTGAGCTGTAAGAGAAACAAGACGGCATATTTTCGCACCAGAAACGTATCCGACACGTCCCAAAATATCCAAATACAACCGTTACCGTTGCCCTCCGTGAGCAATCAGAATGCCGAGGCTCAGGTGACTTCGAGATCGAGCAGTAGAAGCTCGACAAAAACCAAATCGAACAACAGCAACCTTTTGAAAGCGGTCGCTAACGTGAAAGCTGCTGCGAAATTCGAAGAAGCGTCAAGCGCTGATAAGATAAACAACATGAATTTGGTACTCCTTCACACTCAACAGTATCGCATAGGCATTCCGGTGCCCAACATAATAGAGAATCCGGCCAGTTCGGTGCAGATGTTCTACAATCCTTATCAGAGCACTGTTGCTAGGAAGTTTTTCCGGAAACAAAGGCAGCACATGATGAAACGCAACAATTTCCCCGTTCGGAAGTGCGACAGCGACACGACGTCTGTCCTTTCCGTGCCCAAATCGAACAACGGCGCCGAACAGAACATTTTCGGAACTAGTTCTAAAGTAAACAACACAAACATCCACGTAGAACGAATAAAAAGGAGCAAGCATCGCAATCCGAACATTTATTCCGATAGTTGCGAAGACTTGAGTCTTCCTATTGATAAGATGGCGATTAATACTGAACGCATTCGAAGGCGGGAATACCCTCGACATCGTGCTAAGAAAAAGCAGAACGTTGCGCGCATCAAAGAAGAACTGGAGACGCCGAACATGCGCACTGTTTCTCAACAGTGCAGTCTCGAGTATACATCGGATACTTCAGCACTGGATGTTGCCCAGATGCCTCTCGATACATTTGAATTGCCCAAAACGGTGGACGAGGATAAGCAGAGCTTAAGTCCAGCGAAATCGGTCGAGTCTAAGGAAGCACTGCCTTCGACTGATTTTAAACGCGCTCAGAGTCGAGCTAGTAGCTTTTCGGCTAGCGAATTGGACGAATTGTATCAGCAGATACGTAGAGGTAAGAGTTCGGCTAAAGTGAAGCAAAAGGGACATTTGAAATGTCACAGCCCTTGGCTATCCGACTCGGAAATACATTCGTATGCGGACGAAGAAGTAAGAAGGGCACGAACTATTTATAGCCTGGATGAATTCGATGATAATGTGGAAACTACGGTTTAACATGGAGATTGATAGAGCTTTTTGCTTTGCTTTGAGCTTTAAATGTTTCCGTATTTTAAACGAAAGAGAATCTATAGGTAATGAGAGATCTGTTTTACATTATATTTCTGTGTATTTTTATTTATGAAACCTGAACTAAAGCAGCTAAAAACGTCACAGACTGGTTAGTAGTACAATTTTTTTTATTTAGTGCAAGTATTTGCAAACTTAGGTCTTAGATGAAATTAGTTCCTTTGTTTCCAGTATAAAACAAATCAGTAAAAGTAGAAATTTATCCTAGTTCAAAAATCCATTATTATAGAAAGTTCCATTTCGCACTGAACTTTTATTCGAAATATTTTCCCTATTATAGACCGATTCGGCCGTAGTGACTCGCCCTGTATATGTTTTTTTAATTACAACTTTTTTTAATAATTAATATGTGTACAAACCAACTTGCCTTTGTAACAAAAAGAAAAAGAGAGAAGAACGTATTCTGTGCTCAATAAATGTTTGTTACTGTAAGGAGCTAATTCAGTAATGTTTATGTTTGTTAAGTCTTCCAAAATTATTTAAAAATTGTCTCGTTGCAATAACAAACTCATTTACAAGATGCATGTCGTATGTAATATATTAAATGTATGATAAAAAGTGCATTATGTGTGATTTAATTGAAAATAATATATATATAATATATATGTGCAGGGTGTTATTTTTATAAGCAACAATATTTTTAATCGACAAATTAATATGTTACAGTCAAAAAACTTGCAGTTAGTTAAAATTAATTTAGGAAATCACCAAAAACTCCGCACATTTTTTTTTTTAACTTTACTTAGGAGTGAGGTAAATGTTTCATTTAGTATACACAGGGTGTTAATGTATATTATAAAGTAAACTACTACTACTACGTTTTTTTACTGTATTTATTATACTTCTTTGCAAATAATAGTAGTTATCAAGCAGGTCTAAAGTAATTTAATCCTTTCAAATTTGAAAAAAAATAATTGGTCAGGTTAGGTTACTATTACTGTTTGGTCTTTCTTTTCAGACTGTTCTGAAAAGAATTCCTTCTTGGATCGTAATAAATTAATTTTGTTTTTTCTTTTTTAAAAAAAGGGCTTTCCAAAAACTACCTATAATAAAAAAGTTGTTATAAATACGTGTACTTATTAAAAGCATAATTGTTGCAAATGGAAACTAAATACTCTTCAAATATTATATATAAATAATGATATAGTTAATACTGTATTGTTTTAATTATTGCACGATTGCGGCAGATATGGCGTACAATTTTAAGACTGTGTTTTATATATTATACATAAACGTATCCGTAGTTTTGCTATACATACATACATTTCAATGTAGTTTTAATTATATATTTATAATTATCAAATAAATGTGCCAAAAACATTTTGCGCTTGAATTTATAATGACCGAATCGTATATCCCAAAAAAAAATTTATTCGGGGGTGTATCAATTATAATAATTTAATTTCATGTTGATAAAATGTACCGTAGGGCTGATAAAAGCCAATAACCAACAACTATTGATAAAAATAACTTTACGCAACGTTTCGACCGTAAATTTGGGTCTTAATCACAAACTTGTTGATTTTATTAAGTGTTAGACTGATGATTATCGAGATGTCGCATAATTGAAGTTATTTTCATCAACAGTTATTGATTAATATCGAGATTAACTTATATTGATCTTAGGAAAATGTTTCAAGTAAAAAATTGGGTGCAAACAATTTTTAAAGCTTTCGAAGATATCCTAAGGACTGATAAAAGTTTATTTTAACACCTATCTGTCTGTTGAAATAACACTTTTATTTACAATTGAATACGAGGCTCGATTATAATTTTTTTTTTATTAAAGTTTATAGCCAAATAACGCAATTACCGTAGGCCTACACATTTTAACAAAATACTCTGAAACAAAAGGCACTATAAATTTTTGCAGAAGTTTTTCTAGTACCAAAAGGAATTATATAATAACAAAAAAAAAGTATGAGTTTTATGTTAAGGACAGTTGTTTTTCCGTTCGGGCTTTACCCGGCTATGTCCTTTATTCAGCGCAATGTTTAAAAGTGCGCGTTTGCACTCGCTTTTGATATGCCAATTAAAATGTATAAAAAACTTATAATTCGGTATTGTATCGGATAATTTAGCATGACTGATTACCACATAAACACTCCCGGTATTATTTGGAGTCATGTGTAAATATTATCACCTTATCTGTTACTAACAAATTCAATTCACAGTATGTTTAACCTTTAACGAAATTATTAAAAATAAACGAGGCAGACCGCAGACTCAATTGTGGGATATTATGGATAAATCAACCGGTAAAAATATGTTTGAGTTGATTTTTGAATTATTTTTTTAATGTTTTATTTTCCAGAACGACGTCGAACACTTATATTCATAACGATTGTGATTTTGTTCGTCGTGACGATAGTTTTAACAGCGCTATTTGTTTTGTTTTTGGTTGAAGAGGGAACGCAACAAATTATCCTTTTAATTCTGTTGGGATTGATGGTATTGGTCGGTATTTTGGCTTGTGCTGTTGTGGAGGCGCACAGGAGGAAAGCGGCCGTCAGAAAAGAACAAAGTGCGCACTTGTGGGTTCAGCGCACCTTTGAAGAGCAAAGGGAACAATATAACGCTACAGCTCCGCCCATGAGCGCACGAACGTCTTGGGCTTTAACCTCCCCCTGGAGATCCCAAAGGGATACGTCTTTACCTCCTTATTCACCCCCACACTCCCCAAGAAACAATAGATAAGAAGTGTAATATTACTAGTCGACATGTGATTTTTTAGTATTAATTGTGTAGGATATGGAAACGAAGTTAGTTAAAAAACTCAGATTTTGATCAATATATTCAATTTATTATGATAGGAACAGATGTTGATTAAAGAGACACTTCAGTTAGCAAATTTATGATTTTTCCAAATATACATACTTTAAAGTTCACAAAGTTGATTTCATTTGAGCTTCAATTTCTTAGTTGTCTGATTTGGCTGTTCAAATTTACTTTTATAATTCCGTATACTTTTATAAATTTCAGGATTATCTACAGAACTTGGCGCTCATTTAGATCTCAATTCATTTTCAGATTTTTGTTTTTTATGGGGTATCATTACTTTTTATAAAAAAACTAATTCAGACAGCATAATTATTAAATCGTAAAAATTCAACGTTTTCTAATTTTTTCCTTTGTACACGCAATTGTCCTTCTTGACGCCAAATTTCAATTTTCTAGGTCATTTGGAAGTGGCTTAGGTTTTTGATTTATGTCGGTCAGTCAATGATAAAAATTCTAACTTAGACGTTAATATCTCAATAACAATTTAAGCTGTATTTATGAAGTTGGGGTTTTCAGTTAATGTAACGGGTGTTAATAAATAAACCAAATTTCATTTGTCTATGTTAAATAGATTTTGAGTTATTAAGGGGTCAAAAGTGGCTCCAAATGGTTCGTGTTCGCCAGTTCCTCTGTTTAGATTTTTGTAGTAAAATATAAATTTAAAAAAAGAGTAGCTACATGTAACCTGGCTTATTATAAAAATCAAAATCGACTTGTTAAACGATTCATTGAAATTAAATTCTAACAAGACTAATAATCTGATTCTAATAAATTGAATGGATTGCACAAAATCTGAATCACGTATTTTAATTACTAGTACTTAAGCTGATTAATTTAGGCATTAATGAAATGGCTTATAACTGAGCTTGAGTTTTTAATTAAATATTAAATTTTACTTCTAACAAAATTGGTAAATAACATGTATATTAAGATTTAGTAAAAAATTTCATCAATGTAGTTTGATTAGCAACAGGTTTTTTAGATTTGTTGCCTTTTGGTTTTGATAATCCATTACTACTGGCTACATTTTTAGACTTTGCTTCACGTATATCGTTAACTTTAGATGCCTTATTATCCTTACTCTCTGTTTTGACTTCTTTAACTTCATTTTCCTTTTCATCTTCAGATTCATCATCCACAGTTACCCATTCTTTACGAGTCATGAGGTAACCATCTTCATCAGTGTATGTCTGATTAATTAGTTTTCTTCTTTTGTTCTTTGGACCCAGGTCCGGTTTTGGTTTGAAAACCAATTCTTCCTCTTCATCTGAAACATGTGTAGGCTCTTGGTGTTCTTCTTGATCATCATTGGCAAAAATATCATCACTGTCCGAATCGTTTGGTTCCACGATCCTTCTTCTTTGTTTTTTATTTTTTCCACTAGAATTATCTGTATCACGTTTTCTTTTGTTCCTTGATTTTTTTGCTTTTGGAATTTTATTTATTATATCCTTTGGAACCCTCTTTTCTTCTTCGCTATCATCACTATCTATAATATTTAAGTTGTCCTTATTTTTGTTAATTTCTTTTGTATTTTTTTCCTCTGCAATTGACTCGGTTTCATTCTGTTTTGTATCACTTTTAGAAAGACAATTATCAGACTGAGGTTTTTTCTGTTTTTCTGGCATTTTTGATATAAAACTTGCAATTCCTTTGGAACTTCCGTTCTCTTTTTTAGCAGCATTATTTGCAGATGTTTTAATTTCATTTTTCTTATTAGAAACATCACTATTGCTTGCACTTTTAGTGCTCTTACTAAATAATGAAGGTTTTTGGTTAGTGATGTCAGTTTTCTTCAAGGCAGGAAGTGGAGCCTTCTGTTTTAGATTCCTCTTGCTGCATCGTTTATTTGTTATGATTCCTTGAATATCAACCTTTGTTTCAGAATTAATTAATAAATCTTTAAAATTGGTTTCATTCTTTTTGTAAACACTGTAAATAAACTTGCAAGACACATTTGTGAACTTATTGAACTTGTCTTCAAGCTCATATTGTGTAATAAGTAATGCACGACACGAATCATCTTCTAACTTGCCAGAAACCCAATAAATAACTTCTAAATCGCTTCTTTTGCCAGTTTTAATATATTTTTCTAATAGATTTTTCGAATTTTCTACGCTTATATTCAACGTTTTACTTAACCACTTAAATGTAACCACTTTGTCTTCGTCGTACACAAATTCGCTCAGTTGTTTTAAGTGCTGTGATTCAGTATCCGAATCCATATCATAAAAATGATTTTTTTTTTTTTACTAATTACACTCGTTTACAATAAATATTATTAAAAAAAAACAATGATTAGTTCTCATTTGACTTATTTACCCTCGTTGTTTATAAACTTTTCGCGGTTAAGTTCGTTAAGTTCATTTGTCAGTGCAGTACACTCTTGGCAGTACACGTACATATCATGTACATATAAAACTAAAATAAATTTTGACATTTGTTTCAATCATACACACAGAGTTTCGATGTAGGATTTATTAATACCAAATTAATACCATAGATCTGTAGTGTCTGTGCAGTCAATAGTCGCGCATTTTATAAATTTTATATCGGTTTATTAATCATACGATACTCTTAATTTTTAAATCAACTGCTTAAAAACCTAGATTACTGATGAAGCAATATGCTAATGTTATGTTTTCGATATAAATATTAAAGCTACATTTCATTTTGCTACCTTTGTTTTGTATGTAAATTTATCAATCTATCTATATTTATCAAAAATCAATTGACAGAAATGTACGAATTTCTTCCTATTGTTCGCATTTGTTAATTTTAACCTAAAATTTTTATTCAAAAACCTCTTATATTATTATATCTTTGTTGTTTAAGAGCCGTGTTATAAACTCAATTGTTTATTTTTAAATAGTTAATAAGCTAATATGACACTACTACGAGTAAAATCAATTTTTCGGTTGAAATTTACATTTAAAGGCGTTGATAAATTATAATGTTTGACAACGTTGGTTTGTTTTAGTTTGCGGAACTTTTGCCACATTCTACTTCTTATGCGCTTTCTATGATACACTGACATTTTGTGTTGTCACCTTGACACTTTTTCAACCGTTTTTAAATTTTTGAAATTAAAAAACATTGTTAATAAGTTTGTAATAAAAAGTTATTAATGCGAAAAAATGTAAAAACGAAGAACAAATAATATATTTTAAGAGGATTCTGAGGAATTTTTCAGTGACTGTTTTACTTAATGCTAAGTGAAGTTTTTCTGCAAAGTAAGATTTATTATTATTTCCAGTGTATACATTTGTATACAATTTCGTGAACTAAACCTTTACAATAAAATACAGAAAAATTTGAAAATAAAACCAACCAAATTGACAAAAAACTAACTTAACCTAACAAGTGGCAACGTATTTTCTTATTTTATAAAATATACTATGTATTTTAAGTTATAAAAATTTAATTTTGTTGCTAATATGACATTTACAATCAATTGTTCGTTATTGGCGATGTTAGTTTTTATCAGTTTCTATTGACGGTAACTATGTACCTATTTTATTTTGTTTTATAAAAAATGAATGATGCTCGTTAATTATCTTATCTATGTTAATTATTTTTATTTTTGCAATTAAGTGTAGAATCGACTTTCAAGTAATATCTTCAACATTAAGATTCTTCCATATCATAAGAAAAATGGGAAAAACTAATATTAGTCGTACATACAAAAGAAGATCTGCTACTGATGTTGTTAATAGTCTGTTTGCGAGAAACATTACCAAAAGGAAGACTGAAAAAATTAAGCGGAAGAAAAAAGTGAAGAAGGCCTTTAAAAGAATTGATGTCAGTGAACTACCACCTATAGATCACAATCATCACTTATTAAATGACTCATTCAACAATGATTCTCCCGTTACTGATATGTTCGATCATGTAAAACAAACAGAAGTTTATAACCATGTAAATTATAAACCTGTAGTAAAATATTTTAGTTCGGGTAGTGAAGCTTCAAAACTTAATAAGACTAATAGTTTACCTAGTATTACTATAATTAATCCGACCCCTGTAAAACGAGAAAGGCGACCTAGGAAAGTTATAACTAAAAAGAATAACAAAGAAGTATTAAATAATTCAAAATGTTGCATACACGGTAAGAATAACAGTTCAGAAGAACAGAAAACATTAGATAAGTCGGTTAATGTGCAATTATCAATCGAAAAAAGACAACCGGAGAATGTACGGATCGATTCATTGAATATTACATGTAGCAAATTGTCTTTAGAAAACGATGTGTTGGGATCGCTTATAAAATTAGCCGAACCACCGAATGAATTAAACGAGAAATTTTTAGACAACATAACACACATCACGAGTACACCTTTAGAACCCTTCAATCGAAGGCAAATTGATCACAGCTGTTTGTCTCCAATTCTTTCGAAAAGCAAGAAGTTCCCATCCGAATCAGTTGGTTTGTCTTCTATTGATTGTTCAGTGGAAAAGACACTCGACGAAATCAAAAAATGGGATTACGTCGTCCCCGACTTTAATTATTCCATTCCAAGAAATAACTCGACCCCGAAAAGAAAGACAAATAGGAAAAAGGAAATTTATTGGAATCCTAAATCGCAAGAATCGATTATTTTAAAAGACTGCTATGTAAAACTGACCCGCTGCGTGGAACTAGAACAAAGGATCGATTTCAAATTAAATTGCAGTCCGTTTGTTAAACTGGATCGTGTAATTGATATTTTAGGTATAAACGGAACTATCAATTTAAAAAATAGCACCTGCGAAAGTAGTACAAACTTAAGAGTAAGTGAAAAATTAAAAAGTAAGCCGAGAAAAAGAAGGCCTTCCTTAAAAGCGCACAAAAAGTATTCGTTCTGTTATGAAGTAGACAGTCTCTACAAATTGCCACAAGAAAAAACTATAATTTCCAGTAATGCATTTTCGTTGAAAAAAAAATTGAGAAAAAAATATCGTAAAGTAACGTATAACTTGCCCCCAAATGTCAGTAAAAAAGACATAAAACAGCCTCTCGTTTTACTAACACCAATGCATAAACTGGAAACTACCCGAAAAACGAGAAACAACCGCAAATCTTCACTTAAAGTCAAAAACATTACGACAAGCATTTATTCTGATATTTCTGCCGTAGACAAAGAAATCTACGTGACCGTCAACGACATTGTAAAAACAACGCTATATACTCCTATCAGAAGTTATATCACAACGAGAAGAAAAATAAACAATAACGCTACTGAAAGTCCAGTACAAACACCTCTCCTTATTAACAATTCGAGACAGAACGAATGCTACGTAAAAATGTATCATTCAAATCGTCTGACTGGTATTGACATGAGGAAGTCCACAAGTTTCAAAAATTTCGACGCTGATAACAACACAAAAAAACAATCAGTATGTCCAGTAAACAACGATCTGTCTAAACCGGAAGGGCTTTCAGATACGAGAAGAATATTAAATGAAGATATCACAAAACTTCTTCAATCTCCACTTAGCGATTATGTTAAAAGTAAATGGGTAAATAATCATGAAAGGTACAATTTTTCATCGGACTTGTTCGATAGCGAACCAGAGTACAGTTCCCCAAAAAAAGGCAACAACAATTCAATTGCCCAAAACAAGACTAAATCACACTCAATTTCTAAAACGGATTACGTAGATCGCTACAGGATGAGTCCATCAACTAAATCTTTTGTTAGTACATCGACACAGACTGATGATCTCTTCATGGACGTTTCTAAAAGTATTTACGAAACCCGAAAGTCATCAGCAATAATTATTGAAAACACTGGAATAGATGTTCCAGATGATTCAACAGCCACCGGAACAGTTAACACGGAAGATCCTCTTGCTATTGCTTCCAGAAGTCTCCTTGATGCTAAAATCACTCACAGAAGTAAAGAGAAAAAAATTACAGAGGATGTCATCGACTTAAGTAATTCTTTCTGCAGCAACGACGAAAATGACGATTTTGTAATGCCGATGGTGCCTTTGAAAAATTTGAAACCACCATCTATGCCCGTTATAAAACCAGGAAAATCGTACAAACGATCGCTATCGTTTTTCAGGAGAAGTTCCTCCCAACTTTTGAACGCACCAGTTGCCTCAAGAAATGGTACGTAATAAAAAAGGGCCGCTTTAAAACGGTATTTTTATTAGTGAATATTTAGGAGGAAGTTGCGGTTCTCTCGTTTCGAACGTTGGGAAAACAAGGGACTCTAGTAGCAGGAGAAGACTCAGCAAGGTGTCTCTGTCTCAGGAATTCAGGGGATTTCCAAGGAATGGGGAGGATCTGTTGGAGTCTTTTGCAGTCGTTTCCACGGGTAAAGTAATTTGCTTTCGTATATTATTAAGAATTTGTTGACAAGGAATTTAAATAGATTTTTCTGAACGTGTCTGCGTATTTCATGATAGAATTTCAAAAATACTCTACGAGCAATTTATTTGGAAATAAGGTTGTTCTGTGTACTTTCTAATTAATAAATAATAAACAACGATGTGAGTTATTACCTGGAAACTATTTATAATTATTATTTATTGAACGAATTTAAACCAATTAAAATCCCATCAAAATAAATGCAAATAATTTCTATTATAATATTATTAAAAGTTACATGATTACCCAAATGATTTGTACATGGGGAAAGACCTAATTAATAAGGGAGTTATTTTGTTATAATGATGGATCTACTATTGTATTTTTCATAATAATTATTGATTACTTACCAGTACTTATTTCGTACTTATAATTTATGAAAAATTAATTGCCATATTATGTAATCTTTCTCTATTCGATTCGTTAGACAGACATATTCAGGGAGTTCTTATACGCCGAATCCTAAAACATTGATTGAATTTTTATCATAAGAAATAGGTTTTTATTTAAGGAATTGTTTTGTGGTTACTTGCAGTTACACTGTTTGATTTATAAAATTTATTTTGAAAATCGAACCTGCCCTCCCATCGTTCTTCTGCTGACAATTCGGGGATCATTTTTGTGTCAAATAAAAATTATTCATCCTAAATTTTAGTTCAAAACGTAGTATAGGTATCGAGTTATTTAGAAAAATCTTTTTTTTAATAGTAAATATATTTTTTTTAATCAAATGCTTGAAAGTAAAGAACATAAAAAAGTATTTTATTGTTTCCGAAATTTAAAGCCAAGTTTAAAAAAAATTATTTACCCATTCTCAAAATTTTTTATTAGTAGAAAATTATGTAAATAACAATTTTTTAACATAAAATGAATATTGTAATATAGAGATACCCACAATATTAAGAAATATGTTAAAGAAATTAAAAAATCGATTATAATCATCTTTATTAATTAGTACACAATTTTCTTGTATTATTGAAAATACTACTCAAAATTTGTGCTGGTTTTACAAGTTTTGATGAATATCCCTGTATTACCTATATCATGCATTTACTGTTAATTAATTTATATAACTTTCTAGTATGTATTTAAATTTCATTAGTGATAAAAAAATTAGTATTTATTTTTCCACAAAATTGAAGGAATTGAAAAAAAGTACCCTAAGCATAAAGTACTGTAAAAGACGTTATCTATGTAAATTTGGTGTTTGCATGTTTTCTAGAATGCAGTTTAAAAATTACTAGTTTTATTTAAGTATTTCTCAGTTTTAAATTTTAAAATCGTAACAAAAATGCTTTTTTTTCCGTTTAATTATTTAAGAAAAAATAACTATTTTTTGAGTTGCATTAATAACGCTTATTAGGGTATTATTTTATTAATTAAAGAGTAACTGGGCACGTAATTGGATCAGCTGATATTAGCAAAAAATTATTGATTGCTTTGTAATTTGTACTGACGATGAGAATCGTCATGTGGTCGTTGGGCTATTGATCACACTAGATAGAATTGCTATTTTTTTCGTAAGGTTTAAGGTCACGACTGTCACCTTGCAATATGTCCTTGGCATGCGTTCGAGGCTATCTTACTGCGTTACAAAATAAAATAATAAGGACTTACGTACTTTACAACAAAATGAAACTTTTTGATATGGATTTAACAGTTTTTACCCCTTTGGGAAATTCAAAATACCTATAATGTTGGAGTCTATAAAGTACTTAAATATTGTAATATACAAAATAAAACGCAGATCAGTTAGGTACAAAAAAATGCTATTCATAATATACCTAATCCGTGTTTTTATTAAACAATTCGTAAAATTTTGTAAAAAAAATTTTTCAAATCATACTCGATAAACGTCGGCAATTTTTGTTAGTGGTTGTTGTTATGTTATGGTTTAGAACTTGTATGTTTATTATCTTTGAAATTAAACAACAACATTTTTGTTTTGTAATGCAGACATTGTACTATGTGATTCGTTTAATCGAAAATAGATTCCTTGTCGGCAGTAATAAATACAATTACATGACGATAACTAAATACATAGATAAAGTGATAAATAATGAGATCATTTAAAAGTTAAATATGTATTTAAGTAATGATTTAATTAATTAATGCGTATATCTACTGCCAAATATTCTTTACCAAAATATCAATTAATTACAATGGGTTTAATATTTTACGACGAATTCGCATTAAACGCAAAATTTAAAGGCGTCTTTGTTCACTAATTTGTATACCTACGATGAGTGGTTTCTGAGATAATTTAATTTATAGAAAAAAAATCGCTACCGCAACCCAAATTATAAAAAATCATAACTTCCACATATGTAATATGGCTTGGAGTGTTGAATTTTTTACCAGTAATAGCTCAAAAATGTGTACAGGGCGGTCAGAAAAAAATTCTAAATTTTAAAAACTGCAAACTTGAATAACTTCGAAAAATTTACTTTAATTTTTTTTGAACGCCCTGTATAAATCATTAAGTTCAATTTTGTCAAGGCGTTAGCTTTGAGATTCAGCGATTACTGGTAAAAATTTCAACACTGTAAGTCGTATTTGTGGAAGTTATGATTTTTTATAATATAGAGGTTGCGGTCGCGATTTTTTTTTTATAAATTAAATTAACTCAGAAATCGCTCATTGTAGGTTCGCTCGAGACTGCAACGACTGCAACTGAGTAAGGTATTTTGGGTTGGGTGTCATAACGTTCTAGGTTTTTTAATCGTTATTTTAGAATTTGGTTTTGATTTTTAGTGTCATTATGTCAAAAAGTGACTGTTTGGTGAAAATATTAGTCATTAAAATTCTCAGTAATTTGAATCACTCCTCAATACCTACTAGTCAAATACCAAACGGGTTCAAAGAATAATAAGTTATTGTTATTACTAACTTGCTAATTAATTTCTTAACTTGTGTTAAAAAAAAAAGTAGAAAAGAAGTGGAGGGAGTAGAAGATCTTGAAAACCGCCAATAAGAACACTACAAATACGAGGGAGACGATTACTTTGTTGTAGACCGAGTTGTGCCGAATTGCTGTTCGCTTTTCTGTTCATTACGCACTCAGCTTCATACTGGTGTGTTGTTCTAGATATCCGTTCGCCTTTATTATTTTTTAAAACTAAAGTTTTATGCATTACCGTTTGGAAAAGGCCTTCGATTGTCATGAAAAGTGCTTGCATACGTATGTTTCAACAGGTATTATACCAAACAACACTGAAAACGAAACTTTGGAAGAGAAGTTCGGACGAATATCTGTAAATGAACCTCACCACAACGACCAGGAGATCGACGACGACAACGACAACGACGCTATTGTAATAACACAACCTTTGCCAAAGCAAATTGCACCGATTTGTGCTAAAGACAAGGCGAAAGCTGTAGTCTTTGAAAAATGTCGTCAAACAGAACCGCTGCCGTTTTCAGAATGTTATCCCGATTCGTAAGTATATAATTATTTTTTTCTTTTTGCCTTTGTAAAATGGACGTCGATTTTGGTATCTGATAATTTTTAAGATGGCGGGATTCTGTAAATCGGTTTCATTTTCGTTGTTCTTCAGTTATTTTTTGATAAAAAATATAGAAAATTATGAAAAAATTGCAACGGCAATAAACGGCTTTGTCTATATTTTTTTCTTGACCTGATGACCTATCTCGTTTTAGAATCCCGTTATTTACGTATTATGCATACATTAAATTCTTAAACTGTTACTCCTGCTATATAAATTTTCGTAGTTTGAATAATTTTTTTATTTTAAATTGCAATTTTGTAATATTGTATGAATTTTTGTAAGTTATGTAAACAACAGTTAAAGGCGCAAAAAATGGATGTGTGATTAATTATTTCATACAATAATATGACCCTGTGTAGGTTCTCAGGCGTTAAACCATCTATTTTGGGAATTATGAAAATAATAATAACCGGCAACGTTTCAATTACTGCCTACTTGATAATGAATTCCTTCTACTTGTTAAAAATATACTGACCCCAATAATTTCATTAAAGATTGTAATTTTTAAAATAACTGCCAAACAAAAATTGCAAGACAAAATTAAGAAAACCGGTATGATCCTGATATTTTGAACAAAACGTTATCGGACGTCTGCTGTATTATAAATTCAAGAAATTATTAATTTTTAAGACTTCTCGATGAAAAATCATCCAATCGAACTCCTACAAATAGTCAATTAAATGTAATCAGTTTCACTCGCTAGTTATTGAAATATAAGCAGAAAACAAACAGAATGTGATATTTTTACTGTTTTTGGTGTTTAAGAAACGTCCCCAGATTTATGTATTTAATTTATAACTGATAATTGTTGTAATCTTTAATAGAACCAAACCCAAAAGAAGGTATAACTAAAATTATTATTATCTTCAGCATTCTGCAACATTGCTTCAAAATCGGGGAAGGAGTTTTCGGGGAAGTATTTCAGTTCCGAGGGGAGAATGGCAAACCTACGGTCATGAAAATAATTCCAATAGAAGGGAGCCAGGTGGTTAACGGGGAAGTGCAAAAGAAGTTTGAAGAAATCATGACCGAAATTGTCATTGTAATGTAAGCAGTAATTTATAAAAACCTAATTATTTTGTCACGCTGTAATTGTTCGCATTGCAATATCAAATTATAGGTTTTCTTTATTCATAACAGTTTACGATTTTTGTTTTTTCACGTTTCACGATATAACTTTTCCATGCAATAAATAAGTAACTCGTTTGAAGTTTCACTTGAATTCAAATCACCTATTCTCGATTATTTTTTCGCTAAAAACTTAAAATGGAGTCCTCGTAGGTGTTCTAATTTGTGTGGTTTTTTTTTAAATTTATTTAGGGAGCTAAGTTCTCTACGCAATAACAATATCAACAAAACGAGCACATTCTCCGAACTCCAGAGAGTTCGGTGTGTGAAAGGTCGCTGGCCAGCGAGACTTTTGGATCTTTGGGATCTCTACGATGAAGATCGCAAATCAGAAAACGATTCTCCGGAAGTATTTGGTGAGGATCAGCTGTATATTGTACTGGAACTGGCTAATGGTGGCCGGGACCTCGAAGCCTTCACTTTTACTAATGCCTTACAAGCCTTCTCCGTTTTTCAGCAGGTAAATGCTTGTAAATTTTTCCCTCAATTGTTCGCATGATTTACCTACGTGATGTTTGCAGGTTTCATGTGCCTTAGCAGTAGCAGAAGAGTCGTTGGAATTCGAACATCGCGACCTACATTGGGGTAATGTATTGGTGTCCATCGTTGACCGCGATCAAACGGTCAACTTCGTGTTGAACGGTAAGACGATTACTTTGGAAACTTTCGGGGTTGAGGCGTCCATAATTGATTTCACGCTTTCCCGTATAACGAAAAGTAACTGTTGTATTTTTACCGACGTTAGCAATGACCTAGAATTGTTCAATGCTCAGGGAGATTACCAGTTTGAGATATATCGTTTGATGAAGAAACGCAACGGGTAAGTTAATCGATACATATAAGATAATAGAAGGGAGTTTTATAAAAAACAGGACTCGATAAATCTCGGTATGATACAAAAATTCCATAAAAATAAGAAGCGTTTTTACAGGCTTTTTCTTTTTTTGAGTAATTAATATCTGCAAATGTCAAAATAAGTAATGGAACTATTAGTTTACAGAATACGTTCTCTGCAATTATGATAAAAAATATATTTTTGTTAAAGAACTTTATTAAAATTTTCCGTTCAACTATCGTGCACTGTAAAATTTCTGTTGACACACGTGTCGCCACCAAAAGAATTGGGATTGAAATGGATAGCAAGTTTTGTAGATAATCCTGAAATTTATTTATAGACATACAAAAGTGTAAAGTTAAAGCAATTTCTTCTTTTTTTTTCCAGCTATGATGTCTGCTATTTAGAAATACAATTTCTTAAATTTGAACAAAGCAGATAATTTGTGATAAACTTAAGCTTAAGATTTGACTTTAGTATGTATTAAGCTTTAGTTTATCCTAAGAAATCTGCTTTGTGTAAATAATTGGACTGTTCAAATTTAAGAAGTAATATTTTTTTAATAGTTGGCATTATTGTAGCTGAAAGTTTAAAGTATTTTATGTTTTTATAAATAAATTTCTGGATCAATTACAGAACTTGGCACCAATTTAAATATCATTCGCGAATAATAATTAATTAAATATTAGTTTGTAAGGGCCATCCTATGTACGGGCAACATAGCCCCCTATAAGTCCTATATTATTATGTATATGGAAAAATGGAATATACCTAATTAATTAATAACTTGGCTCCCATTTTTACATTTGTTTTTGATGGGGTATCATTACTTTTTGTAAAGAAATTATCATAACTAATTACATAAAACATAATTAACTCTTGGAAGGTGGGCATGATGTTTACTATAAGAAAATCTACAGAAGAATAACAAAAAAAAATATATTTACAGGAATTTATTCTAACTATATATCTATATGAAAGTTTTTAAATGCGGCTTTCAGATGCTGTGAAGGTTAATAATATAATAGAAATAATATCTTTAATACACAATATTTTTAAAAGATTTATTTTTCTTAATAACATTTTTTTCGCGCACGTGTGAGGCGCAGATAGTCGTCGGGACGAACGTTTATGTCAGTCAGTAAATGATAAAAGTGCCGATTTTTAGACGTTAATGTCCCAATAACTGTTTGAGCTGTCTTTATGAAATTTGGAGTTCCAGTTAATGTAAGGGGTGTTAACAAATAAACCAAATTTCATTTGTATTTGTTAAATAGATTTTGAGTTATTAAGGTGTTAGATGTGGCTCTAAAAGGTTCGTGTAATATAACACGACTGTTGCTCGCCAGTTCCTCTCTTGGCTTGACAAGCTACCTGCTCTTTTTAGACTGAGTCACCCTTTTATTATAATATTGATTTATTCCTCTTATAAACCAATATTTTATGGTTATTAAATGTATCTTGTTCTTTCAGAAACGAATGGGAAAATTTTGAGCCTTACACTAACGTGTTGTGGTTGCACTATTTGTTAGACAAAGCTGTTACTGCCCTCCGCTACCGCAGCATCAAGTCCAAATTGCACAAAGAATACATTCGAAAACTTGGCAATATAAAAGATGTAATACTTAAATATACAAGCGCTAAGGATTACGTCATCAATAATTTTCAGTTTTAATTTGTAATTGTAAATTGTTTGCTTTTTATTGAAAAGCCGTAATCATATAAGAGCGATTTATATTTTTTATTTATGTGGTACAGTGTCAATTAATGTTTCAACTTTTTTCCTTTTTTTAAATGACTGTATAATAAATATGTGTGATGTTACATTATGCTGTACTTTATTTCTAATATCATGCAAACAATTATTAATATTATCTACTGAATTAGCAGTAGTTAATTAACTGAAATAACAAATCTATTTAGACAATAAATTTTAATGTTGGGATACACAAAATAATTATACAAGTTAAAGTGGAGCTACGACATTTCTAGGATTATTTGTTTATTTCTTTTTTGGTTTTAATTTGAAGAACAATATTAGCCCGGCAATGGTACCATACGTGGCAAGAGCAACCTGAAAAAAAATGCAAACTTATAAACACGACGAGAATGTTTTACGTATTATGTTGAAAACGTGTAAGGATTTATAAACTAAATGTAGTTGAAGCATTTTAAAATATGCAAGAAAAAATGTATAAACGAACAAAGCTACAAATATTAATGACATTTATTTTAAAAAGCTTACGTTAGCTCGCCCTCGTACGGTCTGTGCATTGAATATTTTGCTAATTCCTTTAAGTTTGCTTTCGTCAACTGCATCGGCTCCGGCCATTTTTCAAATAAAATTTAACTGACTGCCAAGAAGAAAAAGTTATAATTTCAAGACACAAAATTGTTCTTTAGAATAGTGAATTACGTAAGGAAAATTGTACTTGGGCACACATAACCTTACTTAACCTCTAATTTTACAAATGTCAATTCAACCATAGACAATTAATAAACTTAGGTCATAGATAAAGGTAAAGTCATTAACCCCACAGATCTACCATTATATGTAAATGTGTTTCTGCAACAACAGACGAACAATAAAAAATAACGATTAACAAATATTTAATTGTAATTAATAATCTAAACGTTCTTCTAGACAACCGTTAATTAATAAAAATACTTACTTGTATGTTTTTCACTTAGTTTATTTCAATATAAAAAATTATATTTATTCGCATTTACATTTCTTTTTTCTAGAACCTTTAGTAAGTTTCCGGTATACAAAAAATAATGCCATACCTGGAAATATAATATGATTAATTCATTGTTGTGAATATTGAAATATTGTATATTTCACACCCGATAATGTAGCAAGTGCAACCTGAAACAAAGATTTATTATATATATATTTTTTCAATAATAAAAACATTTTCTTACATTAGCTCTTCCTCGAATAGTACCGCTATTAAAGATTCTAGATATTCCTTTTAATGAAGGGTCGTCGTAAGGATCATGAGCCATTATTTATTTGTATTATTAATTTGAATTTGTAAATGAAAAAGAATGAAAAGAATTTACAAGAATTTTGATTAATCAATTAAACGTTGACATGTAAAATGTCAATATTAGTCAAATTATAAGTTTATTTTTAAATATCTACAAAAAAATTGTTTTTTTAAACTTGTAAATATGTTTATGTTTTAATAATATGTAATGTATTCATTAAATTAATTTTGCTCGAAATAGTTTTTTTATTTAAATTATAATTATTGTAGCTGTTTTTTAATACGACAAGCAAAGCGTGACTACTATAGATTAATTTCCTAATTTCCTGTGCCTAACTTCAAATTAGTTTAGTTAGGTTATGTTTTTTCATGTTAGTTAATTTTGGCGGGATTTGTTCGAGTTCTTTGCCGATTAATTTTAAAGAGTGGTGAACGTAAATGTGATAGTTTTTGTTCTACACAACGATTTCTCAGAGCTGCTTTAGTCTTATTTACAACTAATAGTAAAAGCAATAAGAACTATGTCTTCAGTAAGTAAACTTTCAATATTAGTATTTGTAAATGTTATCGTTATTTTATGAATTACTTAATTGGTAATCAATTATTGTTCATTTTTCCCCTGTTCGTTGTTGATTACAATTCATCGTAGTAATTTATAAGGAACTTTTTTCATGTTGATATGTATAAATAAATTAGGAATCGTCACCGCCACCGACGTCTGCTCGATCTGCAATGACATCGCCAGTGCAAGATTTTGAACCGTTTGAAGATGAAGCAGATATTCTCGGAGACATGTCTCAAGCAGATGATGTCGTACAGGAAGATGAAGAAGGGGAAGAACTTTTTGGAGATAATTTGGAGGCGTAAGTTGTTACTTCTCAAGTGTCTACAGGTGGTATGTTAATGTTTTTTTCAAATTCAAGCGATTACCGCTATATCCCAGAATTAGATCGATATGATATTGATAACTTAGATATGGAAGAATATGATGATTTGTCTCCTACAGCGCGGTTGGCTGCTGAAAGGGAATTACAAAGGAGAGACAGGGAGCTGGGCATAATAAGAAGAGATGATAGAGAGCTGTTTTATGATAAAACTGATGAAGAGGTTTTATATTGTTAAGTTTGAATTTAAAATCTAATTTAATTATACATTGTATTTTTAGGATCCAAAGAAAAAACGCCGTTTGGCTGAAAAAGCAGCAGTTGGTGAAATTGAGGATGCAGAAATGATCGAGTCAATTGAAAATTTGGAAGACACAAAGGGCTACAGTATTAAAGAGTGGGTCACCATGATAGGTCCGCGTACCGAAATTGCAAACCGTTTCAAGAACTTTTTACGTACATTTGCAAACTCCAAGGGCCAATATGTTTATAAGGAACGGATTCGGCGAATGTGTGAGAATAACCAGGTATCCCACGTATATGTAGAGGTTTAGTCTTTGTATTTTACTCGCGCTTTTTCCTACAGTCTAGTTTTGTGGTGGAATTTCCTACGTTGGCAAATCAGGAACAAGTATTGGCCTATTTTTTACCCGAAGCACCTTTTCAAATGCTGGAAATATTTGATGAAGTTGCAAAGGAAACTGTTTTGTCCATATTTCCTAGTTATGAAAGAGTAACTAATGAAATTCACGTTCGTATAGCTGACTTGCCCCTCATTGAAGAGCTAAGAACTTTTAGGTATTTATTTTTTTTACAATTCGCCGTTAAAAAGCTATTAATTTTGTATTTTATGTAGAAAACTTCACATAAATCAGCTGGTAAGGACTTTGGGTGTAGTAACAGCAACAACTGGTGTTATGCCACAATTATCAATTGTGAAGTATGATTGTAGCAAGTGCGGCTTCATTTTGGGACCTTTTGTTCAATCTCAGTACAACGAAGTGCAACCAGGTGCTTGTCCTGAGTGTCAGAGTACCGGACCTTTTATGGTAAGGTGATAGTTTTAAAAACTCAGAAACCATTGCTAATGACTCGAACTAATTTATAATAACTAAATAAGTTCTTTTTTAACTATCAGATGAAAGTTAAGGAATTCTTCTAGTTTTTATATATGTACATTTGTACATATTACAGATATTTCTGAATTTTTAAGGAAGTTGTTAAATGAGTGTAATATTAAAGTTGTTTTCTCACATAAAAGTAATACTTATAACAAAATATATACACCTGTTTAAAGGTATAATTGAAAACGGTAATAGATGTAATTTGATGCACCAAATCAATTGTAACGAATGTGATGTATATCAGGACAAACAAACAGATTATCCACAAACAAATCACAAATTAAAAATCTAGCTAGAGGTGATTCTAATAATAATTCCCTACGATTAAAGTTAGCCCTTTTTTGTATTTTTAAAAATATTAAAGGAATTATAAACACAAAAAATGATATTAGCAATCACACCTTTTTTGTATCACTATGCGTATTTTTATACGTTTGGTTTGCCTTTTAAGTATGTATATACAAAAAAGACAATTAGAGGAGTAGGTAATTTAAGGTAATGTTTAAACGCTTTAACGAAAATTTTAACTTATTTATTTATTATGTCTTTTAATCGTAATTTTAAATTGCTACAATTTTGGCGAATAATAAATAATGTTCAACATTTATTAGTTTATTTACCATTTAATTTTATTAAGTCAATATTATGTAAGTATTAAACTATTTAAAGTTAATTTTGGCACTCCAATTTGGCGACACACACATTAAATTAATTCTTGATGACCAAGGCGAAACAGCTGTTTGGAAAAATTCATTCTGTTTTTTTATGACTTTAAATGTGTAAATTTCAAGAATAATATATAATAATAACTCAAAACAAGTCTTAAAATCTCAAAACTATTCATGAAAATTCAGAAGCATAACTCAAATATAGGATGTGTGTTAACATAACGACCGACATTTATTTAATTACAGATTAACATGGAACAAACACTTTATCGAAATTATCAGAAAATAACGTTACAAGAGTCTCCTGGTCGCATTCCTGCTGGCAGAGTACCGCGTTCAAAAGACTGCATTCTTTTGGCAGATCTGTGTGATCGTTGCAAGCCAGGAGATGAGGTAGACGTTACGGGAGTTTACACGAACAATTACGATGGCTCTTTGAACACCGAAAACGGTTTCCCCGTCTTTTCCACAGTCATATTCGCCAATCATCTTGTTGTGAAGGATTGCAAACAGATCGTACAAAGTTTAACCGACGATGATATTAATGTTATCATGAAAATGAGTAAAGATAGGCGAATAGTCGATAGAATTATCGCCTCGATTGCCCCTTCTATTTATGGACACGACTATATTAAAAGAGCTTTGGCAATGGCTTTGTTTGGGGGAGAATCTAAAAATCCTGGTAAATCTCATTTATTTATCAAATTTTAACACTTGCAACCTTCTGCGCTCTTGTTAAGGATGTTTTCATTTCTAGGTCAAAAGCACAAAGTCAGGGGAGATATTAATGTTTTGATTTGTGGCGATCCGGGTACGGCAAAGTCGCAATTTTTGAAATTTGTAGAGAAAATCGCTCCGAGGGCTGTATTCACTACCGGCCAGGGTGCCAGCGCCGTAGGTTTAACAGCGTACGTCCGCAGAAACCCTGCAACCAGGGAATGGACTCTAGAAGCAGGTGCTCTCGTCTTAGCTGACCAAGGAGTCTGCCTTATTGATGAATTTGATAAAGTACGTTTATACTTTATCTCGAAAATTTTTGTTGTATCGTTAAAATTTTAGATGAACGATCAAGATCGTACTTCAATTCACGAGGCAATGGAACAGCAATCAATTTCTATTTCGAAAGCAGGTATCGTTACCAGTTTACAAGCCAGGTGTTCCGTGATAGCTGCCGCAAATCCTATTGGGGGCCGCTACGACGCCAGCATGACATTCGCAGAAAACGTTAATTTATCTGACCCCATACTCTCTCGTTTCGATATATTGTGCGTTGTTAGAGACGAAGTTGATCCTATTCAAGACAAGCACTTAGCAGAGTAAGTCTAAACATTTGATAATAAAACTAAAAATTAATTAATAAAACGTCTCTTGTAATTAATTTTAAACAATTAGGTTTGTGGTGTCTTCGCATATTCGACATCATCCCACGAAAAAAGGCGAAGCCTCGGCACCAGTCGTGGTAGAAAATGAATTGACCATTCCACAAGAAATGCTGAAGAAGTACATAGTGTATGCTAGAGAAAACGTTCACCCAAAACTTCAAAATATGGACCAAGACAAAGTGGCGAAAATATATAGTCAATTAAGACAGGAATCATTGGTACGAATACTTTTACTATTTTGTATTCAGTATTTTAATTTCAAAATTTATACAGTTTATGTTTTCTCTTGTTACGTAGGCTACAGGAAGTTTGCCTATTACTGTAAGACACATCGAGAGTATTATAAGAATGGCCGAAGCTCACGCTAAAATGCATTTGCGTGACTATGTTCAAGAAGATGATGTTAACATGGCTGTTCGTATGATGCTTGAGAGCTTCATTGAAACTCAAAAATACAGTGTGATGAAGTCTATGAGACAGGTAATTAATATTATAATTTACTATTTATTAACTTCAATGCCTGGCGTTGCCCAGGTAAAAATTTTTTGTACAGGTTTTGAAATATCTTTTTAATATAGACACAATTTGCATTGAACTAAAATAATTTGAAATATCAGCGTTCTCCAAGAAATGCTGAATGAAATTTAAAAAAAAATGAGTTGTAGAGGATATTAAAACAACAAGATTTACAAAATTCCAGTGTTTTGGAGCTTCAAGAAATTCCTCGAAAGTTTCAAAACTTTCTAAATCACAGAATTTTTTATAAATTTTGAAATTTGTGATTTTGTAGAAAACTTCAGGGATTTCTGTGTAGTTCAACAAGTTACAATACTTTCTAAAAAAATTATGAATTATTGAAACCATTGGAATTTTGGGAATTTCTAGAAACTCGACAGCCTCAATAAATTTAAAAAGATTCTAAGGATTTCTAAGTAAAGCAAAATGTTTGTAGACCATTCAAAAACTTTCTAATAAAATGTAAATTGTATAGGATTCTGAAACACTATCGGATTATTAATGGATCATAAAACGTCTACATATTTTTAAAAATTCTAGGGAATTTTAGGAAAATAATTAAATGAAGTCTTTACAAAATTATAAAGAATTTTCGGGACTTCGAGGAGTTCATCGAATTTTCAAAACTTTCTGAAAATTTGAATTGTGCAAAATATTGAAATTTTTGGGTACATTTTGGAATGTTCAATAAATTTTGAAACGTTCGATAAATTTTGAAACGTTCGATTTTGTAGAAAATTCCAGGAATTTCTAGGTGGTTCAAGAAGTTTCTAGAAAGTTTCAATACTTACTAAAAAATTATGAACTATAAGAAGTTTGTAGACAGTACCAAAACATTCTAATAAATTGTAAATTATCGAAAGTACTGGATTTTTCGAAAATATTCTAAAAAATTACAGAATTTTTAATAGATCCAGAAACGTCTAGATAAAAAAAACAGAAAAATCTATTGAAATAACTAAAGCCATTAGGAAATTTCATGGAATTTTAGGGACTTCAAAGTTTTGAAACGTGTAGATTTTGGAGAAAATTCCAGGGATGTCTATTTAGTTTAAGGAGTTTCTAGATAGCTCCAAAACTTTCTGATAAATTGTAAATTATAGATTGAAAAAAAACCACTGTCTTTGTTTATTATCACTTTATTATTCACAGTCGTGACTATAGTGTCAACAAAATGCATCATTTTAAACGAAACTACAATCACGACTGTAAATAATCAAGTGATAATCACCAAAGAAAGTGTTTTTCTTTCTGTATAAGATGAATTATCACAAAGTAAACGCCGAAGCAATCCAATTTTTGAAATTGTAAGTATTGGATTGTTTGAGAATAAATTCTTAACAGATCCTGAAATGTCTAGATTTTTCAAAAACTGTTCCAGGGAATTTAAGTAAAATAGCTTAAGTCTTTAGGAAATTTCAAGAAATTTTAGGAACTTCAAGTGTTTCTCAAAAGTTTCAAAACTTTTAAAAGATTATAAACTACTGGAAGTGTTAGAATTTTTGAGGACATTCTAGAACATCGCGGAATTGTCAATAGATCCTGAAACATGTAGATTAAAAAAAAATGCAAGGGAATTCTATTTCTGCAAAGTTTCTAAACAATAGTGAATTGTGCAATGTTCTAAATCAGCAGAATTCTCAAAAAAATATGTAGATCTTTAGAAAATTTCAGAGAATTCTAGAAAGCTCAAAAAATCGAAACACCTTACAAAAAAATTGTTATGAGTATGTATTTGAAAGTTATTTTTAATTATAGGTATTCCAAAGGTACCTTCTCTTCAAAAAAGACCACAGTGAGTTATTGTTTTACATCTTAAGACAGCTTACTCAAGATCAACTGGCGTTTATGAGGGGTACAAGTAATTATAACAATTCTAACGTCCAAATTGACGAAAAAGATCTGATGGATAAGGTAGTGGTCATTTTTTTTTTCATTCATATTATTGTTTTAATGACCTTTTGCTATTAATTTGTAGGCGAAACAGTTAGACATATTTGACTTGAAACCTTTTTACCAAAGCAAAATATTCGAATCAAACAATTTCATTTATGATTCTCGACGAAAAGTAATCATTCACACTCTCCCTGATACTCAAACGTCCGAAGACTAAAAAATACTCGTTAATTTTAATTTAAGGTAAGTTTAATTACTTTTTTTACTACTTATATTGGTAGCAACACTTTATAAAATATTGTTACTGCTTCACACTTATTAAATTGTAAGTTTTAAGTAATAGCGTCAATAAAACTGAATTGTATATTTTTAAAAGTTCCAAGATTTATTATCGTAATATATAAAAATTAAAAATCAGTTTATATGAGTTAAAGCTATATACAATGTGTCACGCTTATACATTTAGTCAGAGTCAGAACTTGAAGACGACGATGTGGTAGTTGATGATGATGAATCTTCCTTATCTGTGTCTGAATCGGAAGATGAGTTGTTTGAGTTACTTTCTGATGAACTACTATTACTTTCTGATGATGAACTTTGCTTTTTATCAAAATTTCTTCCTTTGTCTTCCTTTCTGTAAAAAATATTATTTGTAACAGTACTAGACGTTGATAATTATTAAGCAGGCATTTCTTATTGTACCCGTCCTTGGTTGTGTTCTTCGCCTGTTCTCTGAGTTTAATCCGTTTCTGTAACTGCTTGGTTCTTGAAGATCGGTGTAAATACTTTCTCTTTCCTTTACATTCATAAGACCAGTGTCCATATTCTAGGCATTTTTGACATCGAATACCTTGTGGAGGATATGTAGGTTGTTTCCTAAATAGACGGCGATTAATACAGGAAGCTTGAAGTCTGTAACGATTTAATACGTACCTTTTATTTGAAAATGACTTATTAGGGTTGCCCAGGGTCATTTTTATAGTAAATTATTCGTATTTATCGGGTTTCAAATGATTATAAATAAAGAAAGTAGGTTAAGTTTATATTATTTACTGTTAATAACGTCCATAGATAATGGAAGAACATAGATAGTCAATTCAAAAATCGTTTTTGCGCCATCTTACACGTTATGTCAGAACTAAAGAAAAATGCGCGGAATTTAAATAGGTATATGATTCGTTTATTAACTGCTGTTAATTATAATGTGAAAAATTAATTAGAAACAATCTATCTTCTTAACATATTTCCAATAACCAACGTAAGGTTATTTCCTGTCTTTTGTCCAACTACAGCAACTTCAACGTTGATTATTTGGCCTGATATTCATGAAAATTCTTTATTTGTAATTGTCTATGAAGACTATTGCACATTGTCTTTGTCATTTAATTGTTAATTTATAATTTAAAAATCCACATGATTTATGAACACTTCTATACTCAAAGTAACCTTGTACAATAATCTATGGTTAAGTAGCTATCTTCAGTTGATTGTTATTTTGCATCTGTCCATCTGTCATTTAATTGTTTGAAAGAAATTTAAGCACTTATTTGCTTTTAGTTTGGCTTTTAGAACATAAAATGAATTCCGACACTTGTGTATTGTGTAAGTTTTTTTTTCGTTGTGTGTTGTTAATTTATTTAGCGTACGTAGTTGGTTATTCTTTTTTCTATCTTTGCAGTTTGTTACTCACCACTGAAGCACCAAATTTACTCAATCTCTCTTCTCGCAAATAATCAAGGTAAGATTTGCACGTTTATTAACAATTTGTATATCTTTAACTATAAACATGACACTTTTGTCGTGAAATATAGATTTGACAAACACTTGGTATTATGACAGAACCTAGAATTCCCTCAAACAAGTTATTTGCTCGTGTTTTCGAATGCAACAGAGCTCAGGTAAGTTTTACCATTAGTTAATTATATTCGCCATATTCAGTGTGAAGCGAGTGGAGAAATTATTTGCTGATGGTTGAAATGTGATTCATTAGGAATCTATAAATAAATAGACGAAATAACGAATGATTGAATAATCAATGATTCATTCGTAGTGGAAAATAAAAAGGCGTGCATGTATAACATTTAAATTTATTACTTCAGTTCAGTTCAGATTTTTTGAGAAACTTTTTTTTATAATTTCTAATAATATTCAAATGATTCTTCAACATTCTTTTGACGATTAAACTTTTTCTTAGTATTAGATTTTGTATGTTGATTTATATTTTCGCATCATTATAAAAATTGACCGCACGTTTTTGCACAGATCAATGGATGAGAACACGTTCAAGTTTATTTGGATCCAATTGGAATAGCAAAGCAGGGAGTATTGACTGACGGTTTGCAATAAGACGCTTCTTCTTAAGGTGAGAATACATACCAAGATTAGTATGCATGGTGTAAACAAAATAAATACTGCTTAAAAAGCTCATAGTCAAGTCGTAATTTATTTTATTAACCAGTCAATTACTAAGTAATCCTACATATGTATAATAAAATGTAAAATTAAACAAAAAAAATAAATTTATATCAACGATAAAACTCACTTAAAATTTTCTAATTAATAAATTAAATGAATCTCGGGATTGTTAATTTTTTTTTTTTTTTCAACACCAAACAGTGAACGCCAACTGTTTATGGATATTAACCAGTAAGGTGAACCAGCTACTCTGAAAAAGCTGTGAAAGCGCCCGGCAGTGACGCCTATTGCTAAAGGGTTTAATTGGGCAATTTATCAATGCGGCAATAATTCATCCAGTGACCGTTTGTGCTTCGTTAAAATTTATTTGTTTTGGTATAGCTGCCCTTACCGAAATACATATATCAAATAATTTTAAAATTCATTATAATTACAGTTTTCAATAGGCTCCTTTTAATTCGTAATGTTGTATTAAGAGCCAATATTCTCTAATAATAAGTAAATAAACGTCGAAATATGCTCATTTTGGTTCATAATACCGTATTAAAAGCCATTTTTACTTAATGTATTAAGCATATAAACATTAAAATACAATCGTTTTAATTCATAATGTATTAAAAGCCAATATTACTTAATAATAATTGAACGTCGTTTTTTATTATATTTATTTAGTTTAGATATTCTTTTCTCTTACAGGTACATTATTGTTTACTTTATGAACTGTTATACATACATATTAATATGTTTAACTTTTTGCAAATTTGTTAAATATAAAACAAAAATACTGTTTCATATTGGTATAAATAACAGTTTCTAAATGTTCCTTCGTGTATGAAGTATTTTATTTATAAACGTATTATTTATTGTAATTTTTTATTTCTAGTATCATTTATATTAGTATAAAATTGTATCGAATGTAGTTTCTTAAAAATAGTTTCAATAAATAAATTAACGCTTCAATATTTTTTATTTTATCCTTATAACCTGCAGTAAAATGTTTTTGACATCAGTTACTTCTTTGTCAAATTATTTGTTGATCAGACCTCTTCTTTTTCGAAACCTTATGTCAAATTTTTTGTTCATTGGACCTCGTATATTTCGAAAGTTCAAAAATTTCGAAAATTGTATTAGGAGAGCATAAGTGGATTTTATACGAGGTCTTATCAACAAATAATTTGACATATTTCCCATGCAACTTATGCTCTCCTGATACAAATATCGAAAATTTTTAATTTTCGAATACGAGGTCTGATCAACAAATAATTTGACAATCAAAAAAAAATTAAATTTCCTGTTTTTGTATCAGGAGAGCATAAGTTACAAAAGGTATTTGAATTTATAACTTCTACAGTTATTTTATTTATAGTTTGAATTCGAATTTATAACAAAATAAAACGATTTCTAATATTTATGCGTACATTTATTGATAATACATGAGAAAACACTTACACGTATTTCTTATTTACCTAATCATGTTTACAACATTAATATAAAATTTGAACAAACAGTAAATACATATTATTTAGAACAATAGTTAAAATTTACTACAATTATAAAATAAAACTTAATTATTCACAATAAATTGTTTAACTATTGTAACAATAATTTGTTTAATATATTATGTATTATGTATTTTATTCGGCCCCCACATCTCCCCTTCTTATCCACCCAACCGACAATTATTTCTAAACAGTGAATTTTGTATTATCTTCAATAATTTTGCAAAAATTACTTAAGAAAGTTACGATTTACCGAGTCTAAAGCTTACATAAATATTTATAATGAAACAACGGTTTATAAAACTAGAAAACAAGAGAAGACAAAAGAACAAAAAAGGCTGAAATTGAAAATGGATATAATCGAAGGCAAACAAACAATTCCATCGTATTCTTATTGTAATATCCATTGCATGAAAGCTAAAATGCTAATAACTCCAATAGGAACTGCGGCAAACACTCACAGAATCGGCTGTATGTCGTTCGATAGAGCTTAACGAAAGGCCCTGCTCTTCTTTTATAACATAGGTCCTCATACCGCTCTGAAAGGAAGCGAACGACAAGCTATGGCCAAGTGCGGAAGACTTAACGACAGTTAGAACTGTGATAAGCAGCGAAGAAGTCTTCTCTAGCATAGATCTGAAACAGATATGTTGGCAATTGATAAGTAGCAGTTTTTATTATTATTATTATTATTTATTATTTTTTATTTAATAGTTCAACAGACTAGAAGTCCATAATACATAACATATATATAATGAGATTGACCAAAAGAAAAATAAAGTAAGAAAAAGAATAACAAAATAATGTAATACAAATGAAAAAAAAAACAATAAATTCACTTATACTCTAGTATAACATTTTTTAGGTCATTTTTAAATTTGTGAATAGAATTTGTATCAAGAAAATCTGGTATTTCAACATTACAATTAACAAGTTTACACGATCTAGTAATAAAAGATTTATCTTGAAAATTTAACTTTTGAATAGGTACGAAAAATTGACGATGATCCCTCAGAACTCTACTCGGAACTCTAAAGTTAATTAAAGATAATAATTCAGGAGAATCAATAGTTATGTATCAATTTAAACAGAGTTAATAAATCCAAATAGTTGTGAAAAGATTTGATAGAGCTGATTTTCAACTCATGGGCAATATTACTATAATTATGATCAAAAATAGACATAGGGTTATTCAATTTAAAAGACATAAAGCGCAAAAATCTATGATTAAGGGACTCTAGTTTATCAACATCACATTGAGTATAAGGAGTCCAAATAGCTGAACAGTAAGTTAGTTGAGATCTAACCAAAGAATTAAAAAGAACAATAATAGTATCTTTACTTCTAAAATGTTTCACATTTCTGAACATAAAGTATAACATTTTAGTAGCTTTATTAATAGAGTAATCCAAGTGAGATGAAAAAGTCATATTACAATCAAAGAAAACTCCTAAATCTTTGATACTTTTAACTCTATCCAATAAGTGATTAGAGTCCAAACTATAATTAAATTCCATATGACTAGATCTATAAAAAGATATCACGTTACACTTGCTTAAACTAAAAACTAAGCCATTTGATTTGATCCAATCGTTCACTCTCAGTAAATCATCCTGCAGTCTAATTGAGTCATTAAGTGAATTCACAGCACTAAAGATTTTCATATCATCTGCGTAAATCAGTATTTTTGAGTAATGCAGAACGTCAAACACATCATTTATAAAAATGATAAATAAGAGGTCCAGTGTGTGTTCCCTCCAACTCCAGAAAATGCAGTATAATCTTTTGAAACAAAATTTTTGTATTTCACAGAATATTTCCGATTTACAATTGAAGACTCAATCCATTTAGGTAGAGAACCATAAATACCATACAAAGACAGTTTATGAATTAAAAGATTGTGATTGACTAGATCAAAAGCGGCTGTAAGATCAGTGTAAATCGAATCCACTTGAGAACCATTAAGTAAATTATCAGTTATAAATTCAGAATTTAGAAACTAAAAAGTCTAGTAGTTTCGAAAATAAGGGTAATTTTGCAATAGGTCGATAATTCCTTATGTTAGATTTGTCTCCTTTTTTAAAAGTTGGAGTAATAAACGAGTGTTTCCAAACAGCTGGCAGTAAGCCTTCCTGAATAGATTGATTAAACAAAATAGTTAGGATCGGTGTTAATCCATTAACTAATTTTTTTATAAAAATAGCAGGTATGCCATCAGGACCAGCAGTTGAATAAATAGACAATTTAGTAATAGCCTCTTTTACATCCTCATGATTAAACGATAATAAAGCTAGAGAGAAAGATGTATTTATATTTATGTTGTTTAAGTTCAAATTCTCTATTACATGAACAGATGAAAAATATTTGGCAAACAAATCCACAATTGAATTAACATCATATAATTTCGTATGATATATATTATATATATTGGTTACCTCTCAAATAACTACAGAATAGAAAATGAAGTCCACATAGACGACTTGTTCCACTGAAAACTTCAAAGGTGAAGACAAGCAGAAAACAAAATCCAGAAGGAACGATGTCATTACAAGCGACTTATTCCACTGCGATTAAAACAACTGTCGGTAGTCTCTTCCACAGGTCAACCTACAGAAACGGACAAGAGGAATAAATTAACAACGTAAGTTTTTGATACCTGCTTAAACTTTCACATCATTTGCCATTTACATAATGTAAAATGCATGCAGTGTATAAACTAGTGTAACTTATTGCAAAGTAAAAGGTGCCGACAATATTTGTGTACATGTAACCCTTACACTATTTAAACCTTATTAGAAATATGACTTCAGTAGTCATCAAGTCCGTATTTGAAGAAAAAAAGCTTTACATAAACTGACATATTTACAGTTTTAAATATAGAAATTGTTAATATACGTGTAAATCCTACCTTGATTAATTGCGAGTAGAGAAATTGAATAAATTTGGTACTTCAATGATGAAGGTAGGCAGTAGATCGCATAGAAAAACAATAATCAACTACGTACACTAATTATCAAATCAATACGCACACACAACGAAAGTAAACTTAAACACGTACCAAATTCATTTTATGTTCAAAAAGCAATTAAAAACCCGCTTGAAATTCAATTAATTCAATGACAGTTTACAAATTACAAATACAGTAGCAAATCAACTGAAGTTAGCTGCACTTAACCATAGATTGTACAAATAAAGTTACTTTGAAACTAGAAGTGTTCATAAATTATGAGATCTACATTAACTATGGATTGGAAGCATATATTACAGATTTTACCAACTTCGTTCTAAACAGAATTTGACGAATTGATTAATATTATCAAAAATATAATTAATGGCTAGTAAAATTAAACTGAAATTCACTTAAACCACATTCAAAATCGTAGAGAATCCATTTTATTCTTTAGGCAAATAAAAAACGACTTTTAAATTAAGAATTAAATGAAATGGAAACAAGTTTTAAATAGCCGTCCATTTTTAAAAAAAGTTAAAAAAAAAGGAGAATAAAATCTAAAACTATTCTTATGACAACTTTTTAGTTATGTTACATTTTCCCGCTTCCTTTACTTAAGATTAATTGTGAATGTGATTTCTGTTGTAAACAACAATGCACCAACAATAATCGGTCATAGATATAATAATTTGATCATCTGTGGTTCGCATTGTTTCCAGGCCATTAAACCATATATATAATTAAACGAAATTAGGAAACGTTCATTTTAGTAAATCCAAAAGAGTAACAGATTAAACAAAATTGTTTTGAATTAATTTCTCAATTTCGGGATTCAATAAATTAAATTAAAAAATTCAACTTCTTATTAAGTTATAATTTTAAGCAGATGTAAATTATTTAATGTTTGTATTTTTAAGAGATTTAGATAAAACATTTCCTTTACCAGGTATTTTCCAAGGAGTGTTTTTGTAGCAAGCTTGCAGTAACTCATTGGTGTGCAAATCAGGAGCAACAGTTTCAAATATCTTCTTTTTGGGATTCATGATGGGATCAGGGCTACGATTATATCCATCGCACTCTACAGGATCGCCTGGAACAGCCCCTGCAGGTGGAATTAATACTTCCACAGCTTCAGAAGAGCTAGCGCACATGACCATTGCCTCAGACGTCACTCCTCGCATCTATTATTAATTTTTTTAATAACAAATTTTGAATGGCAACTAAACTAAATAACTCCATTTGCGTTACCTTTACTGGTTTTAAATTACACAACAAAATGACGTAAGCATCTTTTAACTGGTCCATTGGAACATATTTCACCAAACCGGAACATACTGTTCTTTGTTTCTCTTCTCCACAATTAATTTTTAAAAGATAAAGCGAGTCTGCATCCGGATGCCTTTCGACATTTACTATTTTGGCAACTCTTAAGTCTAAACGTCCAAAGTCGATAGGTAATTCGGTTTCAATTGGTTTCTCTTTTGGTTTCTTCTCCTTTTTAGGCTTTTTCTCTATGGTGCCTTCAACTTTCGTATCTTGTTCCAGAGACACATTTTCAGTTTTCTTAACAAACTGTATGTTAACATTTTTATCATTCTGAATGTTTACTTTGCCTTCAACTTGCAAATTAGTTTTGGATACGGGAACAGGCACTTGCAAAATACCATTGCGTAGCTCCAAACTTATAAGTTTCTTTCTTGCCAGTTCTACTTCTTTTTCAAGTTTCGCATTTTCTTCGAGTAATTTTCCAACTCGTATTTGATTATGTACGTTAGTGAGCAATTTAATCTATAAAAATGTATAACTAAAATATGTTAAAAAAGAGACCATAAAATACAGATCCAAATTCCTAACCTCACTTGAAAGTTCCGATATTGTGTTTTCGGCTTCCTTGGCATTGGAAATTATCCGGTCCAATATTGTTTGCGACATTCTAAACAAAATGTTTTTAACTGTTACATTAATTTGAACTAATTTTATCATGAAATGAAGATATAAGAATAGTTTAGGTTGTTATGAACAAAAGGTGCTTGACAAAGGGCTTGAAAATGAAATACGTTAAATGACAACCATAGATAAAAAAAAGAAGTTTACAAAACATGCACAATTAATACAGATCATAGATGATTAAATTGAGTACATTTATGACCTCCAGGACGCTAGCACCCCATCCAACGAATTTCGAAAAAAAAATGTGTGGATCTAATAGGTCACTAATTGGTCAGTATTGGTCAGGTGGTCCTGTTAATTGGTCAGTGATAGGAAAATAGTAAAAACAACTCGATTTTTTTGTATGAATATTCGATACTGCTGGCACCTCATCTAAAGTAAAATTAAAAAATTTCGATAGCAATCGATTTAGTTTTAGATGCTTTTAGTTGGTCAGTTATAATTATTATTTGGTCAGGCTTAGATAATTAGAAAAAAACAAGAAAATATATCTGTTTCTACAATACGCATGCGCAAACATTCTATGTTGCTTCTATGATCTATCAGCTGATGGGATGGTCGATAAAAATTAAATTTTTGATTTTCGTCAAACAAATATGTGAAATTAAAAGCTCAGTAATAGACAAAGAATATGTAATAGGCCACAATTAATCAGGTTATCGGTAAGCTCTTCCCATTAGATAGGCGACCTTGATTTTTAGTGAGATGAACTAAAGAATTACGACGCCGAAAGAGGCGCTAGCAGCGGAACGGCAATTTCTGATTGGCTTAGGACAATTTCAAATTGCTGAAATCAGCTGTTGTAGTCATGTAGTAAACAACGGAAAACCACAAAACAAAGTTGTCCTAAAGTTGGTGCTGATTGTAAGAAAAACGGTAAGTTAAAGTGAATTGTTACATACGTATATTATTAAGAAATTAAGAAGAAAGTAGCTGTGAACAGCGCATATGCCAGTATAAGCCGGAGTTGTAGATATGTGTTATGGTTGTTTGCCTTCACAGTAGTGTTGTGGTATTTACTCCGCTTTTGATGTAAGAATTTTAGAAGTAAAAGCAAACGATTGAAGGGTCATAATTAAACTAAAATCAGCTTGTATTAAAATATCATAAATGCTTTGCAAAATGGACAGGTGCTATGCGGTTGAGTTACGAGCAGGTTAGGATCAGTAATGAATAATCCTCCATAGTCCATATAATTGAACATTATATAACATCATATAACAGAACTTACTACATGGCACAGGAGAAGAAACAAATTATTGAGTGGTTACTAATAAGGAAAATTAATCTTTGAAGAAGTAATATGTAAGACAACATAGCTAACCTAAAGGATGGAAGAAAAAGCAAGTTAATGAGTGGTTAAAAATAAACAAAAATCATCTTCAAAGTACATATTATGCTTGTCTCTTCTGTTAATTGTGTTACGTATATTTTGATCTGTCTTTTACTACTATTAAGATTTCGTAATTAATAGTACTTAAGAGAACACTATATTAAGATTGTATGATTTGACTGCAATTTAAATTTTTTTTAATATATCGCTTTTTTGCAACTTTATATTGTTTTATTTGCACTTCTGCTGCTGTTATTGTAAACACAAACATTAGTTTTACATAAAGTGGCACTATGAAGAGAATTCAATCATTATTTTGAAGAAAATAAAACTAAGAAGCCCTAAATTCCAGACAACATTAAGAGACCTAAAACGCTTTTCGACACCCAAGGTGTCATCTTCAGTTGGAGACTATTTTGAAGTTTCTTGCACCTATTTCACAAAACTTGCTTTTTCTTAACACAAATCTACAACTCCAGCCTATACTGGCATATGCGCTGTTCACAGCTACTTTCTTCTTAATTTCTTAATAATATACGTATGTAACAATTCACTTTAACTTACCGTTTTTCTTACAATCAGCACCAACTTTAGGACAACTTTGTTTTGTGGTTTTCCGTTGTTTACTACATGACTACAACAGCTGATTTCAGCAATTTGAAATTGTCCTAAGCCAATCAGAAATTGCCGTTCCGCTGCTAGCGCCTCTTTCGGCGTCGTAATTCTTTAGTTCATCTCACTAAAAATCAAGGTCGCCTATCTAATGGGAAGAGCTTACAGATAACCTGATTAATTGTGGCCTATTACATATTCTTTGTCTATTACTGAGCTTTTAATTTCACATATTTGTTTGACGAAAATCAAAAATTTAATTTTTATCGACCATCCTATCAGCTGATAGATCATAGAAGCAACATAGAATGTTTGCGCATGCGTATTGTAGAAACAGATACATTTTCTTATTTTTTTCTAATTGTCTAGGCCTGACCAAATAATAATTATAACTGACCAATTAAAAGCATCTAAAACTAAATCGATTGCTATCGAATTTTTTAAATTTTACTTTAGATGAGGTGCCAGCAGTATCGAATATTCATACAAAAAAATCGAGTTGTTTTTACTATTTTCCTATCGCTGACCAATTAACGGGACCACCTGACCAATACTGACCAATTAGTGACCTATTAGATCCACACATTTTTTTTTCGAAATTCGTTGGATGGGGTGCTAGCGTCCTGGAGGTGGTATTGGTACTAAGTTTATGTCTATGGTCCACTGAAAACAAACTTTGTATAATAAATGTTAAAAAATTTTCTCTTGAAGTTGTTTATAGTTTGTAAACTCCGCAAATAAAGACAATTGTATTAATAAAAACAAAATATTTATTTTGGAATGCTCCACTTGCGGGACGCCAGCCACGTCAAAAAATTATTTTCTCTCTGTTTATGGTACGACCTTGACCGTTCGAGTGACGTCTGACGTGTCTTGTCATAATTGCCAAAATAATAAAAATTATTGCCCTGTTGCCAGACGTCTGATAACCGGTATAAGTAGTGTAGAACAAAAAATGAAGAATTTAAGCTCTTTTATATTAATCAAGTTCTCTTTCCTGTTTTTGATATTCATGTGTAAGTTCATATCATCAGAAATACCTCGACCTAGAGGCGTTTCCCTGTCTCGTGCCCCCCTGTATAACTCAAATAAGGACTTCACCTGCTTCGACGGCAGCTTAACGATCCCCTTTACGCAGGTAAACGACGATTATTGCGATTGCCCTGATGCCAGCGACGAGCCAGGAACTTCGGCTTGTCCCCACGGGACCTTTTACTGCTTAAATGCCGGATATCAACCGAAAAACATTCCTTCTAACAGAGTAAATGATGGCATTTGTGATTGCTGTGATACATCTGATGAATTCGCCAGTTCCGCGAAATGTGTTAACACTTGTAATGAACTAGGTCGGTCAGCAAGAGAAGAGGCTCAGAGGCAGGCTGAATTGATTAAAATTGGTTCTCAAATAAGACTAGAGTTAAGTCAAAAAGGTAACTTAGTTTTGCTAGCATTAATTTGTCTATGACATTACATCCCTTTGTGCTAGGTGCTCAATTGAAACAAGAGAAAAGGGATAAAATACAAGAGTTAGAGAAGAACAAATATGAAGCAGAGCAGGTGTTGTTAGAAAAAGAGGCTCTCAAGAAGGCTGCAGAAGAAGAAGAATCTGCAGCTTTGGAGTACTATAGAGAATTGGAAAGGCAAAGAAAGGAGGAAGAAGAATTAGATAAACAACAGGAAGAGGCTCTTAATAAGGACGTAGATGGACAGGGAGATATTGATGGACAAAATCTAAATGAGGAAATTGGTTAGTTTTGTTTCTAATTAATTTATACTGATTGCGAGTGTTACTTTACACGTTTTAGGGATTTGAAGTTGATTAACTGTGTTATTTTAAATGGATTGGTATACTTTTTACGACGAATTTGCGTTAAACACAATGCGGTTTCGGAGATAATTTAATTTATTGAAAAAAATCGCTACCGCAACTCAAATTATACAAAATCATAACGTCTACAAAATATGATTTAGTGTTGAAATTTTTACCAGTAATGGATGAATCTCAAAGCTAACTCTCTGACAAAATTGAACTCAAAAATGTATACAGGGCGTTCAGAAAAAAATCTAAAGTTTAAAAACTTCAAACACGAATAACTTTGTTTTATCAAACGGCACCTTACCATATTTTATTTTTTCATTCGATTCCTTTTTCTATTTGCTTTCGATCCATATAGATACTTCCTATTGTTTTATTAGAAAAATTTTGAGTAATTTTGACTTTTTACTTAAAATAGCTAATTTTAATATTTTTTCTATAAAAAGAAGTAACTTGGACAAGCAGCAACTAACGACAATCAAAGCAAAATCAAACTAAAAACTGTTCTTTTGATTAATTTTAGTTACAAATACATTCGAAAGTAATGTTTATATTGAATAGTTCAATTGGAATTTTCGTTTTTTGTAAAATTGGAACATAAACTAATCGAAAGAACGGTTTTTGGTTTGATTTTAGTTAGTTGCCACTTGTCCAAGCCAGACTTTTTTATAAGAGAAATATTAACATGAGCTATTTTAAGTAAAAAGTCAAAATCACTCAAAAATTTTCAAATAAAACAATAAAAGTGTTCATACGGATCGAAAGAGGATTAAAAAAAGGAATCGAATGAAAAAATAAAATATGGTAGGTTCCATTTGAAAAAAACCATGTTATTCGTGTTTGAAGTTTTTAAACTTTACAATTTTTTTGAACACCCTGTATAAATTATTAAGTTCAATTTTGTCAGGGTGTTAGCTGTGAGATTCATCTATTACTGGTAAAAATTTCAACTCTAAATCATACTTTGTGGACGTTATTGATTTTTTAATAATTTGAGTTGGAAGTATTTTAGATCGTCTTACTGTTAAATTTTAAATCTCTAACATTCTCAGTTTGAATGACCCTGTATGTAAAAAACTTAACTATCTTCTCTTTTATTAGATGAAATGGTTAAAGAAAGTCAACCAGAAGACATCACAGGAGATGTTCAAGACCAAGAAGAAGGTAAATAAATGGATTTCCTTTGAATAAACCTAACACGATATTTTTTCTTCATTTAAGAACATTTAGATGGCCAAGAAGACTCTGACCATAACCTAGACGACGAAGACGAGGAAGAAGACGATCCATCTTCAACACCAACTACCGAAGACGCGGAAGATACCGTCCAGCATCAAGTCTATAACGAAGAAACCCAGAAATTGATTGACCGCGCTAACGAGGCTCGACGAGAGTTTGAATCGGCCCGATCGGCTCTCCAGGACATCACCAGGGAAGTAGATCGTATCCGAGAGTATTTAGAGAAAGATTTTGGACCCAATGACGAATTTGCCCCTCTCGAAGGCCAATGTTTCGATTACGAAGATCGAGAATACATCTACCAGCTCTGCCCATTCGATAAAACATCACAACAACCGAAAGCAAAACATGCAGGGGGTGATACAAGGTACAAAGAAAGTAATGGTATTTATGAAGGACGTAATGTTGACTATTTGTTTTAGGTTGGGCGCTTGGGCCCGTTGGGAAGGCTCAGATCACAACAAATATGAGGTGATGGTGTACGAAAATGGCCAGTCGTGTTGGAACGGACCAGACCGGAGCACAAGAGTTAGGGTTAATTGTGGCGGTGAAAATAAACTAATTAGCGTAACAGAACCAAATAGATGTGAATATTACTTTGAATTTGAAACCCCAGCCGCGTGTAGAGAGACGTCATCAGAGACAATCGATCTACACGACGAACTTTAATACATTTATTATTAACAAAGAAAAACAATTTTATCAATTCGTTTCCGTTTTGTTTTTGATAAAATAACGCGACTTGTTTTCCTCAATATACGATTGGATTATCTACTAACTTTTTTTCTGTGATATAAGTATAATTTAAGACGAACGGAACCGATAGATGAAATTGATTATTTACAGTAAGTACAACTATACGGTTGATGATAAGGGTAAAAAAGACTTCTAATACATAATCATAATCATTCCTTTCAGTGGTCAAGTGGGCTTTTTAGTTTTCTTCATGCTCTGGTAGTTTTTAATATGGAACAGCGCAAAAGAAAATTGGTTTACATTCTTACTTTCAATAGGTAAATATAGCAGAATAATTTAAATGCGAAAATTAATTTCTGGCTTTCCATATAAAGTTTTAAAAATTGCTCCTTTATTAATTAATTAAAATTTCCTTATTTCTTTAATTGTAAATATTTAATTGTTTTTTTTTTTTGCTGAAGTGAATTCTGAACAATTTTTTAAACTTTATTCTGCTATAAAGTATTATTTGTGGTTTAATTGTATATATAAAATAATTTTCTTCCTGTCATACAGTAATTTTTACAGCCGTCGTTTAATGTGAAATAAAAAAAGGTTTTAATTTCGTTTTCGTTTTAATTAATTTCAATTAGAATGTGGCACAATCACGAACATTTGACAGTAAGACTGGCCCACGGTTTTTATATTCTTTTGCATAATTAATCTCAAGGTGCTCGTATAGATTTCTAGGGGTTTCGAATGTGACGGATCCCGCCAGTAAACCCCGACCGAGTCGCACGTGAAAAGCGCAGGAGACGGCACGTTATCCCTCATGTAATTCCAAACGCAATTCCTTAAAATTTGCACAATCTGCAAACAAAATTTCCTCTTCTTTCTCACCGTTCAACCCGAAAATATGTAATAAAAGTCGAGACGACTTACCTCTGAATTCTTAAAATACAGTATAACATCCCGTATTCCCGACAAGGGCGGAGGAAGCAGCTGTCCTAATGCCATCACGTCCAGAACTTTAACTGTGGTGTCCCTCAGCGACTGGTAGTTTTCTGTGGCCGTAGATTTGCTCTGATTTCCCATACTGTTCCATTGATGGATAAGCGTGGCCGTTAGAGCCCTCAGAAGTACAGAACAATAGCACAGAGTGGGCCGATAGACAGCAACGAAAGACAACAGATTCCAAAGCAGAGGATTGTTGTTGAACAGGCGACGAATGTACAGGTCCCTTTCGATGGTCACCTTTTTAGAGACTTCCGTTAATATTTAATACATCGATTTTTAAAATGCTCTTACTTTTGCAAACTCTTCCTCGGGCCACGGTAGTCCGTTATACATGACATCTGGACTGACGAATTGCACCAGAAGCAAAGATACTAAGGTCATATTATCCAAGGATACGTCCAGGACTTTGTTGTCGGCGTCGGACGGGGTGGCACAACAGGCTTTGATCGTGCTTAGCAGTTGGTCCGTATTTTCTGCCACCAAGTCTTGCGACAAAGCCGCGCGGGGCTGAGGCCTTCTCTTACCACTTCCTATTATTCCCCCGTTAAAAATTGACGAATGTTTTGTCAGCGGGATCGTTTTGCTCTGTTAAACAAACAGAAATAAAGTTACGAAAAGCTGGAAAATAATTTCCATGCACTCACCATTCTCTTATTCTGTTCTAAAACGCTCTTGTCAAACTCGCCGTATTTCTCCAGTTTTGAATTTTTTGCTCCAAATAACGCGCTATATTTGGTAAACAACGATTTCTCCAACAGTTCCCTTAATGTCAAGACCCTCACGGCTTTGGAATGCAGACAGAGGCGTCTTAGAATCGTCCTGACTCGTCTCCAGCCGGTTTGTTTTACGATTTCGTCGTTTTCGTTGCAGCAAACAAAAAAATACTTCACTATAGCTGTGCAGCAGTTCAGTAGGGCCTTAATGGGGATCCTGTACGACTCGTGGTCTTCGTGAGAAGGCACGCTGAAGATTTCTAACAGTTCGGCGAAAACGTGCAGCGTAGAATTCTGCAATTTATCGCTCATAAATAAACGCGTCAAGTTGATGAAGTTTGCGTGAATCGCTCGTGAAATGATTTTGGAGTTTAATAAGAAAATTTGACCGCTTTTTTCCCATCTGTAATTGTTAAGAAATAAAGAAAATCGTTATTATTACTGGTCAATTAATTAGAAATAATTAAGTAAATGACTTACTGTAGTAATAGAAGCAAATTTTTCCAAACTAAATTCGAATCTGCGCCATCTGCTTCAGTTTCTTTGGCCAGATTTATGCGAGTATTAATTTTGCTGAAAACTTGCTCTAGAACGACGGCAAAATGGCCCTTCTTGTCAACATACGGCTGCAAAGTTTTGTCAGTCAATTCGTTAAAAAGAATCGTCACGATCAGAGCTAAATGTTCGTCCGTTTTGGAATTTTCAAAGAGGAACGTTATTGAATTAATCAGCAAGTGTGGATTTGTGTGGCCTAAACAGTAAAGAAAAAAGTAATAATTACGGGTATAAAACAATTTTTTTTATAATCAAAATTTACCAACAAACGTCACAATTTGGGCCGCCGTTTGATATTTAATTTTGTCAGGAGTTAATAAGAGTTCGTGAACGTCCAGAATTTCCTTGACAAAACACTGTAAAATACGGATAGGTTCGATCTGTTGACATTGAACTCGGACAGCCAAATCGACCTCGTGCAAAACGAGCTCTACAAAAAAAAATTAATTTAGCTGCTCATAAAATATATCCAATGCAAAAATAGTACCTAAAATTTCTTTCGAAGTTTCTCGTACGTTTTCCTTAACACTTTCGTTGTCCGTGGCCAGTTGATCAGTTAGAATGCAATCCATAACTATGTTAATAATTTGCACGGCGCCCACGTCGCATTTCAAAATTAAATTGACTAAAAGTGTCAGTAGAGATTCTGGAGATCCAAAATATTTGCACCAATCGTCGGTGTACTTGTACAATTCAACGATAACGTTCAATGTTACTAAAAATTACTATTTTTAACATAACACGATACTTTCTTGACTTTAAAAATTATTACGGGTATTCTTAATGTCCTTGCAAATTGCTGAAAATAAAGTGGGCGAAAGGTAAGCTAACTGAAGCAGAAAAGGTACCGTTGCCTTCTTCTGTGATTTCGTGCTGTCATCTTGGAAGAGCGTATCCTTGAGACTCCACTAATGAAAAATAATAATTTTGTATTCGAACCGCTACGAATGTGATAAAACAAATATAATTACGTTAAATAAATCTAAAAGAGCCGTTCTGATGTCGTTACAATGACTCCCAGCCAAATGTCCCAGAATACCGACGACTGATTTAAGTTTAGGGGAGTCACAGCCTTGTTCGTACGATTTATTCTGACAGAAATCCTTGAGGCCACACGATAGGACCCTTGTAATAACAGTGTTGGGAAAACAGCTGCCCACGTGTGCTACAACCCAATCAAAATTGGGTGAATGTTTTACTGATGTATCTAAAGGACGCAAAAATTAATATTTAAATTAAATGGTAAAGTGAAAACATGTTCTTACCTAAAAGGGCACTAATACAGGCTTCGGTGTCGGAATTCATTAAGCATGACAGACACTGTGTTGTCACGTCGATTAAAGTACGCGTGCTTATACAACTCATCCATAATTGTAACGTTTCATTTACACCTGGTTTATAAAAGAATTATTGTTCGTTATTTTGCAATAATAAAAATTAGTATCTTATTTTTAACCTGTTGACACATGAGCTCTGCCGGCATATCTGGTGGACAGCTCTCCTAGTAATTCTAAAGACCACGTGCTAATAATTGGAGCCCATGCCTCTGCGTTTGTGAAAATAAAGTTGCATAAAACAGAGTGGATCTCAGATATTGTTGTCTCGTCATCTTCTGAAGCAGGAGGCATCTGTCCTGTTGCTATTTCCTTCTGAAATTCACTTTACATTGAATATATGCAACTTTGACAACAGAATTAACACTAACTTTACCTCCAGTCTACACACATAGTTTAAGGTAGCATTATCAAAAACGACATAGAAATATTCGAAAACAGCCTCCCTGCATGGCGGTAGTTGTTTCAAAAGGGACAACGCAGTCTTTGTAAGTTCTAAAGAATTGCATTTTATAGTTTTGGAAGCACCGCCGATGAACAAACGAAGCTCTTGCAGTAGATTTTGTTGAGACAAGTTTCTCAGGCTAGTAGGTTGAGGTAACATCGTTAATTAACACTAGAAACTTTAAAAAACACTCGAAATATCAACAAACACCGATTTTTAGGTTAGAATCTGCTATTTCAATGTCATTTTACAGTATCCGTAGATAATGAATACTATAGATGGGGCACTCTAAATTTTGTAAAAATGTGCTGCCACCTGGGCATTGCGTCCAAAAGGTCGTGCGACAAGTATCTACTAAAAGTTACACATTTGTAGGAATTTGTCTTTCTCTTGGCGTCATCTAAGTGTCAGTAGAGCATCGATATATGGCGGAAAATTTGAAATTTTGGGACGCTGCATGGGTTTTTAATGTTTTTTTTTTTAACAAAAAAGATGTGAGAAAGAGAAAATTATTTATTATTGTATTGACGCATACAGCACTTTATACATAACTGAAGTTATAAATACACCTTAGTTATAGTAATTCTTCAATTCTCTTGTCCTTGTGTTAACTGACTTGAATCAAGATGCCTTTTACAGATAATGTCTACAGCTAAGGGTGATTCGCCATTTGCCAACATGTTTTGCAACCTATAATTGACAAGATGTCAAAACCTAGAATGAAGTTTAATGATACAGTAGTAAACAGGTATTTAGTGATGTCCAAAAACTTACTTTGTACAAGCCAGACCTCAAAGATTAATAAAACAATGCTTTTGCTTCATTATCAAACTTCACTTAAATGTTGTAAGATGAATCAAAGCTAATCTTGCCAATAACATATAACAACTTCAATAACGATTAGAATAACTAATAGTAAACACCAGAAAAATAGCACTTTGTAAGTGAACTGACGAATAACGAATGTTACACACATATTAATAACTTTACGTTCATCAAACATTAAATAACATCAATATTTTGCATTGAAACTATATTTCACGCAATTTCACGTCTTGTATTACACCCTAAGCGTTGAAATGTATAGGGGAATTACCAATTAAAGTAAACAACAAATGCAATACAACTTCGCAATTTTCGTAGGCGCGGTCTGCTGACAATATCTCGAAATGACAATTTTCGGACTATCGATTTCTATTACCAGGTTAGCTTCTAAAGCTTTTTAAAATGACTCCTTTTGGACGCATTCACCAGAGGGCAGTTAAATCAAAGATCCCATACCATGTGGGTTTTCCCTTGATGATATGTTAATAAATTCACATATGCAACCTCCTTCACGGCAATATTATCATAACAATTTCTGTTTTTAAATTTCTTATTACATTGGCAACCCTCATTTCACGTTAATTATTTTTGAGAAAAAAGTGCATCGCGGCGCCATCTCTGGAATGGTGTTCAAGGCATACGTCACGTGACAGAGTTGACCCCCTGATTGCTGATACCACTGTACTCATCTGTTACTGATCGTACTGATCATATGACAGTCAAATAGGTAAAAAAGGTGTTTAATTGTTTATTAGTTTTAAAGAAGAACAGTAAGAAAAAATCGGTTTAAAATGGTTTTATCTGCACTTCCGTTTATAATTTTCACTGTCTTTTGGGGTGGAGTTGGTATTGGACTTCCAATAGCCGTCCCAAAAGGACCAAACAGAGGGTAACCTGAGATAATTTTATTAATGTTTGATAAATTAATCGACCCTACGTTTTATTACAGAATTATTCAGGTGATTCTTATGCTAACTGCTGCAACCTGCTGGTTATTGTAAGTATTTCTTTTTTGTAAGACGCATCTTGAACTAACAGCGTTTAATAATTTACTCTAGCTGGTTATGCTGCTACATGGCCCAAATGAACCCCCTTATAGGACCTGCCCTCGACAGACATTCATTGCTAATAATGGCAAGAGAATGGGTGAGTAACATCTTATCTTTTTGCACCTAACGCTTTTAGTCACAACATGAACACTTTTTCTTTCAGGGTAATCCCATAACTAGGGGCTAACGCGGTCAGTTATTCTGACATATAGAAAGTGTAAATATAGAAAATTCCATTCATTAAGCTTGCAGTTTTAAAAATTAATATGTATAAATGTATTTAATTATGTAATTACCTATTAATTGGAAGTTAATTTATCATTCCAAAATAAAATTATTTCGTTAGTCATACTGTCGTTAGTACCTTTTTTATAAAATAAACATTATTAAAAAAAGAAAAATAAAACTTTATATGGAATATAAAACTACATAATAAGTAACAATTTCAATCTCGTTGACTATATGGTCTAACATGTCACCTATTAATTATATTATCAGTCTTTGGTAAAGGATTCTGATATAGTCATAACTCAAATACAAACATTCGTATAAAATAAACTTAGGAACTTTTTAACTGAACATTTACAAAAACAAACATTTAAAAATATAAAAGAAACGATAATTGGCAATTGTATGTATTAAACTCTTCATCTCCGACTAGCTTCAAATATTAGTATATCATATCATTCTTCTCCACATAGTTTTTTCTCTATGAAAGTTCAAGTCACAATCTCGTATGTAATAGATTTTTTTGAAAAGTGAAAGTTGCAAGGAGAATGGGGCTAGGGATCTGATTAGGCCAGGTTAAGCTCTAATTTTTAACCATTCTAACAATTACTGGAGATTGAAAAAAGAAACGATATTTTGAGTTTGCAACTTGAATTTTCAAAATGAATAAACTACGTAAAGTAATGTTTTTCGTCTGGCGAACAGGTAAAGGCTTCGCGTAAAGTTGGGATGGCAAATTCAATGAAATCGGAGATGTCATTGCTATACAATTACCGAATCTGATTAACTATTCAACTTAGATCTAGGTACAAAAAAAAAAAATTAAATAAACGAAACGATATTTGTTTGATCACTGTACGCTTTAGCGTCCACGTCTCCTTTTCGTTTCAAATATATGTACTGTAAATAAATATGTTGAACGTAGAGAACAATACAGTATATTGTAGAGTTTGTAATGCTAAACAACAATATAGATATCTGTTGGGAATGGAAATGAGCCCTGTATAAACGTTTTTGGGTTTCCAAAAATTTGTAGTAATTTGTATTTGAATATGTGAGTGCAAATTCGACAGCGTGATATAATTAGTAGTTGAATTGTTAATTTCTTTAAAATTGGGACCATGTAATTTTAGTTATTTTTAGATTAGAGAAAGAACATTGTATTAGGTTACGGTAGTGGCTGTGTGTGGGTGTGTAAATGTACAGACCACAACTCTAACATTGACCCAGTACGCTAGTACAAATATAGACACTTCATCGTAGAGCGTTCTTTTATCTAATTTATAAAATAAACATTATATGTTTGCAGGATTAAAATGAACATAACAATACGTACTAATGATGTCGTTATCGCGTTCGTAAACACAGACATTCAAACAATTACTACAGTTTTTCGAATTTTTAAAAACTCAAAAATTATAAACCGCTCATTTCCGTTTCATGACAAACTGTGCAATATACTGTACTTTCAAAAAAATCGACTGGGGGTCAGTTCGACTGCATAATTATCGTTTTCACTTACAATCAGCAAATTCCAGTCAAACTCAGATGTAATAAATTTGTTTTTGAAAAGTGAGAATTGCGAGTAGGATAAATAGAGTAAGGAGTTAAGTTAAGCTCTAACTTTTACCCATTTGCAGGCAGAAGAATCGGGGAGTATCTAAAATAAATCGAGCCTAAATGTTAGAGACCTAATTTAACTAAAACTAACGCCATCCAATCCTCCCTCTCTTTTCTTTGGCTCGCAACTCTCAACTTTTAAAAAACCGAAAAACTGTGAAGTAACATTTTCTTTGTTCAAAATATTTTTGTAAATATTGCAGGATACTAAAACTTCTAGAAAATTGGAGCTGTGACTGCTAAACTATACAATTATCTAATCTGAAGAACTTTTGAACTAAATCTAGGTACAAAAACATAAAGATAAATTTCTCTAACAATAAAAGAAAGTAATTATTTTGTAGAAAAAATATGAACATTTCCCAAACAAAAACCTGAATACTGAAGGAAATCTAAACATGTTTATAGAAACTAGTCAGACCGTCCGTAAAATTCCTCGTAGGTATTTATCTTCGCTTTTTCAGCACATATTTCATCCAATTCGCACTGGCTGACGAACAGAGCATCAAACTGTTCGTTATGATAATTGGACAATAAATACTCTAGTTGTTCCTTCGCGCTTAAATAAACAGCAAGGTCCTCTTTGATTTTCGAAAGTCTCCTGGGGTAAAGTTTGTTCTTTTGATAAAATTTCTGACTCGGTTGCGACATCTCATACAAAATGTCGTTCTTGGCTTGTAACAGTCTTGAAATTTCGTAATCATAAACCCTTCTGACGTGAGCACATTTTCTTCTGTTTGAATTATTTTGCGATCGTTTTCCCTCCATATGGGACAAATTTACGTGAGGGTCAGACAGTGTGGCATTTTTCCAGTCGTTTTGAACCATCTCAAAGGGTGAAAATTCTTTCGATTTGTATTTGCTCCACATGGGGTTGGTGTCGTTTTGGTGATCATGTGGATAAAAGAACGGACCTTGATATTTTTTACTTCTAGTCGAGTGAGGGACGACTTGTTGTGAAGACGAGGATGAGCCTGAGTCCTCACAGCGACGTTTCTTTATCTTATTGGCGGTTCCCGCGGAGTCTGAGAAAGGTCTTTTGATGCCCGTTTCTTTAACCGAAGTACCGAATATTCTTTTTTTATTTGAGTCATCTTTTTCTGGAAGAGGGTCACATTTTAACTCTAAAGGTATAAAATTTGGATAGTTTAAATTGTGATCCTGAAGAACTTCCTTAGTGCAGTTCTTTTCCTCTTTTGGACTTGATTCGTCTGCTCCTTTGTTTAATGTTTTATCATTTTTGTTCTCCGAAGATGTTTCTTGTGTTTCATTTTTCTCCAGAGAGTTTACCGGGGGTTCTTCTGTTAATTTAATGAAAGTTTCGTTTTCGATAGGTAGAGGGTCGTTATTGTCAATATTATTAGAGCCGTCATTGTCAGGGTAAATGAAAGAACAGTGAATGACAAATTCGGAGCCGTAGCTTACATCTAACGGTGTGTCTTTGTAAAACTCTTCCTCTTGATTTTTAATGCTTAGAACGTCTTCCATTGTTCACCTGAATAATTACACGATTTTGTATCGATAATTTAAAAAAGTTACGTAATTGAAATTTTCTAATTACACATTTTTTACAATTGAGAGCTGCTAATGTTTAATCCCTATACATAATTTAGCGATCTCAGAAAAAATAATTTATTAAACAAAAAAACAGATTTCAGCCAACATGTAATCTTCAGTGTAACAGCCTGAAGATGACCGAAATTGACTGTGGCAACGTCGGCTAATAAGAAAATACGTTCTTTCAGTAACTGTTAAACCAAACATTCGTGTTTGTAATGTTTATGACCATGTATTCTACCATTTAGAACAAAAAAGTAATCATTAAAGAAATTTACAAATATCGAGCACTCGAATGTCTTGATTCCAATAATTGTTTTTAAATACTTATAGATGGAAAAGTAACATGCACTACAATTACTAAGATTTATAATTGTTTAAATTTTTGAGAACAAATTTGAGATAACAAGCATTTATATTAACCTGTTTGCACTTACCGATTAATTTCACTGGTTCTTTTTTATATTTCAAGAACAAAACAACACTTGGGCAAATAAAAACTAAATTGAAATACTCGCAGAAATATTACACTGTTAAAAACAACAGAATTCGAGTTCTTGACAAGACATCAACCGTCAACACATGTTGTCTTTTTACCGCCATAAGCCATTTTGAATACCAAGCTCCTCCCCTTTTAAAATATTAGTAATGTCTACACTATTACAATCGTACCACATTAAAATAATTGTCAAGGAATATTTATTATTAATATTAATACTAAGAAAAATCAATAACTGTTAACAAAATGCATGAATTTTAAAAATATTTCGTATTTCTCATTTTGTTTTTCTAATTTACCCATAGATGTGTATAGATACTTTTGATGTATGCAATTTGGTGGAACTTGCTGTCACAGATGGTGTTATGTTGGTATTTTCATGAAATATGGTTGGTTTTTATAAGTGATTTAATTTTATTTTGGGCTAGTTTTGTGCAATTTTTTAATTAAACCTTCGTTCAAAAACGTACATATAAAATATATTTGCTTTAAAATGAACCAAAAAATGTGCATTTTCGTATTCGTGTTAGTATTGTGTTTACAAATTGTGTATTGTCACGATGAAGATACACACACATTACAGTACCATTCGGATACTTTTTCGAACGAAGTACCCAAGAACAACCATTTTATAATGTTTTATGCTCCTTGGTAAGAAATTTAAAAGTTTTTTTCTTTGTACATATTCTTTTGCTGACTAAACAGCTATTTATTGTGTGCAGACCATTAGGAAAAACTTCAATTTTATTTCATAAGTAAATAAATTGTAAACTACTGATTGTTTATTAATCGTCTAGTAAGGAGTATCAAAAAAACTAATTTAATTACATTCCGTAATTATAACGACTCAATTCTGTAAGTTTTATGTAGAAATTGAGGGTAAAATTATCAATAGAAAAACTTGCATCAAATACCTAACCTAATCAATCTCATTTACCATTAACATTGTTTAACTTAGTCGTAAAATTTTTATATTCATTTTCACGTCAGGTTGCGATTTCTTATTCTTATATTTTCTCTCGTTTTTTTTTCTGGCTCTTCTAAAGGGCCCCAAAAACATTCCCAATTCCAGTGTAAATACCGCCACTACTTCCGTTATAATTTTGATACAATTATGAATTGTAACTGTAATAATTGTAGCCACAATATGATTTTGTACACGTATTTTTAAGTTGTTAAATAAATTGTTATTTGGATATTTATTTATAAGGTGCGGTCATTGTCAACGGTTAGGGCCAACATGGGAACAATTAGCCGAAATGTTAAACGAGGACGATAGCAATATAAGGATAGCAAAAGTAGATTGTACAACTGATAGTAAGATATGTTCAGAACAAGATATCACCGGATATCCGACGCTCAAGTTCTTCAAGCAGGGGTCTCTAGAAAGCGTCAAGTTCCGAGGTACACGAGATTTACCATCTCTTACAACATTCATAAACGAACAGCTACGTTCTGTAAGCATTTCCTAATCCTGTTTATCAATCCCTATTTTCACTGTTTTTGTGTACGTACATAGATAGATGAAACGGAAAGTGTACCTGTCGAAGTTCCGAGCTCTTCGGATGGTTTGGTCGAGTTAACGGCAGAAAATTTTGAGAAGCACGTAAATCAAGGGAAGCACTTCATTAAATTCTACGCTCCGTGGTGTGGCTTCTGTCAAGTATGACTTAAAACATTTTAAAAGAGTTGACTAAACAAAGAAATACGTTTTCTAGAGATTGGCTCCCACCTGGGAACAGCTAGCTAGTAAATGGAAGTCTGACGGAGGCGTGACCGTAGCCAAGATAGATTGTAGTCAATATAGAACATTCTGTGATCAGTATGAAATTAAGGGATACCCAACTTTACTTTGGATTGAAGATGGCGAAAAGGTAATTGGAGAGTGTTTATTTATTTTTTATATTTGTGTGAGATTTTTAACCCGAAATGGATCTAAATAAATAAATAAATATTTACGTAGATTGATAGATATCAAGGCCAAAGGTCGTTGGAAAGTCTTGAGGAATATATCAGTAAGATGTTGGGCACAACAACAGAAAAAATTCCGGAATTCAAAAACGAAAGCAACGAAGAAGTTGAGAGCCGTGTAGTTATTTTAAGTAAGGATAATTTTGAAGAGGAGACAGAAATAGGAGTTACTCTGGTCAAGTTTTTTGCTCCTTGGTATGGTTTTTATTAATTGCGTACTAAATGTGTAGACTGACTTATAATATACTTATTTTAGGTGTGGCCACTGCAAGAGACTGGCACCCACTTGGGAAGAATTAGCTAAGAAATTTTCTAGTAACAAACAGGCTAAAATTGCCAAAGTTGACTGTACTGTAGATGTTAATAAGTCCTTGTGCAGCAAGGAGGAGGTAATTCCAATAAGTTCCTTGTTAATTTATTCAAAAATTTGCAGCTGGTATTTATTTAATTTTTGCTATTAAATTTAGGTAGATGGATTTCCGTCAATATTTATATACAAGAACGGAGCCAAAGTAACAGAATACGACGGAGATAGAAGTCTGGATGACCTCCAGGAATTTGTAAACAAATACTTAGACAAGCACGACGAACTGTAGGTCAAAAGGTCACATTAAAGTAGGTACTTTTCTTGTGGATTTTATTTGCATTCCACTCATAACATCCTAGTCTGAAAAGTCTGATATTGTTTGTCAGAGTTTAGTAATTTCCCTTTTTCATTTTTTTTTTTTTAATTAAATAGGCTATGATCTACTTAATAAGGGAATTATTTACGTGTTCAATAAAAAATCAGACTTAGTAAAAATTTTTTTTACATGTTTTTTTTTTTTTTAATAAAACAATGTTTTCAATTTTGTTTTTTTTTTTTTGATCTCTAACGCAAAAATGTTTTAACGCGGATGGCTCACTTTTCTTACCACGAAATTAAACCGGAAAAAGCTCTTTTTACTGCTTTATGAGATGGAACAGAGGTTTTTCATTGTGCGCTTGCGCATAAAATCACCGCATGGGTCCGTTACAAAAGATCAGAGGAACCATAACCTCTGAAAATATTTTTTTTACTATAATTTGCGATTTGAATTGAAATGACTACAGCTCCTGATAGTTTATATCATAAGTATTAGGCTTTAAATAACAGTCTTTTCCATTAACAAATACTTAATTTTAAAATTTAGGGAAATAAACAAATATTAAATTTTTTAAACTATGGACTACCATTTACGAACATATGTTTAAACATCAGTGAACATCAGTCAGTTTCATAGACGTAAGAATGCTCTGAGCGTTCTCTATTCAGCTGTAAATACGGCCAGTAAAGTGTGAGAGGGACAAAGCGATCGTGCGGCTAGTAATTGTCTTTTCCTACCATTTTGATTGGTCCACGTCACTGCAGACCTACAGAAACGGGACAGGTATTGGCCGCACTATCGCTTTCTCTCTCTTTCTAAAGATAGGCGAATTTCATGCAGATACTCGTTCAGTCTCTATGCTTATGGTCCGATTTTATAACAAAAGAAAATTGTGCACGTAAAAGAAGTAATTACTTTAAACCACGTGTTTACTACCTTAGCATTGAACTTGATGAACAATTTATTTATAAGTTAAAATAACTACTTTGCTGTTCATGTTAGAAAATATAGCAATCTCTCCCATTAAAGCTACTAAATTTTAAAATTTCATATGTAGGAAAGATACCAATTGACTTTTTTAAACTCTATGGCGGTAAAAGAATTCTTTCTATACTTTAGACACTACTTAACTCTTTACACGTTCTATGGTAGCGTGAAGCTTTTTGTTAAATATACATCTTCAACACTGTCAAAAGTTCTGTTTTTCTGCCTTGTCTGTGCTTGTAGGAATGGTTTACAATACTGTCCCACTTTTTGTAATTTTTCTGAATTATAAACGTTAAAGCAGTAAGTATAATCATGACAGACAACGAAGAGTCCATGGACTACGAAAATGATAAGGCAGACAGCCCTCCGAGCCAGGAAAACTTCGAAGAAGACATCAGTTTTGACAATGAGGATGCGGTGAATGGCGGTGGTGGTAATGGTGGAGCAACGGGTGGCCCCGCAGTGTCTGGTGCTCTCGGTAGTGCTACCGGTGGAATTCTTTCAGGACGTGATAACAGTGCAAGTGGTGATGATTTTTCACCGAGAGGTAGGGGACGTGGAATGTTCAGGTGAGTCAATTATTTTCGTTTATTTAACAATCTATCCTGTTTACTCCCATTTCTATTACTCGCAATTTTTTTTTGAAAATTGGTTACATATTAAGTTGTACCTCAACCTCTCGTTTCTCCTGCTTGCAACTCTCTTTTCAAGAAAATCGATTTACACGTAGAGTTAAAATCAAATTTGCAGAGGCAGAGGTCAAATGCCTCCGCGAGGTTGGCCTGGTCCACCGCCGGGTCTTCGTCCCGACGGTCCTCCGCCACGATTCAGAGGTAGAGGCTTCGGTCCCGGTATGCTACCGCCTTTCAGAGGAGGTAGACCTCCGCCAATGTTTGGTAGAGGCCCTCCTCCCCGCGGTGGCCCTGGTTTTCCTCCTCCGAATTGGGGTGGACCCCCACCGATGGGAGGGCCACTTGGGCCTCCGATGGGCGGACCGCCTCCCATGATGGGCCAGGGACACGGATTCGGGCCACCAGGTATCATGAACGGTCCACCGCCCAATCAAAACGGTATCCAGGCTCAAAGCTCTGAACATAATCAAGCTCAGACACCTCCGGGAACGTCGCAGGCACAAAGCAGCGGCCAATCAGGTTCTAGTGACCAAAGTACTCCCGAACAAAACCAGGAATTTCATTCGAGTCCGAATTTTGGACACGGTACTGGACCACCGCCAGGTTTTGGGACGGGACTTCCGCCAGGTATGGGATCGGGACCTCCGCCGGGACTTAATTCTGGCCCTCCTCCGGGCGTAATGTCTGGAAATTTGCAACAAACGCAGCCGGTATGTTCGTGATATGTTGACGAATGATAATGTTTTGGTTAAATTCGTTTTTGTTCAGCCGTCACTTGACGCCAACAGCGAAATTTGGGTGGAGACGAAGACGCAGGAAGGGAAATCGTATTATTACAATGCGCGTACTAGAGAAACGACATGGAGCAAGCCGGAAGGGCCTCATATCAAAGTTATTTCTCAAGATCAAGTGGAAGCGATGGCACAGCAAGTCGTTACAACGGGAGGTCCTGTGGCTCAGGGAACGTCGACAGCCGCTCAAGCAGCTTTGGCACAAGCGAATGTTACTAACACAAAACAGGACAGCAAAGGTAATTAATGAATTAATTGATTAAAAAGTTAATTGCAATGACATTATTAATCGTTTATGCGTTTTAGATAAAGACGAATCTAAACAATCAGCTCCGACTTTAACAACCCCGCCTCCGGCTGCAAACGGGCCCCTGCAACCTCAGGGACTTATGCAAGGTCCTCCGCCTGGAATGCCGCCTTTTGGAGGGCCTCCAGGACAATTTCCGCCCTTCGGACTGCCGCCTCCGGGATTTCAAGTGATTATAACGTTTATTACTGGCTTTTATTTTAATTTAATTTGCGTTTGTATTTTTCAGGGTAATTGGATGCCCGGAGGTCCCGCTGGTCCGCCGAGCTGGCACGGTCCTTCCGGTCCTACTCCGTGGGGTTTACCGCCTGGCATCATTCCTCAGGCGTTACATCAGCAACCGATGGCGACCAATATGTCGAACGAGGATTCTAAAATCGATCCGGAAATCGTTGCTAAGGCGGCAGAGTGGTCCGAGCATAAAGCTCCAGATGGACGTTTCTACTATTATAACGCTAAAAAAGGCGAGTCGGTTTGGGAGAAGCCCCAGGCTTTGAAGGATTTAGAGAGTAAGTGCGTAGAAAGATTTTAACGTTTATTTCTGATGAATGAAATTATTTTATTACAGCGGCGAAATTGGCGGCGGCCCAAGGGGTGTCAACACGATCGTTAAACATCGAACCCATGGTGACGTCGACTTCTGCTTCTGTGTCCGACACGTCAGGTAAGAATTCTGCACAGGTGTCCATGTCGCAGCAACAACAACAGATGAATTCAGTCGGATCGGATGACACCGACAAGCAGAAGAAAATAGAAGAGGAAGCTAAGCGAAGGCGAGATGAAGAGGAGAAGGCGAAAGAGCAGAAAGCGCAAGACAAATCGAGACCCATTTCGAGCACTCCCGTCCCTGGAACACCATGGTAATAATTAATACGCAAAGATGTTTTAGGGAAACTAAGAACGTTAGAGATTTCACAATATGGCAGTAGAGGTCATCAAGGGTCATCTTTCTAACTAAAGTACTTTCAAAGTTGATGTCAACTTTGTTATTTTAAATGTAATAGTATTTTTTGAAAAAAATGTGTGCCTTAGACAATTGATAACTAATGGCAATCAATGTAAAATTAAGCCAAAAAGCGTCCTTTCGATTAATTTTTCTTACAAAAATGGCCAAAAATTAAAATTTCAATTGAAGTATTTATAGTAAACATTTTTCTCGTACATCTTTGTAACAGAAATTAATCGAACGAAAGGTTTTTGATCTGATTTTGCTTCGATTGCCATTAGTTGTCATTTGTCCAACGGACACATTTTTATACGAAAAATATTAAAACTAGCTACTACAAGATTAGATTTTATTGATCTTGGAAGTATTTTAGTTAGAAATTACACCCTTGATAACCTCTAACGTGCTTACTGTCCCTAAAACGTCTATTGAATGAGTCAATTTGAATATGGTTTTATTATTTTTTGTATTTATCCATTTAAGGTGTGTGGTATGGACCGGTGATGGGCGCGTGTTCTTTTACAATCCGTCGTCGCGGACGTCGGTGTGGGAGCGTCCTGAGGATTTAATAGGTCGTGCAGACGTAGATAAGATGGTCAACACTCCTCCTGACGTGCTTCAGTCCAAGAAAGACTTGGAACAAAAGACACCACGTAAGAGATCCGGCTCAGAAGAAAGCGACAGCGATCAGGACAACGACTCGACTCCTGCAAAGAAAGCAAAAACCGACAGTAACAGTAAGTAACAATTTGTGACAACATGGTAAGGATATGTTTATTAATTGTTAATTATGTAGGTTCTGGTGGTACACCAAAACAACAGCAACAACAACAGCAGCAGCAACAGCAACAGACGCCACAAAAGAAAATCGACATTGGTAAAGAGGCAGCGATCGAAGCGGAAGTGCGTGCGGCCAAAGAACGGGCCGTGATTCCCCTGGAACAACGTATAAAATCGTTCAAGGAGATGTTGGCCGAAAAGGACGTTTCTGCGTTCAGTACGTGGGAAAAGGAGCTGCACAAGATCGTGTTCGATCCACGTTATTTACTGCTGACGTCTAAAGAACGTAAACAGGTGTTTGAGAAGTACGTTAAAGAGAGGGCCGAGGAGGAGAGACGGGAGAAACGCAATAAATTGCGTGAACGTAAAGATGCGTTTCGGAAAATGCTTGCGGAAGCGCATCTTCATGGAAAGTGAGTTATTGTTTTTTTATTGAACAAATCTGTTTTCAGAATCTTAAAAGAAAAATAAAATTTTTTTTTGATGCCCTGAATTCAGATTTTAAATTTGACCAGTTAAATCTGAATTAATATTACTTTAATGTCTTTCAGGTCATCTTTCAGCGATTTTGCACAACGTTTCGCTAAAGACGAGCGCTTCAAAGGGGTTGAAAAGATGCGAGAACGGGAGAGTCTCTTTAACGAGTACTTGATTGAGGTCAGACGACGGGAGAAAGAAGAAAAGTTTCAACGAAGAGAACAGGTAAACGTCTTCTTTATTTCTTTTTAACAATAATTATCTTTCATGTTTTCAGTATATGTTGCAATTAAACATGTTTGCAACCAACAATTGTTGTTTTTTTTTGTTATTATTTTTTTGTTACAGTTCATCATTTATTTTAATTACTTAATAAATTAGTGTTATTTGGGTGTTAATTGTTAATGATTGTCTTATTTATTGATAGCACAGTATGGAAGCAGTAGTAGAAGACATATAATATGCATATATTTTCTCTTTCAGGACGGAATGTTATTTACTTACTTAATTACCTACTATTAAATTTATTCCATTCTTATATTTTTATGTGGTCGTTTCGTAATGTACTTTTTCAGGGTTCATCTGTTTTTGGTATGTAATTATTTTTTATGTTTCACATAACATTTATTGCTAAAGGATTAGGTGCCGAAAATGCCAGTTACGACCAGGATTTTATTGTTTTAATAATTCTCTCTTTCAGAAATCGTCTTTTTTATATAACGTGTCTATTTTAAGATTATTTACAGCTTAATTTATTATTGTAATTTTTCAATTTCATACAAAACGATAATAATAATCAAGTTGTTACAGACTAATTAGTGAAACTAAAAATTATTTATTAAGTTTTGTTTAGTTGTCGGACAATAGATTCCTTATGATTAAATCAAATCAATTAATTAAAATGAGAAGTAGTAATTGAATTGAATTCAACGTTAACAGTGTAATGTAATAGTAGTTTTCGTTATTAATCTAAACAACTAGTTTTTCATTTAGCGCTTGTGCCTTTTCAAGAGGTGTGCGTGCAGACAGGTGTCCTGGAGATCATTGGTGTTTGCTGCGTGCTGTTGACGGCCCCGAGAGCCCCAGTCGAGGACGAGCTTGTCGGTTGCACATCCTAATACTACAACAACTACTACTACTACATCTTCAACACAATCGGCTACGTTCTTCCTTGTCCTTGAGGCGATCTGGTACTAAATTGTGTCTTTTTGATGGTACTCTTTTTTACCAAATGCAAATTAGTTTACTGTTTGTTCATTTTCTTTTTGGTCTCTGAAAACCTGCTACAAAATTATATTAACTTAACGATTAACAGTCATGTTTTGTTTGTGTACGAAAGAGGCCTAATAGCTCGGATAATTTCACAGAAAAAGTACTCTCTGTATAAATGATAAGACACATTGAATTATACGAGAAAATTTGTCATGGATTGGGGCCGCAAAGTGTCACGTTGTCACGTTTTTATTAGTTTTTAAAGAAATTTTAACGAGTCGCTTTGCAACCACCAAGTAATCGATGAGGGGTGTAATTAGATTAATTTATTAATTAATGTAATAATTATTTTGTTCTGAGACTCCTAATTTTCAGCTACAGAGAGAGGTCCCAGTTCTACTTAATAAAACGTTTTCTTTTTCAGCTTAAAACCAAGATTTGTTAGGTAGAATTCAGTTTTTAATAGATTTAATTAACGTAATTAACATTAGTAAAATGCAAAGACTAAAAATCTACCTGACATATCTCATATTTTAATAACAAACATTTTTTTCTCTTCTAGGAAACTTCAACGCAACATTTAGTTATTTGTAAATTGTTTAGCTATTTTACCTTTTTTATTGCAGAGCGCATTACAGTTTATTAATTACATTTAACATTGCAGGCATTTGTAGGGTTTATTGCAGCAGTTCATCTTTAAAAAAAGTCTTCTTAATCACGCCCCTTTTTTTATTATTCAATACCCAACACAACCTGTTACGAACGTAATTTTTTTGACTAATTATTTCCTTTTTGGCTGGCGTTCTTGCAGATCCGCAAGGATTTCTTCGCAATGCTGCGTGAACACCCGAACGTGGACAGACACTCGCACTGGTCCGAAGTGAAGAAGCTGGTCGACTCGGACGCCCGTTACAAGGCCGTCGAGTCCAGCAACATGCGCGACGATTGGTTCCGCGAGTACTGCAAAATTCTTAAGGACGAGAAAAAACGAGCCAAGGAAAAGGAACGCGAACACAAGAAGGAAAAAGAACGCGAGAAGCAGCACAAGAAGAAGGACAAGGACAAAGAGGACAAGCACGCATCTAAAGAGAGCAAGCACAAGGATAAGAAAAAGGACGACAGCAACGGGTCTTTAAATGTTAGTACTGATGCTGGCGATGCAGATTTTGAAGAAGCAGCAACAGGCGAAGACGTTGAGTCGTCTGCAGTAGCAGAGCCCTCAAAGAAGACCGAGGCAAGTTATCGATAAAATAATCAATTAATTTATAGTTTGATTTATTTTAATGTAGGAGATAGAAGAAGAAGAAGAAGACGACCAGACAACTGTTTCAACTGACGAAAAGGCCAAGGAACAGAAAGAGAAGCAAGCACGTGCCGAAGCGAGTCTTCGGGAACGTGAGAAGGAAGTTCAGCGAACGTTAGCGACCCACATGAGGGATCGAGACAAAGAGCGGGAGCAACATAAACGGGACGAGGCGGTGCAACACTTTAACGCGTTGCTTGCCGATTTGGTGCGTAATCCTGACACGGGTTGGCGCGAAGTGAAACGCACCTTGCGTAAAGACCACCGATGGGAGCTGGTGGAGTCGCTAACGAGGGAAGAAAAGGAACGTCTTTTCGCGGAACACGTCGAACATCTGGTCCGGAAGAAACGAGACAAGTTTCGGGAGCTTCTCGACGAAACCACTGAAGTTACGTTAGTTAGCTCGTGGAAGGAGATCAAGAAGATCGTTAAGGACGACCCGAGATATTCTAAATTTGCTTCTAGCGAAAGGGTAAGTGGAATATTAAAAAAAAATGGTAGAGGTAGAAAATGGAAAATTCTCTAATTACATTTTGTTGCAGTGCGAACGGGAATTCAAGGATTATCTAAAGGATAAACTGATAAGTGCGAAAGGCGAGTTCAAGGAATTGCTTCAGGTAAGAAGCGTTTACAATTATATTTTATTTGAAAAATTAGTAGCAACCCCAATTTCAAAGATACAAATGTGAAAATGGTTGTTGATTGTTGACAAAAGAATTGATATCTAAATGTGCCTGGAATTTATTTTATAATAATAGTAATAGATTTTGAGTTATTAAGGTGTCAACAGTAGCTCTAAAAGCTCACCAATTCCTCACTTAGCTTATTTACGTGTTTTCTTTAAAGGAAACTAAGTTGATAACTCACAAGTCGTTGTCGACACTACGCGAAAACGAGCACCACATGCAGGAGATCGAAGAAATCCTGAAAAATGATCGTCGTTACCTGGTGCTCGATCACATTCCAGAAGAACGTACGCAGCTGGTCCTCAATTATTTGGAGGAGTTGGATCGACGAGGTCCACCGCCTCCACCCACGGCTAGCGAGCCCTCTCGTCGATCAGGCAAGGACACCAAGTTTATCGCCTAAACCTAATTAACTGAGTAGTTAGTTCATTTATTAAATGGTCATTGATTGTAATTTAAAATAAGCATCTTTCATTAGTAATTTTTTTTATTATTATCGGACTTCATATATTATGTGAATCCCAAAAAAAAAATAGTGGGAAACATGTAGGAAAGGATACGACGACATTGATTATTGTCATTGGTCGCGAACGTTTGGGTAATTCTTAACTATGTCTGTGTGATTTAATGTTTACAAGATATGTTCGAATGGTGAAATAGTAAAAATACATGTAAATAAGTACAATTTGTCTTTTTATTTAAATATATTCGTAATTATTTTATAAAATCGAAGAGAATTTGATGGAGGCGCGGGACACGTAAAATTGTGTGCTTCGAAAATTCGATATTTGGTACCAGGAGAGCATAAGTTGCTTGGGAAATATGTCCAATTATTTGTTGATCAGACCTCGTATTTTTCGAAAATTTATAAAATTTCTAATTTTGTATCAGGAGAGCATAAGTCGAGTAGGAAATATGTCCTATTATTTGTTGATCAGACCTCGTATTTTTCGAAAATTTATAAAATTTCTAATTTTGTATCAGGAGAGCATAAGTCGAGTGGGAAATATGTCCTATTATTTGTTGATCAGACCTCGTATTTTTCGAAAATTTATAAAATTTCGAATTTTGTATCAGGAGAGCATAAGTTGCGTGGAAAATATGTCCGACTATTTGTTGTTGACATATTAAGCACAAATTTGAATAAAAAAATCACTAATTAACAAATGGTTTTGATTTTGAAGTATCCGTTGAACGTTTGTGTTAGGTATTTTATAGAAATTGAGATTGATTATGTCATAAAACATTCACGTTTATTTTAGCAATAATCACAATATACACTAAAAATTCATAAACAATGAGCATATTCATTTTGCTTACTTAGGATACAAAAAATATACAAACAGTAGTAGTAGTAGTAGTAGTAGTAGTAAATAGTAGCCGATAATAAAAAAATGATCTTAAATACGTCGTTAGTCGCGGTAAAAATTAACCAAGGACCAGCGGATGAATATACTAGAAAACATAATAAGAAACCACATTAACATTGCAGCGAGCATACAATAATATTTACACTTAAACGAGTTCCTTTTCATAATAACTCTTAACAGTATAAGTCGGAGATAGGCGCACAAGAGCTAAATTACTTAAATACGTATCAATTTATTCGACAAATTGCGCCCCCAAAATATGATCTTGACGATGGGAAGAATGACCACGCGACAGATTATTTACGAAAAAGAACAGCAATGTCTGCCTGGCAAGCAGTCTGACTAGTAAAAATCAAGCACTGCAAATTAATATAAGTTCGCTCTTAAATAAACTAAATCATTTTCTGTAGTTGTTCGTCTTTGACTCCAAGACCGAACACAAAAAACCTAGAACCTGTACATTAAAAAGAAAAGAATTGCCCCCTAAAATACACATATCACAGGCTAACATTTTGATCATCTCGTGGTACGTAAAAAAATTGTTAAACTGGAAAAAATAATATATATTGTGTGTGTGCTTCTTATATGAACCATCAAATTGACTTTGGACGGTCTACTCTTTAATTCGTATTCATTTTGTTCTTACTGTTGAGCGAACCAACCGTAAATCTATCTAAACTGCCACTTGTTGACAAATAATAAGTATAATGAAAGGAAAAATAAAAAAATTCTCACAGTGGCAGTAGGTACATTTTCTATCTATCAGTCATTATCTCAGTTAATGCAAAAATACAAAAAACATAAATGCAGAATTTCGTGAAAAACATGACTACTAATAGCAACAGTAATAATTACAATAACGCGGGCGAGCTAGTAGTACATAGAATAATTAATAAAGAAAATGTTTTCCGTCGTGTTCCTCTTATTATAGCAACGAGCAATAGATTGATAAAAAGTCGTCGACTGGTGGAAGACAGCCGCTCCCCGAAGGTTACGGAGGATTCTGATTCTGAACATTGATTTCGATGTACGAAGTAGGCACAAAACCTTCTTCGGACTGTCCCGCTATTCTACGGACTCTCGTCCATCCATCCCCTTGGTCCAATTCTATCAGATACAACTCCTCGTTCTCTGCTATCGGTATACTGCCTTCGCTAGTTGCTAAACATTTTATATAATTAACAAGCATTCGATTAAAATTCTTAATTAACTACTTACCTTCAAAAGGATAAAGAGCCTTACAGGTGCCTAGAGCAGGTAATAGATCAGCCTCGTAGTACTCGCTCTCTGGGTCGTTGTTGTGGTGCGAATCGTACTGATCCGGGTCGGAATCGGGCCCCGGGAGACTCGTATGTGATGTACCGAGACCGCTTTCTGGACTGTTGGAACAACTACATCAACACGAACGACTCAAATCATACACGCAAAACGAAAATAAAAAATATATTTTTTTGCGTATTAATTAAAAACTAACTAATATAAAAAAATAATTTAGAATTGCTCTTATCGAGTTACAAGATAATTGACAATTTTTTAACAAGAAAATAATACTTTTAAGTTTGATAATATGTAATGTAATGACACAATTTAAAATTAGCCAATGAATTAGAATGAATTTCGTAGTTGCCAACGACTTAATGACCTGTAAGGTTTTTTTCATCTCCAAGAAAATGTTTTAAAGGGTACTAGTCCACACAATATAGATTTTTTCGTGTGATTTTAGCGAAGAAACGATAAGAAGAGAGCATTACTTTAAAATTTCATTTCTCGGGTAATCTATAATATTAAGGAAAAATATTAGGTCAAATTATAGCTAATAAAGAGCACTTTCTAAGGAGACCCGAGGGAACTCCCTAGCTTTGGTAGTTTTTGTATAATTAGAATATTAGGAATTTAGGGCATTATTTTGTTTATGCAACTGCATTAACTGAGAAAGTGCAATTTTAATTTTGTGAACGGTTTCTGAAAGTAGAGATGAAATAAACAAAATAAAACAATAAATTTCTAATATTGTAATTATGCAAAAACTACTAAAGCTACAGATTTCCCTCGAGGCTCCTTTGAAAAAAGTGCTTCTCATTAGCTATAATTTGCTGCAATATTTTTTCTTAACATTATATATTACCTGAGATATGGAGTTTTAAAAAAAATGATCTTTTCATATCATTTATTCGGCTTTTGTCCAATTAGACTTCTGAAAAAAATCGTCTAGAAAGTTTTTTATTTGTCTACAATTTGTCTATTGGATATAAACCACTTCGTTGACTTGTTTGTTAGTATAAGCAAAATATTGCATTTTTTTATAGTTGATAGTTAAAAATCGTTCCCAGACTCAAAAGCAGTTGTGATTAATGTTTTTATGATCTACGAAGCGCAAAATATTAGCCTTTTTTCGCTATATTGCCTGGACTAAATTTAAAATCAGTTAATCAATTAGAATGAATTTCGCAGTCCTGATAAGGATTTAATGACCTATAAGCGGAAACGGTTTATAGGGGCACGTATTTACTATAAAAAATTATCTTCAACACATTAGGAAACTAAAAAATTGCTTCGTTACAATTTTAATTGAAATTTCTAATGTGAAGAGGTTGTTTCAACCCTTAAGAAACAATTTCTAAATTAATACATTCACAGAAAAAAATGTTTTAGGATGAATGACCATTTGTAACCATTTTTGCCGGCATGCAAATGATGACCGCTACCTAGTAAATTAACTAACAGATTGAAGAATTTAATAATTTACTCACGTTATTATGTTAAATAATTTATAAAAATTAATTATATGGATAAATAAAAAAACTACTAAAGTTTTAAACGTCAAGAAGTTATTTTAAATCTATAGAAATAATTGTAAAAATTCGTATTTCTATAAAATACTTTTTATGTACTCAAAAACAATTTTTGCAATTTTTAGAATAGCATGTACACATTAACTTAACCCTTTAACTTTATTGCTCGTAAAAAATATTTTAAAGTAAGCATGGGCGAAGTTCCTTCAGTATTTTGTAAAAATTTTAAATTAATCATTAGATTACAGTAGGTATTAAGATCATAGCAACGATTTACGCACGTTTCGTAATATATTTTCTAAAAATTTACGTAGCAGGGTTGTATCAGCCCCAAAAAGTTTTTTTATGATGCTCACATTATGATACAAACGTATTACGAATACTTTTTGGAAATTGTAAAGAAGGATTTCTCAAAAAAGTAGGTATTTAAAAAAATAAACCTACCCGTGATTATTGAGTTGAGGGGTTCCAGGTGCGGAAAAATGTCTGTTATGATTCTGGGAAGGATTCGTAACACTACTATCAGAGCCTGATCGACTGAGTGACTCTTCCTCGGCCGCACTACCTCCACTGTTCCTATGGATCCTGTTATGATGCATTCCGCCCCCGTTTTGTAACCGCGGCGAATTCGTCTGTGACGAAAGCGGATTCGACCCTATACTTTTCACCGCTTCATCCAGGTACCCTTGGTACCTCTTCAATTCCATCTGGAGCTTTTCTAACTTGTGACTACATTCGTTCAATTGACCTGCAATTTTTTATACTCGATTAATCAAAGCGTTACTTTAACAGTTCAAAAAGTTTACCTTCAACGGTCATGGGATCTCCGAGGGCAGGATTCGACTCGTACACTCCTTTCATCTTCATGAGACCGTCGCGAGTCGCCGTCTCTTGTGCAACTTTCGTCTGCAGCTCTTCGACTTTCTGTATCAGCTTCTTCCGCCTTTGATTAGGAGCTAGGTCGCTGAAGTCCTCCTTACCATCGGTAACAGCAGCATTCTAATAGAAAGTAACGATGATACAAAGTCTACATAAAAACTAACTACGTTAAGGGGCAAGAAAAACATAAAAACAAAAGGGAAATTATTTGTAAAATTGATATTTATTGACACAAAAGTGGAAATGAATCTGAAAGAGTTATTGGAAGCGTAAAGCTTGAAGCTACGTACCTTCAACGCGACACAGACTTCAGCAAGCTTCTGTCAGCATGAAAATATACAAAAAAGAAGCCTTAAGCAAAAGAAGAAAGGAATTTATGTAGTTACGAATAGCGGACGAAACTTTGTTGTCCTTGAATTAAAATCCCCTAAACGATTTTTAGAGGAAATGCACCATAATTTTTTATAGCCGTTTAAAAGGTAAGGTATGAATGTATGTTTTATTTATTTAGAATCTGTTTTACTTTAACAATCAATTTTTCAATATTTTTAACAAAACAAACAGTCTGACTGTTCGTTATGTGCAATAAGTGTTATCTTAAAAGTTAATATTGTCTTCTGTAACTAGAAATTATATCCAACGATACTATAAACACTAATACAAACTGTAAGCATCTTTTTTGTACAATTTTACAAATTATTTCCACTAAAATTAAACTATTGAGAGGCCGAGAAACAAACAACAACCTATGCATCAGCTGTGAGAATCTTCATTGAATAGGACTCCCATATTGTTGCCACGTAAACGTTCAGCATGGTTTCTAAGTGGATACAACTGTGGTTGCAGGTAAATAAATCGCGAATTGCAGCCATTTTAGAGTATGCTAACGTTATGTTTGGTTGTTTACATGATTTGACTTTATTTTATTCATTACCTAATTTACCTTCAACAATTCGAACGACCGAATATTGTCACTGTCGAATAGGAACAATTACTTTTTGCTAACTGCTGTTAAGACGCCGCCATTAAGACATATACTTAATTGCATTAAAATCTACATTTATTTACAAAAAGTGGTGCCGAAACGCCTTCCTCCCAATTTTTTAGTTTTAAATTTTAAAACCCTGTTTTCCGTAGAGATCACGATACGAAACTTTGACTCTTTAAAACCCGATAAAAAATTAGTTTTGCATTTTCGCCAAAAATTCTTTGGGGACCTTTTTTAATGCCCCAATCAATCGACCGCTATTCGGAACTACACACGAAGAAAGAACCTAATTAACCAATTAATGAACTTTTAATAACAATTACAACAAGAAAAGAAAAACATGCGTAGGTCATTTAATCGACCTTGATTTTGAATTAGTTACTGTAGCTAAACACATGCTGTTAAATTAATACAATAGATAGAAAGAAAGCGTGACATTTTTTAAACTCTATAATTCTTTTTTTTACTTACAAAAACGCAAAACGGATGTAATTATCAGCCGAAGAAGTCACCCGTCACCACAAAGAGAAAAAAAAACAGAAAAAATAAGATAAGAGATAATTCGACCAGTCGTAAGAAACGGAATTAGTTTCTGATTGCTAACGTACAAAGTATTCATGTGGCTCGACTTGAATTGACTGCGTATTTTATTCTGTACTCACCCCTCGTCCTCCGAACAAATTCAAAAGTCCGGCCCGTTTCTTGATCTTGTTTCCAGAAAAAGTCCCTTTAACAGTATATCCGCTTTCTTTAATCTTAATGGCGGGTTGTATGTGATTTATACTCGGTATGCTGCCACCTGAATCCATCGAGGCTCCTTTCGACAAATCTTCAAAGGGAAAATCAGCAGGAATTTCGAAGCCAGACTTAAATTTTTCAACAACGAGTTGCGTATCCTAAAAAAATTAATGATCAATCACTGTGGATTAAAGGAATTAAAAGTTTTCACCTCTTTTTCGTTAATGATATCGGCAGCTTTGACGATTCCATCGAGACACTTGTTGATTATTGGAAAGACTTTCCGCTCGATTTCTACCGAACTGTAAATGAAGTTCTTTATGTTCTTTATTCGTTTCTCGTCGAGATCCTGCAGTTGCCTAAATACTTCGGGAAGACCCGAACGGTAGTACTGACGTCTCAGGTCGTTTGTCCTCTGCAACTGATCGGCATATTCGTTTTTCGCTGTCTCGCACACTTGCGACTTGTACGACATGTTCAGTCGCTGTTTTTCCACCTAAAAACAAAAAAAAAACATTTTTGGTGCATTGGGGTGGGCCAATTTAGACACGTTTAGAGAGGAGATAGACGAAAACTGATGTCTTTCATTCTTTCCCTTTAAAAAAATTGACATATGTAGTATGTACGTACCTCAGCTCTCGACAGGTTTAGATCAAGATCAGCCTTATGAAAACTCTCTTGAGCCTTTTCCGCTTCCTTGAAAGCCTTTTCGTAAGCCTTTTTCGCCCTAACGAGAGCCTCAACCTGGTCTTTCACCGCCTGATTCAATCTCGCACCTTCCAACAATTGTTTCTAAAAAGAAATAAATAAAATCACATGACAAACGTAACCACCAGATTTTATTTGTTAACTTACTTTACGTTCTTCCCTAAGGTCTTTGACTAAAGCGTTTAATTCTTTAATAACATTGGCCTGGAGATTTTCAGCGACAACTTCATGTTGTCCGGCCAAATCGTTTATCTCATTCATGAGCAACCTGAATGCTTTACATGACGTGTATCTGCACAAATATAAAATAATTGGGCGTCTCATAAAACATAACGGTAGGAAGAAGAAATTTTTCACAATTTAATTTATGTAATTCAAAGAGAGAACATAAAAAAAAATAATTTGGATTTTTTACTGTAGCATTAAGAATTTTAAAATAACATTTCGTTTGTGATGAACTGTATACCTATTCGTTTTTTTTTTCTTTTGAGTAATATAAAAATTGTACGATAGTTTACACAGCCTTGAAGTAAACATGTAAAGTTAATTGCTTCATAATTAGTTGTTAGCCTGAATAAATAAACTTATTCGATATATAAATCACCTCCGACGAAATATTTTGACAATTTCCGTTCAAACAAAAACCAATTTCTAGTAGATATTAATGTCAATCACTTGAAATAGATAGAAACCAATTAAAATATTTTTCTTAAACACAAAGATAACTTTAAGTAATCGTTAAAAAAATATTTACTTACTGATACTCTTCCTCGTCCTTCTTTTTGGGCTGGTAACTCTTTACTAATTTCCTGTAAATTAAAATTAAAAAATTAGAAAAACATGGTACGTTGGTTTCACAATTTTTGAAACGTACTGTACATACTACACGAGAATTGCGCGTGTTGGTGTTTGTACAGTACACGGTGAGCCAAATGAGCCAATTTCGATGTTAGACAAGAGATACAAAAAAATTAATGTCGAGTCCGCGGTTTCTTTTTTTTGAGATCAACTTACAGGTGGTTTCAAAAAATTGCTACCGCCTTTTGTTTTCGAGTTATAAACAAAAGCTGGAATTTGCGAGTTTCTTCGAAATATGACCATATCTCGGTTGTTTATTAAATTAGAAAAAAATATATAATATTTTCACGATCTTCAGGCACTTTTTTACGCAACCTAACCTAACCTAAAAAAATTATGCACTCGAATTATAGCACAGTTGTTTTTTTTTTAATTTTAAATAGGAGTAATACCTAGTTGGTTATGCTTTAGTGGACGCGAAATTATTTTTTTTTTGTATTTCTTATAATTACCGAGTTCCCCTACAGAAACATCGAATTTGATCCACCCTGTACATGAGCCATGCGTTGGCGACGAAAAAATAAAACTGATGTCACAATTTTTGAAACGTACTGTACGCACGAGTGGGAAAAAAGTACACTAAAATTGCGCGTGTAGGTTATATGCCTAGTACAAGAGCCAAACGAAACATCTATTTTCCATAAAAAGTAACCGTTTTGTGGGCGTTTTGATCTAAGTTCGTGGGCGACAACTGGGGTCGCTGATCCTCCAACCAAGCCACTAAACAACAACCTTACATTATAAGGTCTTCGAAACTCGATTGCATTTTTCAAAATGAAAAAAAAAATGTGCCCATGTAGGTACAATACTTTCAAATGTTTTTAAACACAATACAAATAATTTAAGCAGGAACGAAATTTTTGAACGGTACTGTGCATATTTTTGTATCAGCAGAAAACGAACATTCCAAGAAGAATGTAATAATGAACCCAACTAAATAAATTTTCGTGGGAAGTAGATCAAATTTCGCGAGTTAACAATAAAAAATAACCGATTCTTTTTTCTACATACAACTTAAAAAAATTAATAAGTCGTTTATTTGCTTGCTTACCTTAGTTTATAAGCATACTCGCATTCAATCGTGGCCCTGTCCCTTACGAAGTGACCATACCTTTCCAAAAAATCGATCCCTTTGATCGTATGAGCAGCCAAATTGTCATACTGGTCCTGTAAACAAAATATGAAATGCTATGTAAAAAATACAGAGTGGCCCAAAAAAAGTAGGAAATATGCTCACTAGGTGCAGACAAAATTTGTTTTCTATTTTAATGCAGGATTTTTTCACGTAAATAAAAGTTTTAAAACTTATAATACCGGTAGAGTTTTGAAAATGTGGCAAATAACGTAACATATATTTCGACTTCCGATTATACCGGAAAAGAATCGAATGAAAAAATAAAATATTTAAAAAAACGAAGCTATTCGTACTTGAAGTTTTAAAACTTAAGAATTTTTTTCTGAACGCCCTGTATAAATTATTAAGTTCAATTTTGTCAAGGCGTTAACTTTGACATTCAGCTATTACTGGTAAAAATTTCAATACTCTAAGTTATATTTTTTGGAAGTTATGATTTTTTTTATAATGTGGGTTACTCTACCGGTATTATTTTGACGAACGGGTTATAAGATCGCTTGCAACCGTTACCATTGTTATTGAAGGCCAGAGCGATAACGCGCAACGTCATATAAGGTGGTCCTCTAAGAGAACTGTTTTAATCTTATAGCCGATGTAATTATCGTCCAAAAATTTTTTTGACCACGGATTCTTAAAAAGGAAGATCAGAAGAGCATTTCTACAAATTTTTAGCATTGGCACTATTTTTTATTTAACGTTAAGTTTTGTAGAACGTGTTGTTTGGCCTTTCGACGTGATAGATGAAAAAAGTCGCGACTCAACGCCAGAAGGGAGAAAAAAATTATTAATATTATGTTCGAAATTTTTTTCATATACATAAATCCAAATTATTTTTATTTATAATTATACGAAATTTATCTATGTATATATTGTATATCCAAAGGTTAAGAGTAACACAACTTATCGGATTTATTATTCACTGATATTGACATTCTACACAGATAAAATGATAAAATGCTGTTCACGTTCGTCTATCCTAATATAATTAAGTAAAATACTGTAAAACTTTTATGTACAGAAAAAATCAGAACAGTGTAATAGAAGTTGTGTTTTTCTTTTGCAACTAACTGTAGAACTTGTTTATCTACCCACTTGAGACAAAGCATTTTAAGTTCTGGCATTTTATTCAAATTAATTTTTTATGCATACTATAAAAAAGCACAAATCATGAGTGCAAAAGCCATTGCCAAGATCGTAGCTATTAGTAGTACATAATAATAGTCCATGATCTTCATTTAAACTTTTAAAAATCACACAGTATATATATATATATTTGCATTTTATCGTTAGTTAAAAATATTAATAAAAAGTCAAAGACAGACGTACTATTATCGTTACTATTTAATATTCGAAACGGTTCAATTGGGAATATTCCAAATATGAAAGAGAAATTATCAATTGCGCCCATCAATTGAAACAGTTAGCCGTCACAATACTGACAACTTACAATAGCAGCGTTATCTTCGACACTACAAGGCCCGATAACTCTGACGTAACAAGACAGACATGGCGGTGTATGTAGGGGATTGTACGGAACCTTTCAGCCTTCGTGTAAAAACTATTCTGAACGAGGATTTTTGTTCAGGTCGATAAGAAGAGCATTTTTGCAAATATGTAACACTGGCAAATATTTGTTAAAATTATTTATTTGATGTTAAAAAAAAAATTCAAAATGCGTTTTTTGACTTTTCTACGTTTACGTAACGAAAACCGTGCTCGATACAAAAAAAAGTGAACAGATATATTTTGTAGTGAAGTAAATTATCTACAAAAAATGCCAAGAAGAACTTCTTTACCTTTAATAGGTAAAAAATTGCTGCGCTCCAAAGGTAATAAAGGATTTTTTTTGTAGAAAATTCGATTCTGTATAAAAAAAATGTCAGTATACTTTTTTTCGCTGCGTAAGCATCAATCAATAAGTCAGTAAACACATTTTGCAAAATTGTAACACTAGACAGAGAGTTTCATAAATCGACTACTTGCATTGACGTCACATGTACCTAAGCTATTGGGCCTACCTCCACTTATAAGCCATGCTGAAGGTTTACTTGGCAAGAGTGTAGGAGTCTTATCGGTTTTTAAAGTAATGGGTGTTTAAACCATTACAGGCAGTAAGTAGCGAGACTCGCACAATAGGACTCTCACCTTGAAGCAATGCAGTGTTGCCAAACATCTCAGCATAGACTTTAGGTGGTTACGATCAACAACAAATAATTTGAGCAGAGCAGTTCAGATGCTCCCGAAATCCATGGCACACTTACGATTAGTTTTCTTACATTTGCAACTGAACAAAGTGATTGAATGCCAACATGCGTGCAAGAAATCCAGTTGTCCGTATTGAATATTAATAATTAAATAATAAATATTTTCGATATTTGTAACATATAACCGCAAACCCCAATCAAAAATTAATTGCAAGAACCTCTAAATTTAAACTTGATTTGTTTTATAACTGCATACATGTGTGCAAACAAAATTATACCCAGTAAAATTCTACAGTGCACTAGACTTATTTTGGGATCGTACTTCGCGGAAAAATAATTAATTTTCAATGTCAAGAACACATGACTAATTTGAAAAGAAACTCGCCTACATTCAAAATAATCGTTTTTTTTTTTAAAACCAAGAAGCGGACGTATGTTTGGGGATAGATACACCCTAAAGTCAACCAGAGCTCCGGTTTTCGGAACTGCGCTCCGCGTGCTCATATTTTTCTGCATTGTACTGTACCTTTTTTAATGTTCCGAAAAATGATGTACAGTGCTATTCAAAAAAAGAAGCAAGTAGTTTCATGTTATTTTTCGCATGAACATCAAGTGTTATCGACCATTAAAAGCACACATTAAAGTATCGGGCACCCAGCAGAAATTATCTCAGTTTCAGTTCAATAAAAACTGAAAGTGAAACACGTAAGACGATTGGAGTGGAAAATATACGGTTCCATAATTGCGGTGTGTTAAAAATGGACCATTGATTTTTTTTTACGTCAATACATACAACGAAGAATCTCTGTTTTATAACAGTTATTTTTATGACTCACTTAATTCATCATTAATCATCACAGAGGGAAGAAATAACAAATAATTCATCTTAACAAGTCGTAAAGGAAATTAACAATTTTTTAATTACCACGCAAAAACTTCTGTGACGTTTTAAAATTAGCAAAAAAGTTTTTTATACTTGATCTTTTTAAGACGCCGATATTATAACTACTTGTAGATGTAGATATAATAATGATAACAAAGATCTATTAATATCGCATGTACTACAGCATCTACTGCAGATACTAAACTTGTACGTTAGGTATAGTTTCAAGGCTGCTCGTGAGAAAATAAAAAAATCTTGTTTATTAGCGCAGACTATCTCATGGTGTCATGGTGATGTAGAATTCATGGTAAAGTTTCTCAGAAACAAACACACCATAATATTAATGTGTAGTTAGTTGGGAAAAGATGGGTAACAACGTGAGAGACTATAACAAATTTTATTTAAATGAGACAATAACGTATACAGGGTGGCCCAAAGGCAGTTGGCCTTTTTATGTGTTCACGGAAAACTAATGGTAGGAAAATTTTGAAAAAAATCGTATGGTAGTTATACAACATGGTCGATATTTTTAAAATATTTTCAATTGTGTAGCACTTCCGGTTATACCGGAAGTTGATACTAACTTTGTTATTTTTACGACGAATTCGAATAAAACGTTAAATTTTAACGTAAGTTTGATAAAGAACGTGTACGTCTAGGATGAACAGTTTTTGAGATAATTTAATTTATAGAAAAAAAAAATCACTTATAATAGAATAAAAAATCATAACTTTCTCAAAAAGTGACTTAAGAATACGGAAATTTTTATCGGTTGCAGTAGAGGTTTAAGACTAACGTCTTGCCAAAACTAAGCTTCATAATTTATACAGAGCGTTCATAAAAAAAATCCAAAATTTAAAAAGTTTAAATTTCTCTTTCTATCGTTTTAATTCAAAAAAAAATTGAGCAATTCTGGATTTTTAAAACAGATAATTTCATTAATTTTGGCATAATAAAAACCTTATTTTTGATTAATTTATAATACAAGTAAGATATTCAAAAAAAATTTTGTAATGAATTTCCTAATTGGAGTTTTCGTTTTTGGTGATTTTTGTAAATAAATTAATCTAAAGAACGGTTTTTAGCTTGATTTTCCGTTAGTTGTCAGTTGTATCTACATGCCAGGATTTTATAACACCAAAATTACCGAAACCATCTATTCAAAGTAAAAATTCAAAATTACTCAAAATTTTTCAAATACAATAATAGAAAACAACTCAATGGATCGAAAGGGAAGAAAAATAGGAATCGAATGAAAAAATAAAATATGGTAAGTAGGTGCCATTTAAAAAAATTAGGTTACCTATACGTGTTTAAAGTACCTACACCCTGTACAAATTATGAAGCTTAGTTTTGGCAAGACGTTAGTCTTAAACCTCTGCTACATTCGGTAAAAATTTCAGTATTCTAAGTCACTTTTTGGGGAAGTTATCATTTTTTATTCTATAAATTAAATTATCTCAAAAACTGTTCATTCTAGGTAAGCAAGTTGGTTACCAAACTTAGCTTAAAATTTAACATTTTATTCGAATTCGTCGTAAAAAATATACCATTCTATTTAAAATAACAAAGTTGTGGTCAACTTCCGGTGTAACCGGAAGTGCTACAAAATTAAGAATATTTTAAAAATATAGACCATGTGTCGTAAATACAACACGATTTTTTTCAAAATTATCCTGCCGTTACTTTTCCATAAACGTCTAATAGGCCACTGAACTTGAACCACCCCGTATATTTGAGTCTCTCATATCAAATCCTTTCATTTGATATATCACATGGCGCAATTTGCAAAACTTTTTACTTACAATTAACCAATCCAAAAGATTCGGAGCAAATTAGCTGTTACAAAGCAAAATATGTGTACAGTGTTGTGCATAAATTTAATCGTTTTACAGGAAAGGTGCATTTTTTCACAAAAAAACGCATTATACCTACAGGAACGTATTAAACAACGTTTCTGCTTGTTAATGTAATTAATTAGTACACAACGACCTCTATCACTATTATTGCGTGTATGTATATTTTTATACAAATGCGAGACTATGCATTTTATAAGGTTTACCTACTAGTCAAATGACCTTGCAACTCGTTTAAATATCAGCATTTATCGGGTTTCTACTGAATTAAAAATAATGAATCAAAGCTGCAACGTAAATTTTCAAATTCCGAATTACGAAACAAATTTACAATTACAGAGGTACCAACTTAATTAGTATTCTGAACGTTTTGAATTTATACTAACTCTCTTATAACATTCAGTTCCCATCTTAAATAAAACGAAAGTAAATGAAATTTTTCCTGGTTACTAGGTACCTACTTACTTACATTAAAAGAATGACAATGATGTGAATGAAATTTCGTTCACACACGTCAACAGTAGGCATTTAAAATGTAACACTTTTGTTTTGTTTTCAAAACGAAACCGCATTTTTAAACGTAATCATTGAATGTAAATTTCATGACTTTATGGTTAGTTATTTGGTAAATTAAGTTACCTATGCAGTTACTTTCTCTACAACAGCAACTATAGTCTGTGTCTTCTAAGAAATTCCTTTGCTTTATAAACTCCTCACTAGATGGCTATAGGTACTTGATTTAGGGTGTTACAAGGCCCGAAAGCTTCGAAAGAAAATATGTAATACGTCACGATAGGTAGTCGATTGTATGGAATCTTTTTAGTGTATTCGTCAAGTGATACAACATACAATTTTTTTGATCGCGGATTGTTGTAAAGGTCGATTGAAAGAATATTTGTGCAAATTTTTAATGCATTACACGTTTATGCGCGTCTTTAGAGCTGTATTTTTTTACCTATAAAAGATAGAGGAGCGGTGTCCCGAACTTTTTTGTAAAAAATTCAATTATCTACAAAAAAATGTCTATACATTTTTTGTGCATCTGTCACGGTTTTCTCTACGTAAGCGTCGAAAGGTCAAAAAACAAAATTTCCAAAACTTTAACATTAAATAAATAACAGTAACAATTATTTGCCAGTGTTACCAATTTGCACAAAACTCTTCTCATCGACATCTAAACGAATCAGCGATCAAAAAATTTTTTGCATGACGGATCTCTTAGCTACTACACTGAACTGGTTTCCTACATTTACCGGCATGAATGACGTCACGCATAAGCTATTGGGCCTCCCTATGTCCCCATACATTACATTTACTATCCAGAACCGTCACTGTCTTTCTCTACGAAGCCTATTAATGAAATAGATTTGATTTTGAAATATGCTACACACGATAATATTGTATTGACTGTCGAAATAGAGTAAGTAATGTGTTCAACATCAACCAACCAATCAGTCGGATGTTACACAACAAATTTCCAAGTCCATGTCCGATAATAGACGAGAAACAAATTTATAACAGCTCGACCCTAATGCGAACAAACTTTTATCAGGTGCCTTAATCTATTTCGAAGGCGTTGGTGAAAGAAAGTACATAGGTGAAAAAATATCACACCAGATGTTTTCAATGTTTCAAAATGATTAGGTACAAAAAAATAAAGAAAAAACATTTAATAATATGCACCTATTTCTTGAAGTACCTTTAAATATGTAGAACAAGTGAAAAAAATAAAATAAAACGATTCAATAGGCCTATGCACTCTTAATAGAAGGAAACTGATAAAGACTCTATTGTTTAAAGTCCTTCAACCATTAATCACTAAATATACAGAAGCCTATGCATATAATACCTCCAGCTAACTAACAGAACAAAGATCACTTTTCTTCTCCGAAAGCCAGACGTGAAGAAAACTGAACACGTGATTTTTCCATAAATAAAAAAAAAATAAACGCATCAACTGAAAAGACCCGTATTACGTAATACGTTTAGTTCAAAAACACCAAAAACAAATCGATGTTGCTAGTATTGCAGCAACAATGTTCTTCTATTATTGCAACAATAATTATTTTCTAAGATATGCTGTGGCAATAATGGTAAACAATACTAGAACATTGTTTACTATTGTTGCTGCAACAATACGTTATCGAAAATGGTCAACAGTTGCCAGTGCAACCAACTGTCAAAATAATTGCATCCGTTGTTGCCAAGTCGAGCAGCAAAAAAAAACATTAAAACAACAGACTATAGCCTGCAATTAACAAGGATTCTTTCCGCTTGTCTAGCGAAGCATACACTTTCAACAACGTGTACGTAAAATATTTTGTTTTCTACTTTGTATAGGTATGAAAAGAGAAAGAATGAGAATCGCGGTCAAATTCCCGTGTGCATTTCCCGATCGGACGACAAGCCATCTGTGACGGACGTGGGTCAGCAGGTTAATAACTGACCAGCTGTTCAAACAGGATCATTTGCTATAAACTACGGCTACCTAATCCATTACGAAAAGAAATAAACAACTTAATTTTGAGTAATAATTTAAATGAACGAATTCCTAAATATAAGTCTTAGACAAAGAGGGGAGATCACAAACAAAAACATGTCCCAGTACATTTATTTATTTAAATTTCCTTCTGTCTAGACTGACATGTATCCCCGAGTTCCCCTCCAACTTTAAAACCCAATGGCACGAGTAACTAATGTATTAAAGGGGACTGAACCAAATGATGGACACATGTCAAATTACAAATCGAAAACTAAAATTATTAACGTTGAATAAACTAAAAGAGAATATAAAACATTTGGAGGGTACCTAATGAATTTGCATTGTTGAAGATGCATAGATAAATATAGTGTATTCACGACTAAATACAACTAAATCGATAAAATCGCGCCCACCTGTCCGCCCACAGATGTTTATTCGGATGTATCACTAACCTTAGCAAACAAAATTAATTTCCTGATCGTTACAATGTACACGAAACGCGTTATAACGACATCGACAAACTAAAATATCAAACATTTTCGACGTTCTATTCTATTTTAATGGACACGGTCGTTCACTTGTCTCTCCATTTATACGAATTTACATAACACACTACGGTTATTGCTACTTTAGCCGACCTTGTTGGCTCTTTTTCCAAACAGAAAACAAAAAAAGACGGTAATTATCCAATATTGTCCTTTCCGCAACAATACGAAAACAATTGTCAAGATAAGTGGCGCGAATTATTTTAAACTAGAACGTCTTACACTGTTGCCGCTACCTGCCTAATTTTTCATATCGTTAATATAAAACAACTATTCGGAATTTAACAATTCTATACATGCATGTATGGAAATAGTTATTCGGAGAATTGTCTACACACCTACCTACATACATATTTTAATACGTAATTATAATAAGCGTTCGAAAATTTATGTATGTATTTTGTTGCAAATTCGTAACTTTCGCTGTACCGATTATTATAAGCATTGCAAATTAAAACTACGTTATTTGGTTAAATTTAACTTAAAGGTAAAATGATATTTCTATGGGTAGGTACAACAGAAAACATCTGGCGGAAGTTCCTATATCTGTACGCGAAGAAATTATCGATCAACCGTCTAGGAAAGTGCGAGGGCAGGTAGGAACCTATTACGAGCTATTGCGAGGGGAGAAAAAACGACATTAATCATTTAGCCACCAAATATCACACACTTTGATCAATATGAGTCACAAAACATACAAGAACATTAAAGGAAAAATTAAAAACTTAAATTTGTGCAAGTCTTCAATCATCTACAATGAACTACTTGTTGCCACCCCTTTACTCTCATCACGCCCCAATCATTTTAGGGGTTGCATATTTGGTATCATACGTTTTTCCCTGTTATATAGCGATTAAGTTGAAATTTTACAAAAGTTTGATGTTAGTTAAAAGTTGTTTTTAGTAAAAATACAGAAATAAATATGCAAATTACGTAATTAATTTGTTCTTTTTTTTTAATAACTTGCTTGCATGCGTAATAAAACTTCACAGTTCCCGCCTTTATAAATGAACGTAGCCAGAGTGTAGTCAAGTAAATTCAATGCACTAATTAGCGACTTTTTTAATTAGTACAAAGTTTAAGATCATTGACCTCGAAACATTTTTGAAACCTCATACACGTAGATACAACAATATCTATCCATTACAGAAACCACTTTACACCATCAAAAGAAATGTCTACACTTATATTTGATACGGTTATGCGGACGGATTTCCGTTTACTAATCGGAAATTCCACAATTTATCTTAAACTAAGGGACATAAGCAACAGCAGACAAGAGGAAACTAACAGAAGTCTATAAAAAATAGGCCAATAAAACCGTTTCGGTAATTTCAAGGTAAATACGCCTTTAGTATTAAAAAATGAACGCGCCCTTCTAGCCAGGTACACCTCTATAGTCATTGTTGTTAACAATGAAAACAAATGCTGTCATTGTTGACGTTTTTATTTAAAAGAAAAACAATCAACCACATGGTCACTATAACCAATGACCGCAGTATTTCATAAGGGCTGGGATAATGGTAAAGCAGTTAATACACGTAAACAGCTTTGCCGCGGTCAATTTAACAATCAGATCTGCTAATAAAAACGATTATTTCATTAAGTACCTTCAGTAATAGCATATTGTGAAAATGACACGTATAAATTGATTTCAAGTCTACCAACAGCAAAACAAAAAAATTTTAAAAGATGAATATTTCTGTGACAAGTTTGCGCTGTTTCATTGGCTATTACGTTCGAAATTTCGCGCTGCTTAATACAAGAACTGTCGACGGGAAAAATTAAGCACGTCCGATTACACAACTTACGGACCAGGAAGCTATTGAGCAACAAAAGTCTAGAGAAAGCTCTACTGGCAATGGCTTTTTAACAGTAGGTATCACTGCGTTTAAGAATGAATATCTCCTATGATCTACCTACATATGCCACAAGGCACGCGTACCTATTCGAAACCTGGCAAATTTCCACACGTTTCTCGGTTACTAATGGGGGGCCTTTTTCTGGCCAACAAACATTACAAAACGCCCACGGAAACACTTAATTCAAAAGACTTTAAATACGAAGAATGAACTAATTAAAATGCAACAGTGTCTTAATAAAGAAGTGTAAACCCAACCTAACCTAACAATACATTATTTCGTAAAATCAATTGGCAACAACGTTTGTTGTATACGACAATCTGTGATTACCAAAGAATGTGATTACGATAAAATCTTATTGTTGAAAAAGTACGAAAACTACTACATTTCTATCAACTTAAGACAAAATACCTAACAATAATTAATTAAAAAAAAAATCTGTAACTAGTTACATTAATATAAAAAGAGAAGGTGCAACAGAGACAGTGTGTTGGAGTAAATGTATAAAAATAAAGTATATTAACTTTTAATGTAAAGATAAGAGCAGCAACAAGCACATAAGAAGTAGTCAAGGGTGTGTAAAAACGTGGATGATTCATCCTAGGTCATCATTAATCGAAACCAATCTCTGAGTCAGTTGAAATTGTAAAGACGAATAAAATAACATTGTATTGTTAAAAATAATTGGAATGTATTAACGTAAATTGTTTAATAAAATTTTATAATTAAATTTTAACAATGTCTTGGTTATCATTAGCGGTATCTATAACATTAAACATTCGACTTGACTTGCGATTAGTAAAAGGTCGTATAGGTATTTATGTCTTTGAGTAATAAAAATAATTAATATTTTAAAAACTACATATCCGCAATTAATAGTAGCTACCTATTACATTCCAAAGTAAATTTTCATAGCAAAATTCACCTTATTTATGCATTAGTCACATTTAATGAATGTTGACAAGAGCCAGGCGTATTAAAAACTGATAAAATATTACTAAACAAACAAACATGATTTTTAACGTAATAAGGGCAGGATTCGCAAGAAATAACACACCTGATGAGAAGGTTTGAGCACTTGTGTTTGCGACAAAAAAAAATAAGAACTTGAATTAATAGGTAAGACAGGTTTTCGTTTGGTCGCGAAATTCGGTAGAGAACCCGTTTTCTATAGCAAAGTACTTTTGCATATGTCTGTTTCTAAGCAGGAAAAAAGCATTTCCCGCAGGCTATATCGCTTGAGAAAATAAACTTGATCTTATTACGCGATTAAAAATGAATGTAATCAAGGAAACTTTACTACCTACTTCAGTCTTCAGTAATAAAATGAGAACGTGATGAAGAAACGACATGAAAAAACTCACCCAAAGTTCAGTTCCCCAGCTCATTTTTGAGAACTACGTAATCCAATTTTTAAAAACTATTCACTAAAAGCACACATAAATATCGGGTTTGCAAGCACAGAAAAGACCGTTTTAGGTGTCACTGCCTAACATGGCTATAAAGTAACGTACAACCAGCTCACAGATAGCACACACTCGAACAACTGATAAAAGAGGAGCAAAATTCAAGCAACAAAGAAAGGAACTTGTTCTCGAAATATTTTCGTTAAAACACTAGTAGCGCCATCTTGAGACAATTAGATAAATGTTCTATTAAAAAATTGAAAGGCTATAAGACACTAGCGCCATCAACGACAATTTGTCAAACATCTAAAATCATAGAGATATATGCAAAAATTATTGCTCATTTGTAGACCATATAACATAGGAAATTAAAAACACGTTTTCTATTGGTCTTGCGATATTTGCGCACGCATAAGTTTGAAAATATATTACCTGATGGGTATAGTTATAACCACATCTACTTATCCTAATCTTTTTAGCCCCTTAAAATAGTAAAAACCAAAGGTGAGTGGGTAAGAAAGTTTGGTTATAAAAATGTATCCATCAGGTAATAATTTTTTAAAGTGTTATATGGACTGTCATTTACAAACATGCCCATAGAGTACATTTAATTGTGTCTCAATAACCGCTAAGAGGGTGTAAATGACAAAAAAATTAAAAAAATGATTTAAAGATCATAAACTATTGCTTCGAAACGAAACGTGCCTTAATTAAATAAACCAGTCTTCAATTTTTTTAATCTATAATTAGTATTTAATTGTTAAATATGTAATTTTATTAATGTAAACTTGCTTAAATTGTTCCTGTTAATTATTTAGACTAATATTCTGTAAACAAGAACCTGTCTATAAAGTAAGGAAACTGAAAGAAACAAATGTTTTCGAGACAGGAAGTTGCGACGAACATTTCCTACTTTTACCGAAGTATACTATTCTGTAAAACAAGTCGTGTTATGTTTTTGTTTTTTTAGATAACCTAACCTAATATAAACAAAACATGTCATTCTAGAAAGGTTAGGTAAGATTGGGTTATGTTAGGTTATGTAAAACAACTTAAATTTCATTACATTACAGAAAAGTTACATTTACGGAATTATCAACTAGTGTGTATCGTAAGGGTTTAGGATTTTAATACCAAATAACTTTTAAACTATACAATTTATTAAAATTCACGATGGGTTTTGTTATAAAATTGTAAAATTTAATTTAAAATAAACGTAAAATTATTTATAAACCTCGACCTTTCGTATCTTTTTTTTCTTTTGGTAACACTGTCGATTAATATAATTTATACTTATTTAAGATTAAAAAAATAAGGAATATTATGATAATAATAAAGCGGACAGTTTAAAATAGACTAACATATAAAAACTAATTGTATGAATATTTAAAAGACAAAAAACAAATATTAAAATACAACATAATTACTTATTATTCTTTCCGTCACCAGGACACGAACAATTTTTTTTAAATATCGAAGTGTTTGTGTTTTTGGTCTTATAAATATTTTAAGTACATGCACCCCAATGAAATGATATCTCAATCTCTCAACATTTTTACTGTTGCAATTGTACGTAATTGGCTGGAAAGAGACCGTATTTTTCGTTGCAAAGGCCCCTCCACCATCCTTCGTCGATCTGTAAACCCTCCGACGTCATACATTCCGTCCGAACAAAATTTAAAAATAAAGACTTACCATTTCTACGTGAGTTATTACATCGTCCGGATCGAACGATATCTCATCGTCCGCAGCGGCTTGATAGTCGTAGAGGGCGATTGCTGTAAGTCCTGTATCAACTAAATCTTCTTCCTGGATGAACTCAGGTTCCACTGGCGCAGTTACACAGTCCTTTATGTTCAGTTCGGCCTGAGGAGCTTCAATAACCTGCATGTGACCATAATTGAGTTTAAAAGAAACAGAAATAATTAGTTAACTACCTGCTCCTGCAAAGGGGTCTCCTTTGGTTCTACTGTATTCACAATATTTTGTTGTTGAGACTCTTCTATCTTTTCTGGCACATTTTCTCGTTGCTGCTGTTGCAACTGTCGCAATTGTTCCAATTCTTGTTTTACCTTTAATTTTGATTTTTTAATTAGTTTATTTAAACGTTAAAATAATAAAATATTACCTGGCTCGAGCCTGTATTTCCCCTATTTTCGTTTGCTTGCCCACTAAACTGGCTGAGCTTGGTCTGATCTAGTTGTTTGGGCGCTATCTTTGCCGCAGTTCCCGTCGTTGGCTCCTGCTGACCTTCCTGATTCAAAAATGCCAATTTGGACTTATCAATTTGCCTCGGGACGTTTTCTGGAGTTGCTGCTGCAGCTGGTTCTTTCGCGGATTCGTTATTAAATGCAGCAAGTCGATCTTGAATGTTAGTTTTTTTTTGTGGTTGTTGAGCAACTTGTTGTTGTTGTTGTTGTACGACGTTGGCTTGTTCTGAAGGCTAAAATGGTAATAGTTAAGGTAAGAAAATTTCTTTTTATTTGTTAAGTTTTACCATATTTTCAAATTTGGCTCTAAGTTGTGACGGTTTGGCTTCTCCGATTTCGGGTTTGATTTTGGTGTAGTTTGTGCCGACTCTAGAAGGTTGATCGTCGAAAGTGACAGCTGACTTGTCCATACGATCAGTTTGAACGCCGAATTTTCCTCCAAAACCTTTCTTGTGATCCACTTGGCTCTCGTGGACGTGTGGGGCCTCGTGATGGTCCCAACCGACTGCAGATTTATCAATTCTGTCGCTTTGTACACCAAATTTACCTCCAAAACCTTTACTGTAATCTGGACAACGATATTAGGACTTTAATATTTAAAAGGTGGTTGTTTATGTTACCCTTTTGTGACTCATGTTTTTCTAATTTTTCCACGTAGTCCCATCCTAGAGCTGATTTATCTTGTCTGTCCTTTTGAACCCCAAACTTTCCTCCAAAACCTGTCGCGTAGTCTTTCTGCGATGCGTGCTTCTCCACCCGTTCTTTGTAGTCCCAGCTAACGGCACTCTATCACAATAAAATGCATAAATAACATCGGCCAAACTAAAATTTATTTTATTACTTTACCTTGTCAATTCTGTCACTTTGTACTCCAAATTTTCCCCCGAATCCTGTGCTGTAGTCCTTCTGAGACCCGTGTTTTTCAACTTTGCCAACGTAATCATGTCCAACAGCTGACTTATCCATACGATCCGTCTGAACACCGTATTTACCGCCATAACCGTACGATGCATTCGGACCTTCCTCCAACAATTTCTTTTTTATTAAAGCGTCTTCTTCTTTGATTTCCTCTCTCAATTTTTGCATGCTACAAAAATTGCAGTCTTTATTTTAGTGCTTTAGAAAAGTTAGGTTAACTACTGTGATGACTCACTAAATGCGTTATCTTATAATAATTACAGTTAAAGAGAAAAAATTGCGACTTACTCTATTGCACCTGCGGTCCTTCCGGAGCCCTCGATAGTTGCGGAGCCCCATCTCTGCTCTTCTTCTGTTACGTTGTTTATGAAGTCGGGATCGGTCTCCCAATCGTCATTTTCTTGTTCTGCGTCGTTATTTATTTTTACTTGAGTACCTGTGGCAGCTCTCCACATCTTGATGTTGTTACAGTTTTGATTAAAGAGATGTATGCTTCATTAATTAAAATAATTTTAACAAATAAACGGTTATCACAATAAATTATCTTGGCACCACCCGGTTCATGGTCAAAAACGTCAAACAGCTTACGAAACCTTGAAACAGAGGGCGCTATCTGCAGACCATAGATTATGGAAGACAACAATCGCAAAATCTTCAGTTTTGGAGAATTACAATTGTTATCTGGCACAATCGCGATTCGTTATCAATTAACAGAAATAAAGCAAAAAATATCAATGATTAAGTATTTCCCAAAATCCCTAATAACTAATGGGACGTTAACATAGTTTTCGTAAGTGATAGTCCATATAACATACGGGATTACGAAGGGTCCCATAGAAAACGTATTTATTTTCTTGTTATCGGGACTAGTACGTACGAACATGCGTAATGTTTATTGTAACTAGCGCCTCTACCAGACAAAGGACAATAGAATACTATATACAGGGTGCACAAGAATCTTAAATATTCTTTTCTGTTCTACATTTTTTATTTATTCTAGACTTAATAAAGAAACTGTCTTAAAAATAGTGTGACCATTTCCTTAATTTTCCAAAACAAAATGAATTTATTTAACACATTTACAATTCGACAACTAAATTGCAGTCACTATTTATCGCTCATTAACTATTCACCTCGATTCTTCGTTTATCTTGAAAAGAAAAAGTAAAAAAAAGTTTAAAATTAACGTTTTGGTTAAAAAATATTACTTTACATTTTAAATGGATAACTGACGACTCCCAACTTATAGATAACCAATTTAACTTAAACGCATATACTGTACGTTATCGCCACACTAGTAGTAATTTATAATTTGTTTAAAAGATTAAAACCAAGTAAAGAAAACAACTTTTAATCAGTCTATTAGATGAAGAACAAATAAAAAAAAATAATAATAATACGTACTTTTATCGTAGTTCTAATAACAAAAAAAATACAATTTCTATTGATAACCGAAAACAGAACATAATTCTTTTAATTAATCAGCCTATTAAATGAAAAACAAATAAAAAATAAATAATACTTACTTTTATCGTACTTCTAACAACAAAAAAAATTTACAATTTCCTATTGATAACCGAAAACAGAACATAATTCGTTTAATAAATCACAAAATAAGAGTTTGTTTTAGTCCATCACAAAAACTAACATTTCAGACAATTCTGCTGAAGGTTCGGTAATTTTGTGCGTTAACAAATGGGCACGAAGGGCATGAGCTTGTATAAAGCCTTTATTGCACACGGAACAAATGTGAGGCCTGTCGTCTGTATGAATTTTCGCGTGAGCGTTCAAAGTACTACTTCTATTGAAGGACTTGTGGCAAACGTCACAAGTGTAGGGTTTTACCCCCGTGTGGACCACCGTGTGTCTTTTCAGTCTCGTCGAAGAAGGGAACGCTTTATCGCATTGTCTAAACAAAAACATTAACGCACTCCTTCAAATCTACTACGTAAATATTAATCTCAGTACTTACGTGCATTTGAACGGTTTTTCCCCTGTGTGGGTCCTCATGTGCTGGACCAAATGGCCCTGCATTCTCATGGTTTTTCCGCATACGTTGCACATGTAAGGCCTTTCCCCTTTATGGATACGCATATGATAGCTCAGGTCTGGCGCTTGCCTACAAAAGAAATTAATATCATCACAGCCGTCTCCATTTACACGGCGTGCTGAAGGTTTACTTGGCAACAATGTGGGAGTCGTATTCGGTAAAGACTCTCACAGCTGATGCGTAGGTTGCCTGTTTGTTTCACTGTCCTTAATATTTTAATTTTAGTGGAAACAATGTGTAATGTTGTGTAAAAAAAGGTGCTTATAGTTTGTATTAGTGTTGATAGTATCTTTGAATATAATGTCTAGTTACAGAAGACAATATTAACCTTTAAGATAACTACTAAAGACAATTTAGTTGCTCGTCTCAATTTTAATTGCATCATTAGATCAGTTAGAAAATTTGCGACTTGATAGAGTTTTTATAGTAACGAAAGTGAAGACTGAGAACATCATTTTCATAATTATTTGGGTACAAGTTTGGAGCAATTAAACAAGGCACTTATTGCAAATAACAGTCAGACTGTTTTTTAGTTTTGCTAAAAATATTGAAATATTAAATGACCAAGTAAAACAGATCCTAAAAAAATAAAACAGATATTCATTAGTTTGTTTGACAAATGAAACTGAATATGTCCTTCATCAAAGTACCACTATTTTGTTAGAAATTATCGAATATGCTTTTACAAAATTAAATATAAATTATGTTTTGCTAGGAAATTTTTACGACTGATAAGTTAGAGAAATGTTTTGGAAAATATAGTTTGCTTAGTGGCCGCAATTACAAAGTTTCTTTTGACGATATCAGTTCGAAACAAAAATTAGAATGAAACTAAACTTCAGTCAATAAATAATAGATGCTGTTAAAATTAATGGAGTTGAATTTAAGTTAGAGTTACATCTGGCGTGCTTCAGGGCTTACATTTAGGCTCTATTATGTCCATACCATTCGCTAATAACATTTCACAGTCACTCGTAATAACTATTGTCCATTAATTTGCTATAAACAAAAAATACCGACAAAAATAAGTTAGAAAATTCCTACAGAATGAATTCTGGATTGACTCAACCGATTCATTTTTATTTTTTAAATGAATAACTGCAAAATTAAGTTTCTTAAAAAAATATTTTTTACGACAATATCTTTCAATGTTTCGTGGATCGTCCCATTTCAATTTTTCAGACATTTCGAAAGCCGAAGACTCATTCCATTTTTTATTAAAGTCTTTGCACATTATTCGGCTGCTTTCATGCGCTTGGTTTTGTTTGTACTTTTTTTAAATATTACGTTACATAAATTAAAATTAATAATTACCTAAAGCCTCGACCACATACGGAGCATAAGAACGGTTTTTGACCTGTGTGAACTCGCATATGAGCTGTTAAAGTGCCCGACTGTTTGTACCTAAAAAGAAAAGGAAGTAAGTTCTTGATGGCGGACGCTAATACTTGTTGAAACGAATTAAAATGGATCATCGCGCTATGAGTCAATAGTTGGCAGAAAATATGTAAATATGTATGCTTACTTTTTACCACACACGTTGCAAGCGTAGGGCTGCTCTCCCGTGTGGCTACGGAAATGATAAATGAGGGAGCCGTGCTGCTTAAAGGATTTCCCGCAAGTCTTGCATACGTGGGGCCGCTCGTGACTGTGGATGGTCATGTGTACTTTTAAGGTGCTTACGTGCTTGAAATACCTGCCGCATTGGTTACATACAAACTTCTGCAAGTTCATACAAATAATATACATAAAACTATTAATATACTCCCTATCTACCTCCTTACCCTTTGTTTATGTCTCCTCTTTGATTGTACTTTCCTTCCTATAGTATCATTGCGTCCTGAACCCTTTGAGTTCTGATTTTCTTCTCTGACCTGCCTGACAGCATTGTAGTAGCATTTATCTGATAATTTATGAGTTTCGTCTTCTTTTTTCACTTCAATAACTGGTTCTTCTGAAGATTCTACTGTAGTGACATAGTCTAGAGGATTCAGTGGCTCTTTATTGTATAAATTGTCTTGTATTTCTGTAAAATAATTCTCCAAAATCGCGTACGAACGATTGCACTGCTGCTGAAACCTGAACGACGTGTGTGCCAGTTCCATGCATGTCGTACAAATCATCGCGGGCAAACCATCGTTAGGAAAAATCTACAATATTGTATTATTTTGGCTTGATCCTTATGTAATGTATTCAAAAAAAGTAAAAAATAAATTACCTTCATACAAGATATACTCATAATAATTTCGTAAACGTACGTTGCTTTTTCTAGGTTATTTTCTACGTTAACTTCACTAAATAACGAGAACACTTCGTTAGACGACTGCAAACAGGTCCTGCACGTTTTATCCAAGTGAATGTCTTCAATCAATGGGTTATTCATTCTTATTTTTTAATAAAATAAATTATTTACTACTTTTTAAATCTTTGTTTACGCTGTTAATAATAATGAAAGTGTCGGTAAAATTCACGTAAATGTCCCATTGGTTATTAAGGTTTTTGGGAAATATTAATCATAGATTAAATAGAAACATTTTCGGCATGTTCGTAAATAGCAGTCCGTATAACATAGAGAATTAAATACCCGTTTTCTATTGGTCTTTGATGTTTGTTATGTTATATAAACTACCGTTTACGACTATTGACATTAATACAAATGAAAATAAAGAAATAACCTCACAATTTTCTCATAACCTTAATTTATTTATTTATTTATTAATTAAATAAAGTCGAAATAAGTTGTTTTTAAAAAAGAGACAATGGCAAACGATGAAAGGTTTCTTGTGAGTGGCTGGGAAGATGATTTGGAGGATATAGATTACGAGAAGCACCCTCACGGTAAATATTTATAGTTGATTAATTACGAATTGTAAGAAGTACCGTTCGCGTTTTGAAAACTGAATTTTAGAGACACCAGAAAAAGAAATTCTTTGGGCTGCCGAAAATGGAAAACTAGAAGTCGTTAAGTTAATAATATCGAAGGATCCCAGTTTGGTGAATGCTGTTGATAAAGATGGGTACACACCCCTTCATCGAGCATGTTACAGTAATCACGTAGAAATAGTAGACTTTCTGTTAGAAAATGGGGCCGATACTTCCGCAAAAACCCTCATGATGTGGCAGCCTTTGCATTCGGCTTGCCAATGGAATAATAAGGAATGCGTTTTAAGATTAATTCAACACGGAGCTGATGTAAACGCCTCTAGTGAAGGAGGTACTTTCAATTATGGATAACATAAATTTTATTTTTTAACTACTAAAAGGTTTTTAGGTCAAACACCTCTACATATAGCAGCTTCTCATGGTGCTTCTTATGATTCTGTGCAGTTGCTACTGATGCATCCGTACATAAATCCGAACATTCTAAATAATAATAAGGAAACTCCGTTTGATATTGCAAAGCGGGTCTCGAATTACTATAAGATGTTTGAAATGACAAATCCTGCTTTCAATGGGATAAAAAGTTTGAAGACTGAAGTAAAATTAAAATAAACCATTAACTATAGAAATCGTTTTTATGGAAATTAAGTTAAAAAAATTATTTAAATCAGACTAAAACATTAAGAAAGAGGAACAATAAATTTTCTATTTCATTAAAAATACACCGGTCTTCATAACAAATAAAATATGAATTTAATTTTGTTGGTATCATTACTCAGTCGGTCGTTATTGATAAAAGTAGCAGTTATTAATTTTACAATAAATTATTAATTAAAACTTAAAGCTCTTCCTATATATTTTTTCATATACATTATCACCATTTTTTTTTTTTTAAAATCTTTAAATTTAATTTTTAAAATGTTTAATCAATTAATTATAATATTTAAACGATCTATATTTGAATAAAATTTTTAATGTAGTTTAATAGGGGAGCTGTATATAAATTGTTCATTTATTTATCGTTCGGGATTTTGAGATCTTTAAATACTTTTTCATTTTCTTTTTAAATTTCTTTTTAACTACTACATTTTTGAAAAGTGTGACCAATTGAGATGTGACAAATAAAAATGTATCTTTAAAGCGATGACGATGATAGTTTTTTTTTCTTCATATTTTTACTTCACTGCTCATTAATAAAACTTTAGAAACAAAACAATGAACTTGAAACATGTTTAAATGTCGCGCAAACATCGGAAAACCAATAGAATTAAAATTAATTCTATATGTTATATGAGCTACCATTTACGAACATGCTCAATAAGCTTCATCCATAGATAATTAATCATAAACCTATTTTGTGTCTACAGCACGTCTCCTTTAGGTTAGCCCCACTTGTTTCGAATTTTGATTTTGTTTCCTGTTTTAATTAAATGTTTGTCGTTTGTTCTTTATTGTTCGATTTTAAAAATTGCTTGTTGGCCATTTGTTCATTTATAGTTAATTAAACAATTTTTGATTCTTAAGTTAGCCCCCCATCATCGATATTTTTTTACCTATTGATTTTTATTGATTATTCATTGTTTGATCTTTATTGACGATTGTTGGTTTATAAATAACGTTAATTTGTTAGTTATTCGTCAATATTTCATCTATACTTCGTGGCTAACTTCATTTTTCATCAATAAAACCATAGATAATAAACTTTTTTATCAATCAAAAAAAAATTATTATCATGTAATTTTGACAATTTTAAATTAAATTACATTAATTGCTAACGTAAAAGTGTCTTACCGTTAGTATGTTATAACCTACAAAAGGAAGAAGTTACGTCTTAAAATATAAATATGAGTAAAAGTGAAGAAGAAGTACAAGAACTGTTACTAAAATTTAGAATAAGTGTAGATAAAATAGAAGAAAAAGTGAATAATTTATTGTCTAAAGATGAATATCAAAAATTAACACTGTACGACAAAATACAGTACGATATTTTCACAGTATATAGTTTGAATACATTGTTTTGGCTTTATTTACGTACAAATGGCTTGGATCCTAACGAAAATGATGTTAAAAATGAACTTAGCAGGATTAGACAATATATGGTTAAAGCCAAGGAGGTAATTAACTGATTTTTAATTTAATACTGCAAACAATAAATTAATTCTAATAACTAAATATACTTAGGCTCAAGATCGCATCACCATCAGACCTAAAATAGATAAAGGCGTTGCTGGAAGATTTATAAAGCATGGAATCCAACATGAGACAAAAGAAGAATCAATTGAACCACTGACAAAGCGACAAAAGGTTGATAAATAATTAAACTGCATGTTACTATTTTGTACTCAAAATAAAAAAATTTAAAAGTTCTACATATAAAGTTCACAGTTATCGTTTCGTACCCTAGTAAAATTATGTAAAACACAAGCAGCACTAATCACTAAAGTGGAAAATTGTGGTGACAAGTCGTCTACGGCCGTTAACCTTGGAAATCTATTTTCTAAACATGCAAGTGTTTTTTCAACTACACTCATAACAGAATTATGTAGCATGTTAAAGTCAAATTGACTTTTAGTAAGTTGATTATCTTTTTTGATTTTATATGGAGTGAGTAACGTAGGAATAAGTGGATGTTCAGTGCCTCCCAGTATGTGCCGATTATTTTTCACCAAATAGTTATTCTTATCAGTCAGTATGTGATGCAGGGGGCTGCACTGAAGTATAGACGCGATACTTTTACCACCTGGACATCCTGCGCAAACGTCCCTCAGAAGTAAATTATTGTCACAAACGACTTGTAACACGACCGAATAATCCCTTGTTTGCAAATTATAGTAAATGTTTTTGTTAGAGCACTTTTCTGCGTTCACTGTGACGTAGAGACATCCTATAACGCCGAGAACACCTGGAAAACCAAATTCTAACGCGAAGCCCTTTTCTATTTGTTTACATTCCGCTTCGGTGGGCCAAACAATGTACTTGGGTGCAATCTTTAAAATCTTATGGAAATAAAGCTCGAGCTTCTTGTAAACATTTTCGGTGAATCCAAACAACTTCTTAGCTTCCTCGAAAGGTTCGGTGTTGCCCAATATCCAGATAGAAGCCAGGAGATTACTGTTGATGTCTTCGTTGTATTGATCTTCAACAACGTCTATTTCTGCCTGGAGGCTTATAAAAGTGTCACGACTCATACGAAATGTTGCTTGAAATTCGTCATTTGTTAAATTATTCCACCAGGAATGTATATCTAATTTTTCCATTTTCACTTAATTTAAATAAAAGATGATAAAAGATAAATAAAAACAGCATAGAAAGTAAGGTTAGAACTTCCTTCATGTCCATAGACAACAGATATCCATATTAGAGAGATTAGAAAAATAATCGCATGTCAATTTATTGGACAAGTTCTTGAGAAGACCTGCCGCCAGGTGTCACTAGCAATTAAGTCATGAAATGATGTTTTTTGACAATCCTAATTTTATCAAGAAATGTATTTGACGATAAATAACATAGAAAATCAATTTCTTGGTTTTAAAATTACATTACACATATTTTTTTGTAAAATCTGTAAAGCAATAAGCTGCTATCGCTCGGACATAACATTTTTGTTTATTAGAGTATCTATGAAAGGATGGCAGAAGAGATTTGTTTGGTTGGTCATCATGAAATTCCCTAAAAATATAACTCATCTAGGAATATAACCTTATTATAAGTGGTTTAAATAATTTACGTTTTAAAAATGTTGATTTTGAAATTAAAACTTCTAAAGACATTTCGTGTAATACTGAACCTTATAGAATGGTTACAGAATCCGTATAATGTGTAATAAACCGTTGTAAAAAAATTAGTGTGTAAAATAGTTTCACTAAAATTAAGGGTTTTGAGTTGGACTTTGAAGGTAATTTTCTTATTGTCGTAAGTTTTAACTTGGAAACTTGTACGTTGTACTAGACGTTTTTAAATTGTTTAAACAATAATCTTTGAATTGATTTTTGATGAGAAAGGAGATGTATCAAAGTTGTGCTAAGGAAAACGTTCAAAATTTTTTATATAATATCTCACGCTTGATGGCATTAATAATCTAACATTTTTTGAACATATTAAGTCGTCTGGAAATGTAATAGAACATTCTGTAGTATTTTTTAATAATGTAGATCAAACATTCTGGAATGTTGCATACTATCTGTAACATTTTTAACATGCTAGAACATAATAGACCAGTCTCAAACATTCTAGATTAAATTCGAATGCCATAGAACACCGTAACATTTTTTAGATCATTTTTGAATCTTCTAAATCATTTTGGAATATTCTAGAACATACTAGGACGTTCCAAATCACCTTGGAATGTTATAGAACGTTCTGTAATATTTTTTAATATTGTGGATCATTCTGGAGGATTCTGAAATGTTATACACTATTCTGTAACTTTTTTAAATATACTACAATATAATTGTAGAAAGATTTTCGGGCTGGTTTGCCGTGGTGTAGAAGGGTGATGAATTCCATCCACTTCACATCGCTACGCTCTTTGTCGACGTCCTTGAAAATGTCCAGCGCAGTCTTGGTCGAAACGTCGAGAATTCATCACCCTTCTAGACCACGGCAAACCAGCCTGAAAATCTTTCTACAATTAGACACCGGCCCTAAAAGCATACATCAATACTAGAACATAACAGACCAGTCCCAAACATTCTAGATTATATTGGGATGTTATAGAACGCTGTAACATTTTTTGGATATTATTTTAATATTCTTAATCATTTTGGAATGTTCTAGATCATACTAGAACGTTCCAGATCATCTTGGGATGTTATAGAACATTCTGCAATTTTTTTTTATATTTTTAATTAGATGATACTCAAACATTCTACTTCATACTAAAATGTAGAATATTCTTTAACCTTTTTTAATACTGAAGAACTTGTTAACCATTTTCAAACATTGTTATTTTGGAGTTTTATAAAAAAAATTGTTACACTTTTTGATTATCTAGAATAATCCAGAACGTTCTCAAACATTCTAGATCATATTGGAATGTTATAGAACATTTTATAGTCATTGGGAACACTAGACTATTTTAAAAAATATTAAATAATTCTGGAAATTTGTAGAACATTGCATAGTTTTTAGGAACATTCTCGAAAATGTTCTAACATTTTGAATCATTCCGCATCGTTCTTGAACAATCTGGAACATTCCTGCAAGTTCTACAACATTCTTCAAAATTCTCATACTTCACTGTACTCTTTGATACATTAAATTAAATTATAATGACGAAGTGGCATGGAGAAAAGTGAGAACTAACAGAAAACGTTGTTTATCAATAGATACTTATATTAATATGAAGTTGGTTTAATCCTCTACAACTCATAAAAATAAAACAGAAATAAATAATTAAAATTCAATTATGATTTAACTTTTTCCGGGAATTTGCGACAACTGCCTCAGTTGTTTTAATACTGTTTCAAGGAGTTTTTTCTTGTCCCGTTCGCTTTTTTTCAAAACCGTGAACATTGTTTTTTTGTCGCCCTCTCTCAATCTAGAATAAAATATAAAATAATACTAAACAGAAGAAGTTTTTTTTTCAAAAATATTACTTTTCTAAAATAATTATGGCAACATCTGGACTGACTTGTTTATATTTGTTTGTTTCTTTTCCATAATCGTGGAAGTAGGTAGGCCAGTCCCATGACGTTGTCAGGTCCAAGAGCTCCCTTAATTTAGTAAAATAAGCGAGTAATATATCTTGGGGCAACCCCTTGACAGGTTCAGAAGCAGCAAATTCTGTAACAGTGACAAATGTTTCGGTTTTATGAGTGCAAAAAGTTGTTATCACATACGTTCACATTGTAATAAGTCCAGATTGACCTGGTTTAGTGCCCCTATTGACATTTGTTTGATTTCGTCGTTTAAGAGTAATTCTAGCATAGAATTTGCTATGTGTTCGCAGGCGGACTTGCATGCCAACTGAGCCACTTCTGCCTACAATTATATAAGTACTATTAATTCTTTATTCGAAACAGATGTTTTTTTTCTTTTACTGGGAGATTAGTAAAGCTGTGGAACGTTGTCTGCAGAAAAGCGATCATATCAGAGACGAAACTGGACGCGTGCCCTTGGGGCTCCACTAGGAGCCAGTCATAACTTTCCAGTTCCAAGAATTCGTTCAGTTTTTGTCGTAATTTTTCGCAAATTTGTTTAACAGCATCTTCTCGAGCTACTCTAAACATGGCCGGTTGCCCCTGCACAATTCCAGCAGTTACACCTCGTGTTTCTTCTCTTTAAAAAAAAATATAAGACTATTTTCAACCCTTTAATGAGTACCGAAGTATTTTACCCCGTTATATTAGAAATAAATTGATCCAGATAAACTGTGGCCTCTTCGAGGTAACCAGTGTCTATAATTATTTGGATAATTTCCTGAAGGTTCACGTGAGGACTTCGAAAAGTTGAAGAAAGGCAGCCGCTGAAGCTCCTCGTCAGAAGCAAGTTCATGGATTTCCTTATCATTTCGTCTACTTCTACTTGACTGTAGGAAGGAAATTAAGTCAACGAAAACGTATTTCAAGCAAATAACGTTTCACCTCAGGTTTAAATCTTCCGAAAATTTAAGACAGGCGTAAATAAACTCTTTCACTTGTTGATAGACTTTGGGAACCATGCTGGAAAACGGGAAACTGTAGGGAAACGTGATGTCGTCGGGCAGATCGGCGTCCCACGGGAACGAAAGCAAAACGGTGTCGCATTGTTCTTGATTTTCGACCTTTAAATGTACAACTCTATAAAATAATATGTGCAAGTTTTAATTTTCTGAACCTTAACGGGCTGGAACGACTCCTTCGATAAAATTTCTCTAAACACTTGCACCCATCTTTGCATGAGGACTTCCGTGTAATGATCCCTTAACTCCCGCACCAATTCCCACAGGGGCTTCACCGTGTAACCGTAATTTCTGAGGGTCGTACAAAATAACATGATAAGATCTTTTATGTTAAGGATTAAAGTAGCATCGGTGCAATAAGCCTGGAAGGAAAATAATTTCCATTAGCATAAAATTAGAACCGAACTGAGGCGGAAATTTATTTCTCCTATTTTCAGTAGGGCTTTGAATAACAGAATTTTATTTACAGAGTGAGTCTGGAGAGCGGAAACAATCTTGGAAAGTGCCATGGTCCACATTTCATCCAAGAAAGCCCTAGTGATAAGTCCGTTTCCTGTGTTTAGTACGTGATCTTCTAATATAAAGAAACCCAGTACAGCATGGATGTACAATCGGTAACTATCCAATGATTCGTGCTAAAAACTGTTCAATAGAAATAATTTTAAAAATTATCTTCAAATCAGTACCATGTTTGTTGGGGGTTGAAGGACTAATCTGGCTTGTTTAGTCCTTTCGGCCCTGTAATATGTCTCAAAAGTAGATCTCGATCCCAAAACTGTCGAGATATGAAGACATCTGTAAATGGGGGAGAAATCTATCATCTCTTGAGCACTGAGGTCTTCTTCTGATGACAAACCACTTCCTAAAGTACATAAGAAATTAATTAAAATTTAATTTCTGACTTTAGATTGTTTAATACCTGGCGGCTGAGGAGCAGGACGTTTCTTCTTCCTTCCAAACAGCGTAGGATCATTTGCTAACTGTTCATCTGTCTAAAAAGGTAAATTTATTAATTAGGTGATTGTTTGTTTAATCGTAAAAATTATTTGAGTTCAGTTACATGTCTCATTGCAAATTCTCCTATTCTGGGCGAATATCGGCGTATATTTTCTAAAAAATCTCTTAAATCGGACATGGATGCTTTTTCGATATTTTCTCTAATTCTAGAAATATTTATAGTAAATTAGAAAATAGTCTGAAATATCGAAACGTTAATTACTTTGGTATGTTTTCTTTAAGTTGAGTAGAAAATCTGTAGTTGGCAACATGGGGAAGGTGTATATGTTCTAATTCTTCTAACGTTTTCAAAGCAGGGTAATATCTAAAAATTGTTTCGTTCAAATCAATGTTTTTTTCTTTTTTCTTTCAAAATTTAAAAACCTATACCTCTTTTCGCTGATTTGTTTCTTAAGTTTTGAGTATGTGGCTAGTACAGGTAAACATAAATTTAATTGTGAGATTACAGTTGCTATATTATTTTCAACCTTTCGGGCTCGTAAGAGTTCAGATCCAGATTTTGTGATGTTCTCGGCAGCAGTCTTTAGCTGCCTGTCAACAGCAACAACTTCATTCTAGAACAGATCCTTTAATTAAAAGCCAAATAGAATGCAAGTTTAACTAACTTACGTTGAGTTTCTTGGCTTGTGAACGCACTTCAAGTAATTCTTTAATGGAATCGATGAAACCTTGGTAGTAAACATTGCAAAGTCTTTCTATATCCCTGTCGTGGTGTTTGATTCTTTCTTCTAATTTCTCTTTAAATTCCATGTACTCCCCATTATCGTACACCACCCTGCAGGTTTGTTATTCACTTCATTGTGAGGTAAATTAATGGATATTTAATACCTGAAAGTGGGGCCCCAGTAGTCATCGATGCCCTCGATCTCTTGTATGTATAAATCGTGTTGCATTCTCGAAGATTGCTGTAAATTTTCATTTTTTTCGTCTTTCAACATTTTGACAACCAAACGTCAAAATTTAAGGTTATTTATTCTTTTAGGTTAAGTAATTTTAAATAAATCATAGATAAATGATAGAGATAATGTTCGTTTCCAGTGGCGGAACATTTTTGTTTCTTTTTTCCGATTTATTTCGACTCAGGTCTTAATGCACACCAACAGAGAATATTGCGAGCCGCAAAGCGGACTATAAATAATTAAATTTAGTATATCTATGGCCAATTACAAACATTGAGCATCCATTATCAACTATTCTTCTACTTTAAGCGACTTTTTTGCGTTGAAGTTACTATAATCGGTATTTATTTTGTTTTTTTTTAGTCTAATATGTTAGACTTAAAAAATAAAAAACTCACTTAAATTAGAAGAACGGTTGGTAATGGAAGCGCAATACGGCTCGCAATAGTGCCCCTTTTTCAGCGGAACGCATTGCGAACTGTAATCCGAACCATAGACGATCAATTTAGTATACCTAAGACAGATTGTATACATTGCGCAACATTGCGCTTCCATTACCAACTGTTAGACATTATATGAGGTTATGTTACATCTGACGGCGTTAGATTTGTGTCAATACGCATGCGCTGTACTGTTTCGTATACTTAAAAAAGCAGCACTTTCTTTCTTGGACTGAGCAGTATAAAACGAAGTTATTTTCATCAGTAGTGGTTGGTTATTTACAAAATTGACTTTTATTGATCTTACAATATATATTTATCGTATCAACAATATTAACCAGCAAATATAAATTATTTTTTATGAATTATGCGTAAGTTTTCTTTAAGTTGCTATTCAATTTTAATACCAGCCCCAAAACAGACTTTCTGGTCTCTAAATAAATACTAGGTACAAATTAATATTCAGTTTTTTTACAAACAGGAAGAAGACACAATATTCCAAATACAACTTCAGCAGTTTGAAAACACAGTTGAATTGTGCACATTATGTATTCCAGTCTAAGAACTAAACTTTGCCAGAGCATGAAGTAGAAAACTCCCATAATTGAAGGAAGCGTTAATAAAATAGCTATCACAACAGTCCAATCTTAAAAGAAAACAATAATTTATTTGGTGAGTAATGCTTTTTTTTAAATTTTTTAAAAGAATGCAAATTTATAAACTTACTGCTCTCTGTAAGATTGCCTTTTCTACCTAAAACGACTCTTATCAGTTCTAATCCACAAATGGCCATAAGTATTCCAAAATCGGTCCAAATGTTGGGGAGAGTCAGATTAATCGCTTTCACGATATTTATGCTAACTTCGCAGACCGAAAATAATCCGAAATAATACGAATTTAAATATAAAAGAACTTCAAACGTTAACGACGTATTCATTTTAATTTATTTAACATTTTATTTTACGTATGTGACACTTTAATGTTTGCAGTTGAGCTTATAAAATGTTTTCTTCTATCACCTTGGTACAAAATCAATACTGATACAAACAAACCTTTGAGTTGCTTTCAAACAGATATTATACATATATCGGGTTGATTTTAAAAGTTTATTTATTTAAACTAAAATATAATTCAAATAAACCATTACCACAATAAATTGATGTACAGGGTGTTCTACAACTATCTTAGGCTACGAGGGAATCATAAAAAGATCTTGAATATTTTAGTAAATTAGGGTACCACCACAAAAAAAAATAAGTTTGGATATCCAGTCAGGATCTGTACGTTTTTCAAAACTATTTTTGAATAGAAGTTGAGGATTGGTGACGTTAATAGTAATTGCACAGTAAATCCGTATAATTTTAAGTTTTTAGTTGGGAACACAGTTGAAATTATTCCTGTTTATCTCTGTTTCTCTTAATGCATTCGTGGAACAACCTGTAGATACATTTACGTTTACGAAACTTTCTTAAGTAACGGAATTGAGACATTTTTGACTTCAATATAAGGCAGAATCCCATAGTATCCTCCTTCTCGTCCTATTCCAGATTTTTTATGTCCACCGAAAGGCGATTGTATTCCTGATGCTAAAAAGCAGTTTATCCAAACATTTCCCGTTTTTAATCTCGGTACAATGTAATTAATTTTATCGATATCGTTCGAAAAAACGCCTGCAGCAAGTCCGTACTCGGATTCATTAGCTCTTCTGATAGCTTCGTCTATGTCATCAAACTTAAAGATTTGTTGTACGGGTCCAAAAATCTTAAAATGGGATTTTTAATTAGTAAAGAAGAGGGATAGAGTAGTTAAATAATTTACTTCTTCTTTGGCGATTGTGTGATGATCTTGAACGTCTGCAAAAACGGTTGGTTCTACAAAAAATCCTGTTTTTCCAAATCTATTCCCTCCGGCTACAAGACGTGCTCCTTCTTGCACTCCCAAGTTAATGTAATGAAGGACTCGTTTCATCTGAGCCTCGTCGACTTGAGGACCGTGTTGGGTGTCTTGGTCCAAAGGATCTCCTATTTTAATTGTCTTTGCTCGCTCTGCGGACCTTGGGTTTAAAAAGTATTTTAATATCACATACTGATGACTTTGTATTAGAATTAGGCTTACTTTTTAACAAATTCGTCATAGATAGAACTGTGTACAAAAGTCCTTGAAAATGCGCAGCACACTTGTCCTTGGTTAATGAAGATCGCATCCTGAGCTTTCTCAACAGCCTCATCCACGTTAACATCTCCTAGTATGATAACGGCACTTTTTCCGCCCATTTCTAATGTTACCCTTTTCAGATTGTTGTCTTTGGCAACAGATCTGTGAATTTTCATGCCTACCTCTGTCGATCCTGTGAAAGATATTTTTTGCACCTAAAATTGATTAACACAAATTACAACTCATTTTAAAAAAAATTCAGAATGTCTATATTTACTCCTGGGTGATCTACAAGAGCTGCTCCAGTAACTCCATCTCCCGGCACTATGTTTATGACTCCAGGGGGAAAGCCAACTTCTTTAATCAAATGTCCCAAATAGAGGGCAGTTAGTGGAGATTGTTCCGCAGGTTTAATGACTATAGTATTTCCTGCTGCAAGAGCTGGACCAGCTTTATTTGTGAGTAAAACCAAAGGGTAATTCCACGGGACAATGAGGCCACAAACACCGACAGGTTCAAGACGTGTATAGGTATGAAAAGGGCCATCTTGGGGAATCAGTTGTCCTGTTATCTTATCTGCCCAACCGGCGAAATAACGGAGTTGTTTTATGGTTGCGGGTAAGTCAGCCACGAGTGCGTGATTGTAGATCTTCCCAGTGTTCAGGGCTTCCAATTTCTTTATCAATGATATTTGATGAATAGTGTCGATTTGAATTATAATTTCGGTTTGTTGTAGTATTCGTTATCCTGATAAAAAATGTTAGGCGCTGAATTTTTTTTGGAAAATTGAAAATTTTGAACCGGTGAAAGGGAGTGAGATGGAAATAGGGTTGATGTTGGGAATGGAAGTGGTTGCGATTGTGATCCACCGCATTCCATTCTATTGTAACATCATTCCCCCCAAACCACTCCTTATGCCACATCACTTTACCAGCTCTTTCACTCTAAAAGCCTTTAATTTTCAAAGAATTGATTATAATAAGTTGTTACAAATTTGAATGTTCAAAAAGAAAAGGTATTATGTGAACAGTTGTTTTTTATTGTGTGCACTTTGCTCAGGATAGTGAATACTCCAACAAACTGAAATTTGAATCGAATAGGAGATATAAAGGTTAAAGCCTACAATTTTTTAAAAAGATTTTTGATAATATATTAGTTATTTACTGCGATATATTCGGTTTTTTGCTCAATAACGTCGGCCAATTTGTAAATAAGTCTTCCACGTTCCGAAGCATCCATGGTTCTCCATGGCGAATCAAATTCGAAAGCTTTTTCGGCCGCTTTTACTGCTAAATCGACATCTTCTTCAGTACCACATTCGATTTTGGCGATTGGTTTACCAGTTGTGGGATTTACAGTTTCAAATGTCTTTTTTTTTGCCGATTTTTGGAACTTGTTATTGATGAAAATCTAAATCGTTAAGTAGGTACTTATAGTCTGATTGTTTTTGTATGTTTATTTATTACGAGTATATAAAATTAATACAATTTCCTTACCTCTGTGTAGAGAATAGGTATTTCTAGTTCAGAACTCATTTTATCAATACTTCTGCAATTTTTTTCCTTTCGGTATTTATTTTTAAAAAACAACACGATAATAGTACAATTAACTTAAAAATCTTTTTATTATTTAATTATCATTTTATCAAGGAACATTTAGATAAGGCAATGTAAACATAAATTATGATAAACAATTTTTTTTGTTTTTCATGACAAATATGTGTTAGTACATGTTGTTTTTCAGTTTTGAAAATATTGTAGTCAAAAAGACCATTCCTGATAACTGTCTAATGTATTATCACTAATCGTTAATTTGAATGACTCTGCACTTCATTTCAAATTTAAGATTACAAAAATATTTATTCGTTTTTAAATTTGTTCACATGACAATGGAATGAATAATTTCAAACATCCATATAAAAAAATCTAATATGTCTCAAAAGGAGATCACGATCATAAAACTCTAATGAAGGCATCTATAAATGGAGGAGAAATCTATCGTTTCTTGAGCACTGAGATCTTCTTCATGTCTCCTTGCAAATTGTCCTGTTACAAAAAAATCTCTTAAATGAGACATGGATGCTTTTTTTATATTTTTTCTAATTTTATATATGACATTTATAAAAATGAGTCCCGCTACGATCAAGGGAGTTATATGGTGTGGTAGCCCTCTATCTCCCATCCATGAATAAGGTTCTCGTTTTTACCCGAAGGACGTGCTTTTGAAGATGAAAGTTTCGTTTTCTAGAAATTTCTAGAACAGTCCAGAACATTCGAGAGCATTCCACAACATCCCGGTACATTATGGACTGTTGTGGAATGTTCAAGAACATCCCATAACATTGTGGAACATTTAAAAACACCCTCGAATGTTGAAAAATGATCTGGATCATTATGGACCTTTCGAAGCCTTTTTTGTATGGATGGGGCTACCCTTTGGTAGGAATATATGAAACATGATCTGTCGGGGGTTCGAACGTCAGTTTCTTATCAGTGAAGTGCAGTGGGTGAATAAAAACAAACAATGAAGTGTGAGTAATCAAAATGATAAGTGACGGAATATACATCGAAAGTAAACTGTGAAAAGTGTTTAAAGTGTCCTCGGTGGATTTCTTAGTAAAATGTTTATTATAAACAAGTACTTTGTAGTAAATAGTTAGAATGGTTTCAATAAAAAATTTTTGCCTCCTATATTTTAAACTTTATCATTACACAATTCAAATAAACCATCACCACAATAAATTGATATGCAGTGTATTCTACGACTGTATTAGGACACGAAACAACCATAAAAAGATCGAATCACTGTTGGCGGTGTAATCTTGATGAAACATTTTTAATAAAAGACGAAAAGAGTATTTGGAAGTTTCAACAGTTTATTTAATCACTCTGACAATTGTATTTGTAAACTACTCTTCGTTAATGACCGCCTGGTCGAAACAATTGTCAGAGTGATTAAATAAACAGTTGAAACTTCCAAATACTCTTTTCGTCTTTCATAAAAAGATCTTCAATAATTATATATAGTATATTCTTTGATTTAAAGGTAATAGTATTTAATGGTAGTATCTGAATCTAGCCCAACCCAATTTGACCTAAGCTGAACTCATTCTATTTGCTCCCCAGACAGCTGTTCTAATTATTGCACCACCTAAGTTTTTTTGAAAAGCTTTAGCAACATAAATTTCTCATTTTGGGATGTTAATAATAAAATTTTACATTGTAAATTCGTTTTTAATTGAGAATACAATTGAAATTATGATAACAATTTTTTTACACTTCTTCTTTCCTGTTTCACCTTAAGACATTCGTGGAGCAACCTGTACGTTTATTTTTACGAAATTTTCTTGAGTAGCGGAATTGAGACATTTTTGACTTCAATATAAGGCAGAATCCCATAGTATCCTCCTTCTCGTCCTATTCCAGATTTTTTATGTCCACCGAAAGGCGATTGTATTCCTGATGCTAAAAAGCAGTTTATCCAAACATTGCCCGTTTTTAATCTCGGTACAATGTAATTAATTTTATCGATATCGTTCGAAAAAACGCCTGCAGCAAGTCCGTACTCGGATTCATTAGCTCTTCTGATAGCTTCGTCTATGTTATCAAACTTAAAGATTTGTTGTACGGGTCCAAAAATCTTAAAATGGGATTTTTATTTAGTAAAGAAGAGGGATAGAGTAGTTAAATAATTTACTTCTTCTTTGGCGATTGTGTGATGATCTTGAACGTCTGCAAAAACGGTTGGTTCTACAAAAAATCCTGTTTTTCCAAATCTATTCCCTCCGGCTACAAGACGTGCTCCTTCTTGCACTCCCAAGTTAATGTAATGAAGGACTCGTTTCATCTGAGCCTCGTCGACTTGAGGACCGTGTTGGGTGTCTTGGTCCAAAGGATCTCCTATTTTAATTGTCTTTGCTCGCTCTGCGGACCTTGGGTTTAAAAAGTATTTTAATATCACATACTGATGACTTTGTATTAGAATTAGGCTTACTTTTTAACAAATTCGTCATAGATAGAACTGTGTACAAAAGTCCTTGAAAATGCGCAGCACACTTGTCCTTGGTTAATGAAGATCGCATCCTGAGCTTTCTCAACAGCCTCATCCACGTTAACATCTCCTAGTATGATAACGGCACTTTTTCCGCCCATTTCTAATGTTACCCTTTTCAGATTGTTGTCTTTGGCAACAGATCTGTGAATTTTCATGCCTACCTCTGTCGATCCTGTGAAAGATATTTTTTGCACCTAAAATTGATTAACACAAATTAAAACTCATTTTAAAAAAAATTCAGAATGTCTATATTTACTCCTGGGTGATCTACAAGAGCTGCTCCAGTAACTCCATCTCCCGGCACTATGTTTATGACTCCAGGGGGAAAGCCAACTTCTTTAATCAACCGTCCCAAATAGAGGGCAGTTAGTGGAGATTGTTCCGCAGGTTTAATGACTATAGTATTTCCTGCTGCAAGAGCTGGACCAGCTTTATTTGTGAGTAAAACCAAAGGGTAATTCCACGGGACAATGAGGCCACAAACACCGACAGGTTCAAGACGTGTATAGGTATGAAAAGGGCCATCTTGGGGAATCAGTTGTCCTGTTATCTTATCTGCCCAACCGGCGAAATAACGGAGTTGTTTTATGGTTGCGGGTAGGTCAGCCACGAGTGCGTGATTGTAGATCTTCCCAGTGTTCAGGGCTTCCAATTTCTTTATTAATGATATTTGATAAATATAGTACGTACATTTTAAATCCTGATAAAAATATTTTGAGCGAGGAAAACCACTCCACATAGTTTTTTAGTTCGAGAATTCTCTTCATTTATAATTAATCGATTTTTGTAAAACTGAAATTTTTGAACCGGTGAAAGGGAGTGAAGTGTTGGGAGTAGGGTTGGTGTTGGAATGGTTTTGGAGGAGTGTTGTTCTGAATGTTGGGGCTGGGCGTGGCTCTGGGGATGGCCGATGGATTTCGTTTCTATTGTATTACTATTGCCCACCAACCCACACTTTATGCCAAGTCACTTTATCCCCTTTCTTCTTCTCAAAACTTTTTATTTTCAAAGAATTGATTATTATAAGTGAAAAGCTATTGCTATTAAATGAACAAGTCGTTTCCCCGTCCAATATATTTTTTTATTATTTGTACTCTTGCTCAGGGTAACGAATACTTTGGATTTTTATAATATGTGGGTTGCTTACTGCTATATATTCCGTATTTTGCTCAATAGCGTCAGCGAATTTGTAAATAAGTCTTCCACGTTCCGATGCATCCATAGTTCTCCATGGTGAATCAAATTCGAAAGCTTTTTCGGCCGCTTTTACTGCTAAATCGACATCTTCTTCAGTACCACATTCGATTTTGGCGATTGGTTTACCAGTTGTGGGATTTACAGTTTCAAATGTCTTTTTTTTTGCCGATTTTTGGAACTTGTTATTGATGAAAATCTAAATCGTTAAGTAGGTACTTATAGTCTGATTGTTTTTGTATGTTTATTTATTACGAGTATATAAAATTAATACAATTTCCTTACCTCTGTGTAGAGAATCGGTATTTCTAGTTCAGAACTCATTTTATTAATACTTCTGCAATTTTTTTCTTTTCGGTATTTATTGGTACGTACTTACATCATAATTTGAAAAAACAACACGATAACGGTACAATTAATTTTACTTAAAATATTTTTATTATTTAATATTATCTTATAAAAGAACGTTTAGATTAGGAGTTGTAAACATAAAATATATTTTTTTTTGTTTTTCATGACATATGTGTGTCAAAAGTGTTACTTTTATTTAAATGACTTTCAAAAATTAACTGTAATAAATAATTAAAAACTGAAAAAAATGAGTAAATGTACGAAAAAAACAGAATGTTCCGGAGGAAATGACCTTTCGGAATTAAAAGAAAAATTTCTGAAGGAACAGTTGGAAATTATAACGACACAAATGAACTCGGCCATGCAAAACATGCACGAACTTAATGGAAAAAATATCCAACTTATCCACGACTTAAGAGAACTAAAAAGGAAATGCAAGGATATCAAAGAGGAGTTTGTGGATCAGAAAATTAACGAGTTGCACTGTTACGTTAATTTGACGAGAGTTTTGGAGATAACAAGGAATGAAAAACGGAAATCCAATAATAATACTGTCGATGTACTGCAAAGTAAACTGAGTGGAACTATTAATTGTATTAATGAGGAATTAGACAGATTAGAGGGTGTAGATGCGGCTAATACAGGGAACGAGGCAGTCACAGAAAAAGAGCAACTTCAAGAAGATGATGAATAGAGGCATATAATATTTGTCTTTTTCAAACTTTGTAAACCTTGTATATACATAAACATGATTATTGAAACTAAACAGTGGTGTATTAGATATTTTAGGGAAACCTAAGCGTGTTAGAAATTTGAAAATTTGGCAACAGGGGTTATTAGGGATTTCCTTCTGTTGAAAATATTTTCAATTGTCGGTTATTTCTGGTTATACCAAAAGCTGATGCCAATTATTGAGCGTTAACGTGCAACGTCATATAAGGGGGTCCTCGTAGCGGACTGTTTTAATCTTATAGTTGAGGTATTTATCGTGCAAAAATTTTTTTGATCGCGGATTCTTATAGAGGAAGATCAGAAATTTTTAGCATTGGCAAATGATTGTTACTATTTTTCATTTGACGTTAAATTTTGCAGAACGTGTTGTTTGTCTTTTTGACGCTTACGCAAAATTGTGATACATATGAAAAAAGTATATACACCTTTTTTGTAGATAATTAAATTTTCTACAAAAAATTCCGGGACAGCATCTATCTACCTTTTATAGGTAAAAAAATACAGCGTTTCTAAGACGCGCTTCAACGTGTAATGTACCGCCTGAGCGCTCTTGCAGTGCTGTTTCTCTTTACCTGTAAAAGATAGAGGGGTGCTGCCCGGACTTTTTTAGTATAAAATTCAATTATCTACCAAAAGGTCTTTATATTTTTTTCGTATCTATGACGGTTTGGGCTACGTAAGCTTCGAAACATCGAAATACACGTTTTGTAAAACTTAACGCTAAATAAAAAGTAGCAACAATTATTTGGCAGCTTAAAAATTTCAACAAATGTTCCTCTGACCTTCCTTTACAAGAATCCGCGTTCAAAAAATTTTTTGGATGATAAAATCTCTTGGCTATTAGATTATTACGCACTCAACTTGTTTGCCCATGATGGTTTAAAAAAATCGCAGCCTGAATTGATATTGAGGGTGAGGTAAATGTTATTCTTAATCTTAGCGTTTGCTCTACCCCCAATACTAACCCTCACTCACTACACCACCCTCAATCCGACAATTAAAAATGTTTTACGATTAGTCAAAAAGTTCCTAGTGCCAAAGTTTCTATATTCTGACACATTTTAGTTTACGTAAAACATCTAATGTATCACTCACTGTCAGTTTGAATGATTTTGCATGTAAAGAGCCAAGAAAAAAGATTACAAAAATATTTATTCATTTATAAATTTGTTTGTGTGACAAAGCAATAATTTCAAACATTCATATTCACATTAAAAAAAAACGATAACAACAGTCAACATAAATCTCGTTGGATACGAGGTCCATTTAAGAAGTTTTCTTGTAAACACTAGTAATGACTGATTTGACTTCGGTATACTGTTGAAGACCGTATTCGCCTGCTTCTCTTCCTATACCGGAATTTTTGAATCCTCCGAAGGGCGTCTGAGATCCGAGGGCATTGTAGCAATTGACCCATACAGTTCCGGCCCTGATCCTGGCCACCAAATAATTTACTTTGTCCAGATCGTTTGAGAAAATGCCAGCTGCTAATCCGTATTCTGTGTTGTTAGCCCTTTCGATCATTTCATCGAGTTCTTGGAATTTTAATAATTGCTGTACAGGCCCAAAAATCTAAAATTAATTTATATAAATTAGATACGTTGGTACTTTGTAAAATAGATATTAAAACCAACTTCTTCTTTTGCGATGGTATGATGATCCTGGACATTGGCAAATACTGTGGGTTGTACAAAGTAGCCCTTGTCTCCGTGTCTTTTTCCCCCTGTTATCAATTCAGCCCCTTCGTTGACACCTAAGTCTATGTATTGGAGAATCTTTTCCATTTGAGTTTGATCCACTTGCGGCCCTTGTTCCGTATGGAGATGGAAGGGATCTCCGACAACCCTTTTCTTGGCTCTTTCTGCTGATCTAGGCATCAAACATTTAATCATCAATTGACTCCATCAACGTTAAATGATTTTGCAAAAAATTTGTTAACTACTTAATGAAATGATATCTTATCAAATAGAAATGTACTGAAAATCAAGGTCAATGAGCACGCTTCAGAACATGACTGGGTTTTATTTTATTGCAGTTAGTTATCTCGACAAATTTATCAAAATCGTTTATCTGAATATTTTTTGATGTTTTTTTTTCAATCTAAATATAACAATGTAACGTACGTTATACAAGGTCTAGTATGTACCTACCTTTCGACGAATTCATCGTAAATGGAATTGTGGACGTACGTCCTGGATCCTGCACAACAAACTTGCCCCTGATTGAAAAACAACCCCTGATGGGCCGCTTCCACGGCCTTTTCAATGTCGACGTCGCCCAAAATAATATTAGGACTTTTACCTCCCAGTTCCAACGTTGTCCTCTTCAAATTACCCTGTCCGGAAGCCTGTTGGATTTTTAATCCGACTTCTGTGGACCCAGTAAAAGCTATTTTATCAACCTGCAAAAAAAAAAATCGTTTAAAGAACCTTTTTAAATAGATTATTTTCTTACATCTGGATGATTTGTGATGTAAGCACCTGTGTCACCAAATCCTGGAACGACATTGAGGACTCCTGGAGGAAGTCCAGCTTCCTTAGCCAGTTGGGCAGCAAAGAGAGCAGTTAGAGGCGTTTGTTCGGCAGGTTTTAAGACGACGGTGTTCCCCATTGCCAGGGCTGGTGCAATTTTCCACGTGAACATCAGCAAAGGGAAATTCCAGGGGATTATTTGGCCACAAACACCAACAGGTTCATGGCGAGTGTAAGCGAAATAAGGGCCATCTGTAGGGATCACTTTACCGTGGTTCTTATCAGCCCAACCGGCAAAATAACGCAGAAAATTTATGGAAGCTGCCACATCAATATTAAAAGAAGCCGAGTACGGTTTGCCGTTATCCAGAGTTTCCAAACTCTAAAAAATAAATTATTTAATTATTTTTGTGGACATATGACTGTTAAGGGACAACATACGGCCATGTAAGAGGCATTTTCTTCGAAAAGATCGGCCAGTTTGTAAAGGAGTCTGCCACGTTGAGATGCGTCCATGGTTCTCCATGGTGAGTTGTTATGGAAGGCGTCTTGAGCCGCTTGGACTGCATGGTCGACGTCTTCTTTACCAGCGTATTGGACCTCGGTTATTACCTCGCCCGTCGAGGGGTTCAACGTTTCAAAAGTTTTTCCACTTTGAGACTTATGCCACTCGTTGTTGATAAATATCTACGAAAATAAAATTAATTTTAAGATCAAGTCGTTCAAAAACTTTTGACATTCAAGACTAAAAAAAAATCCGCACAATTATTTCTTATGTTGTAAAATTCTTTGTCTTTTATATAAATACAAAAAAGGTTCGGGTTCTAAGTTTTCAAGATGCCCATACGTAATCTGTATGCCCGTCAAATATTTGACTGTCGAGGACATCCCACTGTGGAAGTGGACCTTATTACGGAATTGGGTCTTTTCAGGGCGTCAGTCCCAGCTGGGGCAATCACTCCTTCGTTAGAATTTGAAGCAGTCGAATTAAGAGATAACGAAAAAACAAATTTTCATGGTATGTCCGTGTTTAACGCTGTAGATAACATTAATGACTTAATTGGCCCCGAAATAAAACAATCATGTTTCGAAGTAACTCAGCAAAAGGAACTGGATAATCTTTTGCTCACCATGGACGGCACGCCCAACAAAAGTCGTTTGGGGGTAAATGCAACCCTGGGAGTTTCAGTAGCTATAGCGAAAGCGGGAGCAGCTAAAAGGGGGGTTCCTTTGTACAGGCATATCAGTGACCTGGCTGGAAACAGGTCTTTTGTACTTCCAGTGCCCTGTTTCAACGTGATAACGGGAGGGGAACAGGCAGGAAACAAAATACCTTTCGAAGAATTTCTTATAATGCCCACGGGGGCCACTAACTTTGCAGACGCCATGAAAATGGGCACAGAAGTTTACCACAATTTGAAAAAACTGCTGCTAGCTAAATATGGGACGTTGGCGTTTTATACGACGGAAGAAGGGGCTTTTGCTCCCAACATAAAAAATACCAAAGATCTCCTCACCATCCTGAACAAGGCAATAGACACTTCCAAGTACAAAGGGCGCGTGGAAATAGCAATAGATTGTGGGGCATCCAGCTTTTTTAAAAAGGGAAAATACGATCTTAATTTCAAGCAAAAAAAATCGAACCCAAAAGCTTGGCTAACTCCCGATAAACTTATGAAACAGTATCTCGATTTCATTAAGAAATATCCTATCTGTTCTATCGAAGATCCCTTCAACAAAGAAGACAGTTGGAAAGATTGGAAATCGATTTGTGAGAAGACGTCCATACAGGTCGTAGGGGACGTTCTCACCGTTTCTCATCCCGAACGAATCAAACTGGCCATCGAGAACGAAGCATGCAATTGTGTATCGTTAAAACTTAATCAGACCGGGACTGTGACCGAAGTCATTCAGTCTTGCATGTTGGCTAAACAGAATGGACTTGGGACTGTTTTGTCCCATCGTACAGGCGACACAGAAGACACTTATATCGCCGATATGGTGGTGGGTTTGAAGTGCGGGCAGTTGAAAGGAGGGGCGCCGTGCAGGTCTGAGAGGATGGCCAAATATAATCAATTACTTCGTATTGAAGAAGAACTGGGACCGTACGGCACGTATGCGGGGAGAGCTTTTCAAAATCCTGCATAAAAGTTGTGAGAAAAAAAAAAATGGAAAAAGAATTTGTAACGTGACTTCTTTTGTAATAGAAAAAACGGTAAATACGTTGTAATGATAATGACAAAACTAAAAATGCTGCAATTAAAAAAATTAAACATGTTTTTGAGATCGTTAATTGTCCTGAATACGGCTCTGTTCAATATATATGCATAAATGCACAAATTGTGTTTGCATTGTATGCAACTTTAAAAGCAGTACAGTATAAAAAGTTGTTTGTTGTATGAGTTAATTTTCGGAAATCAGGGACGGATCTGGGATTTTTGAGAGATGCACTAAAATTTTTGCCTTTTTTCGTTCGTATTAACTGCGAATAAATGTCGAAGTTTAATTTTTTTGATCCCGAAGAAGGATCCAAACCTGGAATACCCTAGTAAATCTGTTACTGGCGGGAATGTAAATGATAAAAAAATCATAGGAATTTTTGCTATCTAAAAACGTATTCTTTTCGGGCAAAATTTATACAGGGTGTCCTACCTAATTGCTTTGATTTTGCATTTATCAAAATTGCTCAAAATATTTCAGATGAAACAATAGGAAATATCCATATGGATCGAAGGTTAAAAAAAAGAATCGAATTAAAAAATAAAATAACGTAGATGCCGTTTGATAAAACAAAGTTATTTGTGTTTGAATTTTTTTCTGAACGCCCTGTATACATTTTTGAGTTAATTTTTCTTAGAGCGTTAGCGTTAGCTTTGGGATTCGGCTATTACTTATAAAAATTTCAACACCCTAGGTCGTATTTTGTGGAGGTTATGATTTTTTATAATTTGGCTTGCTGAAGTGATTTGTTTTTCTATAAATTAAATTATCTCACAAATCGCTCATCGTAGGTATACCAATTGGTTAACGAAGTCACCTAAAATTTTATGTTTAATGCGAATTCGCCATAAAAAATATACCATTCTATTTAAAATAAAGTTGAATTCAACTTCCGGTATAACCGGAAGTGCTACATCGCTGGCGTTATTTTTATTGCAGAAAGCGTACCCAACAGATTTTCAAAATTCAAATTGAAGTAGTTTCCGAACACAGCGTCTTAGGTGGGACGCCCTGTATAACAAGCTCTCTTCGATTTTTTTTAAATTCTCAAAATGGCTCCTTTATTAAAAACTAGTTAATGAGGAAATTCGTTAACATGTCTTTTCCTCCAGTACTTTTCCTATATTTTTTTAAAGGCATTTTGAACCGTTTTTCAAAAAAAAATAAACATTTTTCCAAGTGTGTTATAATTTTTGGGCTGTAATGTCATTATACCCCAATTATTAGCGTTAATACAGTGGGGGATCTACAGGGGCAGGGGTATCGGGTCTCTTTCACCCCCTTACGTACCAGAAAAACAAAAATTTATCATTTATTTAGAGTTAATAGAGTCAAATTAATCGCGTACAGAGAAAAAAGGGCACAAATGTTAGAGAGCCTCTTTCAAAAAATCCTGGATTCGTCCCTGTTTCCCGAGGACTAAATTAAAATGTTCAAACCATAACAATTTTTAAACAACCGTATTACAAGTTTAAATTTGTTTTTCGGAAATCAGAATTTGTGAGAAAGATTCACTAAAATTTCTGCCCTTTTTCTCATTCTACGAATAATTCGTTTGTATTAATTGTAAATAAATTTTGAAATTTGGCTTTATTAATCCCGAAATAGGATCCAAACTTGGAATCCCCTCGTAGATGTGCTACTGGCCGGGAATGTCAATAATAATCAAAAATCATTAGAATTATTGTTATCAAAAAAATTCGGACAAACTCCCCATCATTAAAAACTTAAGACCTAATTTTTTTAAAAAACCTAGTTTGAACCATTTAAAAAAAAAACATTTTTCGAAGTGTTACAATTTTTTGTAATATACTCCAATTATTTACTTAATGAGTTTCGGACTCACAAGGGTGGAAGGGATTTCGGGTCTCTCCCATCCCCCTTAAGGACCAGAAAAACAAAAATTTACCATTTACTCATAGTTTATTAATATCATCGAATTATTCGCGTAGTCAAAGAAAGAAGGACAAATTTTAATGAACCCTTCCCATTCCTTCCCTGAAAATCGTGGACACACCCTGCATTGTTATTCACAAATACTTGGAAGAAAATAAATTATGTAACAAGATACTGTAGGTTCAATAACACATACATAAACGTAAGCAGATAACTTATGTACATATTTATTTTCCTGTTAAAAAACAATTTTTATTTTAATTGCATGTAATTTGTGTTAGAATGCAAGGTTCGTGAGGTTATCGCGATATTATTTGGAGTCATTCTTTCTGTTATTTAAAAAGGGTTGTTTTAAAGAATCGAGTACCTTTGTAATAAATAAAGTTCTCAAAAAAAAATATTTAAACACAACATATTAAAAAAAATTATAATAATAATTAGAAATGTTGAAATTATAATGAAGTACGGTCCTGTTCCTGTGTAAATTTTATTCTATTGATCAATTAAGTTTAAAAAAAAATAGTAAGGAGCGGTTAAATAAATGTAAATTCATCAATTATAATAATACTTACACCCGAATACATGACATTTGGTTTAATGTGTGGATCTGGTATTGCCCTTGAAGAGAAATTTTTTAGACATTGTATTTGTGGAGTCAAATTCTTCACGACACGCAACATTTTCGATGTCGTTTGTATGTAACAAAATCACAGATTTGATAAAGATAATTCTAATACTTGAGACGTTACCGGCAAAACGTAAACTGCGTAAAATGATTTGGCAAATTGAACAAAGCCCAACTAACGTAAATCTGTCTCACTAGGTCTCATTTCTCTCCCTCTTATCGTTCAAGCCCCCCTCCTAACATCGTTTTAATTTTTTTGCATACGTTTGCATATATAATTTTATTTGTTTTTAATTAATCTTTGTATTAATTTAATTATTTATCCTAACGTAAATATGACAAATATAATGATGCACGGGTTTATTTTGTGTTAAAGGTACTTACGTATTAACGCCACCGCGGCAAAAATTAAATGGTTAGCAAGTGTGGACAACCTAAACCTAAATTATTAATGAGTAAATATAAAATGTATGTTTACCAATAGAAGGGTTAGACCTCAAGGGTGAGGGATATGTAAATGTAAACACACCAACCCTCTACCCTAACCTATTGCAATACACATGGAAGTATTACGACAGTTTTCTTTTTGTATTTTTTGAAGTTCAAAACCAGTATGAAGATGTTTTAAAATACAAAAAACTGTCATATTACATCCGTGAGTATTGCAATAGGTTACGGTTCAGGATGGGTGTGTTTACATAAACAGAATGTATTCATTTTTGTACGTGAAATCCAATAAATAAATCTTGAGGTCTAACCCTTCTATTGGTAAACATACATTTTATATTTACTCATCAATAATTTAGGTTTAGGTTGTCCACACGTGCTAACCATTAAATTTTTGCCGCGGTGGCGTTAATACGTAAGTACCGTGTTAAATTATTGAATTATTTATCAAAAATTGCTCTTTTGTCTTATTTCGTACGTTTTTATTTATTCGATTTTAAAAAAATAAAAATGTTAAACTGTCTTTCGCCCGTTTCTCCAACTGAATGGTTTAAGGATTTAATTACAAATAATTTGGGAACATTAGAAAAAAATCAAGTTCTTATAACTGAAAAATAGAAACATATTTCGAAAATAAACTCAAAAAGACAAAAACATAATTTGAATTTGAAAATATGGCGGTAATTGTTTGCGGTGTCGTCCACGTGAGCGCCACTTTATAAACAAAACTATTTAACGTCAACTTGTCTATGACGTCAACTCAACGATAAATAAACAATCAATGTTTGACTATAATTGTTGATTGGGTTGCTATGGCGATTCCGGGTGCACTTGTATATTATTTTACGTGTATATTTTCATTGTGCAACCATAAAGTTGACAATTCCTTTATTGAGGCTCTGCCCCACGGAGCTTTATAAAAAGCGAGTAAATAATCCTCTTAGTATTATGGGGCTTCTCCGGCCTTGTTTGGCTAACAAGATTAATCTTGTACAAATTTATAAAAGCATGTTGATTATTCAGGTGCTTAAATTAGTTGTGTGCAGTGAAATAGTGCCTGTTAAGGGTGTTTTGTTTGTAGATGTTAAATTCCAAGTCCCTACATAAAGTAGTGCTCGAATATGGCTTGTTTTCAAAGTGACGAGGCCAAGGAACAGAAGAGAATTAACCAGGAAATTGAAAAACAATTAAAAAGGGACAAGAGAGATGCTCGCAGGGAACTTAAACTGCTTTTACTTGGTAAGTAATGAAAATATATTGCATAGTACCCCTTTTTTTAGTCACTAAGTTTTTTTTTTTAAATCTGTATGTTTTTCAAGTCCATTGAGTAAACTTAATATAAGTGGTTAAGTATATGTCCCTTGTTGAAGGTTGACTTCATTTATAGGTCTTTTAATGATACAAAGAATCTCGAAAGACTTAATTGATTACATCATCAATCTTTGAAAAATAACAGGTCCAATGCCTAAATACAATATGGAAAAAGCAAATCAAAATTATACCATAAACTCATACCTTTGTACAATAGCAGGGCGTCCCATGAGTTTCATGGACAACAATTATGCTCATTTAATAACCCATTAACCCATTAATTTTCAATAAAATAAAATACCTAATCGCAGCAGAAAATCAAAATGTAAAAACTTTTACCAAAGAAACATTATCATTAAGATTTAATAAGCCTCTCTTAGTTTTTAAGAGTCTACACACTATATAAAATTAATTTTTGTTTATATAATAATGTAAAGTTAGGTAAAAATAAAAATTCATTATTTTCTCTCCAAGTTTCTTGCATGATCTGAAATAAGACCGTTAATAAGAAATTAGATTTAATTGATTGATTCTACTTGTACTTGATGGGAATTCATTTTAACTTACGAGCCCAGAATCGCATCATTTGTTAAAAATGTAATGATTTTCCTAAAGTTATGGTTAATAGAATTGTATAGTAGATGAAGTCGATTTTTTCTTTTATCACTGAAAATAATAAACATTTCACCTCTACATATTATTACAAAAGATGTCTGAGCCAAACGATATGGTTCTGGGCTCATATATTAAATAACACTTTAAACTTCCGCACTATTTATTTACGTACTTAACGATCGTTTCGCCACTTTGTGGCATCTTCAGAAGTTACAAATTTCTTGTTCTTTGTTTTGTACCTTCTGAAGAATCCATAAAGTGGTGAAACGATCTTTAAGTACATTAATGAATAGTGTGAAGTTTTAAAAGTGTTTTATTTATTTAGTTTTAGTATAACTTCGGTATTCATAATTGGATTTATTCTAAAATTAATTAAATAAACCGAAACTGCCAATTTTTCGTTATAATAATTTAGTGGCTGTTTAAGTAACAGAACATTTATTGTAATAGGTACTGGTGAGTCGGGAAAATCAACTTTCATAAAACAGATGAGAATTATCCACGGATCTGGTTATTCAGATGAAGATAAGCAAGGTTTTGTAAAATTAGTTTATCAGAACATATTTATGGCAATGCAGAGTATGATTAAGGCAATGGAACTTTTAAAAATATCTTACGGCTCTCCAGATTGTGAGGTAAAGTTACTAAAAAAGTTGATTTTTAATTACAATGTAATTTATTGATTTACCTAGGAAAAAGCGGAATTGATTAGAGGCGAAGACTATGAAACAGTGACAACATTCGAAAACCCGTATGCAGATGCAATAAAAGATTTGTGGAATGACAGTGGGATTCAGGAATGCTATGATAGGCGTCGAGAATACCAGTTAACAGATTCTGCAAAATAGTAAGTTTTTAATGGTGTTTTAATTGAATAAATAGAAGCTCTCTTTTTTTAGTTACCTTAGTGATTTGGAGCGCATAAGAGACCCAGGTTATTTACCTACAGAGCAAGACATCCTCAGAGCTCGAGCACCTACAACTGGGATCATCGAATATCCTTTCGATTTAGATTCCATCATATTTAGGTACTATATCATGAGAAAAGGTTTTTATTTTTATTTTTGAAAAAAGCGGGTTTTGTAACGAGCTAGGTGAATTTTTTAGTGAAGTAGTTGCGACTAATTTTTAAAAAGTTGTTTCTCTTACTAATTGTTTGTTTGATGTTGTTTAATTGTGGCTTATAATTATTTTTAACAATTAGTTTTATTAACTGAAACCTAAATCATTACTAAATTTGCATTCGCTTCTTGATGTAATCTGCTTCTTTTTGAAAAATTATTTTGATTGGTAAACATATGCCTTTCTTTGATTGTAGAATGGTAGACGTAGGAGGCCAGAGGTCAGAGAGAAGGAAATGGATTCACTGTTTCGAAAACGTCACTTCCATTATTTTCTTAGTAGCTTTAAGTGAATACGACCAAATTTTGTTTGAATCTCAAAATGAAGTGAGCATTTAATTTTTTGTTTAATTAATTTCATCTTTTCATACTTTTTGTTTTCAGAATCGAATGGAAGAATCTATGGCTCTATTTAAAACCATCATTACCTATCCGTGGTTTCAGAACTCTTCTATAATTTTGTTTTTGAACAAAAAGGACTTACTGGAAGAGAAAATCATGACATCTCATGTGGTGGACTATTTTCCGGACTTTGATGGTGAGTTTGCGACTTTTTCGTAATGTTATTGTCTATAAATGTTGCATGTTAAGGGCCTAAACAGGATCACGTTCAGGCTCGAGAATATTTTCTGAAATTGTACTTAAAGCAGAATCCTGATCCTGAGCGACAATGTTACTCGCATTTCACCACAGCAACAGGTTTCGTATTTCAAAATTTGTTTCTAAAACGCTAGATACTTATAGAAAGCATATTATCTATCAATTTTGGTTTTTTTATTGATGATACTTTTCTTTGTGTTATTTTCGTTTTTGAGGCTTTTATAAAGTTGCTACGTTGGGTAGTACGTACATAAATAGGTACTACTAGGTTTTTACTGATCGATAAATTAACACATATATAACCGTTGCATGCTGCTTTGGACTGGATTTTTTCGCATTTGTTCCGAATTATAGACACTGAAAACATTAAACTCGTGTTTTGTGCTGTGAAAGACACCATAATGCAAAACGCACTGAAGGAGTTCAATCTGGCCTGAGATGTTTGTGTTTTATTTTATTAAATTCTTAAATTATTATTTTTTTAAATTAAGTATTTAAATAGGAAAAAGTTAGTGATGCATGTGCTTCGAAGAATGTATAGTTGTTTAAGTGTGTGAAAATTTTCATGTATTTTTAATTATTTGTTGTATACGTGAGTGATGAAATAATATGTGTTTATTGTTTGAACGCTTTATAAGTTTTAATTTAATTATGTTATTTAATATTGCACTGTAAAAACCAGATCAGATGGAATTGTTTCGTTTCGTTTCAATGTGATGAAAATGCTTACGATTGAAAAGACGAGGAGCGATGTCTGGGTCTTAGGAAATAGCCAAAGATCGTCAATTATTGTGGATCAAGGGGGAATTGAAGAATTACTCCAGATTAAAAAAATGGGAAAACTACAGACAAATGCGGATTTAAGGAAAATTTTCTATTTTTGCAAGCAGGGATGTTTTAATGTATCAAATTTAGACCAATCGTTATTGTATTTGGCAAAAGATGTGAAACTTTTAATAGCACTGTTATTTATTTCGAAATATTGTAGCAAATAGTTACATCTTGTAGCCATTTGTGAGATATTAAAAGTTAAAACTAATAATTGTTTCATTTCGTATTATTATTATTATTTTACAATTTAATTATTTTTTTCAAAATTAACGAAAGGTTAACATATACACGTGGAAAAATCTATTATTTTCTTAAGGTTTTATCTCGCTTAATACTTCACCAAGATTATTGATTTAAATAAATATATTTCCCCCTAATTACGAAAAATAAATTGTTCAAGATTAGTATTTTAGTCATGATCGGTTGCAATATATGTTTCACAACATAATAGTAGAAACTAAAGATTATGTGTTCATTTAACGTGTATTATTGGTTGCTGGTTTACAATTTTAGAATAAAAATCGATGGCAACCTGCTTAATTGTTATGTACTACTGGTTGCAGTATACGTTTTTTTAATTAAAAAAGACGCATTTTCGTAAATAGTAGTCCGTATAACATACGGAATCAAATACACGTTTCCTATTGGTCTTCGATCTTTGCGTGCGCAGAGTGTGATCATGGAGATAATAAACATATAGAGTAGGCAAAAGCTAATGAAAAATGCGATGTGCCAATAGATAGAGACAGAAAATAAATGTACACTGGTACCTTAGATTTTGCATTAGATTTCCAGCCTAGATGATTTCCAGCATGCATTCTACCTCCAGGACGCTAGCACCCCATCCAACGAATTTCGAAAAAAAAATGTGTGGATCTAATAGGTCACTAATTGGTCAGTATTGGTCAGGTGGTCCCGTTAATTGGTCAGCGATAGGAAAATAGTAAAAACAACTCGATTTTTTTGTATGAATATTCGATACTGCTGGCACCTCATCTAAAGTAAAATTAAAAAATTTCGATAGCAATCGATTTAGTTTTAGATGCTTTTAGTTGGTCAGTTATAATTATTATTTGGTCAGGCTTAGATAATTAGAAAAAAACAAGAAAATATATCTGTTTCTACAATACGCATGCGCAAACATTCTATGTTGCTTCTATGATCTATCAGCTGATGGGATGGTCGATAAAAATTAAATTTTTGATTTTCGTAAAACAAATATGTGAAATTAAAAGCTCAGTAATAGACAAAGAATATGTAATAGGCCACAATTAATCAGGTTATCGGTAAGCTCTTCTCATTAGATAGGCGACATTGATTTTTAGTGAGATGAACTAAAGAATTACGACGCCGAAAGAGGCGCTAGCAGCGGAACGGCAATTTCTGATTGGCTTAGGACAATTTCAAATTGCTGAAATCAGCTGTTGTAGTAAACAACGGAAAACCACAAAACAAAGTAGTCCTAAAGTTGGTGCTGATTGTAAGAAAAACGGTAAGTTAAAGTGAATTGTTACATACGTATATTATTAAGAAATTAAGAACAAAGTAGCTGTGAACAACGCATATGCCAGTATAGGCTAGAGTTATAGATTTGTGTTAAGAAAAAGCAAGTTTTGTGAAATAGGTGTAAGAAACTTCAAAATAGTCTCCAACTGAGGATGACACCTTGGGTGTCGAAACGCGTTTTAGGTCTCTAAATGTGTGGAATTTAGGGCTTCTTAGTTTTATTTTCTTCAAAATAATGATTGAATTCTCTCCATAGTGCCACTTTATGTAAAACTAATGTTTGTGTTTACAATAACAGCAGCAGAAGTGCAAATAAAACAATATAAAGTTGCAAAAAAGCGATATATTAAAAAAAATTTAAATTAGCAGTCAAATCATACAATCTTAATTAAGTCAAAACTGAATAATAAGATAGTGTTCCCTTAAGTACTATTAATTACGAAATCTTAATAGTAGTAAAAGACAGGTCAAAATATACGTAACACAATTAACAGAAGAGACAAGCATAATATGTACCTTGAAGATGATCCTGTGCCATGTAGTAAGTTCTGTTATATGATATTATATAATGTTCAATTATATGGACTATGGAGGATTATTCATAACTGATCCTAACCTGCTCGTAACTCAACCGCATAGCACCTGTCCATTTTGCAAAGCATTTATGAAATTTTAATACAAGCTGATTTTAGTTTAATTATGACCCTTCAATCGTTTGCTTTTACTTCTGAAATTCTTACATCAAAAGCGGAGTAAATACCACAACATTACTGTGAAGGCAAACAACCATAACACATCTACAACTCCTGCCTATACTGGCATATGCGCTGTTCACAGCTACTTTCTTCTTAATTTCTTAATAATATACGTATGTAACAATTCACTTTAACTTACCGTTTTTCTTACAATCAGCACCAACTTTAGTACAACTTTGTTTTGTGGTTTTCCGTTGTTTACTACAACAGCTGATTTCAGCAATTTGAAATTGTCCTAAGCCAATCAGAAATTGCCGTTCCGCTGCTAGCGCCTCTTTCGGCGTCGTAATTCTTTAGTTCATCTCACTAAAAATCAAGGTCGCCTATCTAATGGGAAGAGCTTACCGATAACCTGATTAATTGTGGCCTATTACATATTCTTTGTCTATTACTGAGCTTTAAATTTCACATATTTGTTTTACGAAAATCAAAAATTTAATTTTTATCGACCATCCCATCAGCTGATAGATCATAGAAGCAACATAGAATGTTTGCGCATGCGTATTGTAGAAACAGATATATTTTCTTGTTTTTTTCTAATTATCTAAGCCTGACCAAATAATAATTATAACTGACCAACTAAAAGCATCTAAAACTAAATCGATTGCTATCGAAATTTTTTAATTTTACTTTAGATGAGGTGCCAGCAGTATCGAATATTCATACAAAAAAATCGAGTTGTTTTTACTATTTTCCTATCGCTGACCAATTAACGGGACCACCTGACCAATACTGACCAATTAGTGACCTATTAGATCCACACATTTTTTTTTCGAAATTCGTTGGATGGGGTGCTAGCGTCCTGGAGGTATGCATTCTACTTATAGTAAGCGGCGCGTAAGGAGATTCAGTGACGGTCAGATTGACAGGTAGGTAGGCGGAAATATTTAGTACAACAATAAATGGAAGAGCGAATAATATCGTAGGACCGAAGTGATAGAGTGTTATTGCTCTGACCAAGTTGCAGTTCATTGGCGCGTAGTCAACAAAATTTATTTCATGCTGACTACCCCCGCCACGAGTGGGCTACTCTTTGCCACTGCGCATCTTATGATTTATGGCTTTTGAATCTCCTAAGACGCCGGCAATTATATATGATTTGAAAACTGTGCCGTAGAAAGGTATTTAATGCGCATGCGGGATAAAAAAAGATAGACATATACCAGCATATGAAATTGGCTACTCTGTAGAAAGAGAGAAAGCGATTGTGCGGCTAATTCCTGTTCCTTTTCTGTAGGCGCGGTGCAAGGTTGTGACGTAGACCAATTAAAATTCTAGAAAAAGGCAACTACTGGCCGCACGATCGTTTTGCCTTTCTTGCACTTTTCTACTCGTATTTAAAGCTGTAGAACGCACAGGGCATTCTCTATGTCTATGGTATCTACCAGTGTCTCTATCTTTTTCTCTATATAACGCTGCCAGAACAACAGATGCCTATTCTATGTGCATTGTTTCTATGATCGTGAACGACTCCCCCTTAGAACAGTAAAAGTTAAAGACCGTGAGGCTAACAAGGTTAGGTTAGGTTAGGTTATAAATATTTCTATCAGGTAATATATTTTCAGTTTCTTGCGCTCAAATATAGAAAAATCAATAGAAAACGTGTATTTAATTCCTATGTTATATATATATATATATATATATATATGAACTACTATTTGCGAACATGCAAAAAACCAAGGCAACCTATTTAACGTGGGAAATATTCTCACGCGTGTTCTTTTGTTTAATTAGTTGTTGATGCGAAGCATTGTTCTTTTGTTTAATTAGTTGTTGATGCGAGGCATTTTTTGTTGACAAAATATATAGTTGAAAGCGAAATAAAAAATATTCTTAATAATTTGAATTTGAAAAAAATGGCGGCAAGATGGCTACTTCCTACTTTGCGCAGTGATCTTTTAAAAGGCAGCGCCATATTCGCAATAGGCGGCTACCGTTCTGCAAAAGCCGATGTTTTTATGTAATTTATAGTGTTATGGTGCTATCAGATTGTTAGAAAGGGGCCTTGCTATGGCGATTCGCCGTCCACGCGGCACCTAACCGTGTTTCCGGAACGTCTACAATCGTCGATTTTATCTCCATTGTGTAACCTTAAAGTTGACAATTGCTATCTGTCGTGGCTGTGTCTCGCCGACATCGTTAAAAAAAAGCGAACGAATAATACGATTAGCGATGGTGAGGCTTCTTTCGCCTTGTTAGTCAAACAAGATTAACCCGATATATAAGTTTTATAAAAGTATGTTGATGGTTTAAGTGTGCACCACACCCAAGAACGTGATGGTTATTCGGCGGTGAAGTGCTGACTGTCAGTGGAAAAGGGTACGGGTGATTTTTTGTGGATGCTAGGCCCCAGGCCCCGACGACCCCAGTTGCATATAGCCGAGCTTGACCATGGCTTGCTGCCAAAGCGATGAGGTTAGAGAACAGAAGAGAATCAATCAGGAAATTGAAAAACAACTGCGGCGAGACAAGAGGGACGCTCGCAGGGAACTTAAGCTATTATTATTAGGTAAGTTATAAAAACAATTGATTATAAGGTACACTGCTCAGTTCTGAATTTGTTTTTTGTCATTATTGCTTCATATCGATCTTGTATTTGTACCGAAACTTGTTCGAATAACTTGTTTTCTTTTTTTGCTGTTGCCCTGATTTTTTAGCAATCACATTAGTAGAACTCGTTTTGTAGTAGATCATGCTTATTTATTTTTTATTTTATTTCATGCCTCAAATTCATGCATTCAGATTGTTACCATTCATAAAAATAATCTGTTTTTTAACAGTCACATAAGCAGAACTAACATTTTCACAAAAGACCATGCACTGTTTATTTTTCATTACAAATGTTACTAAAATTTCGTTTTTTTGTTTCAAATTCATGCATTCAGATCATGACTGTTCATTTGGTTTGCCATTTCCTTGATTTTTTAGCAGTCACATCAGCAAAAGTAACATTTTTATAAAAAATGCATTCTTTATTTCTTTAGGAAGATAACTCTAGTTCTGATTTCAAGTTTCAGCTTCATGCGTTCAGATCATGACCATTCATAATAATAATCTGTTTTTTTAGCAGCCACATAGAACTAACATTTTCTCAAAAGTTAATTGATTGTTTATGATTACAAATGTTACTAAAATTTTGTCTTTATGCTTCAAACTCATGCATTCAGATTATGACTATTAATAAAACCAATTTTATTTGGCTATTTTAGCAATAATTATAAGCATATTGAGGTGTTTTCTTTCAAATAATTGCCATTAATTGTAGATTGGTATGGTTTTAAACTTTATTTTCATGCATTTACAACATGATCATTTTGAAGTTTTAGCTCTAATATTTGTCAGATGATGTTAAGTGACTTTTAATTGTATGGTAGCATTCATGTTATTTGTGGCAGATTTTATTCCTTTATGAGTTCCTTTATCTCTCTTAAATGTGTTTGGTACTCCTACAACTTGATAATTCTCTTAATTAAAGTAAACAAACGAATTAATATATTGCTAACACAACATTAAAGTTCAAGCAAAAATTTCGTGAAGTTATCAAAACTATTACGTAAACGGTTTGTTTGTGTGAATTTATTTGGCTAAAGGGACACTTAAAACTTTTTACCACTTTTTGGAATGAAACTTCTTTGTAGAAAAAGAAGAAGCCAGTTTGGGGTGAAGGTTTTTTATTTTAATGGTTAATCACCCCAACGTTTCGCCTTTGGTACAAGGCTTTCTTGAGAACCATTAAAATAAAAAATCTTTACCCCAAATTGGCTTCTTCTTTTTCTTTGGAAGAAATTTTATATGAAACTTCTTTATGTTTATGTTTTAAATAATTTTTGTATCTGTGTAGGTACTGGCGAGTCGGGTAAATCAACTTTTATAAAACAGATGAGAATTATCCACGGAGCTGGATATTCCGATGAAGATAAACGTGGCTTTATAAAACTAGTCTATCAAAATATATTTATGGCAATGCAGAGTATGATTAGAGCGATGGATCTATTAAAAATACAGTACGCGTCGCCTGATAGTAGTGTAAGTGGTAACAAATTTTGCTATGACCAGCGATAACTTACAGTAATATTTTTGTTAATTTTCAGCAAAAAGCAGAACTAATTCGGAGTGTCGACTATGAAACAGTGACAACGTTTGAAAATCCTTACGTGGACGCAATAAAGGACTTATGGAGCGACGCTGGCATCCAGGAGTGTTACGACAGGCGTCGAGAGTATCAACTGACCGATTCTGCCAAATAGTAAGTCAAGTCAGCATTTTGTTTTTTCGATAATTTGGGTCTTAAAGTTTGTTAGTGTTAATAATTCAAATTAATTTTATACCGTTGTCAATTGTCAGCTATTTAATGGAAATTGACCGCGTTGCGGCCCCCGACTACTTGCCAACCGAACAGGATATCTTGCGGGTTCGTGTGCCCACGACAGGCATTATAGAGTATCCATTTGATCTGGACGAAATTAGGTTTAGGTAACCAACCAAAATAAGACTACTACTGCAAAACGGCTGGCTTCCTTCCTGCATGTCTTTATGTGCTGATCTTTATTTTTAACTCATCTGCATTTCATCTCTTTTGGAATTTTCATTTTTTATTCGTATTATTATTATTGTCTACCTACCGGAAACACATTGTGGTGGAAACCGAAAAGAAGATCTTGCGTTTATAATATTATTTGTCTCGTAGTAGGCGGTTGTAGCTGGCAGTTCTATTGATATTATTTTTTATGTTGGGTACTTTTTTTCTGTTTTCTTTTGCATGGCTTTTTGTGTTGGTTACAGTTATCTTAGCGATTTGGAGCGCATAAGAGAGCCAAATTATTTACCTACAGAGCAAGACATCCTCAGGGCTCGAGCACCTACAACTGGGATCATCGAATATCCTTTCGATTTAGATTCCATCATATTTAGGTACTATATCATGAGAAAAGGTTTTTATTTTTATTTTTGAAAAAAGCAGGTTTTGTAACGAGCTAGGTAAATTTTTTAGTGAAGTAGTTGCGACTAATTTTAAAAAAGTTGTTTATCTAACTAATTGTTTGTTTGATGTTGTTTAATTGTGGCTTATAATTATTTTTAACAATTAGTTTTATTAACTGAAACCTAAAATCATTATTAAATTTGCATTCGCTTCTTGATGTAATCTGCTTCTTTTTGAAAAATTATTTTGATTAGTAAACATATGCCTTTCTTTGATTGTAGAATGGTAGACGTAGGAGGCCAGAGGTCAGAGAGAAGGAAATGGATTCACTGTTTCGAAAACGTCACCTCCATAATTTTCTTAGTAGCTTTAAGTGAATACGACCAAATCTTGTTTGAATCTGAAAATGAAGTAAGTATCTACCCCCATATATTTTTTTAAATACGTTATAACTCCCCTAATTCTTCATCAAAATTTATATTTATACGTTAGCATGACTATCTTTGATAGTAAGACAAACCAATGCATTGCTTATGTTAGGTGTATCCTGTGTACGAAGTCAAAAAGCATTCACAAGCCATAAAGGTACCTGTTTACAGGTCTGAACAATATAAATTATATAAATAAGCTTATAATTTGACAATATGAAATTCTTATACATCCTCGATATTGGAGAAATCATTCTTAAAATGTTATTTCTAATAAATTAAGTTTTTCTCTTTCTGTATCTCGTACTTGTATATCACAGTGTAAATATTTTAAATGATATTCTTGCAACTACTAACTGAAATTCCTTCATTTAGTGGCATATTAGATGTTTATGGAAAACTAACGGGAGGAAATTTTTGAAAAAAATCGTGTTGTATTTACGACACATGAATAAAATATTTTCAATTTTGTAGAACTTAAAACCGGAAGCTGAAACCAAAACTTTATTATTTTAAATGTAATGGTACATATTTTAGGACGAATTGGAGTAAAACGTTAAATTTTGAACTAGTTTGATAATAAACTTGCACATGTATGATAAATAGTTTTTGAGATTTTAATTTATAGAAAAAATTCACTACCGCAATCCAAACAATAAAAATTTTTAACTTTCTCAAGAAGTGACTTAGAGAATTGAAATTTTTACCAGTTGTAGTAGAGCTTTAAGGCCAACATCCTGCCAAAGCTAAGTTTCATAATTTGTACAGTGCGTTCATAAAAAAAATCCAAAGTTTAAGAATTTCAAACATGAATAACTTCGTTTTTTTAAATGACATCTATTATATTTTATTTTTTCAATCGATTCCTCTTTAAAAAACGAGGTTGTTCGTGTTGAAAGATTTTAAATTTTGGATTTTTTTTTTATGAACGCTAAGTACAAATTATGAAGCTCAGTTTTGGCAAGACGTTAGTCTTAAACCTCTACTACAACCGGTAAAAATTTAGTCAGTCAGTTTTTGGGAAAGTTATGATTTTTTATTGTTTGGATTGCGGTAGTGAATTTTTTTCTATAAATTAAGTTATCTCAAAAACTGTTCATCTTAGGTGTGCAAGATGGTTATCAAATTTACCCTAAAATTTAACGTTTTATTCGAATTCATCGTAAAAAAAATCCGAAATTGAAAATATTTTTAATCAACGGTCGTAACCACATGATTTTTTTCAAAATTTTCTTCCCGTTAGTTTTCCATAAACGTCTAATAGGCCACTGAATTTGGACCACCCTTTATAATGAGTTGTCAATTTAAAGATTACATTTCCCGCCAATGTCGAGAAATAAATAAAAAGCTTAATTCATTTTTTTGCTTAATTTTTTTAATGAAAAGATGACCGTAGGTCGGCAATCTGTTTAACTAACCAAAATGCGAAATAATTTTTTTTTAATTTTAATTAACGCAACTATGTATAAATATGTTTTAAAAATACTATTTAAACTTTCTTATGTGCAATTTTGATAAAACATTTTTTGAAATTTTTAAAAGAAAACGTAGTATTTGTTAATTATTTGTTAAACTCTTAATTATTTAATTATGCTATAGAATTTAAATTTGGGTTTATCTGGTAGAATATAAGTTTATTTTTGTACAAAACTTGCGAACAGGTAACCCCATTAACCTCTGCAGTGTTTTACGTTATTGTAATTCGTTTTGGTTAAATAAATAAATAAAATCTTGTTTTCAGAATCGAATGGAAGAATCTAAGGCCCTATTTAAAACCATAATTACGTATCCATGGTTCCAGCACTCCTCTGTGATTTTGTTTTTGAACAAGAAGGATCTGCTTGAGGAGAAAATCCTCTATTCACATCTGGTCGACTATTTTCCGGAGTACGACGGTAAGTCTTTGCATGCAATTTTCACCTTGTGTTTCGTTTCAAATTTGTTTGACTTCCACAAATTCGATTAACTGCTACTCCTACCCCTATACGCGTATATTATTACCTGCTGTCGTCCCCGTTGTAGTTAAAGTTAGTTGTTGATTAGAGCTAAATTGAGTTGTCGCTCAGGTCCCCAAAGAGATGCAATCGCCGCCAGAGAGTTCATCCTGCGGATGTTCGTAGATCTTAATCCCGATGCCGAAAAGATCATATACTCTCACTTCACTTGCGCAACAGGTACTTCCGTTTTTTTTAAAGAAGGGGGCTTTTGTTAATAGTAATATTGCTTAATTATTAGCCGCCATCTGGCATGATAACAACGTAGTGCATACTGTTCTACTATTCATTGATTAACAAACTTTATTTACTGTTCTTGCATGCAGCTTCGGAATGGACAATTAAAATGCAACGTTTCCATGTCGAAATGTGTGTTGTCTTGGTGTTTTTTTTTTATTGCTTTCGAATCCAAAGTGACTGTTTGTTATGTTAACTAACATTTTGTGAAGGCTTAAGTGCGTTTAAATGGTACAATTGTTGTCAAGAAAGTGAAGGTGTGCTTTAAAGAGGTTCATGTGTTTTCTTCGCTTTGCATGTTATCAAAGCGTTCAAGTTTGTACAGAATATTCTGTGTATCGTTTAGTTCGTTATCGATGTGGTCCTAGTGTTTAAAGCATGTTTGTTTGTTTTTGTCTGTGTAAAATCAGTTTTTCAATACACGTAGATATGTTTTTAAAATAAGAAACACGGTTGCACCTAAAAATCAGTTTATTTTTAGGACCGAAAAAGATAAAAAATTGTTTATGTTAGCAATTTTGGTTAACTTTTTTGACACTTTATGTAGTCAGAATATTCTTTCTTAGGTTTATTATTGGTTTCTGTTGCACAAATATTGAACTTTCTTAAACAATTTTTTAATTTTTATGATCTACCAACTATCGGTTTGCTGTTAAAGTATTAACTTTTTCGTTTGTAAAATGCATTTCCGAAAAGTAGTATTGTTTTTTGGTGCAACGGTGAGTTTATGGAAGCGAAGAGTTTGTATTAAACGTTTATACTTTTCATCTTGCCTCGTCCCAGACACAGAGAATATAAAGTTCGTATTCGCCGCCGTGAAGGACACGATACTTCAGTCGAATCTGCGAGAATACAATCTGGTGTAGGAGTCGGCCACGGCGGACGACGACGCCTGGTTGCGTTGCCGTCTCATCATCTCCACGGGCGGCCGACGCCGACGACGCGCGACCGCAACGGACCCAACATTTCTTATTATTATTATTATTGCTGTGCGCGACATAGTGTGATGAGTGAGTTTTTAGTGCATTTCTCCTAGTTATTTAATTAATTAATATAATAAGCAAGCGAACGTTTTAATTAAAAAACAACACGGAAGAGATTTACGAAAGATGAAGAAAGAAAAGAAAGCTAAATTGATAGGAAAGAAAGAAAAAAGTCGATGATTGATTGATTGAATGTCTTCGTAAAACAGAAACAAATAGTCATTTATTAAAAGACAGTGTTTTCGAACTGTAAACTACTACTACTACTATTACTACCATTGCTACTACTACTACAACTACTACTACTACTACTACTACTACTACTACTACTACTACTACGATTATTTATTATTATACTATTGCAAGACAGAACTATTAATTTTTACAAGAAAAAAATACAAATAATATAAATCCTTGGGTTTCTGCAGTTCACTGTGATTGTCGTTTCCTTTTTCCAATTGTTTAGTCGAATATTAGAGATGGCAAAAAATTACAAGTTTGACTAAATTAAGTAATCAGTGAATAAATCGAATGAATAATCGTCAAATAGTTCGAATATTTATGGAGTCATTCAAATAATTGTCGAATAGTTTGGATAGTTATCAGAATTATTCGATGAATACTCGAATTGTTTAAAAATTCGTTGTTCGATTCGACACGAATTACCTCAAATAAATAATCACAGTGAAACGTACAAGCCCCGACTAATATTACGGACTCAGGCTGTGAAAGCCTGCGTAGCATTAAAAAAAAAAATTGCTACTATGTATTACTGTGCGACTTTGGATTCCATGCATTTTTGTACGGCGTACTTAATTACGACTTTGGCTTTCTGGTCTGGTTTTTGTTTTTATCGTGTCACCCCCCTGTCTAACCGCTACCATCACCACTTCAACCACTGCCGCTCTTCGCATCCCCTTTATTTTTTCCTCCGCCCTTACGCAGCCGACTTTCGCCACAATCGTCGTATTATTATTAATTAAAAGTGCAGAAAGTACGTATGATGATGCGTGTTGAAGAAGATGAGGAAGAAACAAATGAAATACTACTAAATAATAATAATAATAATATTAATGATAATAATAATGTCCGGCTTCGTTATTGTTTTTTTGTGCACGGAGCAGCAGCAGCAGCAAAACAGTTGAATTTAAGAGAAATAAAAATAAAAGATACACGTCCAAATGGGGGGGCGAGGTCCGACGCGCAGGCAAGTAGTCACGAAGTGAGGGCCTCTGGTGTCTTTCTTCTTGCCTTGCGCATCTTCTGCCTCCTTTAAAAAATAAAACTCCTGCGTATATACATGCATATACAATACATATACATTAATAGTAAATAATATACATACAACATTTACATGCATAAAGCGCATTTTTTTATCGAGCTATCGATTTGTTTATTGATGTAGTTTTACGACAAATTAACATGATGCCCCATATGAATTATTATATACGTCTGGAAATTGTGTTTCCAAAAATAAAATAATTCTGTGTTTTTCGTAAAATGCTCTTTTTTTCCCTGCATTCGTTCCGATTAACCCCCAACGAATAGCGGAGCGATCAAGTATTAAGCAAGCAAATCGTGGATTCCCCTTTCGCAAATTGTAAGACTGATTGTAAAAATCAAAGGCGGTTCTACTCCTTTCCCGGTTTATGCGAACAATTCAATTATATTGATTACGAATTACTAGTAAAAATAGTGTTTGAAATATTTTCATTATCTTCGATTTTTTACGTGGAATTTATTCGCTACCTTTGTCAGTTAAAATAAGAAAACATTTACTTATCCCCCTCCCTCTCTAAATTGCGCTCATTCCGTTCTATCTTAAGGAGATGGGAGAGATGTTGGGGGTGCCTCCGATGGGGAGACATCGTAGGCCTAGGCATTTTGATAAGAACAAATTAATAATTTCAAAAAATACAACGAAAAACGTTTTCGTTTCAACTATTTTTGCTGCAAAAATCTTACGGTTGTTTCTACCAAAAGGTCATTATTTATTTTTAAAATGTCTCTTTGATAATGACGTTTTGATCGAAACAGTTGTAAGAGTTTTACAATAAAAATAATTGAAACAAAAATGTTTTTTCGTTGTAGGTTTAGCGCCATCTGTGTAATTTAGCTACAAACTAGTTTTACCACCTGACAGAGGGAGCTACGTGTAAATTATACCAATCAGCATATTATTATGCTGATAATTAATTTATGAAGTCTTTTCGTTGTTGAATTTTTTGAAATTAGTAACATGCTTCATCAAGATTGCATTATTAAAATATGCGAGGCGGCGTTTTTATTCATTCTAAACATGTCTTCCGATTGTATAAACGATTAGCCCTATGAATTAGTTGCGTTGCGGTACTTTAAGGTTAAGTTGCTATCGTCACTGTCGTTATGTCCATTGGCGTAGCTAAACGGTTTTCTTGGGATGGACAGTCGACTGGCTAGCACAAGGTTTTAATTTCCGAGCTCCAGGATTCTAGCACCTCATCTAACGAATTTCGTAAAAAAATATATAGATCTAATAAGTCACTGATAGGCTGATAAGAAATATGTAAAAGCTATTTGATAATTTTCAAGATTATTCGATACTGCTGGCGCCGCATTTAATGAGTTTAATAATAAAGTTTTAGATGCTAATAAGTGGTAAGGCCTATATAATTTGAGAAAAAACAATAAAAAAGAAAATATGTTTCTATCGACTATTAATTTTATCAACATCTAAAACTACCGATTACTATTAATTTTAGTTTAGATGGGATACTAGCAGTATCGAAAGTATCGAATAACCTTGAAAATATTCAAACTGCTTTAATATATTTCCAATCGCTGACCAACTAATGGGACCACTTGACCAATTCTGATCAATTAGTGTCATGTATATAAATTTTTACGAAATTCGTTGGATGAGCAATGTAGCAAGATGCAAAACAAAATTCAAAATTTGAATTCCCGCTTTTTGTGTACTACCTAACAAAATGGCGAACGGGATTCAAGGTCACATAAAAGGTGCCGACACTGATTGTCCATAAAGTTTACAGGTCTATGATCTATTACGTATTTTTAATCGGGTGTTGGTGTCAACAAGTGATCGAATTTTGCGTTTTATGAGTCAAAATTCTGTTTATTAATAATAGACGTAGCGACGTATTGTTTTATCGAAAGATATTTAATCAGAATTGTCGGTTAGGTTAGGTTACTTTCAAATTACTCTACAGTTCCTCAGTTCGGTCTTTGAATAATCGAAAGTAGTCGCGATGAGATGGCGTTTATTGCGCGATTAGTGGTACTCGCGGACGACCATTTGCGACCATTAGTGTATTAGTGGCTTTGCGGTGGCTTTGGCCAATTTGTTTGGTGGACGTGATGTGTTTTGTGTCTGGAAATGGGAATCGGTTAATCGTCTGAAGGAGTGCATGGAAATCCGGGATACATCCAGAAACTAGCTGCTGGGCAAGGTACAGAGTTAGCTTTCAAGTTTTCGTTTCGTTTTTCAGGGTATTTTTCGAAATACTAGTAGAGGACACTAGACATGCGGTTTCAATGTCGTTATTTTTTTATTTAATGGTTAGGTTAGGCTTACTGATCCATCTTAAAAAAAATAACTTATTCAGTACAATGAGAATTTTCCTAACTGATTGGTTGTGGTCTTTCGTATTTTACTACATCAAAATTGTAGGAGAAAAATCTGAACGACCACTGCCAAGAAATCCGAATATTTCTCACTGTATTAAAGACATCAACCGCGATAGTTTGCGATTATTTATCGAAAATTACTGTTTTAAAAAGGATCTTATGGCCAAAACATAAGCTGATTCTTTTTAAAGGCATTTTAAATGATTTTTAATTGGTGTCCTGTACTTATTTCGTTTATGTTTGCTTTAAACGAAATTATTATTTCAAAAATAAATTCGTGGATTTATAAGTAGATTTTCCGAAGTAAAAATACTTTAGTATAAGTTGTAATCTTCAAGTAAAATCCTCAAAGGACTTTACACAAGAAATGTTTCTTTATATGCAAGGCCAATAGGAATAAAACAAGTTCTGTTCCTTTGATGTGGGTATACTTATACATACATATTTTATAAAAAACATTCCCATACAAATAGCCCTTAAGTGCTTAAAAGTGTGATATTAAGCCACATTTTAGTAAATTATGATATAAAACATGGATTAATTTCGTAAGTTTTCCTATTATTCTTTTATAATTTAATTTTCGAAACGCGTACGAGGGTTATTCGGAAAGTTTCCAATTGGAAATCAGAAACGTATGTCTATCTGTAAATATGTTTTCGCAAGTCCCTATTCAGGGAATAAAACGGATTATCTTATTTGTGCAAAAATACGACAGTATTTCTTTTAAAGCGGTTATTCATGTAAATATGCAAAGTCTACCCTTATGGTATAAAAGCGCGATTTAAATAAAAATGTTCCAGTTTATAAAAGTATTTGCATGCTGCTTGACGTTCCAAAATTCATTTTTTAAATAAAAAGGTCCTAATGTGGTACATGGGAAAAAGGTAATTTTCTATTATAACTGAGACAATAACTATGTACTACCCTTCGTCTTGTAGATCAAGATTGTATATAGCTTCTAGGACTCTATTTTTTGGTTTAATAATTTCAATACTGGCAACGCCCTTTAGGGCTCAGATAACGTTCTCGAGAGATTGGGTACCCGGTAAAAGGATTAGTCGAAATTACGAATATCAAGAGAATTTCGAAAAAACCAGTAAATCGATCACTTATCGTCGAATTTTACTGGTAATGTATTTTTTGTTTGTGTGTTTGAAGTTTGTGTTACTTATATTAAAATATTTCAAGAACGAAATGCACCGTTATGATCAAAAATTCAAAAGGACAAAGGAGTCATTACATATACCTGTTCGTCCTCGTGGCAATGTAGTGATAAGAATGTAATCGACGAATAAGAAATAAACTTGAAATTGAAATTGGTTTTTTGACCTAACCTAACTTCCTCCTCACATATGTAGACACGTCAGTGGTAAGCTGCAATGCTGCAATCTAGACACTTCAAGTAAGAAGTGTTAAGTGCTACGTTGTCGAATTGCCATTCATACTTTTCAGTGTAAAATTGTCAAATGTGTCAAAAGAAAATACGAATAAATAGGATTACAAACAGTAATAGTGAATAAACAAATAATAAAACGGTGTTTTTTTACTATGAATCCTGATAATATAGAGTTCATAGCTGAAAATGAGTTGGTGCAAATTGTTTCAAATTTTAACGGTCCTGTAATAACTCTTGTGAAAGGAAATGTGGGCCCCTTTCGGGCAGGTTTAACGACACTCGTGCCTTTGTGGTTGGCTGTAAATTTGAAGCAAAGAAGACAGTGTAAAATTGTGCCACCTTCGTGGATGAATGTGGATGACTTGGAGGAATATAAAGCAAGAGAGAAGGTTTCGAGGACTTTTACAAGGATGCCTTCAGATCATTACATTGAAATTGCCAAATTGCTTCTGGATTGTTCTTCAGACGACATTCCCCAAGCTGAGAAAATAAAAACAATTATAAAAGATATTTGGGATATGCGTATGGCCAAAATAAGAAATTCTGCAAATGATTTGATCAAAAACAGGAGTTCGTTTGCAACTCTTGATCATCTAACTATGTTTGAAATTAATTCTATGCTGCCCCTCATTCCTGCTTCTTTGGACCAAATTGTGAGGTTGAAGAAGCCCTCCAGCAGACTGAATACTCAATCGCAGTTCTCAAGTAGTCTCTTGTTGAATGTTACAAACAGTGCACATTCACATCAATAGTTTCTATGTAGGTTTAAAGTGTACATTTTTAAATAAATTTTTCTATTTGTAAATTGTACAGTTTTTTAGAAATGTACAATCTCTTGGGAAATTTGCGTTAGCCATGGTTTCCTTCTGATGTTTTTTTCTGTTTTGTCTCAGTTTTGTTCCAGAAATTTTACAATTTCAGTATGTAAAACATAAATCTGGATGTTTCTAAATTTACGTATTCATTTAAAAACTTATACATATAATAATTTAAGCATTGAAGAAATTTATAAAAACTATAACTGATTTTTTGGCTGTATTTTCATATCGCTCATTATTTTTTTCGCTTTCTTTTGCGTCCTATTTTTGATAACACTGAAGATTAGACCTTCGTCGACATCCAAAAATCCTCGTTACAGTCCGATACTCCCGAAATCCCAATATGTAACGAGAAAATTTACGGTTCTCCCGAAAACTCCCGAGATACAAAAGAACGATGAGAAAAATATGCGTGACTCCTGTGAACTCCCGAATTTACGAGCGCAAAACCCCTCAAACTCGCTTAAAAACTACGCTGATTAATATAAAGAAGTGTCTTACTGTTTACACAAAAAACACCCCAAAACAATACCATATTAGCGAAAAAAGGGCTAAATTGTCAATTCTGCCACCCCGACCATTGGGGAACCATGCACATCATTTATCACTTTTTGGACGGTATCTACAATAAAAAATTAAGAGTTAGAATCAAAGAAATAATGTAAAAAAACATTCTGTTTTATACAGTAGAAAAAGGATAATACAAAATCAAATCAAATTATGAAAATTACAAGTGTGATCGACCGCACTCAATTAACAATATCGACTTCATAAAAAGCAATATTTAAGTTTACTATCGTCCAGAATGCTTCCAAACGTTCTAGAATGTTCTGGAGAATTCCAGAATGATTTAGATAAATTTTTCATTCCATAAAACCTGCGGTATATATGTCAACCATAAAAAGAACTTAATTCAATAAAGGGAAAATCAAAATATTTAAGAAAGTATAATTGAAAAAACCAAAGCCAAATTAAATATCTAAATAAAAAAATAAAATTCAGTACTTACCACTACTGCCACTTTAGTGTGGCCATTAATCCTCTTGATAAAACATTTCCAAAAAAATTTGGAAACTGTGCGCCTAAAAAACGAAAAGCGATCCACGGCTACGTCGCGACGCACACCCATCCCGGAAGCATGGTCGCGATAAACTGATCAAAAGTTTGCAGTGTTTAGGATTTATACTCGCCTTCTTTTAAACCATTATGGCTTGGTACCTTTATCAAGCAAAAAAATAATACCTAATTATTAGTAACGAGATATTTGGAAATTTATTAATATATACAGTTCGGCACAAAAGAGAAGTACAATGTATTTATTTGGGTTAATTTATTTTCAGAAAATCACTGATTTTTGAAAAATTGTGGGTTATTTCTTCATGAAACGAAGCATGAAAACCCCATATTTTTTTAAGTATTTCCGGTATGGACACATTCAAAATGGCGTCAAACTGCAAACGTTAAATTTTTTTTAAAATGTGAAATAACTCTAAAATGATGCAATTTGGGTCCCAGAAGATATTAATAAATTGACATTTATTTTTTATGCAGAATTCAAAAATGCAATAATATCTAGGGAACTCCATTTAAAATAACGAAGTTAGGGTACACCTTCGGTATAACAGGAAGTCCGCCATATTTTAAAATATTTTTATGCTATTCCACCGTATTTTGCGCAACTTTTACATGAAAAATTCCTGCCTATTTTTTAGTAAATCACGCTGTATAACGCTTGGTTTATTAGCTGTAACAATTTCATGATTTAATGTGATATTGTTAATTGAAATTTACTTCTTTTTGATTGTAAATTTTTAATGAATTATTAATTACAATTGTTAATTCTGATAGAGCATCTCAGGATAATTTTTTTTAAAATATTCCCGTTATTTATTCTTTTCGGTACAGTTCAAATGCGCGTTAGAATTAACTCTTTAAATTGCTATAATTTGGTAATACTTGGCAGCAGCGTAAAAAACAACTGTCAGTTTCAAGGTTGTAGCTGTCAAGCAGCTGTCAGTCGTGTGTTGTATTTGTGTTTTTGTGTGTCGTTGCAAGGGAAAGAATGTCCTTTGCAACAAGTGCTAGACGGCAAGAATTGCCCCCTCCGGGGGGCTATAAGCCGATTTTTTACAAAAGGAATCCAGCAAAGACCTATTTTTCTGGTAGGTAATGAAGGGGTCATTGATTTTCGTTGTTACATAACATCGAACTTTAGGTTATACCTGGATAGCTGGTTATTTGGGGGTTACTGCATGTGCGTTGTACGTCCATCACTTGACTTGTAAGGAGCTCCACAAGGAGGAGTTGGAACGTCGTTCTGCTAACTTTGCAATATATCCTTTGTTGTTGGCAGAACGCGACAGAGAATATTTAAAGCAGTTGCGCAGAAATAGAGATGAGGAAGCTGATTTAATGAAAAATGTTAAGGGATGGGAAGTGGGTACGTGGTACGGCGAACCTATCTACAAGACCGTTTCAAAAGACGCTCTCATTGAACCCAGTTGTGCTGAGTATTATATACATGCATCCAACAAGGACTTTAAATGGAGGGCTCATTTACCCTTGTGGTCTTAAATACACTGATCAAATTGGCTGTAGATATTGAATAAAAATTTATTAGTAAAATATGTTTAGTTACATGTAATGTTTCATTCAAGTCTTGTAATAATTTTGTTAAATAAAATTAAAATCTGTTTATAAAAGAAAATTTGCTTAGATTTTAAATGCTGTCGGAATAAATTTTTGGAATTTACACTTTAAAAATTAATATAAATTCGACTGAACGTAACGGAAGTAAGCGTTACGGAACTATCGCTGCCACTACCATGTGCTTTCCCCACCCATCTTATACTGAATGCATAGGGAAAGGGAAACGGATATGTATGTTAAGTCATGCGACTCTGACGCCATTCAGGGACTTCGCGGAATCATGTCGGCAATGTTTTATAAAAAAAAACGCCAAAATATTATTCTTTCTTGCGTAACTAGTTGAACGAACAATTTTAAATTCGATTGTAGTCGTAGAAACAACATCTACGTACCTAATAAAAGGTTTTTCATTTCGTTCTATTTGAAAAAGTAAAATTGAAATTTAAATTCATCCAAAAAAAGGACATGAAAACATGTATATCATACACATACTTAATGATAATATACCGCTATCACGTATATGCGTTTGTCTCTGTCCGGTGACTAGAGCGAGGGCGTGAACAATCTTACAACTTCAGCATAACTTATCATATTTTAAAATAATTTACACTGTTTATTATCAGATTTTTATTTTAATTAACTATAATTTGATTTGCTTAATAGGATGTTTTAATTTTTTAATTATATAAAATAAATCGTAAATAAATATTGACAATCGACGTATCGTAGAAGCTCTCAAGAAGTAAATTCCATAACAAAATAATATGTTGTACCCTATTGAGCTCTGATGATAATTTTCAAACATTGTATATCAGTCTGGACGTTTTTAAAACTTTTACAAAAATTTGGTTCAATAAAAAATAGTCTCAGAAGAATTAGAAAATTCTTGATCATTTTAGAGTATTTTAAACAATTCTAGAAAAAAATTTGGAGTATTCTTAAATGTTCTGCTTTATTCTCAAAAGATGTGGGACGTAGCAGTTCATTCTTGAGCCTTCCAAATCATTTTTGAAAAAATATAGAACATTCTTGAATATTTGGGGCATTTTGTACATTATTAGCTTTCGGACCTTTTGGCCGTCGTCTAGAGATTTTTATTCTCGACGTTTTGCCGACACGAGTGGTGGTCATCCTCAGGTGTTCTGTTCGAACATTCTAGATCATTTTTGAAAAATTTGGAACATTCTAGATCATTCCAAATTATTCTCAGAAATTCTAGTTTTTATTAGTTGAAATTTTCACATCGTCCTTTACTCCTTTTTTTTTCGTAGTCGAAATCGTTCGTATTTTCCCCATATATCCACTGATTTACGGTATTTTTGAGTAGTATTAATTCACCTTTTAATCCTTGATTATTAATGTTCTACGAGCATAGTAATAGATAGAGGCGGATCCTGAACTTTGGGGTGTTGGTGACGACGTACTAAAAATGAATCGCTCAAATTTGTTGTGTTTTAATTTTATTGATAATTTTTTTGACATGCACACATTTTTTTAAATACTTCATTTAACCATCATTGTGTTAATAATGTTAATTAATAACTTCCTATAAGATTTACATGTTCAAAGACATTAAAAATAAAACTTTCCATTTCAAATTAGTTAATCGTCGCAATAACATTGAGTTTGTCATGGAGTTAGTTAAAAGTTTATCAGTTTTTTATTTGCGTCTATCAGTAATTTTTTACTCTGGTTTCGTAAAAAGTGCCAGCATAAAAAAGGACGATGTACAAAAATGTCAAGAGATACCAAAAGTGGCGTTGGCACACGTCCTGGGATCTGCCTTCAATCCACGATACATGAGCATAAATATACCCTTTGATAGCAACAATTATGTAGCCCAAAGTAACAAAAGAAAAACCAATACGAATCTGCCCTTTTACGTCGAAGATGGTCTAGCAATGGAAGAGAAAACTGACGTTGTTCCAGCTTGGAACGTAGACTTTGCCGTTCAGAATTTATACCAGAACGATATGGTTTTGTTATCGGGATCGGTAAGAGAAAAACGGGTTGCGAGTATTAAACCAGGAGGACCCCATTGGAAGTGCGAGGCGGATGTGAAATGGGTCGATCTGGGCTTGGATTATTTTCCAAGGTTTTTGCGAACGGTCGAATGTACCACTTCCGATTGTTGGTATGGACGATACAAATGTAGACCAAGGGCTTTCACTGTCAGATTGTTGAGAAGAAGAAGTGATAAATGTGACGAAAGCGAGATCCGTTATAAGAGTGGTGTTTCAGGACTACCAACAGAATTACGCGAATTGTGGGTCTGGGAGGAAAGGGCTGTTAATTTTTGCTGTGATTGTGCCATGTGATGGTGATTATTAAAATTGACCCTTGAGAACCTCGTATATGGCATACACAAAAACTAGTTTTTTTCAATTTGAAGCATCAAGAATATTCTTATATTATAATTAATTAAATGAGTATCATCCTAAAGGGTTTTAGGTAACTACGATTAAACAATCTTTTGTTCTAACTCTTTATTGATTTTTTATCGATTCTGGTAATTAATAGTAATTAACGTAATTAAACTAACAATAACTAGATATTATCTGTACATTTGGATAATATAATAAACAACAGCTCATTTTATATAAATTTCTACGAAAAAGGGCGTGGGCAAGGGTAGAAAATAAATAATCGGTTTTAATTATTTTTATGCAATAATTAGTTTTTGGGAGTATTTACGTTTGGATATTGAAAATTGTTTACAGGGTTTGTTTATTGCTGGACATTCCGGTATTTATGTACAATAGCTTACCCTTCCGATTTTATTGAAAAAAAAGTATGTCATGGAGTTCGTCACGCTGATTTAGGATATATATATATATATATATACGTTGGGCGCGGAAACCACCCCTTCATGGTGATTTTGAGCTTTTTAATTTCGTGTATTTGTCTTCCATGTCTATTGTAAAAAGCGATTAGTAGTTGTGGTTTGTTGATTTATTCGAATATTGAGATCGTGTAGTGTTTGCTTATTTTGTAGATTAGATACGGAATTATTTATAGTCTTTATCTATAGATGATACATGATACTGCTTGTTTGTTTAAACTTTGAAAGCGGTTATTCTTAGTGTGTTACGAATACACATGTTGGGAAAGGGTGAAGGATATGTAAATATAAAGACACCCATCCTGAACCGTAACCTATTGCAATACACATGTAAGTATTACGACAGTTGTTTGTATTTTATATGACATCTTCATACTGGTTTTGAGCTTCAAAAAATACAAAAAACTGTCGTAATACTTCCGTGCGTATTGTAATAGGTTACGGTTCAGGATGGTTGTCCTTACATTTACATATCCCTCATATTTTCCCAACATTTGTATTCGTAAAAGATTAAGAATAACTGCTGCTTTTAAAGTTTAAACAAACAAGCAGTATCATGTATCACCTATAGATAAAAATTATAAATTATTCCGTATCTAATCTACAACAATAAACACTACACGATCTCAATATTCGAATAAATCAACAAACCGCTATTACTAATCGCGTTTTACAATAGAAATGGAAGACAAATACACGAAATGAAGAAGCTCAAAAACACCATGAAGGGTGGTTTCTGCGCCCAAGATACATATATGTATATTCTTGATCAACATGACGAATTCTACGATACACCTTTTTTTGAAGAAAATCGGAAGGGGGTAAGCTATTGTACATAAATACTAAAATTCCTTTACCTTTAAAAAGAGGTCGTGTAACTAAGAATGTCTTCCGTGGCTACGCCCATTAATACATCTAGAAAATATATGTTTTATATAATATATTATTTCTAAAATATCTACTAATACTTCCCTTGTGTATTAAATATAAATAGCTACGTAAAAATTTACAGGTAGACACTAAAATGCAGCAACAAAATAACATCATTTTTCTTTTTTCGTGACCACTTGGCGCTTTTTTTTTATTAATGGCAGTGATACTTGTTTTGAACACATAATTTTTGACTTTATTACAACATTATAATAATTCCAAATATCACACGATGTTTTAGATTTGTTATTTTCTTACAATTCAGTCGGTTATTTTACGATAGTTAAATGTAACAATATAAAACAAACAAAAATAAATTACCTAAAGTCGATTTACATACATATATAAAAGATATAATTTTATTTTTTAATTATTATTAACCAAAAGTTATTATTTGGTTACTATCAATCTCACCCTCAAATGCAGGGGTCGTTCATAAAGCTCGTTTTCCATCGTATCGTTATTTTGAACGCTCGTCCTTTTCCCGTGTATTACTAATCGAAACTCTTCAGGATGTTTGAGGCGTCGTTTAAACATCAAAGCCCAGCTTCCGTAAGTTTTTGATAGTTGAAGTTTACCCTTTTCGTTACCCTTTACAATAGAGTATTCACTGTTGTGCTGTGAGTACAAAAAGGAAAAAAAAAAAAAACTTTCTGTTTATTAAGGTTCATATTTATTTATGCACGATGGTACGTTACCTTCATAGATGGTTGTAATTTAAGTATGCGGTGGTGGTGTTTGGTTTGTTCGATGGTTATTTTTAACATTAGTTCCTCAGATTGTAGAGGATAGACATCTTTGGAACTTCTTCGGACTCTGGCATGTCTCGAAGCTAGTCTTCTCCTGAGTAATTTGTTGTATCTTCGCAACTTTGAATCCCTTCGATGTCTACCGTTCAACTGAAAAAATTAATGGTACAAAGGGTGGTTTGCTTATCGTTTTATTAATGTTTTGATGCCAACCTTGCAAGAAAAGCATCCCTCTGATGTAATAAACTTATCATCGTTGATACCCTTATATCCACTGATGGAATAAGTAGGCACATTTCCTATGTCAGGGGCGTAGCTGGCCACTGAGGGGGTGATGGTCGATAAACAGTGACCTTGCCCGATATGTTGGTAACCCTGTGGGCAGCTGCAGCTGTAGCTTTCGCCTGTTGGAGAACATCCGTAGGCGCAGGGTGCTCCAATGCACTGAGAGCTTACCTAAAATATAAAATTGTTGATTTTTTTGGTGAAATTAAAATTAAACCAAAAGAAATTACATACTTGGATGCACATGTTTATGCTGTTATCGAATTGGTATCCATCCGGACATCCACACCTGTAACTGCCCGGGGTGTTGAAGCAATTACTGGAGTCTCCGCAGGGATTATTCGTACATTCGTTGTCGTCCACGCATTTGTTGTACAGATAATGAAGCACGTATCCTTCGGGACATCCGCACTTGTAGCCTCCGATAAGGTTTTGGCAACCTTCGGGACACTTTCCGTCCTCGGCGCATTCGTCGGAATCGACGCAGTAAGTTCCTGTGGGATCTGTACGGTAACCTCGTGGACACACGCATCTGTAGCTGCCCAGGATGTTGACGCATCTTCCTGGTTTTGGACATATGCCGATTTGATCGCACTCGTTAATATCTAAAATAAAAATTTTTAAATCATTTTTTTTTTGGTATTGTTTTGTGCCCTTCTACCTTCGCAGTTGTCTCCAATTTGATTGTATCCTTTTTCGCACGAACATTTATAACTTCCTTGAGTGTTAGTACAAATTTGCTGACAGACGTGTTGTCCCGTTTCGCATTCGTCCAGGTCACGGCACGACAATCCATCTGGATTGAGTACGAATCCTGATGGGCACAAGCATTGGAAGCTGCCAAATGTGTTCTTACATTCGTGCTTGCACGGAGACGATCCATGTTCACATTCGTTGACGTCTGAAACGTTGAAAAAGTAAAATTCAGTCTACCAATACTGAATATTCCTAAATTACCAATGCAGTGAAGACCATCGTGATCGGGTTTGAATCCTTTGTCGCACATGCAGCGATAGGATCCCATGGTGTTGATGCACCTTCCGTTTTTACACAAATCCGGTATCGTTAGGCATTCGTTGATATCTTTTCCGTCAATCGTTATGCCACTTTCCAGGCACAATTCCTCGTATTCGACCGAATATTTATGTGGACAAAGTTCGCAGTTTGAGTTCCAAGCGACTCCCATGGAGCAGCAACATTCCGCCTTGGTGACACTGTTCATTTCTCGATTGTGAGCCGTGCAGTGACCGTTTACGAGTTTTCTGAAGCAAAATCCGACTCTTTTGTCTGAAATGTTCAACATGTTGTCGATTTAAAACAGCAATGTCTGATTTGTTGTACAACATACCGACGCATTTCTTGTGGTTGGGACTGGGTTCGAATCCGTCGTAACATTCGCACCTGTAGGAGCCCTGCAAGTTGACGCAACGTCCATGAAGACATAGAGAAGGATTCTCGGCGCATTCGTTGATGTCCTCGCAATCATCGGTCATTCCCACTTGAGAATATCCCTCGGGACATATGCACATGAAGGAACCAATTAGGTTTTTGCATTGGAATTTGCAATTATTAGCAGGTGTCAAACATTCGTCCACGTCTGAAAGAGATTTTTGGGATTATAATAAAAAACAGTTGGTGAATATTTGATTCCGGTTGTCACCTTGACAGTGGCGTCCATCGGGGGAGATTGTATATCCATAAGGGCACGTGCAACGGAACGATCCTGGAACGTTGTGGCATCTGAAGGCGCATTGATTTCCGTACTCCAGACATTCGTTTATGTCCTCGCATACCTGTAAAGGTATAGAAACAGGTAAATCCTGAAGGAAGTTGGCCGAAATAGGATACACTTACTTGCATAGATCCTGGAGCAAATCCTGCGTTACAGGTGCATTCGAAACCTCCCACTATATTAGTGCAAGTTCCATTTCCGCAAACGTACGGATTTTTGAAGCACTCGTTGTCATCGACGCATTTTCTACCGCTGGAATCGAGGACGTACCCCGAAGGGCATTCGCATCTGAAAGAACCGTCCGTATTGACGCAATCACCCCCGTCGCATATGTTGGTCATCAGCTCGCATTCGTTAAGATCGCTGCCAGTGTCCATTCGTCCAGGACCTTCCGGACACAATTTTGAAAATTCAGCTGAAAACAAAAAAGAAAACAAAATGAAAAACATGTTCAGTTTATCAATAATTGTTCTTACAAGTTCCTTCTTGTGGACATCGTTCGCAATATCTACCCCATGCGGCTCCTTTCGAACAACAACATTCCTTCAGGGTGGCAATCATACCCCGAGGTTCTACGCATCGTCCCCTTTCCATGCTTTCATAACACTGATCTTGTCTGACGTCTACGCATGTGAAGCTTCGATGGTCAAGTATATATCCATCGGGACATCTGCACATGGAAGCTCCGTTGGTGTTGATGCAGACGCCGTTCAAGCAAAGATCCGGATTTTCTACGCACTCGTCAATGTCTTCGCACATGTTGGTTATCGTGCTGAGCTTGTATCCTTCGGGACACGTACATATGTAGGATCCCATCACGTTTTGGCATTTACCAGGACTGGGACACGTTCCAGGAACCTCGTGGCACTCGTCAACATCTCTACAATTGTGGCCGTCACTTGATAAAACGTAACCCGTGGCGCACTCGCAACTGAAGGACCCCAAGGTGTTTCTACATCGGCCGTTTCGACACAAGAAGGGCATCATGTAACATTCGTCAACGTCTACGCAATCGTTATTGTGACTTAATCGGAATCCGGGATTACAATGGCACTTGTACGTTCCAATCTGATTGACGCACGTTCCATTGTTGCAAACGTTCGGATACCTCACGCACTCATCTATATCAATGCAATTGTCACGTGATGGCGTTAATAAAAATCTACGTAAAAAAAGAAACATGTAGGTCAGGTCCTAAGGGTGTTTTATAAACCAGATACTTACCCTTTATTGCATATGCATTGAAAGCTTCCCTGAAGATTCTTGCAGAGTCCGTTGTTGCAAATGCTCGGTCTCTCGATACATTCGTCGATATCAATGCAATCCATGAGAGTGGGTCCATGTTTATAACCATCGGGACACTTGCATTCGAAGTTTCCCGGTAGATTGATGCACTGGGCGTTACCCTCGCAAGGATTCGGAACCCTCAGGCATTCGTTTTCGTCTATGCACTGATGGGAGGCGACGTCATAGATGTAACCCCGGTTACATCGACACTCGAAGCTTCCGGGAGTGTTCATGCAAGTTCCGTGGGTGCACATGGTCGGCATCAGTAGACATTCGTCGATCTCTTCCGTTTCGTTGGTCATCGGGTTGATTATTTGTCCTGGGCGTACACCACAAAGAGCCACGTGGTCATCTAAAAATTATAGAATAGCTACGTAGCTGTTTTGAAATGTAGATAATTATAATGTTTGATTTTTGTCACATACTCTCGCTATGTTTGTATGGAAATTACGTAGTGCGAAAGAGTTTGTACCTACTGGAGCCTGGAACTGGACATGGTTCGCACGGTTGACCCCAGGCTTGACCCATCGAACAGCAGCAAACTTTTTTGGTTTGGTTTTGGGTCATTGGAGTCGAGCAGCGCCATCGGCTGTAGCTCAGAAAACATATGTCCTTCCTCATGTCTACACATTCGCCTGGTCATTAAATAAAAAATGAGATCAATTAGGAAACAAGAAGAACGGTTTCGTCTAGAAATTCTTACGTCCTCCGGGAAGTGGCATGTATCCTTCTGGACATTGACAAAAGTACTTCCCAGGTTCGTTCACGCAGTGACCCACGCTGCAAATGTTGGGATTCTCCTCGCATTCGTTAATATCAATGCAGATGACTCCTGTGGGATCCAGTCTGAATCCGTCGTTACAAGAACACATGAAGCTTCCGAACGTGTTGGTGCAGTGACCGTTCTTGCAGATATTTGGATGCTCCTCGCATTCGTTTATGTCCTCTAAAACAACCTGAAATAATTTGCGTGCATTACAAAATGGTCTTTACGTAATATTGTGGAGTTGGGAAGCGTACTGTCGCTTCGTTGGGTTTATATCCTGGCCCTCCCGGACATAGTTCTTCGTGTTCTTTGCTGTTCTCTGGAGGACAGTGTTCGCAATGCGGTCCCCATGCTTTCCCTATGGAACAACAACATGAAGCTTTGGTCACGTAATCGGCAGTGTAATCCATGCATCTCCCGTAGTCATCAAAGTTAACGTAACATCTTGAAGACCGGCGATCTACACAATAGAATACAATTTGGAGTTGGTCAGTTCGAGTAAGTAGCCGAAGAATGTTACCAATGCAAGCGTTTCCTTCTTTGATAAGTTCGTAATTTAATGGACAGACGCACTTGTATCCTCCTTCATCGTTGATGCACTTGCCATATAAACAGGCGTGGGAACTCTCGCATTCGTCGATGTCTGTGCAATTTCCTCCGGAACTGTCGAGCTTGTAGCCGTCGTTGCACTCGCATTTGAACATGCCGAAGACGTTCTCGCATCGGCCGAATATACAAAGATTGTTGAACATGTGGCACTCGTTGATGTCTGCAGAAAGAAATTTGTGTTCAACGATTTATTGTGGTCATAAAGTCCGTATCATTACCAACACAGGATTGATCGTTCGTTGAGGATGGATGCATGAAACCCATTTCGCATTCGCACCGGAACGATCCGGGATAATTGAGGCATTGTCCATTTTCGCAAAGAGACGCGTCGTTTGAGCACTCGTCCACGTCCACGCAGGAGTAACCGTCGCCGCGAAATCCGGTGTCACAGACGCACTTGAATGATCCTTCTGTGTTGACGCATTGGGCATTTTGATCGCAACCTCCGTTGTTCGTCAGGCATTCGTTAATGTCGCGACAGCTGATACCGTTGCCTGTGAAACCGTCCTGGCATCGACACTGGTACGAACCCTGCGAGTAAATGAATTATTCCTACGAGTTTCGGGGAATCGGCGTGATTGCTTACAGGATTGTTTATGCAGTCAGCGTTCTCATGACACACGTACGTTCCCAGGAAGCATTCGTCGTCGTCAGAACACGCCTGTCCTTCTCCTGGTTTAACAGAATAGCCTTCTTCGCATCTGCAATGGAAGGATCCTTGTGTGTTGACGCATTCGCCGTTTCCGCAGATGTTCGGATTTTCTTTGCATTCGTTTATATCTGTTGGAAACGTCAGGAGTTTGGAATTGGAGCAGTTTTATGTGGAGAACGGATATTCTTACCTAAGCAGGGCTTTCCGTTTTGTCCTGAAATCAGTCCTCCTGTACACTCGCACATGTAACTTCCTTGGGTGTTGGTACATTTACCTCCGTTACAGATCCTCGGGTTTTCTTTACATTCGTCCACGTCAACGCAAGTACGTCCATCCAACATTAGGGTGTAGCCGGTTCTTAAAAAAGAAAAAGAAGAGAAAGAATTTCGTGGTGTAATAATTTGTTTTTTGGTGTAGTCTTACCCGCAGGAACACTCAAAACTTCCTGGAGTATTAAGGCAAATATCGTCGCAGGGTTCTTCCTCACATTCGTCGACATCTACGATACAATAATAAAAATGTAACGGCATATCAAGACAATATTAGTACTTGTGTACCTTCACAATGAGATTTCATCCCTGTTTGCTGATACCCCTCGTTGCATATGCACTGATAAGTTCCGAGCATGTTTTCACAAAAACCATTGGAACAAATTCCGCTCGTTCTGGAGCATTCGTCGATGTCCTTGCAGGATTTTTTGTCGGGCGCTAGTTCGTGACCTGGAGGACACTGGCACCTGAACGATCCTTCTGTATTGATGCACTGACCTCCTCTACACAATCCTGGTATCTCCTCGCATTCATCAATATCTGGAAGCTAGTTAGTTTAGATACTTTGAAGGATCAAAAGGATTTTCGGAATACGTTAGTTTACTTACCCATGCAAACTTGCATAGGGGCCATGGTCCTGAATCCTTCTTTGCATTCGCACACGAAGTCTCCCGGAGTATTTTTACAAACTCCGTTGCCACACACGTTACTCTCAGTTATCGAACATTCGTCGATATCGATGCATTGCAATTTGGTCTCGTCAAAATCGTATCCCTTGTTGCATCTGCAGTTGTAGCCTCCTATAGTGTTAGTGCATCGTCCGTTGAGACACATTCCAGGAAAATCGGCGCATTCGTTTATATCTTTGCGATCCAGGAATCCGTTACCTTTTGGACAGAGGTCAGCAAACGCAGCGGTGCCCGTTTTGGGACACGGCTCGCATTTGTCACCCCACGCTTTACCAACGGAAGAACAACAACACAAGTCTTTATGGAATAAACCGTCAATGGGGTTGTTGCATTTTCCGTGTTTGTACCTTGCAAAACACTGCTCTTCTCGTACATCCAGACATTGCGTTTCTGAAAGGCAAGATGTTTTCGTCTATTAAAACGTAGTGAAAGATTTACGCACTTACTTGTGTCGTCTAAGGTGAGGCCTGGAGGACACGTGCAGGTGAAACTGCCGTCGGTGTTCACGCAAGTGCCTCCGCCCCTGCAAATATCTGGATTCAGGACACATTCGTTAATGTCTGTGCATGTTTTTCCGTCGGCTTTCCAGTATCCTTTAGGACAGTCGCATTCGCTTCGGTGACATTTTTCGCATGGCGATCCCCAAGCCACTCCTATCGAGCAGCAGCATTCCAGTCGTCGACTTAATTGGGGAAGGTTGTTTTCGCACCTGTTGTGTATCATTTTTGTCCAGCACGAGCCCTTCCTGTTGTCTACATGGGATTGATATTAATAATATTTAATTACTTATTAAAAATATAGATGTAATTTAAATTGTTACCTATACAAACTCTGGAGGTGCTGTCCAGAACGGATCCTGGATCGCATTCGCACTTATAGGAGCCCAATGTGTTTACGCATTCGGCATTGAAACAGGCTTCGGGTCCCAGGTCTTTGCATTCGTCAATGTCTTCGCAAACGTACGTGCTAGGATTCAATTGAGTCCCCGTAGGACAAATGCATTGGAAGCTACCGGGAGTGTTTCGACATTGTCCTCCGCTACAAACCTACGAGAAGAATGACACAAGGCAATCACGGATAGTTTTTGTTTTTTCTTACCAATTCTTCTACGACGCATTCATTGATGTCAGTGCAGATTTTCCCGGTTTCGTCCGCTTCAAATCCCGGATTACAGATGCACCTGTAGGTTCCTATCAAGTTCTCGCAAGCGCCATTTTGACAAATGTTCGGATTGAGCACACACTCGTTGATGTCGTTGCCGTCGAAGGTGAGTCCAGGTCCACTGGGACACAGGGCGTCAAAACCGCTCGTTCCCGGTAACGGACAGGGTTGACAATTCGTGCCCCAGCCCATAGGCTGACCTGTTATGACCGAACAACAACAGCAGGACGACTTTGTGACTGCAATGGTCGAAGGATTGAGACACAGTCCATCTTTGTACTGCTGGTAGCACATATCCCTTCTGGTGTCCAAACAGGAACGTCCATCTGGGCCCAAAGTGAATCCCGAATGGCATTCGCACCGGAAACTTCCAGGGGTGTTCGAACAGGTGCCATGTTGGCAAGGGTTTTGAATGCATTCGTCAATGTCGACGCAGTGCTTACCGTCGGAACCTAATCTAGAAAAAATAAAGTGGTTTCGGTTAATCAATCGGCTTATACGGAACCTTTTTGGGGGTGTCGTAATTGTTGTATACCTGAAACCGGAATCGCACACGCATCTGAATGATCCTTCCATGTTGACGCATTTGCCGTTGGTGCACATTCCGGTGTTTTGGCATTCGTTCAGGTCGATGCAGAATGTTTTATCCGCAGACTCGACGAATCCCGGGAGACAGTCGCACGTGTATGATCCAGGAACGTTCGAGCATCTGCCGTTCAAACATATTCGGGGATTTTCGTAACACTCGTCGATATCTTTGGGATAAAAAAATAAAAATTGTGCAGTCAAAAGGTGTAGAAAGTTTTCATGAAATTTCCCTACCTATACACGCGTAGCCTGTCGGGGACAATTTGAATCCAGGTTTGCACTGACATTTGAAACTTCCCTGCATGTTGATGCAGATTCCGTTGGTACACATGCCAGTTTCAGTACATTCGTCGTGGTCCGTGCAGATGGTTCCGTCTGGAGAAACGTCGAATCCGGGAGGACAGATGCAGGTGAAGCTTCCCGGTAGATTTGTACAACGACCATTTTGACATTTACCTTCCGAACATTCGTCGATATCTTCGCATACTTGTGAGACTCCTTTTCTGTACCCCGGTTTGCAGTGACATTCGTAGGCCTCGGGGGTGTCAATGCACGTTCCTTCCCCGCAAATGTCTGGTCTCAAGACACATTCGTTAACCAAAGATATTATGCCGGCTGTCGGTATGCCTCCATGTTTTGTGTGGGTCAAGTCCACGGTCACTGTCCCGTCCGGATGTTTCGGAGGAATTCCAAAGCACAATCTCCTATGTTCATCTTCTCCGTGAAGAGGACACCTTAGGCAGTCTTCGCCCCATCCTTGGCCCATGTTTACTCCGCAGCAACAGTCTTTCCTGGATAGCTTCATAGGTAACCTGTTTCTGCAGTAGCCGCTCGAGGACCTGGATGTGTAACAGAATCCTTGTCTCCCGTCTATGCAGTACGTTTTGTCTTGGCTTTGTATGAATCCCGGATCGCACAAACAGTAGTACCCGTTGATTATGTTAACACATTTGCCATTTGTGCAGATTCCTTCTTCTTGGCACTCGTCCCTGTCGTCACACTTGTTGGTCTCGGGATTTCGGGTTTGACCTGGAGGACATTCACAGGCGAATGATCCTATCTGGTTGACGCAATGTCCACCTTCGCAAATATGAGGGATTGCTTGACATTCGTCGATATCTATGGATAATAAATAATTAAGAAGGCGATTGTTGTTGATGGTGATGTTTTTTGTTTTTTTGTGGAATGGACTTACCAACACATTCTCCGGATTTTTGGTTCTTTATAAACCCAATGTCGCAGTCAAGTTTCGAAGGACAGTATTCGCAGGGATGTCCCCAGGCTTTGCCCACAGTTGCACAGCATAGTGTTTTAGTGCAGACGACGTTTTCGAGTTGATTGGTGCAGAGGGATCCTTTTATGCTTGTGTAGCAGGGTCCGGTCCTGTAATCTGACCGAAGTATTTAATTTTCAATTGGCGAAGGTTGTAAAACACCCAAATACGTACCTACTTCGCAATGGTTTCCGGTGAAACCAAAAATACAGGCGCACCGATCCGGACCAATGCATCTTCCACCATTTTTGCAATTTTCCACGCATATGGCTGGAAAAATGTCGCAGATTAAAATGAGTGCAAGACAACATTTACCCTATTGTTGCTTACGTTCCGTGCAATAATCCCCTGTATAACCCGGTTTACACAGGCATTTTCTGTCTTTACAAGTACCGCCATTCATACAAATCGCTTTACATGTTCCATCTCCAGCATCTAGAAAATTCGTAATCAGTGACGTAAAGTGCACCCCCATCTTGGGGACCCAAAAGGCTCTTTGCGAAGCTTTAAGATTCTTTTTATACCTTTTGTGTAGGGTTGTAATCCGTAGCCACACGTTGGGGATTTTCGTCCTCCGTCACATAAACAAATGTTCGGATGGACGCACGTTCCTGGCCCACACGGTCGTCCACAAACAGCTACGATTATGTGGTACAAATTTAACAATAAATAATAACGGTACATATATAAATAATGTCACTTACGAATCAAACACAGTCCTGATATAGGATGTTTTGACCACCCTGTACAGCAGTAGACTCTTCTTTTTGATCGACAGACGTTAGGCCTGAAAATATCCATAGCAACAGTAACATTTGTGTATCAATAAGCAGAAAGTTTGGCGTTCGTGATCTAGTAGGTATCACTTTGAAGTCTTATGTTTTCGAGAAAACGTCAAATTTTCCATGTGGAAACGAGAGTCCGCAATTGTAATCGCAAGTTGCCGAAATAGTCGCTCCGAAGTACCGCGACCCAAACCAATCAGCTATTGAATCTACAAACAGCAGTGGTGTTAAACGCTTTGTCGAAGTCCTGTCTGAAGAGGCACTGGGTAAATTGTGAGCGAATTCGGAAAGGAAGCTGAAGAAGGCGAAACATCGATAGATCCAGCCAACGCAAATCCTGTCGATGTTAGGAGCGTGCCTAAAATCTATTCAACATTCGTGAGACCGATAACTAACAACGAAAGAGCAAATTCGACTTTGCAAAGAGAAGAGAATTCACCAAAGATGGCCGAAACAGGCAAAATATTTACAGGGAAATCCGTGGTGGTGAAACGTGTTAAACCAGGACCTAGATGTTCAAAACCTGAAGGGTATCAAGATAATAAAGAATGTCCACGAGAAGTAATTGTTCTGGCACCACATCATCCCGTGAGGGCAGCTAATTTAGATGTCGTCATGAGGACTGAAACCGGATGTATATCGGAAACTCCGAAAAATTCTTTAGAAACAATCGGGGAAGAATTGGTAGCACCTTCTACACCACATCTGTCCGAAATTGATGGATCATTGACAAATTTGGTGCAAGTGAATTCAGAAAATAACGTTGCCGAGCATGTGTTGAATTCAGATACAGAGAAGAAAGAAACTTCGGTCCAGCAAGATGACGGCCGTAAGAAAACGAGAAGTATGATGATAATTCGACAATGCATAGACAACAAGGAGTCAAATAAGACAGATGTCGAAGCTGCCAAGACAAATTATGATTTTGTTGCAGTCTCTAGTAAAATTGATAAACCAGAAGATGTCAAGAAACATAGCACAGCACCAAAATAATAAAGATTAAAGCAAACGTCGTTAATGTTCGCATAGTTCCTATCATTTCTGTACACTTCTACATAAATAATAAGAAATATATTATAATACACCTTTACAATCTCGTTGTTGTTAATTCATAAGGTTTAACTAAGGCAAATTATAATTGTTTGAAATTATAATTTTTGTTATCATTAAGATTTTGAAAGTCACAAATTTTATAGGTTGACGTTGTCATTATCATTTTTGACAATGACGTCTTTATTTAAATTCGGAAATTCTTATAAAATTATTTAAAAAAATTAGCAGTAAACAATGACTTTTCTAACACGTACAGTACAACCATTTAATCTCAGACTGGGCATTTTTAAGAATGTCATCACTAAAATTGTCCGGTACGGGGCCCAGAGTGCTACTATTAACGACACATTCCTATCGGGGGATGCAGCAATGTATATCGAAGAAATGTACAAACAGTGGAAGAAAGATCCAAACAGTGTGCACGCCTCGTGGAACATTTATTTCAGTAATGTCGACAAAGGTATAGCCCAAGTACCCCCAATGCATCTGGGACTTTCCAAAAATGAAGTGCCCCTTACAACATATTTAGAAATGGCAAAAAATGCCGCCCCTGCTGTTGCTGCTAAAGCTGCTATAGCAGCAATTCCCGCAGCAACCCCTGCACCTACTGTTTCAGCTGGTCCAGTCATTCCAGTTGAAATTAACAAAGAAATAAAGGTTGCATTGGCTGCCCAAAAGTTGATTAGAAGTTACCAGAATAGGGGATTCCTTGAGGCAAACTTGGATCCATTGGGTTTGGGTTATACGCCCGTTAAAACCAACTCACCCCCCGACGGAATCGAAAAGTTTTCCGATTTGGACGGTCAGGATGGAACCAAAGTAGAACTATCTTCACCAATGGGAGGTTCAGAGAAATCGTTACCTCTCAAAGACGTTGTCGACAGGTTGAAGAAAATTTATTGTGGTACTGTTGGAATCCAGTACAGCCACAATCACAACTCGAAACAGCGCAACTGGCTAAGGGATAAAGTAGAAGCACCCGGTGTTTTCAACGTGACCAAAGACGAACAGAAGATCCTGTGCAATCGTTTATTGGAAGCTGGAGCGTTCGAGGTTTACTTGGCACGCAATTGGCCAAACGAAATGCGCTTGGGGATCGACGGGTGTGACGCTGCAATTCCTTTAATTAAATCGATAATCGACAAGGGTTGTGCCACAGGGATCGAGACGTTTGTACTGGGATTGTGCCAGAGAGGTAGGCTCAATGTGATCGCGAACGTTTGTCGAAAACCATTCAAACAAATCTTCTCCCACTTTTACGACTACGAACCGGATGACGCAAAATGCACAGACATAATCCACAATCTCGGAATGATTACCGAGGTAACCAATAAGGCGACGAATAAGAAAATAAAAATAATCATCACCTCAAGCCCTTCTCATGTAGAAGTCTATGCACCAAAAGCTCTTGGTAGAACGAAAGCTGAACAGGTTTTGAACGGGGGAGACGTTAACAAAGTTATGGCCATTGTGGTCCACGGAGATGCTTCTTTTGCTGGTCAAGGATGCGTATATGAAATGATGCAATTGTCGGAGGTGGATGGATGTTCAGTTGGTGGTTCTATCCACATAGTTCTGAGCAATCAAATCGGATACACCACCTTACCACATGATTCACGATCGTGTAATTTTAGTACCGACATTGGTGTCTCCATGTTGAACGTTCCTGTGTTCCATCTGAATGCCGAAGACCCTGAGAAGGTCGTACCAATAGCCAAAATAGCCGTTGACTGGAGGAATGAGTTCAAAAAAGATTTTGTGGTCGATCTAATAGGATACAGGAGATACGGAGACAATCCACTGGACAATCCGGCTTGCTCCAATCCGACGATGTACAACAAAATCGAAAAAATGGAACCCATATGGCAATCGTATACCAAACGAATGGTCGAAGAGAAAATAATGACCAAAGACGAAATCAAAAAGTTTTTGGAAGACTACGAGGCTGTTTGCGAAAAAAATCTTCAGGAAGTCAAAAATGAGAAACGGATAATTTACAAGGAGTTCATAGAGAGTTCTTGGGGCGGAACTTTCGAAGGCAAAGACCCATTGAAATTTGCTCCTACAGGGGTCAAGGAGGAGATACTACAACAGATTGCTAACAAGTTCGCAGCAGAACCACCGAAAGATCTAAACTTTGCGCTGCACAAGGGCATTGAACGTACTTATAAAGGACGACAAGAATTGGTTAAGAACCGACAAGCGGATTGGAGTTTAGGCGAAGCGCTTTCGTGGGGTTCACTTCTTAACGAGGGGATCTCTGTTAGGCTAACAGGTCAAGATGCAGACAGAGGTACCTTCGCCCACAGACATCACATCATTTACAATCAAAAAGATGCAGCCACGTATTATCCTATGCGTTACTTGTTTCCCAAACAGGCGGACTATAGCGTTTTTAAAAGTGTCCTGTCGGAATTGTCCGTCCTGGCATTTGAAATCGGGTACACTCTGCCAAACCCCAATGCCCTGACACTTTGGGAAGCACAGTTCGGAGACTTCGCTACCACTGGTCAAGTGGTGATCGATCAGATCATGGTAGCAGGTGAGAAGAAGTGGAAGAGACAGAGCAACATGGTCATGCTCCTTCCCCATGGAATGGAGGGCATGGGCCCCGAGCATTCCTGTTCCAAACCGGAGCGTTATTTGCAAATGAGCGGAGACGATCATCAGGTGATTCCTGAATTCACGCCGGATTTTGCAGCACGCCAGCTGAAAGATTGTTCTTTCATATTGGCTAATTGTTCAGTGCCTGGGAATTATTTTCATATAATAAGGAGACAGTTTGCAATGCCCTTTAGGAAACCGTTGGTCCTTCTGACTCCGAAAAGTCTTCTGAGATTACCGGAAGCTCGAAGCAGTTTTAACGAAATGGTGGAAGGGACGGAGTTTCAAAGGATTTTGCCAGAGGACGGACCTGCGTCGAAAGATCCAGCTAACGTGCAGAGATTGATATTTTGTACTGGGCGAGTATTTTTCGAGATACAAGCTCTGAGGGCAAAGGCGAAAAAAGATACGGTTGCGGCGCTAACAAGGGTAGAACAGCTGTTTCCTTTTCCGTACGATCTCATAAAGGCAGAATGCGATAAGTACCCGAATGCTGAGGTCGTTTGGGAACAGGAAGAGCATAAGAACCAAGGATTTTGGGATTATTTTTCCGAACGATACGAAACTCTAATGGAAGGCAAAAGACCCCTGAAGTATGTGGGGAGACCACCCTCTTGCTGTCCTGCTTCTGGGATTTCTAATAACCACGTAAGGGAAATTAAGGAGTTTCATATTAAAACATTCCAAGGACTATGACGTTATATAATTTATATGTATTTTCACCTTATTCTCCAAAACTATTGTCCATGTTATGATGATGATAATAATTATTTATTTTTTTTGTTATTAATCCTGTAATGCGTCAAAGAAACCGCTCTTTAATTGCGTACATTAAGGGCAATTTTACAAGAATGCAACAGTATGGGTGTGGGTGCATCCTCTGGCCTTGCAACGTCAAAGATCGGTCGCTATTCTTCAAAAGCAAACGCCTTAATTCCATCATTGTTTATACACTTAACTTGCATGTATATTAAACAATTTATTCGTTACTTTATCTTTACTAAATAAATGTCTGATGATTTTATTTGTTTAATAAAAAAAATTGAATCAATTAGAGAATAAAGAAATAATTAATTGTGGCCAATAAGGACACGTGTTTTTGTGGAATATTTTTCGCCAACGTTTCGTCAATAATTCTTGACTTCTTCAGGGCTAAAAAAACAATAATGTTCTTCGGTTTTACCTACGTAAATGGCACGTTTTATTTTTGGTTAGAAAATGTGTTTTTATTTTTTTAATATTAATCTAAAACTTTTGTTAGGTCAATCAAATGGTGCAGGGGTTAAAATTCTGGATGGGCATTATAATATTATCTATTAAATGTAAGATAGCAAAAGAAAGATATCAAGGAAATTAATTACTGATGGCTTTCCATCCATATAAAGTTTAAAAAATTGTTACTAAAATGCTTCACGTGAATTAACAATTGTTTCAGCGAAAAATTAAGACTTAATTAAATATTTGCAATTTAGAAAATTAATTTTTAATTAACAGTATCATTGTAAATCATAGATTTTGAATGAAAATGTTATAGCTAAAAAATTGCTCCCAAATTGCTCTATCTAAAAAAAAAACCAAGCGTTAAATATACTAGTATTTAGTTATTTATTAATTATAATACAAAAAACTAAACTGCTGATGTACTTTATGTTTATCTTTAAAGTTTATAGAGGGCGCTTGAAGCTATCTCGAAAATTCAATGAAAGTTCCTTCACTGAACTCGTACAGTTATTCCATATGATGCGTGGGGAAACCCCATTAACTACTCTACCAGTTAAATTTTTTTTATTTATTTAAAGTTTTGCAAAGTGCGTTTTCGACACTTACGTAGCGAAAATCCTGATAGGTACAAAGAAAATGTACCCACTGAGATTTTTTATAGAGAATTAAAGTTTTTACAAAAAAGCCCCAAACAGCATCCCTTTATTTTTTACAAGTAAAAAAGTACAGTGTTTCAAAGACATGCATAAACGTGTAATGTGGCGTCGAGTCAGAATTGGAGCGCTGCTATTTTTTACCTATAAAAGATAGAGGGGTGGTGTCTCGGACTTTTTTTGTAGAAAATTCAATTCTCTACAGAAAATGTCTGTACACTTGTTTTGTATCTGTTACGGTTTTCAATACATAAGCGTTGAAATATAAAAAAACACGTTTTGTAAAATATTAGCATGAAATAAATAATACTAACAATAATTTGCCAATGTTTAAAATTTGTATAAAAGCTCATCTCATTGATCTCAACAACAATCCGCTATAAAAAAAAATGCGCGATAAATCTTTTGGCTTCACCACTAAAACAGTTTTCTGCAAGGACCCCCTTGAATGACTAATCAATGACGTTGCACATAACTCGCAGGCCTTGTGTTCTCGGCGGTAACGGTTTACTTTATTTTTATGTACCTATAGGACTTACAATTAATTTGAAGGGATTTCAACTTCTTACTTTTAGTCAGCATTTTTAAGACAGGGGTGTAATTAATTATTTTTCATTTTCGTTCTTAAGAAGGTTTAATAAAATGCTGCCTACCCGAAATGTTACACTACTACTACCCCCTTTTTTTATTATGCATTTTCTTTTCTTTTATGCTCTTGAAGATATTTTTCTGAATACATTCGAATATGTAACTGTCAAGTAAAATTTTATGAACTGAAGCATTTTGCGATTTGTACACGTTATGTACCACAGAAAATAGATTACCATGAAATATAGGTCAGCCTAGTTTATTTCTACTCGTTAAGTAACCATTGTTGTCGACAACATTTTTTATTATTACATTGACATCTGGATTATAATTGTAAAATCGCTCGATAGTTTGTTATTTGGCTATTTATAGCGTTTGGCGTGGTTCATTTACGTGAGTGGTGCTGCAACGTTTCTTTTGTTTCGCCATTATTAAGGAAAGCCCTCCTCAGTTAAAGTAAATTACTTCATTACTTTGCTTATTATTAAGGTTATGCACGTCCGAATTGATTATGGGGTAGTAGGTGTGGGTTTGTGTAAATGCACACGTCCACGCCTACACCATATAACCTACGTAGTAGTACGCTAGTATAAATATAAACAATTCCTCGTCAACCGTTCCTTAATCTCAACTTAACATAAACAGTACATGGTCGCAAGATTATTTAAACACAACAATACAAGTACTAGTGATGTCATTATCGCGTTGGTACACATACACATTGAAGACAAAAACAAGACATTTTTGAAAAGTATGGACCCCTATTAAAACTATTACACCAAGTTCATTTGCGCCAAAATATTTTTTAGACTTTATTTAAGTCCTATAAAAGTCATCAAATGACCAAATTTTTGATCCTAGGTCAAACTACTAATAATAATTCTAATACCAATTGCAAAAGTCAATGTTATTGATATTTTATTTGCGAAATTTTTAAATTTTTAACTCCTCGTTAAAAAGAATCATTATCATTGAGAATAAGAGGCCTGAGAGCTTACTCGTGACGTCATTGTTAGTAGTCAATGTTCGGAATTCTTTTAGTCTAGTGGCGGATTCCTGTAAAAATCGATGAGAAAAGTATTTTTAACAGTGGCGAATAATTGTTAGTGTTATTTATTTGATGGTAAAATTTTACAAAACGCGTTTTTTTTTACATTTTAAAATTTACAAATCTCAGTATAGAAATAAATTTTCTAGAAAAAAAATCTGGGATCTTAACATAAACAGTACATGGTCGCAAGATTATTTAAACATAACAATACAAGTATTAATGATGTCATTATCGCGTTGGTACACATACACATTGAAGACAAATACAGGACATTTTTGAAAATTTAGAAGCTCAAAATCACCACAAACATATATTCTTGTTCAGCATCACGAAAAGGGGTAAGCTTTTGTTCATAACTACCCATATTTTTTACAATCTTCAAATAAATTATATTTTGACTTATGATAACGAAAAAAAATTGAGGTCAATTCACCTTCTAAAACCTCCTAAAGTTTCCCCTTATGGGAGCTGTGTTAATTGGTAATTAAAGTTGAGATAGGTCATACAATTTTTTTCTGTTTCTTTTAAACCACCTAGTTAGGTACCTACATTATATGTACTTAGTTGGAATTGATAAGAGACCTTAGGTTGAACGTTAGAAGTTTTCATTTAACAGCACACGAGAATGAATTTTGTTACCATAATAAATAATAATCTTTACAGCATTTCACACGAGATAGTTTGCTCTTTATTAACGGACCTATCTTTATTTACTTGACCTAAAAATCTCGCGGAAATTTATTTGTATAGATCTCTCATATGTGTACACGATATAAAACATTCTGATGTCACCCATGTAACAAGTAACAATTTCTAGTTGAAATATTTGAGTCGAAAAATTTAGAACTTCATCATTTGTAACGTACGCAAATATACAGGGTGATTTTACATAATACGTATTTGGTATTTGGTATGAGTCAGGTGCCCTCTTATTAATTGAAGACGTCATGTCAGTCAGGTCGAAATGAGGGCATCGTTGGGTAACGGGTGGCTAAAAATAGTAATCAAAAGAATAATAAATTGTTTGTTTTTTCCTCTTAAAAACTAATTTTTAAAGTGGGCCTACCTAAGGTCTTTATTTGCACAAAAAGAAACATACAAACAAACTACAAACTTGCTCGGATTCGACCGTTACGATCGTGAGACAATGCCTACGCGCCGGTGACGTAACTACCTATCAACATATGATCGCAGTAGGCTCATGCACAGCATAGGTGGTCACGTAATCAGCGCGCAGGCGTTGTATCACGATGGTAACGACTTGACGCGACTGCTCGACCGGGTTCGACTAAATCGTTTGTGGGTACACCTGAAAATACGAGGGGGAGAATTTCCTTAGGAATTTAAATGAAGGGTCCCAGTAATAATAAATAAGTAAATTAAACACAAGGGCTTCACGTTTAACATCCTTATAATTTAAATTTTAATTAAGAATGCATCGATTATTTACTAAAGAAAATTATTAATGCTAAATTAAAAAAAATTCGGTAGTGTGCGTCCACCAGCGCACCTTAAAGTGTAGGAAATAATTCTGACCACAGAAGTTAGCAAAAAACAGTCTAGTGAACCAAATCGAATACAAACCACGCCACGCCCAATATAATTGTAGGTTATATCGTTGCCACTGCAGCCAACATTATAATAATGTTACTTTACCTAATAATGATTACATTTGTAATGCATATTGTATGAGGAAATAAATCAAACTCTTGATAAATAATGACGATATGCAAGGACGTGGTATAAGGTTATCAAGGAGCTACGTTTTTCTATGTAGTTGTTAGATAACGTTCAACTAATTCGTATAGACGCTCCCTTAACTGTTAAGGATTTTGGAGGCCTTATTAAGGAAAGGATTGAAAGCCTAGGTATATTACAAAAAAATCGCAATCGATTAAGTTTTAGATGCTTTTACTATGTCAGCTATAATTATTATTTATGGATAATTAGAAAAAAACAATAAAATATATCCGTTTCTTCACTAAGCATTCGCAAACATTCTATGTTGCTTCTATGATCTATCAGTTGATAGGATAGTCGATAAAAATCATATTTTTGATAAATGTAGACAATTTCTTAAATGAAATGCGTGAATCCTATAGATCAGTAATAGGTTACAATTAGTCAGGTAATCCCATTGATCGCTCAGCGATAGGAAATTTATAAAAGAAATTTGAAAATTACATTCACGTAATTCGCCATCTATGGGAATACAAAAAAAAAGGTAGTGTTTCATATTGATTGATAACTAAGTCCTATTTATTGAAATTAATTTACGATGCGATTTTACTCATTTGATAATTAAAACACATTCTTGTAAAATAAAAAACCGCTTTTACAACAATGTGTTTTATCAAAAATATAATTTTTATCGACTATTGTTTTTTAAGGGATTAACATTAACTGCTGCATTTGCAGTTATCATCGTTTAACGATATCGGATATTAATTGCTACTATAGAAATATATTGTATGCAGTCTGCAGGAAACACATTCTAATGCTGACATGACTAATCAGCTGATATGGAACCGTGGGACCTTTTCTCTTTACTGCCACCCTCGTCGTTAAAACATTAATTTTATTTCTTTCTTTTATTCGATAAGTATATGCAAGTTGACGTGATAAACCGCTCGAGTGATTTTTTTCTGTCATTTCGTTTGGTTTTAAAATCGAGAATTAAATGGCGGCTGCTGCGTTTTGTTTCCGTAGGCCGGGTTAGTGACTTGTATGTTGTAAAAGCGGTAGTTTTATTGATTATAATCTAGTTTCTATAATAAAGGCAATAAGCGGGTTGGTGTTCGTTCATTGTTTGTTTTTATGCCTTGAATAATTTCCTTTTAACTGTTTTTGAATTAAGTGGAAAAGCAATTAAATACGTAGACAATAGAAAGGGGCATAAAACATCATGCGAGTTGCACATTAATTTCGTTTCTAATGGGACACACTATTTTTTCGATACGTATTATTGTATGATATAATCGCCGGTGCATTTGTTCTCTGCCTTAGTTTCGTTCATTTGAATTCGCGAATTTTTATTTTCTTAAGCCCGGAACTGCCGGTGTTTTATGGTCGGATTTATGGTTCCCGATACAATAGCGAACGTTACAACCAAGAATTCTAAGAAAATTCTTTTTTTTTGCCAGGCGCTTTTGCAAATGTGCTAGTTAGTTATAAGTAGTTAACCACAGTTTTCCTGTTCTTGAAGACGTACCTAATCTTAGAAAAGTCTCTATGTATTTTAATGTCTTCCTTACACCTGTACATTCGTAGCTTCAGCAACTCAAAAGTTAATTAATAAATGCACGTAACGAGAATAGAGTAATTATCTTTGGTAATTCTTTACAATTGCCTTTAAAAAAAGTATTAATGATGTTATTATCGCGTTAGTACACATACACATTGAAGACAAATACAGGAAATGAAGAAGCTCAAAAACACCATGAAGAGCACATTTAAAACTTTGTGACCAATTAGTCATTAATACAAACGATGATGACGTTAGAAAGATCCCAAATCGGGTGCAAATTGCGCATGCGTTAGTTGGAGCTTTCAAGACTTTGTGTATGAAGCAGATCATTTAGCCATTGCTTTCTTCCTAGATTGAAATAAGGAAAACTATAACTTACTGACGTAACCTTTTCCAGCGAATTAATCCAATAGATAACCACAAAATAATTATTAACAGTGCAGTTGTATTATGCATAGAATTCATAGAAAAAAAATTAAAAAAAGGTCAAACAGTTTCGATGTAAAAAGATTGATACGTCACTGTAGATGGTCAATTGTACGAAACCCCTTTTCCATTGATTTTAGAAAAAGTTTATTGATTGCGGATTTTTGTAGAGCTTGATGGGACGAGCATTTGTGAAAAATTTTAACACTCACGAATAATTGTTACTATTATTTACTTAATGTTAAAGTTTTGCAAAATGCATTTTTTGATTTTTCTTAACGAAAACTGTGATAAGTAAATACAAAAATAGTATAGAGGCCTTTTTTGTTAGAGAATTGAATTTTCTAAGAAAATGTCTGGGACAGCATCTCTCTGTCTCCTACAGGTAAAAAAGTATAGCGCTCCAAATACGTCGACAATTTTCGGTAGGCAGAATGTGGCGTTGTGCCGTATTTAGAGCGCTGCACTTTTTTATTTATAAAAGATAGAGAAGTGCTGTTGTATACCAGATTTTTTTTTTTGGAAAATTTATTTCTATACTGAGATTTGTAAATTTTTAATTGTAAAAAAAAAACGCGTTTTGTAAAATTTTACCATCAAATAAATAACACTAACAATTATTCGCCACTGTTAAAAATACTTTTCTCATCGATTTTTACAGGAATCCGCCACTAGACTAAAAGACTTCCGAACATTGACTACTAACAATGACGTCACGAGTAAGCTCTCAGGCCTCCTATTCTCAATGATAATGATTCTTTTTAACGAGGAGCTAAAAATTTAAAAATTTCGCAAATAAAAAATCAATAACATTGACTTTTGCAATTGGTATTAGAATTATTATTAGTAGTTTGACCTAGGATTAAAAATTTGGTCATTTGATGACTTTTATAGGACTTTAATAAAGTCTAAAAAATATTTTGGCGCAAATGAACTTGGTGTAATAGTTTTAATAGGGGTCCATACTTTTCAAAAATGTCTTGTTTTTGTCTTCAATGTGTATGTGTACCAACGCGATAATGACATCACTAGTACTTGTATTGTTGTGTTTAAATAATCTTGCGACCATGTACTGATTATGTTAAGATGAGATTAAAGAACGGTTGACGAGGAATTGTTTATATTTATACTAGCGTACTACGAGTAGGTTATATGGTGTAGGCGTGGACGTGTGCATTTACACGAACCCACACCTTCTACCGCATAACCTAAGATTTGTTAACTAATCTAAAAATAACAAATACAACATGCACCCAATATTGAAATAACCACAATTTAGGTAATCTGAAGATATTATTTTCTCTGTTTGACATTTGTGTGACGTCTTTTTTAGACGAGATTTTGCGATATTATATCTATGGGTCGATGTTGCATGTAAATGGACAATCGATAGATAGATAGATACACATAGTTAACCATCGATGATAAATTGGTATCTACCGTAAGTGGGATGGTCTGGGTTTGCGGATGGCCACCTGCAACGAGGGGTTAATCGCATGATTACACGTTGTCGTACGATAGATACGCCACGACGATGGCTCGAGGTGGTTCGGTTTTCTTGTATGTAGAACTTACTGATCTCCTTCTTCTTGTCCGATACCAATTAAGAGCCGGGCATCGGTCGTCTCTAGGAGCTCTTACGTAGGGTTCAATTTGCGTTGGCACGTAAAAAAGGGCTCTTCGAACATTAATGATAATTATTTTCTCGGACGCGAACAGCATGGTAACGCGCAATTGTTTATGGTACAGTAAAACAGGGCCTGCCTGCTTGCCTGCACTTCCTGGACTAAAGAACTCTCTCGGAGTCTCCTAATAGCTGTGGGCGTGACCCGATACAATTTCCGACGTAACAATAAATAAATAAATATTCCGGAACATAACTTCCGGCTCCCCTCATCGCACATCTTTATTTTTAAGTATGACTAATATAATATTTTGCAGAGTGGTTCAATTTTGTTATTTTTTTCATCAGATTGTAGTTTCCACCCCTAGGGAACCTTTACTTAATAATAACTGATTCCACTACGCATAATATACCGTTGGGTTATCCGATTTCGAAAATTATTGTTTTATTGGATAGAGAATACTTCGTAGTTAAATTACGGAATAAAAAATCCACCCCAAACGGTTGGAAAATAGGGAAATATTATTCACCCTTTGAAGTTTTGACTATTAACCGATTCCACCACGCATAACTTTTGCCTCGCTTGTCCGATTTAGATGTTTCTTTTTTTAAAAGACAGAGTATATTATCAAGTTTGTCCTAGTAAAATTTGAAAAAAGAATTCCACCCCTAAGGGTAATAAAATAGGGATTTATAATTCACCCTTGGATTTTTAATCTATCTGTCAATTCTACCACGTATGACTTTGCACTGCGTTATCAGATTTCGATAAATCTTTTTTTATTTGATAAGGAATACCTTGAATTTGATCCCATGTAAATTTAAAAAACCAATTTACCCGTAAGTGCCGGAAAATAGGGAATAGTGATTCACCCACTGCATTTTTGACTATTAATCGATTCCACCACGCATAATTTTTGACTGGGTTATCCGATTTCCTTGTTTCTTTTTTTAATAGATAGAGCATATTTTGAAGTTTGTCCTAGTAAAATTTGAAAAAAGAATTCCACCCCTGAAGACTGAAAAATAGGGAAATATTATTCGCACATTGAATTTTTGACTATTAACCGATTCCACCATGCATAGCTTTTGCCTCGGTTGTCCGATTTAGATGTTTTTTTTTTTTTTAAAAGACAGAGTATATTATCAAGTTTTTCCTAGTAAAATTTGAAAAAAGAATTCCACCCCTAAGGGTAATAAAATAGGGACTTATAATTCACCCTTGGAGTTTTAATCTATCCGTCAATACTACGACGAATAACTTTGTACTGCTTTATTAGATTTCGATGAAAAATTTATTATTGGATAAGGAATAACCCTCAAATTGATCCCATTTAAATTTGAAAAAAAATAGGGAATTATTATTTATTTACCTACTGAATCTTTAACCATTAACCGATTCCACTACGTATAACATTCGACTGGGGTTATCCAATTTAGTAGTTCCTTTTATTAATAGATAAAGTATATTTTCAAGTTTGTTCTAGTGAAATTTGAAAAAAGAATTTCACTCCTAAGGGTGGTAAAATAAGAAATTATAATTGGCCTTCTGAATTTTTATCTATTAATCAATTGTATCACGAACAACTTTGTACTGCATTATCAGATTTCGATGAAACTTTATTCATTGGATGGGAAATACTATGAGGTTGATCCCATTTAAATTTAAAAAAAGCAATACACCCTTAAGGGCCGGAAAATAGGGAATGGTGATTCCACCACGTATAACTTTGTACTGTGTTATCAGATTTCGATGAAACTTTATTCATTGGATGGGAAATACTATGAGGTTGATCCCATTTAAATTTAAAAAAAGCAATTCACCCTTAAGGGCCGGAAAATAGGGAATGGTGATTCCACCACGTATAACTTTGTACTGTGTTATCAGATTTCGATGAAACTTTATTCATTGGATGGGAAATACTATGAGGTTGATGCCATTTAAATTTAAAAAAAGCAATTCACCCTTAAGGGCCGGAAAATAGGGAATGGTGATTCCACCACGTATAACTTTGTACTGTGTTATCAGATTTCGATGAAACTTTATTCATTGGATGGGAAATACTATGAGGTTGATGCCATTTAAATTTAAAAAAAGCAATTCACCCTTAAGGGCCGGAAAATAGGGAATGGTGATTCCACCACGTATAACTTTGTACTGTGTTATCAGATTTCGATGAAACTTTATTCATTGGATGGGAAATACTATGAGGTTGATGCCATTTAAATTTAAAAAAAGCAATTCACCCTTAAGGGCCGGAAAATAGGGAATGGTGATTCCACCACGTATAACTTTGTACTGTGTTATCACATTTAGATGAAACTTTTTTTATTCCATAGAGAATAACTCAAAGTTGATCTCATTTAAATTTGATTAAAGGAATTGCCCCTCATAATATAGAACATTTGCCCTTTTCGTTAAAAACTGTTTATTGAACAGCAATTCTAATAAATACAAAAATCAATAATATCGATTAACATCCAAATGCTTCGATTATTTCTAATACAAAAAAAGTTTACGATATTGATTATATTGTTATGTCTTGGGAACGGTTTAATTTTTCTTTCTCTATGGTGTCTTTTTACGATCTTTTAATGTGCTTTAAATGCGGTTTTATTGCAACTCGTCTTAAATTATACATTTCTGCGGTCGTTAGTTAACATTTAATGGCCCCTCTTTTAGTCTCGTTGTTTTCGTTAAACCACAATGCGTACTCTTCTTCATTAAAAAACCCTTTCTTTTCTTTTCTTTTCTTTTCTTTTCTTTTCTTTTCTTTTCGTCGTTGCTACTTCTATTCACAGTCGGATAAAGACATTGTTATTAAAGACGTTGTTCTGTTAATTGTAATTTGAAACAAAAACATGAATAGAACCGATTGTATTGAATACGAATAAACTAATTGGTTAACTAAACATATACATGTAATAATAGACACATGTTTTGGTTTGCGTTCTTGCGTTCATCCTCTCTCCTTGTCCGTAATGGGCACCTACGTGAATGATTTATTAATAGAATTAGCTTCCGAAATTCTTTTTTCATTCATTGACGCGGACCTGATGGTGGCTAGGGCCGGACCTCGTTATTTTTTCCTGCTGCCCACCACCTTAGGGGTCAGATTTACTTTCACTACAATTCTTTCAATCTATTTTCTTGAAGCATTTAATTTTTGTTATTTCTAGACCTTCCATAAAATACGTCACTTAGAATTTCAGCTTTTTCAACTCTTTCCTTTCGTCACGCTGAGTCACACTATCAGTGACCCCCTCTAACATATATTACGTCACAACGCAAACCCACCCTCAGTATAAACAATTTGTTGTTATTAAAAATAGCATACGTATGAATAACTTAAAAAAAATTCTTACACTTCTCTCCTCTTTTGTCATATCTTGTCACACTAAGCAACATCCCTCCCGCCTTCTTATTTGCGAACGTACTTTACGATCGGTCCCTATTAGGTTACGGTAGGGGTTGTGTGTGTGTGTGTGTGTATGTGTGTAAATGTATTATTTTCAAGAAAATCGATTTCTTTACTTGTAACGTCAAAAACTTTATCGTTTATAATTTTTATTATCCACCTCCCCCTTTCTTCACCCCTTATTTATCATTTTTTTAGTCTTTACTTACGATGCATATTTCTCATACCTTAGGGTTGGGTTAGGTTACGCAAATGTCGTCTGTGTAGTGTTAAGTGTAGTCAATTAGTTAATTGTAACGAATTTTGGACTAAACGATGTGATTATAAACTAAATTTAGAAACTCCATCTCAGCCCCTTAAATGTAAAATTTTTGCGTTCGTATTAAAACCCCTGCTTTCTACCCCTTCATTTCATGGGTGTTATTTTAAAAATTAATTTTATGATGGAAGATGCCGCACAATTTCAAGTATCCTGACTCAATTGTCAGTGGTTTGAGCTGTCAATTGATTGATGCTCAAAGCTTTTAAGCCTCTTTTTAGCCCTTTAGGGGTTGAATTTTAAAAATTATTTGTTAGTGCACTTCTACGTTGTTTCATTATCCTATTATTCAAAAGCCCAATAATAGGCTCAGTGCTGATCTCACTTGATTCCCTTTTTAATATTCCATAAACGACTTCAACACCCGTATCGCGTTTTTTACACAATATACAAATACCATAGATAACTACGTGATGTGAATAGACAAAAAATAATAATAAAAAAAGAAAATGCCAAACATTCTACAATAAATACACGTAAGTACATAAGTGTAGGATAGTAAAGTTGCACTTACCCTCCTGGTAGTAATGGCGGTAGTGAGGGATTATTTGAATTGTCAGGTTCCCCATATCTTCTGGGTTGATTGACTGGGGGTGGAGGAGGAGGTTCTCCGTGTAAATGTCCTATTTTTAAAAGGCACGTGAGTACAACGTACTGGACTGTCAAAAGTTGACACCATGCGGGAAGATGCGAGGCCATTGTTCTGACTGCGGAAAAATTATAATGAAAACATTTTTGAAATTTTCTTTCCTTAAAAGTTTTTAATGTTTCAAAAGTACTAAAAACTAATTTTGTATTAGTGATACCGATTTGAAATTGCTCACAATTTTCAAAAATAGTTTGGGGTCTGAAAATGAGTTGTTCAAGTGTAAAAGGGGAATAGAGGGGCAAATGGGCTATCGTATGAAAGGGTTTTTAAGTTTCTTTTTTTTTTAATCTTAACTGGTCAACTAAATATTTGATCCAAAAATAATTTTTTGTTATATACAAAATTTTCTGATGACTTTTTTTATATTTTTATACATGCGGGAAGATGCGGAAAAAGGTTTTTTTTCTTTAAACTATTTTTAATGTTCCAAAAGTACCTATTAAAAGTTATTTTGTCTATTTGAAATTGGTAACAATTTTGAAAAACATTTTGGGATATAAAACTGAGATGTCTAAGTTAAATAGGGGAATACCAAAAGCAAATTGGGTATCGTACGAAAAGGCTCATAAGTGTTTTTTAATCTTAACTGGTCAATTAAATATTTATTCCAAAAATAATTTTTTGTGATATGCAAAATTTTCTGATTAAACTTTTTTTATATTTTTATATATGCGGGAAGATGCGAGGCCATTGTTCTGACTGAGGAAAAATTATAATAGAAAGATTTTTGACATTTTTTTCTTTAAACATTTTTAATATTTCAAAAGTACTAAATATAGTGATATAGTTACAATTTTCAAAAATAGTTTGGTGTCTGAAAATGAGCAAATGGGGGTATCTTATAAAAGGGCTCCTAAATTTTTTCCAAAATCTTCTGGACAGCTAAATATTTTCTTGTTATATTCGAAAACTTCTGATTAAACTTTTTTTTAATATATTTATTCGCAAGTTGGTTATTATGCCATCACATTAATGGTGGAAAAAGACGGCAGCATGATGAAGATAACGAATGCAAAATATGTATCCGGAAGTAGGTGTACAGATAAAGCAGAAAGCAAAGACCTTGCCGTTCGTAAAGTGTATAATTTGGAGCAGAAACGTTTTACGCTTTGATACAGTACAAGTAAAAATATAAAAATACAAAAAAAAAAATAAATGTCGTAATTCTAAACAAAATTTCCTCCAGAAATTTAAAGAAAAAAAGTATAATTTCCGGTCGGTCTGTGTAAGACAGAAAAGGGTTCATCATGGTCGTGTAGGTACTGTTTTAAAGTATGAAGAAAAAAACAAATCAAAAAACACAGTCGAAAGACAATTTATCAAAAAGTTGATGCAAGCGTCTTGTACGTACTTTTAACCAGAGGAAGATTAATATCTGTCTTAAATGTGAGACGCTTCTGCTCTCCGAAAGATTTTCAAGATTAATTTCTACATGCGCCTGTTACACTTGTTGCAGTAATAAATTATGTATAAACAACGACGATAAAAAGTAACACAGAACCAAAAAAAAAAAAAACAAAATAACTTAAGAGGTCCATAGTACCAATAATGAATTATTTAATAAACTTTTGAAACTAAATATGAGGACTTACCCTATAAAGTTGCGTTTCTGCCCTTCCTCTGTTACTTCTTCAGGATAGATGGCACATGTTTTAGTGTCCTTTTTTTTCTGGAGAAAAATCACTTCTCTTACAATTTTTCTCGCGATCGGAATAGACACAGACAGACAGACAGAAAATGAAACTGTATGTACATTAACCGAACGTGATGCGACGAGTGAAATGGGAAACGGGAGTAAAGAGTAAAGCAACGACGTCCGAAAGCGACTGCGATTGTACAAGTGAAGGAACAGAGTTTTCATCTGTTCCAAGACAGAGATGATGAGCTCTATAACCAGCGAGCTTACCGAGTGATATCGAAAAATGGACGAGACAAATTCTCTAAAAATTATTATAGAAAGACCAGCCAGCCACCAGTGGAATAAGAAATCGTGAGGTGGACGCGGTGGTCGATACGATCTATTTGGGACAGTAACGATGAATATTTAACAATCCTCGTATCAGTGTACACAGGGTGTTTCATGTTTAATTGGCCAACCTAAAATCCCAATTCAGGAGTCCTGAATAGTTATAAGCTATAGCTGTTTTTGATTATCGAATATCGACAAGTAAAAATGTCGATATATCGAATGTATGGATGATAATTAAGTATTGATATTTTTTTGTTTTCAATAACCGATAACTAAAATCAGTTAGTGTCCAAAACGATTCAGGATTCTTGAATTCACTTTTTTTAAGTTCACCAGTTAAACTTGAAACACCCTGTATATACTTATATCATTTATGTCGATGCATCGATATAATATGTCGAGTACTGATGGTTAGCGATATATTCGAGAATAATAGAAACATTTTATGTATCGATAGTTTTTGGTATCGATAACCGATATCTAACATCGGTTATCGCCCATAACTATTCAGGATTCCTGAATTCATATTTTACGGTGAGCTGTTAGACCTGAAACATCCATGAGAGTAATTATTCATTATTATTGTTCTAGATAGATTATAGAATATGTCGATAAGTGTGTCGATATTCATCGATATATCGTTTTCGATATATTTGGGACTTAAAAAAAGTAATTTCGATATGTTGATTCATTTTGTTATCGATAACTAATGTCGATTATTGCCCATAACTACTCAGTACTTCTGAAATTGTACTTTAAGACGATCTATTAAATCTGAAACGCCCTGTATATACTGATACGAGGATAATAAATATTTATTATTATTCTCCTTGATAGTTTATCGAATATATCGCTAACCACTATCGATACACATTGATGAGTTATTATCGACATATTCAACGAGTACCAATGGTTAGCAATATATTCGAGAATAATCGAAACATTTTATGTATCGATAGTTTCTGGTATCGATAACCGATGTCTAACATCAGTTGTCGCCCATAACTATTCAGGATTCCTGAATTGATATTTTCAGCTGACCTGTTAGACCTGAAACGTCCATGAGAGTAATTATTCGTTATTATTGTTCCAGTTAGATTATAGAATATGTCGATACGTGTCGATACTCATCGATATATCGTTTTCGATATGTTTGGGAATTATAAATACATTCGATATTTTAATACTTTTTGTTATGGATAATCGATACCTTAATATCAGTTATCACCCATAACTGCTCAGGACTCCTGAATGCATATTTTAAATAGATCTTTTAATACAGGAACACTCTGTATACTTCTATACGAAGATAGTAAATATTTATTGTAATTAATATATTATCGAAACCATCGATACTTTTTTTTATTGACATTCGATAACTAAAATCAGTTTGATCCTGAACTAATTCAGGGCAAAAATATCGTTACATCGTTAATTGTAGAAAATATTGATATTGACTATCGATATTCATCGATGTATTGATACTTGTGAAAAATATCGATAATTATTATGGATATTTTTGGGCAGGACTAGTTCAGATTTAGGCTTCAGGTCAGCTCTAATTAGTTACAAGTGATAATTTTATTTAAATATCTATTATCGATAACAGAAAAACATCGATGTTTTAAATGTGTCAATAGATCGATAATTGTCATCGATATCAATTAATGAATATGAATTCACATTTTAAATTTGATCTTTTAAACCTCAAACACCCTGTATAATACAAGTGCCCAACAACGTTTCTAATTTTATTAGATTCGTTTTAGATTCCAATGAAACTCTAGTTAAAAAAATCTTGACATTTGACCCCCTTATCCGTGGTCAAGTTATGTGGTATAAAAATTATGGTCTAAATATAACTGTTATCAAATTGATAAAATCTTTTTAGAGATTTGCCGAAACGCAAGACCATACTCATTAATTATTTTTCTCATTGAATAAAATTAATAAGAATAATGATAAATAATAAATGAAAAATAGTTGCTTTTATTTCATCAACCGTAAGTTTTTACTAATTATGAACAGAAAACAAACCAAATATTTGAAAATTAATTAATTTTATTTTTATCTCTTATTTTTTTATGTGTCTCATAGGAATATGTACCTACCTACATTATTAATGAAAAAATAAAAAATAAAAAGGTATGTATTAAGCCCTTATCGTTGCAAGTTCATCTTGCGAATTTTTCACTTGTCTTTTGCTTGAGTCAAACATGTCTCTCACCTTTCGTTTTGAGGCCGCTTTTGTCGGTACATATTTTATTTATCGGACCCGTCGAAACGTTATCGAAAAATTTACGTGTGTACATTATACGACTGCAAAACGAATAAAATAAGAAAAGTCTTGAAAAAAAACCTTTTTTCAAATTCACCGTCTGCTAGAAACGTGTGTGCATGAGAACAGCCTTGAATAGGAAACTGAATAAATTGTTTATTGAAGCGAAACTTCTAAAAAAATCTAACTTACGCTAGTTTATGCGTGTGTAAAAAACATTACATGGTCGCAGGATTAAAATAAACACAACAATATAACTATGTACTAACGATGTCGTTATCGCATTCGTACACACATGCATTGAAATAATTACTAGTCAGTTATGTGAAAGTTATCTTTATATTCAATTCCAATCCAAATCAATGTATTTTCTTTCACAAAAACTTTTCCAATCAAAGTTTACTTTTTGTGTATTTTATTACTCTCATATTTTTTTTTTGTAATTTGGACGACAATAGAGCTAACGAAAAACGAAACATTCCGTACCAAAGTTAAAAAATAAATTGTTTGGTCTTCCACATTTGTCATTTTCGAAACCGATAGATTTAAATTTAAAATTCGAGAAGTAACTTAATTTATTAAGTCGTTATATACCAAGTAGCTTCATAAATTAAATGTCCATTTTTTACTTAAGTGTCTAGAACCACTATAGAGATATACATAGAGTAGGCATCCGCTATGCCGCACTGTAAGTCGAAGTGCCGCATAAAGATAAAAAAAAGATAGAAAACGCAGTAACAGTATCTCTATCTCCGTTGTCGCGCTTGCTTATTGGCAAACTTTGTACGGCATATAATAAGAGACCAATCAAATGTAACGCATGCTGGAAATAAAAAGCGATAGACACTGCACGTTTATTTTCTGTCTGTTTCTATTGGAGCATTGCATTTGTTATTAGCATGCCATCTATCTATGTATATTATCTCTATAAGAACCACAGCCGTCTCTATTTACAGGGCGCGCTGAAGGTTTACTTGGCAACAATGTGAAGTTTAGCAACAATTCAGGCGCTGTGTAATCAATTTTTTTTCATGTTTATGTGTAAATTAAGTAATGCGGCGTATTATTGGCAATTAATTAACGCAATTATTTAATTAGTTTTTAACGTAATAGTAATGCGGTGTTGCTAAACGTCTCAGCATGGCTTTGAAGTGGAGACTGCCATGCTAGAACTTTTTGTACGACCCTCGTATGTTGTTACATTAGTATTAGGAGATTCATGTAGCTATTATAGCAACCCTTTACGTCTACACAATGGATGACATATTGCTGCCGAACATTATATTCGGCTGTCATTTAGTCATTTACATATTAGGTGAGAGGGGTGGGGTCGTTTAATCAAAGGGTACCGTCGTCGGTTATTTGGGTCCAATAATCAAATGAGCATTTCGAAGATAAATCTGGTTCTACTGCGTCGTAATTAATAATAAATAAAGCTTCTTAGATACATACGTTATTAGTATATTAATCGATTTTTTCTTAAAAGTTCCTGGAATACTATTTATTTAATTTATTATTATCAGAATCATCTTCGGTCAGTATTTCCTTTTCTCGAAAGCCAAAATATCTAACGTATGTACGTATGGAATAGTAATTTACTTGTAAGTCTACGTTTGCCCCTTTTTACTCCTGTTTGTGCCTCTAATATTTCTCTAAAAATAATTCTATTTTTACAAAATAATTTTAATTTTGTATCATTAACGTTAGTAGGTAGGTATACCTGATGATGAAGCAATCGAGTGTGACAAAACGAAATCTGATACAATATTCTGTTAGCGTTCTTGACCTGCTATAATTTTCATAATATCTATTGTACAATACACGAAATGTTGTACCGACTTGAACGCAAAATATGATATCTAAACCACGAAAACAACATCTCGTATATGTGTGGATAATATCTATTAGTTTCTCAATATGAATCATGTCATGTCATGTTATCTATCTACATTGGCGTAGCTAGGGTGTTTTCCCAGGGTGGGCATATAACAATCGATCAAGATTTCTATTTCAGTATTTATTTATTTATTTGTTTTTAATGATAAGCATGAAAACAGTATTATAATACCAATTTTTTTAGGGTGGGCAGTGTTCCTACTTGCCTCCCCTAACTACCCTTATGTCTTTGTAGCGTAGTTGAATTTTATGGTTAGAGAAAAGAAAAAAATATTTTTAATATGTACGAGTACATAAATTTCAAAAAAAAAAAAATGTTAAGGGATGCATGTAGTGGACACTATTGTATAACATTCAATCAGGGACGAGGGAATTGTTTGTGGAAATGAGGGCAACGTACTACTGATTTATGTGATTTCTGAATTTTTTCAAACTTTTAGGTCCAGTACTTTGGGACCGTTCATAAAATACGTTAGCAAATAGGGGAGGAGGAGGGACTCTAAAGAAATGAGACGTTAACAGTTTATCAATTTTATTTTACTTTTTTTCTTAATTTGGTAGTATGTACCCTCGGGAGGCGAGTCCGACGTGTACTTATTGTCCGGTATTTTTTTCTTTTTTGTAAATTCGAATCCTTTTTTTATTTTATTTGAACGTGTCTTGTGAACGTAAACGGGCATTACGTATCTAACTAGGGCATTGCATTACAATGATCACATTGTGCTGGTTTTATTACCTGAAAGCTACTTAGGTATTTGCATTTAATGTTTAAATTTTCGTAGAACTTCTTCAATAAACCCTGTAACAGGAAGCTGAGTACTATTAAGTAGGTACCTACAGGTGGTTTACCCATTACTTATGTACCTAAGTACATAGGTACTCTGATATTGTTTGTTGTTCACGTATGTAGCGAGACGGTGGTGCAGTGGGTGGTTCAAATTTCGTAGGGTTTTATGAGAATAGTTCATACGAAACGGTGATAATGTTGCATAATCATTAAACTTATTCGTATTTATATCTCCACCCACTAAATCACTTGCATGATTAGCGCACAAACAGAAAAAGACGTACAGGGTGGGCCAAATTGGACACTTTTAAACTCAAACTATACTTTAGAACGGAGATAGACAAAAACCGAAGTCGGTGTCTGAAGCCCAATTTTTATGAGAAGTTTATTGGTGAAAACCGCGTCTCGTTATCTGTTATCGTTTCACAGATACAGGGCGTTTTTGGAAAAACATTCTTAAAGCACTTTTTACGTAGAAAAGTACGTACAAAAAAATATCGTTAAAATAATAGCAGAATAGTTGCTGCCATTTAATATTTAGGTAAATTTACGTTTAGTATCAAATCAGTTTAACAATTAATAAAGAAAAAGACAACATATACCTGCCCTAATAACAATGAGGTAATTCCCCCATAGCAGTCGTTTGAACTGTCGTTTAGGCTCCTGTTTAAACGACATTTCTTTTTAATATTTCTGGCCAAATTTATTTGCTCAGTTGGAGTTAGAAACACAGATTTTAACGTTGCAGTGATTTGTAAACCAACTGTAGGTTTTTGGGCAATTAATTTAAAATTTTATCTAAATTCGCCAGAAATATTAAAATCAGATGTTGTTCATGATTGCTGGAAGTTTTGGATGACAGTTGAAACTTCTCCGATAGGCGAATATCTCATTTTGTTGTTAGTTTAGTGTAAGTATATTTTGTCTTTAACTAAATTACTTTTTAAACTGATTTAACGTTAAGAAATTATTATACTAAATGTAAATGTAAATATTAAATAGCAGCAACTATTCTGCTATTATTTTAACGATATTTTTTTGTATGTAGTTTGATTCCACGGCCTACTTGTCGAAATTAAGCGATACGAAATCTATAAAGTGCTGTATTTTGATGATTATTTGAGTAAAATATCAAGTGTGTTTTACATTTGGAGAGGTAATTTTGAGCACTCTTAAAATGTGTTATAATATACAGGGTGTTCCGTTTAAAAAATGACTGTTCATGTTGTTTACAGCTAAACTATTCACATTACAACAAATCACCTAACACCGTTGAATTATACGTAAAAAAATGCTCTGGGAATGTTTTTACAGAAATAAAAAATTTTCACCAGGAAAAAAGTTATAGAAGCTTTTGGAAAGCGTACGTTTTCCAAAAACACCCTGTATCTCTGAAACAGTGGCAGATAATGAGACGCCATTTTGCACCAATGAACTTGTCATAAAATTTGAGCTTCAGACACCGGCATCGGTTTTTGTCTATCTCCTCTTTAAAGTATACTTTGCCTTTAAAAGTGTCCAATTTGGCCCACCCTGTACGAAATATACCTAAATCGCGTTGTGGAAAGATAAATTAAATCCATAAAGCTTTTTTATTCGTTCAGGGGGGTTGAATTATTTCTTAGTGGTAGTCTATGTTACATAGTTAGTTATAAAATTGACAAATAAGTTTCTCATGAGTTGGGTCTTGTCATAATCATTAAATTTACCGTTTTAACACTTCTTGTTATTATTGGCACCTACGTCGACGTCATTTATGGGAAATGGTGTTTACATTATCTATAAGTGCGACACCGTTTTCGTGTTTTCTTTTTTTGTTATTTTTAATACGACGATCGCGGTGGTGTTTTCTTTTTACTTTCGGCCCGGAAAGACACAAAAGACACGGTCGGTGTACATTTGTATCCTTTCCGGAATCCTCCCACGCATCCATAACAAAACGTGTGTGTGATGCAGAATTTTATTTAGAACGATATTTCTCATGGACCTGCCAGTTAAATCAGCATTTATCGCCACAACTGGGGTCGCATTATCTACGCTAATTTACAAGGTGACCATATCAACACACACACACATTCAGCATTCATTTCATCTTTGTAATTTAAAACTCCCCGTATATTATAAAATTAAAAAAAAAAATAATAAAAAGGGAGAATCCTTATATGTATTATGAGAAGAATACGTCATGTATATATGTAACGGTGCTTTTGAGCTTCTAAATTTTCAAAAATGTGTTGTATTTGTCTTCAATGTGTATGTGCAACAACGCGATAATGACATCAGTATCGTTGTGTTTAATTAATCTTGCGTACTGTTTATGTTAAGATGAGATTAACGAACGGTTGACGAGAAATTTTTTATATTTATACTAAGTAGGTTATTTGGTGCATTTACACAAAATCACACCTACTACCGCATAATCTATGTATAGTTCGTTATATAATCTAAAAATAACAAATACAACATGCACCGAATATTAAAAACACCCATGAACGGCTATTGTGAATAATTACCCAATAATTCAAATTTCGCGCCAATTCGAAAAACCTTTTATTCAAATAGGTAGAAAAGCTAACAAAACTCACAACTAAGAAAATAGTAAATTACAAGCAATTTTTTACGTATTGATATTTTTGGGAGTAAAAGTCAACATGTATAGAGAATTTCATCGTCTTTAAAATACGAGGCGCGTTAATAATTTAAAAGTTACAAGCGATTGGGTGACGTGTTCCATTCTTGTGCAACAATCCTTTGGTTTTAAATTACAAAATTACTTTTTTCCATGGTTCGTTAACCCTAAATTACAAGCTTCATCAAAACCGATTACCATTTGAGGCCAACACTGAATCCATTCTTTTACTGTTTGTCTGTCACTTTGTCTTCTGTGAATGGGTAGAATTTTTTTAAGACGAAAGTAAAAAATATATTTTGTTTTTTCGAGTTTTTTAAGGAAATCTACTAATTAAAAACACTTACGGTTTCATCTCCAGTTAGAGACAGTCTTTTAGACTTTTTTGAATGACTTTATTTTTTTTATTATTTGAAAAATTAAAACAGGAACATTTATCTTTCTAAAACGAACGTGTGAGAACAACCCCTTTGGGGTCTTGTATGTTTTCTTCATTTTTTTTTGTGTGTATGTTTTAGAGGAACAAACAAAAAGGCAATAAATTTATTACAGTACGTACCCACCGTTTTTGTGGTTTAGTAGGTGAAAAAATAGGTTTAAGAATTTATAAGGGCAATATTTAAACTGATAACGCGTTCTGAAACAACGTAGATACTTGTACATAATATATAGGGTGATACTTATAAACACACTGAAACATACAAGGAAATTAAAGTTTAAATAACGTTTTTGTTAGTTTAATTTGAATTTATTGAAGATTCCGATTAATAATTACAAATGTTTACAGATACTGGATATTAATTAAATAATTTTTATTTTTTTTTGGGAAAGGTCAATTTTTGTTTATTTCGCTAAATTACTTTAAAATTATTTCTTTTGAAAAATATATTTGAAATCTCCACAGCAAGCCCTTTCATTTGATATGTCACATGGTATAAGTTTGCAAAACTTTTTTTTAATTTTCTCATTTTCCCCCCAAAAGTGACCCCCATATCTAAAATTAATGTTCGGATCAGAGAGATATACATACGTATGTGTACCTACTAAATTTCAACTTAATTGGTCCAGTGAGAGCATGTTATGTGTTCTACTTTTAATTGATCACCCTGTATATTTTATTATTAAATTGTGTATTATAAAACGAAGAATCGTAATGTAAAGGATTAAAAAGTTGAAATTTTAATTAGCTACGTGTTTAGCGTTAATTTTTTTATTCTTATGAGTTTCATACAGTATACAGATATTTCTTCCTAATTAATTTATTTAGTTGCGATTCCGAAACTGATTAAGTTTAAATATGAGCCAGTATATGTCCGTCAGTTTTAATCTTAATTAATTATGCATATTAAGTTGTCGGTTTTTTTATTGTTTTGCGCCGTTTATGATCGAGAGTAGTAAGTAGTATGTAGTAGGGCTCTTGACAAGTGCATACGTTGTATTTATGCCTTTATGCACCAGTTATTTGTATGACATCAAGTGATGCTGCAGCTGCGCTCTTATCAATATTCTTGTAAACATATACACATTCATATAAAAAACGAGGTTTCCTTCCTTCTCTGATTGTACCCTCGTCTTTTTCCAGTTTATGTTGAAAATGGGACTGTTCCTTATTTTATTATTATTATTTGGCTTGTTTACGAGACTCGTGTTATACATTAGAATGATGGATGTAGGAAAAATTGTTGGTAATTAAATTCAAGTGGACAGGGACGGATTGGGATTCAATTTTACTTAGAACATTTTCAATTCCATGACGTGACATCTTTAGTAGTTGAATTATTGATTTATGTAATGTTTATTATTTGTAGATTACCTTAAGAACGTTTGTATGTGTCTATTTGTGTACTAGGTTACGGTAGCGGGTGTGTTTGTGTGTGTAAATGTACAGGCGCACGCCTCCAGCCGTAACCTACATAAGTGGTGTAAACATTTCGTTGTCAATCGTTCTTTATGCAATCTACAAAATAAATATGACAATATTACTATTAACGAAGTCGTTATCACGTTTGTACACACACACACACACACATTGAAAAAATTACTACAGTTTTTTGAAGCACAAAACGGCTCATTTCTGCGCCCAATAAATGCAAAATACCGTATTTTCAAGAAAATCGATTTCCAGACACAAAACTAAATAATTTACCTAATTTAATTTATTTTTTAAAAATATTTTCGACCGATGTGTCATATATTTTTTTTCGGTACAAAATGAAGATTTCACTTAACAAAACTTGCAATATTTGGACTTATTTTGCATAAATTATTTACTGAAAGTACATATAAAAAAATCTAAGAATTTTCTAATTGCTTGAGTACGGTCCTGCAGTTGTCTTACAACATTTAACATCTTTGCTGCTACTGTTGCTCGTAATTATCTATGTAAATGTCTGCAATAGATAGGAATAACTTATTTCGTCTCCTTACATCTTACCAGTGTGAATACGATTGTTTTTTTTTTGTTACGGTCTTTTTATAATAAAAGACGCGTCTTTTTTAGTCCCAGGCGCCTAAGCTATTACGAACAAAAAACAAAAATGTTCCTCTACACATTTTTCTATTTAATTTTCATATGGTAAAACTATCTATACATTTTTAACATTATTTTTTCTAAACATTTTTTTATTGCCTTGATGGTCTTCCACTTTCATTATGTTTGAATAATTAAAAGTTGCAGCAGGGTTACTTAAAAGTTTTGCGAATTATTGTGTTTTTTAAATTCGGTGGGAATTTTTAGTTTCGAATATAGGCAACACAATATACTTACAATTAAAATAGATTGTACAGGGTCTGGCCGTAAAATAATAAGACTGGTAGTAACGCGGCGCATCAGCCACTATCAGTGCGATACCCAGTGGCGGGTGATATGACGGGATGCCTATGCTAAGCAAATAAATAACGTATTTGGGATACAAGCGATTAAAGCGGTTTTATTTTTTGTTGGTTACTTTTTTACGTAGAATACTACATCCGTGCCGTCGATGTTGAGACTGTTTTTTTAGTATTTGGTGAATCTTATTAGTTGATGGTTTTCTTTACTGGATTCAACAGTAAATTTAGAAATTAGCCGTCTTTCGGAATAACAAATTCTGATAAAGTTGATGATGATTTGAGGTTTCCGAGTTCAATGGCCGTGGTCTAGCTTGGTGGAAAGATCTGCCAGACGTTTCGTCATCTGCTGCGGATGACATCTTCAGTGGCTTGCTGTTGCGTGGTCGAAGTACTCTCCTCGGCGTTCCGTTGGCAAGTGAGACTCGCATGCGTGTAGCTGTGTTATTTATATCCGCCAGGTTGACTGCGGTTCTTGATTGGTTGCTCTGTTCGACTAGTTGTGGGCCAAAAGCGTCGTCGTCTCTCTCTCTCTGTTGTACCTTAAATTACCGAAGATCCGGCACAACAGTCTCAAGCGGAGAAAGAGAGACGACAACGTTATTAGCCTGTGGGTCGAACAGAGCAACCAATCAGGAACCGCGGTCAACTTGGCGGATATAAATAACACCGCAACACGTATGCGCGTCTCACTTTCCAACGGAACGCCGAGTAGAGTACTGTCAGTTGAAAATAAACAATCGCTGTGTCGAATTCGAGTTTCGTTCGCCAATTAAATGTACATTGATGTACATTTAACCTACTTTTATGCTATCGGGAAGTGCACTCACTATGTCTGTTTCAGACAGTCTCATTACTTTTTGGACAATCCTTGTACAAAGGATGCACCGCTCAACTTATCCACCAATCAAATTTTTGGCGGAAATCTTCAAACGTATAAGCAATTCAATATACGCGTTTCTCAAAATTGTAAAATTTTAATACATTTATTTTGAAAAGTTTCATAACGGTTTAGAATTTAATTAATAATAGAAGTTTTTAATACTTCGTAAATATCAAACAGCTTTTCCTTTTTTTAAAATTGATTTATTATCTAAATATTTAAATACTCGTTTACAGTCTTGTATTATCTAAATACTATCGTCATTGTCATCTTCAATGATATCAGGAAACGTGTACGCTTTGAATGTGTTGATTTTTGTGCCCTCAACGTAATTATACGAAACGAAACATTCTTGGCACATGAGCATATGTTCGTTGGGTAACTTGTCGCATTCTGTGCAGATTATTTTGGCGTTATTAGTACCACAAATGCCGCACTTCCTGGAATACAAGCGATTCGTTTTCATTACGTAAGGATAGTCATAGGGACAAAGACAGTCGTCTCTCATGAGCAACCGGGCGTCGGTGAACACCACAAGATGTTCGCAGTTTGCTTGATGAACATACACGTACGGATATCCTATTCGTGGTTTTAAGTCTTTTAGAAAAGTCTGCAACAATTCATAGTTAATAATCTTAACTAATTATGTTAGAAAAATTAACTTACACCATCCATGTCAGCTGTGCTTAGGCCGTTTATATTTTTTTCTTTTGCCCATTCTCTCACAACTTCTGAATAATCAATTGATCTTGTCGCTCTCAAGTCATTGTAGAAAACGTTTTCGATAAAGAGGAAATTTGAAGGGTATAACGTCTAAAAATTAGTACGAGTAGCAGATTTTAGTGTAAATGATAATCGCAGAGATTTACCGAAGGATTTTCTTCGTCTTTGTCTTCGTTAGTAGTGCTTATGTTGCCTTCGATTTCTTTACAAAGTTTTCTGTCCAAATTGCAAACTATCAGGTCTTTGACTTGACTGAGTCTGTTACTCCCGATGGCCTGTATTTGTTGACCTGCTTTCACTCTGTTAGAAAAATTTTTGGTGTCGAATTGAAACAGGAACGGTCTAAATATTTTTATAGTCACCAGATAATCTGAACCAGGGACTAGATCGTCTAATGTGACAGGATTTGGTTTCTAAAATAAAACACATCTGATATTTTCAGTAGAAATAACGCAGTATGACTGACTAACCAGTATAGCACCATATTCTTTCCCGCACATACGTCGGTAGTAGAAAATATCTAGAATTTTTTGTGATTGTTCTCTTACTTTTACAGCTTCACATCTCCTTGCTTCGTCAGTTATAGGTGTGGGGTTCCTCAATGTAATGTACACGTCTTCAGCAAAATCGTTTAAGCTTTCAGGTTCAGGATCGTTAGCATTTTGCAAATTTTGCGGACTGTTTAGAAAATATGATTATTTAGGAACGTGTTCGTTGTTTCTAATTGTTAAACTTACGCACAAATTCGTTGAATTTTTTGTTGTTCTCTTCCGGGTAAATGTAGTCCTAAAAAGTCGAATATTATCAATCTTTCGCTGAAGTTGTCGCGCTGAGCAGGCTCTTCGTCTAATTTTACGTCGGATGCGAATGATTTAAAATAATCTTCTAAAGGAAACGGCTCACTCGATGGAAACTGAGTATATGGATAAGACTTTTGCATTTTTTTTAAAAATTATTTTAAAACCAGTTGTTTATTTTAAAAATTATAGGTTATGCAGTAATGTCAATTTGACAGTAGTTCAGCGGCCGGTAAAATAGTCTGAAAGTTACCGACAGTTTTAAAAGTCTACTTTACCAACTGTGGATTTTGTAAACGGTTTGGCTACTAGTTCGTAGGTGGCGCCACTAGTTATATTTGATACCCTAAAATAATTTTTATTTTTAGTCTGTTCACGTGATTCAAATAATTATGTAGTGCCAATATTAATATGTTTTTAATTCGGTTTTTGTCATATTTTTACATTTTTATTAACAATTGAAATCAAACGTTGCAAGCATTATATAATGTACAACGTAATTAATTTAAAAGTGTAGTTCTTGAAATTTTTAAAGTGTATATTCTTTGGTTTAAAGTAAAAGGATTATGGATAACCTTGTTATGTTATTGCTGTCAAGGTTAATCGGTCCTTTTGGCTTACCAATCACGTAAAAATTGTTTTGATGTTAAATAAATTTAATGTAATGTGTGCGTTACTCGGGTTGTTTGCTTTAGAGATGATCTCGCGGAATCCTCGAGGAAAGGACTATGTGAGTAAATAATTATTTTATTTCTCATTTTGTATTTGAATACCTACGTAATAGATGGTAATCCTTAATTTGGTTTATTTGAATCTAATATAGGTATACGCCTTGATTTATTTTCTGGTAACTATTGCGTACCTATACCTAATGTGGTTGTTAAACAGGGGCTTGTAAAGTCCTTTGTACTACTTCTAGATACTTAAAAATTAAAATAGTTCGGTCAAGTTAGCCCGAAAAATAGGGGTACCTTTAGGGATACCATTATAATGAATTAATGAAATTGTGAAGTCTCCTAAGGGTACAAAAAATTGTTACGCAAGGTCATAGTTCACAAAAATGGGTTTCTTGGATTTTTTTATAAAAATAGAGCATTCAATTATCTACAAAAATTGTTTTTACATTTTTGTCTAAGAATCACCATTGCTGAGAAAAGCGAAATTTCACAATTTCATTATGGTAGTGTTCCCGAAGTTCGTATAAATTTTCAGTTTATTGGGAATTTATGCAAGGGTGAATGTCTAGTTTGACCTGATTAATAAGTAAAGTTTCCATTTTGTGGATTGTGCAGAAATTTTAGACTTCCTCAGCTTAGTGTGGTTTTACATGATGATATGAACCTTTAAAAAATTACCTCGTTAAATAGAATAAAAAAAACATTTCGTCGTTTTGTCGTAGTTTAAAAACTTAACTTGTTGAAGCGAAGCTTCACTCGAACTATGAATTATTTCATTTTTTTCGGGAACATTCTAGATCATTTTTAAAAAATTCTGAAAAGTCGGGAACATTTCAGATTATCCTGTAATGATTCAAAACCTTCTTGAATATTCTCGAACATTTTAGATGATTCTCGAAAAATTTTGATGATTCTAAAATTTTCTTAAGCATTCTAAATCAGTCCCAAAAAATCGAGATCGTCCCAGATTATTCTGTAGTGATCTAAGACTTTCTCTAACATTTTTGAATATTAGGAAATATTCTAGATCATTCGTGAAAAATTCCAGATAATCATAACATTGTCTACTATTTGTAAATATTTTGGAACATTTTAGATAATTTTCCAAAAATTTTGAATATTTAAAAACTTTCTTAGATCAGCTTCGAAAAGTAAAGAACATTCCAGATCAGCCTGTAACGAATCAAAATCTTTTCTGACTTTTTTGAATATTCAGCACCATTTGAGATCATTCTTCAAAAATCGTAGATTTCCTGAACATTCTTGAACATCCTAGATAATGCTCTAAAAATCGGGAACATTTTATATTATCCTGGTATGATTCAAAGCATTGTCTAGCATTTGTGAATATTCTGGAACATTTTAGACTATTCTTGAAGATTCTAAAACATTTTTAGACATTAACTAACGATTTAATTCTCAATAGGTAACTCTTCTTTACAAAATTTTGAAGAATTTTCTGAATTAAGGGTAACTTTCTGTATGCCGTTTGACTTGCAACTTGCAACCATTCTAAGTGCACCTAATATGATTATAGAACATGCACCAATAACTTTCTGAAATATTTCTATTTTTACACTGTAGGTATACCCAAGTGTAATTAATCTATCATTCAAATCAACCACATTAAATTTTATTCGGTGACCGATCATGATACTGTGCAAAATATTTGCAGGTTGCAAGGATTAGCCAAGAAGTAAAAATAAAAATTCTTTGTTAGAAATATAATAATAAAGACAGATCCGTCAGATGCCTTTACGGTAAGCTCGCTCGACTTCACCGCAAACCGATTTTATTTGAACTTCCGTAATATGTGTAACATTTCGTTTCCTGGAAAAGTGCACCAGTAGTTATTTACGACAGCTGATAAAACGATTTGTCTTAGAAATCGAAAATTGCTGTCGGTAACCGCCTGAAGAATGTTGACGTGCCTTCTTTTTCGAAATTCTCCTTAGGCGAAATGAAATAACAAAATAAATCTAGGTATCTATTGGATTCTTTCTTTTACTGTTACAATCCTGTTTGAATTTTATTATTATCATCCATCTATTCGTTCTATACCTACACGGTGGCCTAACTGGACGTTATTAACTAACTAACCGGTTATTCTTACTTCTTTTATAAATACAAATGTTATGAAAGGTTGGGGTACGGGGTGTGAGGTATGGAAATGTAAACATACCTACCCATCCTGAACCGTAACCTATTGCAATACACACGGAAGTATTATGACAGTTTTCTGTATTTTTTGACATCTTTATACAGATTTTGAGCTTCAAAAAATGCAAAAAAACTGTCGTAATACTAGTGTGTGTATTGTAATAGGTTACGGTTCAGGATGGGTGTCTTTACATTTACATACTCCTCACTCTTTCCCAACATTTGTATTCGTAACACACTAAGAATAACCGCTTTCAAAGTTTAAACAAGCAAGCAGTATCATGTATCACCTATAGATAAAGACTATACATTATTCCGTATCTAATCAACAACAATAAACATTACACGATCTCAATATTCGAATAAATCAACAAACCGCTACTACTGAACGCGTTTTACAATAGACATGGAAGACAAATACACGAAATGAAGAAGCTCAAAAAATTTCCTGCAGTTACTTTTTCATAAATGTCTAATATGCCACTGTCTTTGGGCCACCCTGTATTTTCTTTCAACGATTTGGTACAGTACAGAAGTACATACACTCTTCGTTTTCGTTTGTTTAGGAGGAACGAATGAGCCTCTCAATTAGGGTCTTCATTATGTAAATATTTTAATAGGAATCGATTGCGGTGGCGTCCACGTATTTGCAGTTGGTAGGTACCCTGCGGTTTGGGACATTATTGACCATTGAATAGGCGTCGTAATTAGGAGCTCTAAACAATCGCGCCAAATTAGTCAGCATATATATGTATATATGAATATTCGACCAATTTCATCTACATACTTACGTGCTTACATGTACCAGTGAAGTTTTTGTTTTTATTATTGGATCAAAAATTGGAAAATCTGTTTTCTCATTCGCATCGTCTGCTTTTTTTCTTTTTCTTTTTTTTTTTTTTTAACTTGAAGTAGGTTGAGTGAGTAATGTGGAAATCGTGTCGGGAGCGTCTGCTTCTCGACTAGCCCAATAGTTATTCAGGTGAACTTTCGTGCAGGTCCGGACGATAAATATTTTCTTGAAATTAGCGGACTACGTACGTGCTTCGGTTTGGCGTCAGATGGAAGGTGCACTGATGCGAAGTTCTTCAGATGCAATTTCCGGATTCGAAGGTGTACATACAGGGTGGTCCAAATTGGTAATTTGTTTAAGAACAATCCAGTGGCGTATTCAGATTTTTCAATTTAAAGTTTCATTTTTCTAAATGGAAATCATGGTTGGTCCAAACTGTACCCGGTGGGCCAATTTGAGCACTTTTAAAGACAAAGTAAACTTTAAAGAGGAGATAGACAAAAACCGATGCCGGTGTCTGAAGCTCAATTTTTATGACAAGTTCATTGGTGCAAAATGGCGTCTCATTATCTGCCACTGTTTCAGAGATACAGGGTGTTTTTGGAAAACGTACGTTTTCGAAAAACGCCTATAACTTTTTTCCTGGTGAAAATTTTTATTTCTGTAAAAATATTCCCAAAGCTCTTTTCTATGTAGAATTCAACGATGTTAGGCGAATTGTTGTAAAGTGAATAGTTTAGCTGGAAACAACATAAACAGTCATTTTTTAAATGGAACACCCTGTATATTATGACACGTTTTAAGAGTGCTCAAAATTACCTTTCCAAATATATAAATCTTGATATTTTTCTCAAATGATCTTCAAAATACCGCACTTCATAGATTTCGTATTGCTTAATTTCGACAAGTAGGCCGTGGAATCAAAGTACGTACAAAAAATATCGTTAAAATAATAGCAGAATAGTTGCTTCCATTTAATATTTAGGTAAATTTACATTTAGTATCAAATCAGTTTAACAATTAATTAAGAAAAAGACAACATATACCTGCCCTAATAACAATAAGGTAATTACCCCATAGGAGACGTTTGAACTGTCGCTGTCGTCCAGGTTCCTGTGTAAGAGACTTCTCTTTTTAACATTTCTGGCCAAATTTATTTTCTCAGTTGGAGTTAGAAACACAGATTTTAACATTGCAGTTATTTGTAAACCAACTGTACGTTTTTGGGCAATTAATTTAAAATTTTATCTAAATTCGGCCAGAAATATTAAAATCAGATGTTAATGATTGCTGGAAGTTGGATGACAGTTCAAACTTCTCCGATAGGAGAATATCTCATTTTGTTGTTAGTTTAGTGTAAGTATAAGTATTTTGTCTTTTACTAAATTACTTTTTTAAACTGATTTAACGTTAAGAAATTATTATACTAAATGTAAATGTAAATATTAAATAGCAGCAACTATTCTGCTATTATTTTAACGATATTTTTTTGTATGTAGTTTGATTCCACGGCCTACTTGTCGAAATTAAGCTACACGAAATCTATAGAGTGCGGAATTTTGTTGATTATTTAAGAAAAATATCGAGTGATTTATATATTTGGAAAGGTAGTTTTGAGCACTCTTAAAACGTGTCATAATATACAGGGTGTTCCCTTTAAGAAATGACTGTTCATGTTGTTTACAGATAAACTATTCACTTTACAACAATTCACCTAACATCGTTGAATTCTACATAGAAAAAAGCTTTGGGAATATTTTTACAGAAATAAAAAATTTTCACCAGGAAAAAAGTTATAGGCGTTTTTCGAAAACGTACATTTTCCAAAAACGCCCTGTATCTTTGAAACAGTGATACCGGCATCGGTTTTTGTCTATTTCCTCTTTAAAGTTTACTTTTTCTTTAAAAGTGCTCAAATTGGCCCACCGTGTACATAGGTACTTATACCAACAATAATTACGAAAATTTAAAATTCTTTTGAGAAATTCCCTAATCGACCGAATTGTTCCTGAAGATGCATCATGTATAACTTAATTAATCAAGTTCGAAATGAATGTGGATTCTTGCGTGCATTTGTGCAGGTGTGTTGTCTTTGTTTTGGTTTCTCCGTCTTGTGGAACTTGGGAATCTACAAGAACAACTTTATTACCATATCGTCCGCTGACACGGGAAGAGGGAATCTTGGAAGTTACTCCCTTTCAAGTATTTAGACATGCCTCGTGCCGAAAGTAGGGCTATTATAGTTCTCGTGGTCAGCAGTTGTTGGTTCGGGAATCCGTGCTGAGATGTTTATCAACAGCGCATTGCTTTACGGTGAGCGTCCTATCGTGCGAGTCTAGCTACTTTTTCGTTAAAAACTAATTAAATAATTGCGTTAATTAATTGCTAATGGTACGTATGCAGCACTACTTTTATATTACTGCTAAACATGTACCTAAACGCTAAGAAAAATAATTTGGATTAGGTACACACATTTTGCTAGGTAAATTGACAGCTACTATGATACTAGGCTCATGCACAGCATAGGTGGTTACGTAGTTGGCGCGGAGGCCTTGTTTCGCAATGGTAATGGCCCGACAGCTTATGCGTGACGTCATTTAAGGAGGCGGATGTACGGAACCCTTTTAGTCTAGTAGCTAAAGGATTCATCGTGCAATTTTTTTTTTTTTTTGATGGCGGGTTCTTGTAGATGTCGATGAGAAGAATATTTGTACAAGTTTTTAACACTGGCAAATAATTGTTACTTTTATTAATTTAATGTTAAAGTTTCGTAAAATGCGTTTTCGTGCCTTTGGAAGCTTATATATAGCAAGAAAATCTGGGTAAAAAAAGTAGTCTGAGATGATTTATTTTTAGAAAAGACCCCGTGAAACTTGTGTTGTTGTAATATCTACCTGCTCGCGAAATTATAAACGACGGACTTTATCTAGTGGTGGTAATAACTAAGGGTAATATTTGCGTTCCATGTTGGCGTCGTAATTAAAAGAAATTTCTGGCGCGCGTTCTGGCGGAAATTTAAATAAGTATGTATATTAACGACGGACGGGTCTTTAGGGTCGTGGTGGTCCGCGTTCGTTCGTACGTTCGTTGGTTGGTTGCTTGCTTGCAAGCAAACACCGTGACAGTTTTACTTGTACCCCGGAAATTGCTTGGCTAATTGAAAACTGCCAGGAAGATAGAGAGGGAAAAAAAAAAAGGCAAGTGAAGAGCGACGTAACGCGAAAAAAGGCCCGACAGCTGGCCGTCGCGGCGCGTCAGTCGAGAGTAATTAGGCTTTCCGAGTAGTATAATATCTAGTGCGAATAATAATTTAACTTGGACGTACAGGGTGGGCCAGATTGGACACTTTTAAAAAGCAAAGTATACTTTAGAGCGGAGATGGACAAAAACCGATGTTGGTGTTTGATGCTCAATTTTTATGACAAGTTAATTGGTGCAAACCGCGTCTCGTCATCTGCCACCGTTTCAGAGATACAGTGTGTTTTTAGAAAACGTACGTTTTCGAAAAACATCTACAACTTTTTTCGAAAGTAGCATTGACAAATTTTTGAAATTAAAATCTAAACGTTGTGTTTAAACTTTAAAAATAATTACGATTAATTATGCAACGTTTCGGTCGCCAATTTAGGTCATCATCAGTATACATACCTATTTTTTAAATTACCTTTCTTTACGCCGATTCGGATAGACATGTACAGGGTGGGTCAAATTAGACACTTAAAGGAAAAGTCTAATAGACAAAAACCGATGCCGGTGTCTGAAGCTCAATTTTTATGACAAGTTCATTGGTGCAAACCGCGTCTGCGTATCGTTATCTGTCACTGTTTCAAAGATACAGGGCGTTTTTGGAAAATGTACGTTTTCGAAAAACGCCTAAGTATAACTTTTTTCCTGGTGAAATTTTTTTATTTCTGTAAAAATATTCCCAAAGCTTTTTTCTCTGTAGAATTCAACGATGTTAGGTGAATTGTTGTAAAGTGAATAGTTTAGCTGTAAACAGCATGAACAGTCATTTTTTAAATGGAACACCCCGTATATTATGACACGTTTTAAGAGTGCTCAAAACTACCTTTCCAAATATATAAATCACTCGATATTTTTCTTAAATAATCAACAAAATTCCGCACTCTATAGATTTCGTGTAGCTTAATTTCGACAAGTAGGCCGTGGAATCCAACGACGTACAAAAAAAAATATCGTTAAAATAATAGCAGAATAGTTGCTGCTATTTAATATTTAGGTAAATTTACATTTAGTATCAAATCAGTTTAACAATTAATAAAGAAAAAGACAACATATACCTGCCCTAATAACAATGAGGTAATTCCCCCATAGCAGTCGTTTGAACTGTCGTTTAGGCTCCTGTTTAAACGACATTTCTTTTTAATATTTCTGGCCAAATTTATTTGCTCAGTTGGAGTTAGAAACATAGATTTTAACGTTGCAGTGATTTGTAAACCAACTGTAGGTTTTTGGGCAATTAATTTAAAATTTTATCTAAATTCGCCAGAAATATTAAAATCAGATGTTGTTCATGATTGCTGGAAGTTTTGGATGACAGTTCAAACTTCTTCGATAGGAGAATATCTCATTGATGTTAGTTTAGTGAAGTATATTTTGTCTTTTATTAAATTACTTTTTAAAATGACCTAACGTTGAGAAATTGTTATACTAAATGTAAATGTAAATATTAAATAGCAGCAACTATTCTGCTATTTTTTAACGATATTTTTTGTACGTACTTTAATTCCACGGCCTACTTGTCGAAATTAAGCGATACGAAATCTATAAAGTGCTGTATTTTGAAGATTATTTGAGTAAAATATCTAGTGTGTTTTACATTTGGAGAGGTAATTTTGAGCACTCTTAAAATGTGTTATAATATACAGGGTGTTCCGTTTAAAAAATGACTGTTCATGTTGTTTACAGCTAAACTATTCACATTACAACAAATCACCTAACACCGTTGAATTCTACGTAAAAAAGTGCTTTAAGAATGTTTTTACAGAAATAAAAAGTTGTCGTCAGGAAAAACGTTACAGAGGTTTTTCGAAAACGTACATTTTCCAAAAACGCCCTGTATCTTTGAAACAGTGACAGATAACGATACGCAGACGCGGTTTGCACCAATGAACTTGTCATAAAAATTGAGCTTCAGACACCGGCATCGGTTTTTGTCAATCTCCTCTTTAAAGTAGACTCTTCCTTTAAAAGTGTCTAATTTGACCCACCCTGTACATGTCTATCCGAATCGGCGTAAAGAAAGGTAATTTAAAAATAGGTAAGTATGTATACTGATGATGACCTAAATTGGCGGCCGAAACGTTGCATAATTAATCGTAATTATTTTTAAACTTTAAACAAAACGTTTAGATTTTAACCAAAAATTTGTCGATGCAACTTTCGAAACACTAATGCATCAATTGTGGGTAGCTAGATTTCCGCAGTTGTTGTGCTTTGTGCCGGAATTTATACCAACTCAAATAAGCGGTACATTTTAGAGTTACAATTAGTGCATGTTATTTTGTTTGAACAAAAATTGAGTCGAGTCGATAATACCTATAGCATACTGCGAAAGAGGAATTAATTAAAGTAATTCCAAAGCAAATAGACCGAATACTTTACCAAATAAATCTCATTATAAGATTCCGCTGGCGAATACGTCGGCGTTGTACTGTACAACGTTCTGATAGAATTTTCCGCTTACTCTTCACTGCTAGCAATTTTAACTGTTGCGGTTGTACAAATTCGTTTCTTTCTATCAGCGAATTAAAAATATGTACTCGAAATAAATTTTCGGTATTTGTTTGTGACAAACGTTGAATGAGTCAACGAGTTGTCATGTGATCCTGTTTCCTTCAGGAATCAGAGCCAATATTTTTGGTAAGGTCCGGGATGTTAGCACTCCATCCAAAAAATTACCTAAAAAAATATAAAAATATGGATCTGATACGTCACTGAAGTAACGTCAGTAATGAGTTCTATCAATCGGTCGTTGATAAAGATTTTTTGAAATCAATTTTTGATGTTATTTGACGTTTGACAAACTATTTAGTGTGAAATTAAAAAAATTTGATAGCAATCGATACAGTTATTGGTCAGTTAAAATTAATAGAGAACTGAAAAAATACATGTGTTTAAATTTTCAATAATTTGTCTTCGATGTGTATGTGTACCAACGCGATAACGACATCAGTAGTACTTGTGTTGTTGATTTATTTTAATATTGGGTGCATGTTGTATTTGTTATTTTTAGATTAGATAACGAACTATACACAGGTTATGCGGTAGTAGGTGTGGGTTCGTGTAAATGCACACGTCCACGCCTACACCATATAACCTACTCGTAGTACGCTAGTATAAATATAAACAATTCCTCGTCGACCGTTCCTTAATCTCATCTTAACATAATCAGTACATGGTCGCAAGATTAATTAAACACAAAAATACAAGTACTAATGATGTCGTTATCGTGTTGGTACACATACACATTGAAGACATGTACAAGACATTGCTGATGACTGTATCGTGCTGGCAGACAAATAAGTATGAACATATTTTTAATAAAACCTAATAATTTTGCAAAAAAAAAAGTGTACGGATTCAATAGGTCAGAAATTGATCATAATTGGTCAGTTAATCTCATTAATTGGGCAGTGATAGGGAGTTTGCAATGCAATTTGAAAATTTTCAAAGTTCTCAGTACTTTTGGTAACCCATTTAGAGTGATATTAAAAAAAAAAAATAATAATCGATACGGCTGCAAAATTGGATAATTGGCTAGTTAAAATTAATAATGATTGGTCAGGCATATAGAACTTAAAAAAAATAATAAGGAAGACCCTTTTACGACGATACGTGATAGATGAATGTGTCTTGCTGACATCCAAGTCAATAACTATAAACATTTTTAATAAATCCGATTATTTAAAAAGAAAAAGTATGTGGATAAAAGTTAGAAATTGGTCATAGTTGGTGAGTTAAATGATAGGGAATTTGTAAGCGATTTGAAATGTCTGGCATCCCATTTGGAGTGAGATTAAAAAGTTTTAATACAGATATGGTTAAAAAAAAATTAATAATTCATCAGGCCTAAAAAATAAAAAAAGGTCCTTTTACGAAACTTTTGATGAATGTATCATACTCTTAGTCAAATTAGAATGAAAATATTTTTAATATTTAAATATAGACGTTTTTTTAAAAAAATGTGTCCATTAGTTAGAAGTTGATCATAGATGGTCAGTTAGTCCCATTAACTGGTAAGTGGTAGGGACATTGTAAAATCAATTAATAATTATTGGTAATACATAAAAAAAAAGGTACTTACGTATTAACGCCACCGCGGCAAAAATTAAATGGTTAGCAAGTGTGGACAACCTAAACCTAAATTATTGATGAGTAAATATAAAATGTATGTTTACCAATAGAAGGGTTAGACCTCAAGATTTATTTATTGGATTTCACGTACAAAAATGAATACATTCTGTTTATGTATGTAAACACACCCATCCTGAACCGTAACCTATTGCAATACACACGGATGTAATATGACAGTTTTTTTTATTTTAAGACATCTTCATACTGGTTTTGAACTTCAAAAAATACAAAAAGAAAACTGTCGTAATACTTCCATGTGTATTGCAATAGGTTAGGGTAGAGGGTTGGTGTGTTTACATTTACATATCCCTCACCCTTGAGGTCTAACCCTTCTATTGGTAAACATACATTTTATATTTACTCATTAATAATTTAGGTTTAGGTTGTCCACACTTGCTAACCATTAAATTTTTGCCGCGGTGGCGTTAATACGTAAGTAGGTACCAAAAAAAACATTAACTTTGCGACTATAGCTGACCAATTATTAATTTTAGCTGATTGATTATCAGCATCTGATACCTACTGTATCGATTTCAATTAAAATGTTTTAAATTGGGTGGCAAAAGTATAAAGTAACCGTAAATATTTTAAAATGGCTTTTGCAAATTCTCTATCGCTATGACACTAATTGACCAAATATAACCTATTCTCGACCTATCAGATCCACATATCTTGTTAAGAAATCCTTCGTAGAGCTTTTTAGATACATCGTTGTATTTTTAAAATTGTACCAAGTGCAAAAGCATTATTATTTTTTTTGTACCAACTGTGTGATGTTTTTTGATAACAATTACATAATAAGTGATATTAATGGCGGGGAATTTGCCCAGTCGCTTCCAAAATGTGTTTTTCGTGTTTTTTCGTCCCCTGTTTCATATTTCGAACGGAATATATGACGCGATATGTGAGTGAGAATGATGCGTATCGGTGGCACGAGGCCCAAGAAAAATACGGTTTGGGGAAATTTGTGTAACGACACGAACATTCGACTAATGTCTGGCCATAAAGAGGAGCGATTTTTCGTCGTTTGTATCGTGGTATATACGTGTGTATGTGACAAGTACATTTTGACAGAATCCGCCGCGACGCCACGACCCACCCCGTGTATGTGCGATGTATTCGTAGTAGAAAAGGGGAAACGACGTGATAAATTGGATACGATCCCTGATGCTCTTCTGTTTTTCATCGTTTCAATCCAAAACCATTTCGGGAAGAAGTAAATTTAAACTGACTTCATTTTTTTTTTTTTTTGTTTTTATTACTGTAAAGGAATCAAAAATTATGTTTACACATTATAATATTGAAATTGCTAACATTCTACATCATTCTCCGAACAATCTGGAACATTCTAGATTTCTGGAAAATTACATCCCCCTGGTGGGAAATGTGAGGACCAACTTTTTAAAATAATTTTTGGTTTAGAACGTTTCTATTTGTCATAAGAAGAAGAAGTTGGTTCTTAATTTGCTCACCCAGTTACTCTTAACTAGTTTAAGGTGTCCTCTAAGGGTAGGATAAAAATTATGTCACTTATTTCCACTTTTTAAGAGACATCTTTATGGCTCCTGGCGAGCCAGCTACGTAGGTAGGTAGGTACTAACTCGAACTTTCTCCTGTAAATTTGTTCTCGCCTGGGCATGTGACATCGCTAGAGAAATTTTACTCCACGTGTGTCTTAAGGGGTTGTCATGAAACTTCCTTATTACTGCAATTATTTATGAGCACCTATATTATGTACATGCCACATATACATATGTCGTAAGATGTAGTGCGGAATATTGTGGTGATATTTTAAATGAAATAGGTACGATATAGAGTTAATAACTGCAATTATGTCAGGATGTAGATGTTAGCACCTGGTTGGATAGTTTCGCTGTTTTCGGCCACCCTGTATATTCCTCATAATTCCCAAATTGTTACTTACTTAAACAGCCCTTGGAAGGGAATTGTAAGGAAGTAAAATGTTCCAAGAGGTTCTAGAACGTTCTGAAACATTTCAAATCTATCTAGAAGGTTCCAGATTGTGCGATAGTTAGTTGGAATGCTCCATAATGATCTTAAATGTTTTAAAATATTTGAAAGTGTTTTGCAAGATTCCAGTTTGTTCTACAATGTTCCAGATTTTTTGAGAATGTATAAAAATGTTCTGAAATTATTTCAAAATGTTCTGCAATATTCCAGATTGATTTAGAATGTTCCAGATTTTTTGAGAATGATCTAAAATGTTCCAAGAGGTTATTGAACGTTTTACAACATTTCAAAACGATGTATTATATTCCAGATTGTGCGAGAGTTATTGAGGATGTTCGCTAATAATCTCAAATGTTCTTAGACATTTGAAAGGGTTCTGCAAGATTCCAGTTTGTTCTACAACGTTCCAGATTTTTTGAGAATGCATTAAAGTGTTCTGAAATATTTGAAAATGTTCTGCAACATTCCAAATTGATTTAGAACGTTCCAGATTTTTTTGAGAATGATTTAAAATGTTTCAAGAGGTTATAGAACGTTCCACTAATGATCTCAAATGTTCTAAAATATTTGAAAGCGTTCTGTATGATTCCAGATCGATTTACAATGTTCCAATTTTTTTTGAGAATGTTTTAAAATGTTCTGCAACATTCCAGATTGATTTAGAACGTTCGAGATTTTTTTTAAAATGATTTAAAATGCTTCAAGAGGTTATACAAGGTTCCACTAATTATCTCAAATGTTATAAAATATTTGAAAGTGTTCTGTAAAATTCCAGATTGATTTAGAACGTTCCAGAATTTTCGATAATGATTTAAAATGTTCCAAGAGTTTATAGAACGTTCTACATTACTTCAGAATGATCTGGAATATTCCAGATTGTCCTAGAGTTAGTTGGAATGTTCTGTAATGGTATGATATGTTCTAAACTATTTGAAAATGTTTTACAACATTCCAGACTAGTCTTGAATGTTCCAAAATTGGAATACCTAAAATATTTCCAGAGGTTAGAGAACTTTCTACAACATTCCAGAATGACCTGGAATGTTTTAGATTTTTCGAAAATTGTATGGAATGTTCGACAATGTTACACTAAGTTCTAGATTCGTTTCAAAAGATTACAGAATATTATGGAACGTTCTGGGATGTTTCTGAACGTTCTGGAATGACGAGTCTTATTTATATTGAAAAGTTAGCATGTTATATTGTAATGGGCAAATTTTGTTGGGTTTGGACCATGCCCGTACGTCTGTTGGTGTATTTTATCGTGGTTTTTGGTCTCGTTAGTGAAACTAGGACATTAACAGGATTCGGCATGGGGATAAGTGCGATCAATGAATGGGAACAGTGGAATATCAATAACTGCGTTTTAATTAGATCCATCGGTCATCCTTCTGGCTTGCGGAAATGAAACGCAACGCCATGGTAAATAATTGTAATAATTAATGCGTCAGCAGCGCAGCCGGCCGCATCCGGAATAAATGAACGTCGTCAATTATCCCGCGGGAAACGCTGCAGGAGCGTGTCGGGTTGTGTCACGCGAAACTACCCGCCACTGTCACTCATTCGATAAATAGAGACGCGAAAAGAAAACATTTGCTATCAAAATCTATTTATTGACTCTTCTTTTGTTTACTTTCGATGAATACGTCAGAACAAATTGAAAATTCGTGTTTAAATTTTTGACGAAAATCGGGAACACATATTACATTGATTATACCTCAATTATGATCTATTTACGCCACAACGTCAGTTATATACTTTGTTATTCATCAGCTTTTATATTCCTGTATACAATTGCCCTAAATAATTAATTTGCTTTCATTGGGAAATATAAACACAAAAAAAAAAAACAGATGCTTTCCATCTACTACGTACGGTCTATTGTAATTAAAATCAAAACACCATTACAATTCCCAGATTTAATAAACGAACAAGCAAACAATGGAAAAAGGAGATTGATCCAAATCTATTGCAATTATAAAACGCAAAGTCAAAATAATTAATTAACGCCATCAAAAACATTAAAAGGCGAGTCGATTCAATGCCAAATTGAGTAACACAATAAATGTGTTTGTTTCTGATGTCTCTATTTAAAACTTTTACATTTACTCTATTATTTTAGGACCATAGATTTTTATGTACCTAATCCATAATTATTTGTCTATTTTTTTTCAAAATTTTAGGCTCAGTAGTTTCAAAGATAAGGACGAAATGGTCAATTTTTATTCTTTTCCTTAAACAACTTAAAACCATTTATTTGAAAATATATTTAAAACCCTCAAAACATTTGATATCTGTCACAAGGTAATTTTTAGTTTTCTGATTTGATGGGTGGGAGAAGCATATCTATGGAAGTGGCAGCGGTAGTTCCGTTACGCTTACATCCGTTACGTTCACGCGAACACGGTTGGTATCTTGTAGGAAGTAGGGTAATGTGAGGGGGTGTGGAGAGGCGATGAGATACTTAATTAAAAGTCAAATGACTAGATAGGTGGTGAGTGGTAGTAGTAAAAGGGAGTTGAGGAGGATATTATGGCGGTGGATTATAGCGAAGAATTAACTGAAACTGCACGCTGATGATTATTCTAGTAATCCACGGCTGGCTGAGATTACAAACCGCAATGTCGAGAGATTGAAAACGCAGCAGGCTGCGACGATGCGACGACGATATGCTGACGATGAGCCATTCTATTCAGTGATACAAAAACTGGGGTTCTAATTGGGACTTTTTATGTATGTGGATGGCTTGTAAAAAATTAAACTAATTATGTAATTATTTGTTAATGTTAAGCCAAGTTTCGACCGTCGTCTATAGATAATTATTGTAATCATCGTCGAGGTTGTGCAATTAAATTTTTAGTTTTAAATTTGGAATGTTGCTTATACTTTTCCTCGTTTTTATGTCCAATCTTGCTCATTAGTACAAATGGGAATAATTAGATATATGTTTAACTGTGCAGGTTTTGTCCAATTTTCGACCATATTTCTATTTTTTCAAAGAAAAATATGAACGCTTTTTTTATGGATTTTTAAAAACATAATTTTTAATTTTTTTCTCTTTTACATTACAGGGCCGTACGCTAATTAAGATATCACGTTAATTAGTGGGAGGAAAAGCAGAGTAAGTAAAAAATAAATTTTTCGTAGTGACACGTAATTTTTGATGTACAGAATTTTAAAAATTTGACGAATTATAGAAAACAACAACAAAGTAAAAGTTTTAAATTTTTATAATTCGTATAAAGATATCAGAAATTTTTATCTTTACTTATATTTTCGTTTCAAATTAGTAGATTATTGTCTTGAGAAAACCTCAATTCTTAAAGGTACATTAAACCGTTATTATACGATTGTAATTTGTTGTAAAGGTGCTGATTCTTAACGAAGAATTAGGGAAGAAAGGTGGAAACAATTGGAACTCTACGAGCAACAAAAATTTACCTGATGGATTTTCTACACACAAAGGGTAAGAGTACTTTCGAAATAATTTATCTACTTAATTAGATGCTGCTCCTCTTTTACTGTAGTCGTAGTCAGTACCACTTTAGATTTCTACAAATCTCAATTGTTATTTTTTTCGTTATTACTAAATTAATTGCATGATTTGACTATTGTTTTTTTTTTTTTAAATTAATGTATCAATATTTCTTCAGGATTGTAACACAAGGTTCATGAAAATTGATGGTGGCAGAAGTCGACATTTGGTTCCAGAATGTAGCAATGCACTTTTAACTAAAGGAAACACAGGCAATAAAGGTAAGAAAGTGACAAACTTTTAACTTTATGCGACACAAAGTAAAACAGTAATTAACCGATAAATTGATTAATTTTTTTTTTTTTAAATTCAACAATTATTTATGTAAAAAATAATTGATTGTAATTAATTTAATAATAATATTCTTTATTAAAATTGAATATTTTTTAATGTAACAAATAATTTTATAGGAACGTTTTTACCCCACGAATGGAAGCGTGAAAGTGCCTTCACTTCGCCGGAAACAGGAATCTGTTGCAAGTCTGGAGGAAGGACTTAAGGCAGTGAATGAGTAAGTGACAACATCAATTAAATACAATAATAATAATTATGTTGAACATCAATTAAAGCTAATTAGAATTTGATTCAAGTTTAATTAATTACAGATAATTAGTCATTGCATTTACTAATCTTAGTGTTTGTTTGTTAAGAAGGGGAATAGAACAAAGGAAGTCGATTTGTAAACTTAATTACAGCTTTTTAATTTTCGCAATTGAAAGGGGAATGTAACTAATTGATAATTGTTAATTTTAACACTTTTTTCGTTAAAAAATTCTGATTCAGTCTTTTTATTTTAGGAAGTAGAGATAGAATTATTGCAAAAGTAATTTTTTTGATTACCTAACCCCTTTGTCGTTGCCGTTTTAGATTGTTGCAATTATTTTGCATTTAATTGTATTGTTAATTTGTTTTTTGTCCATTATAACAAACTAATCGACCATGGAACTGGAACAACTAAGTGAGGAGAACATCAACACATGGTCCATAATCGTGTTGTCTTTTCTGGATTTTCTTTGCTGTTTATTTCTTCATTTTAGATCGTCATGCAGTTAATTAAGGTGAGAATAAATCACATAATTAATACATTTGATATACATAGAAGCAAAATCTATTATTAATCAATTGTTACTGTATTTGTTTCAGATCTACGTTATGGAAGACTGAGAAGATCCATAGTTAGAACGTTCTACTGTTCTTCCTGTCATGCTTTGCATTTACCCTACGTCTTCTGCACTTTCCAACGTTTCGTAATCGTGCTTGATCCTTCGCAGCCAGGAGGAAGAAGGGCGGATCTCACCAAACGACTTCGCCTTTGCTTAGGTATTTAGTTGTTCTTTTTAAAGTGCCTTAAACACTTTTCTTACGCGGTTTACTCCTGTCGCTCGCTTCCTTTTAGGACTTAAGGAGAGCCTATGTTATAAGGGTAGAGTAGGCTCTTCCGGCATGCCCTACCGCTATTGTAATTACTCTTATTTAATTAGTACTTTAGCTAAATTAGCATATTACGGGCATCATAGGAATAATTTATGAAGAAATTGCTTTTCTTTTGCATTTATTTGTTTGTTTTTTGTTATTTTTAGTAGGTTATATGCCTTTATTTTGCAGTTTTCTATATTTAATTTTTGAAAAAATTGTTTAAACAAATTAAAATTTAATAATTAACACTCGTTTAGGTGGATAGGGTGGCTATAACAAAGAAGTGTTGAGGCCACAAGGGAAATAGGGGTTTATTGTATTAATATTACATCTTGTAAATAATTTAATGTATGTATTAATTGTAAAATGTTTATTATATTGTAAATAAAAATTGTATTAAAAATGTTTAAGCAAATATACGAATAAATATTAGAAATCGTTTCCTTTTTCTCCTAACACAAAAACAAGTAAATTTAATAAAATAGTACGTTAAATATTAACTTATGCTCTCCTGATACAAAGGGCGGAAATTTAGTAATTTTTTGATTGTCAAATTATTTGCTGATCAGACCTCGTATTTTTCGGAAAATTTAAAAATTTTGATATTTTGTACCAGGAGAGCATAAGTTGCTTGGGAAATTTGTCAAATTATTTTCTGATCAGACCTCGTATAAAATCCATTTATGCTCTCCTAATACAAATTTCGAAATTTTTGAACTTTCGAAAAATACGAGGTCCGACCAACAAATAATTTGACAAATTTCCCAAGCAACTTATGCTCTCCTGGTACAAAATATCAAAATTTTTAAATTTTCCGAAAAATACGAGGTCTGATCAGCAAATAATTTGACAAATAAAATCTCAATAAATACGAGGTCCGATCAAAAAATAATTTGACAAATTTCCCAAGCAACTTATGCTCTCCTGGTACAAAATATCGAAATTTTTAAATTTTCCGAAAAATACGAGGTCTGATCAGCAAATAATTTGATAAATAAAATCTCAATAAATACGAGGTCCGATCAAAAGATAATTTGACAAATTTCCCAAGCAACTTATGCTCTCCTGGTACAAAATCCGGAATTTTTAAATTTTACGGTTCAACAAATAATTTGTCAACGAAAATATCGAATTTTGTTAGGGGGTTGAATAAAAAAGATGTTTTTATTATTAGTGTATTATGATGTAGTTGTACAAAATGTAATAGATTATTTTACATTATAATAAAGTTGATATTACATTAAAATATCTCAACTCAGGGGAAGAAGGGATGTTTTATTATGGTCATTGATTAACCAACTTCTCGTGTTCCGGTTTTTTTCTGAAATTAAAAAGAAAAATATGAATTAATAGGATGGTACAAAAGATTAAGATGACTTAAAAGTAAATCTTAGTAAAAACATTTCATTTTTGTATTTTAATTTTTCTATACAGGATGTCCCACCGGGAACTGCGTTGATCGATTAGTGAGAAGTTAGTGACAGGAAAATTCTACAAAAAATAGAGTAGACTTAGTTCAATGTGCCCCATTCAGATAAAATATTTTCAATGTCGCAGCACTTCCGGTTATATCGGAACAGGACACCAACTTCCTTCTTTTAAATGGAACTACATGTTTTTCTTATTATTTTCAGATTGTGAGTATTATTCAAAGAACTTTTTTAAGGAAACACCATACCATAAAAATCAATGGTTATTGAGATATTTTGGTCTTTGTTAAAAAATTGCCATTTTTATTCCACTCCATAAAAATTGAAAACGCATTTTGTTTACTAATTTATCAATTCATCTTTGTACAAGTTATAAAGCTTAGTTCGTTCTTTCGACTCAATGCCAGTTTGCCAGTCTTCAGCATATAGGGTGTTTTAATTTAATTTTTGAAAATGGCAAACTTCAACATGGCATAAGTTTATTTTTTTTAATGAAATAGGTAACCTATTTTTTATTAAATAAACGAATTCAGCATCAAATTCTACGCCAATTATTATAACTTTTTACCTATGCTACTTAGTTTTTGAGATATTATTATTTTACGAAATTGTTGCACTGCATTTATACGAGGCAAATTTAAACGATAAACAGAAATACACAAATGTAGTGCCTTGAACATAAATCTCTTCAATTTATTCTTCTAGGAGACGCATACTTAAAACATTCTGCGTAATTTTGAAAATGATTATCTCTAAAATTTATCGTTAAATCGACAAATTAATTCGCCAAAAAATTGTTAAAATAATTTTATGCAGATTCCTTAATATCTCCAAAACTAAGTAGGATAAGTGAAAAGTTATGTTATACTAATCGCCGTAGAATTTGATGCTGAATTGGTTTATTTAATAAAAAAATAGGTCATTTCATTAAAAAAAAAAAAATGAACTTACCTATGCGATGTTGAAATTTGCCTTTTTCAAAAACTAAATTAAAACACCCTGTATGCTGTAGTCTAGCAAACTGGTACTGAGCCGGAAGAACAAACCTTGCTTTATAATTTGCACAAAAATGAATTCATAAATAAATAAACAAAATGCGTTTTTAATTTTTAAAGAGTGGAATGAAAATGGCAATTTTTTAACAAAAACCAAAATATCTCAATAACCATTGATTTTTATGGTATGGCGTTTTTTATAAAACGTTCTTTGAATAACACTCACAATCTGAAAATAATAAGTAAAACATGTAGTGCTATTTAAAATAAGAAAGTTTGAGTCCGTTTCCGGTATAACCGGAAGTGCTGCGACATTGAAAATATTTTAGATGAGTAGGACACATTGAACTAAGTCTATCCTATTTTTTATAGAATTTTCCAGTCATTAACTTCTCAGTAATCGATCGACGCAGTTCCCGGTGTGGCACCCTGTGTGAGATACAAAAGAAACAAATGGCACGGTTTTGGAGTCGTTGAAATTTTCATGTTTTTACAATAAGGCCAATGTTCATATTTTGGTTGTTTGTTATATAGCGGCCCCAGTAAATGTTAAAAATTATGCAACTTCGAGTTTTGTTTTTAGCAGAAAACGCAGTTGACTATGACATTTGTTTCGTTTTTCAAAAACATTATCTATAACATGTGGTCGCTTTTGTTGCGCAATAATTATTTCTAGATTTTAAAGTGTTTAATATTAATTTACGTATTCATAATTACAGCCTATTTCTTCTTAAAGTCGAAATGTTATTGAAAATTACTAGAAATACGACATGTTAGAAAGCTCTACTCATAACAATATTATCTTCACCTGAAGAAGCTATAGTATAGCGAAACATTAATGTAGTGATACAAATAAATAATTCTTGAAACTTACACCAGTTTTTTTTTTTTGTGTTTTAATTTCATTAACAACAATTGTAATTGAATTGACGAAGCTTTCACAATTGTAATGTAGCTTGCTTCGCAAACATGCTTCGGTTGCGACCTAGGAAGATAACGACGTTATAAGTACATTTATTTTTACAAGAATAAAAGAACTACTAACAAGAATAATTTATGTGGTAACAGCTACCCTCATCTTGCTATCGACGTTCGAGACGGTTTGACTTTAGTATTTGGTGTTCTAGCTGGTAAAAATAAATTTATAAGATTATCTTGTTCCTGGATAAAAATCGAAGCATGTTACTTTTGTTGCTTTTTTTTTTAAATGTTTTCAACGCAAAGAAGTGCCTGAAGAACGTTAAAGCAGTCAACCAAGATATGAACATGTTGCCGAAACCTCGAGAATTTTAATTTTGTTTATAATTCAAAAAATGAAGAAGACAGCAATTTTTTGAAATCACTTGGTCTTAAAAAAAAAAAGAGATATTTCCTTGAATCTCTTACAGTTACCGATTTGTCCCACACAAACGATTCAAAATTTAAATTGCAAAATAAGAATGCCATGTTAGTTACTTAAGGATCATTTTTCTGTTATCCTAATAACTACTGAAAATGCTACAAAGACCTTCTTTCATGCATTGGTTGTAAAACTATAGATGCTATTTTAATAAAAATGTAAAATTATTTTATTTTCACAAATATTTCACACAACGAATGAACAGAATCTCGAAGTTGACCCTTTGGCTGTTCCGTTAAAAGCTACTTACGATTATAGGCCGAAGCGTGTGTAATTTTATTGCAGCAATGTGGTACCGTACCGCAACAAAGTTTAATAGGAAATTGCTAGGGCCACAGCGGCCTCTTCGTTTCTGTTATTATCCCCGTAAGTTATTACTTTATCTCCCTTTTCGTTACGAATTTGTCTCCGACAACAAAGTTTGCCGCGAGTAATTTTCACTCTATGCGATTGTACTGTTTTGGAAAAGATTACAATTTAGGTGTAGCAGCACTGAATTTAATTAAAAAAAAAAACAGTGTCATTTCTTAAATAATCTAATATATATAGGGTTTTTCAAGTAATCCGTTCGTTAAAAGTTTTTAAACTTATAATACCAGTAGAATTTTGAAAATATGACAGATAACTTAATAACTCAAGCTCTATCTAATTAAAATATTTGTAGTCGTCTGTCAGTTCCGGTTATACCGGAAGTCGACACCAACTTTGTTATTTTAAATAGAATGGTATATTTTTTATGACGAATTCAAACAAAACGTAATATTCTAAGGTAAGTTTGATAACTAACTTGTACACCTACGATGAGCGGTTTCCGAGATAATTCAATTTATATTTAAAAAAATCGCTACCGCAACTCAAATTATAAAAAATTATAAGTTACACAAAATATGACTTAGAGTGTTGAAATTTTTACTAGTGATAGCCGAATCTCAGAGTGAACGCCTTGACAAAATTGAACTTAATAATTAAATTGTAAAGTTAAAAAATTTCAAACACGAATAACTTCGTTTGTTGAAATGGCACCTGCCATATTTAATTTTTCAATAGATTCATTTTTTTATCCTCTTTTGATCCATATGGATACTTCCTATTGTTTTATTTGAAAATTTTAAAGTAATTTTTAATGTTTAAAATAGGTAATTTCATTAATTTTGGCATAATAAAAGTGTGCTTTTGACAAAATTGACAACTAACGACAATGAAAGCAAAATCACAATAAAACTTTTTTTTTTCGATTAATTTATGTTACGGAGATGTTCGAGAAAAACATTTTTGTGATTAATACATACTATAATGGGAGTTTTCGTTTTTGGTGATATTTGTAATATAAAATAATCGAAAAGCAATTTTTGGCTTGATTTTGCAACGATTGCCGATAGTTTTCAATTGTCCAAGGCACATCTTTTTATGCGAAAAATATTAAAAATAGCTATTTTAAGTAAAAATTCAAAATTACTGTTTAAAAAAAAAAAAAAACAATAGGAAGTATTTATATGGATCGAAAGAGGACAAAAAATATAATCGAATGCAAAAATAAAATATAGTAGGTGCCATTTGAAAAAACGAAGTTATTCGTGTTTGAAGTTTTTAAACTTTACAATTTTTTTTGAACGCCCTGTATAAATTATTGATTTCAATTTTGTCAAGGCGTTAGCTCTGAGATTCAGCTATCACTAGTAAAAATTTCAACACTCTAAGTCATATGTTATGATTTTTTATAGTTTGGGTTGCGGTAGCGATTTTTTTTTATATAAATTAAATATCTAAGAAACCGCTCATCGTAGGTGTACAAGTTGGTTATAAAACTCACCTTAAAATTGTACGTTTTATTCGAATTCTGCGTAAAAAATATACCATTACATTTAAAATAACAAAGTTGGTGTCGATTTCCGGTATAACCGAAAGTGACAACGACTACAAATATTTTAATTAGATAGAGCTTCAGTTACTTGCTACATTTTCAAAATTCTACTGGTATTGATGTTTAAAAACTTTTAATGAACGGGTTACGTGAAATACCCCGTATAGATACTAGAGAGAGAGAGAGCAATCTTCTTTTAACTTTATCATAAGTAAGATAAGACCGATTTAGATTTGTTTTGCTTCCCACCAGCATCCTAATTAACAATGGTTCAAAATGCTAATAGCGGACCAGTAATTTTCTAGCGAAAGCAGTGTCAAAGTTAATGCCTGCATCGTGGTAGCTTCCGTTCCGTTCCGTTCCGTTCAGCGTTCCCCTAAACCTGAAGAGGACGCACGTTACGTTCCCAACACTTGCGAAACTTTTGCAACGATCATGCACTGATGCAGATCTCGTTTTACAAAAAACCATCTACCGCTTCGACGTTAATTAAACTTTGCAATTATTATTTTACTCTACCAGTATCGTAATTGTGTACCTACCTACCTACCTACCTACCTACCTACCTACCTACCTACCTACCTACCTACCTACCTACCTACCTATATTTTCTGGCGGATAGAAACTGCTCTGATGACAGCCGAGCGCTTTGAATAGTTGTGAGTTATACATTTACATATAAGTACTCAACGTTTCAGTTTACCTTGTCGACAAGTACCTACGTAGGTATAACAATAAAGTTGTCGCGTTATCACCGGGGCGTTAAAAAATTTCCCCGTAACCCACACCCCGTAAGTGCACGTGTAAAAGATGTAACTGATTTTACTGGTGTCGTAAATGTGCGAGATTTTAAAACTTGAACCGAATAACTTTACAACTTTTAGTACTACTTTAAACCAGCTATTTGACACGGTAAAATAAAAATGCGTCCATAACGTCACGTTTTAAATTAAACTAATCAGCTTTGAGTACATTTTCAGCAGAAATGATCATAAAACAGAATAAATATATTCGAAACAAGTATGTATTTAGAATTTTTTAACTTTATGTTTCCATCAGTGGGAATTATGTAGTAATGATTTACTAACGGATACTTTCAATGTATCAACAATTGCAGTCTTTAAAAATAAATAATATGCGAACTTTACCTGGTTTAACTGCTGGACTCTTCGAATTCAACAACTCAACAGCAAAGCAGAAGCAGGAAGGCCAGAGGATAGTTTTACCAGTGACTTGTTCCTTCGGTAGAAGCACAATAAAAAATAATGTGTTGCCATTCAGTACTTAAACTGTAAAAGGAAAAATAAAACAAATAATTAAACTTAATAAGTTTTAAAGCTAATTAAAAACGCATGTGTGATACGTAATCGACAAATTGTTGTCAATTAAAAAACCTGCAAATTGGTTTTTCAGAAATTTAATTGGCGATTTTTGACCGATTAAAGTCGAAAAAAAAACTATAATAAAATTCTCGCCCACGCAGTTTTTTCCGAGCTAGTTTTCGAAATATAAAAAACAAACAAAAAATTGTTATTTTTTTACAGGTTTTGACAATTGAACCCGGACACCTGTTTATGTTTTTATGGTCTATCAATTATTTTAGTCTTAAATTTTAGATTACATTTCGTGGGGTATTCAAAATAACAATAAAAATAAATTACGATCACTTACATAAGTAAAAGGTTACATTTTGTAATAATAAAAGCTTACCTTGTAATATTTACATTTGTCCATCGAACAGCATGAAATAGAACTGCGTAGAGAAGTTAAAAAATATATTCACTCCTATATTTATCACAAGAAGTGTTAAAACATATAACGCGCATGATAATTCTTTACTACTTATTGACGAACAGCAATTAACTGTCGTAAGAAAGTAAAATATACAAACAAAAAACAAATTATTAGTAACTGTCAAACTGTTACCAACCTAAAACTTTCATGATGAGAAACTTCAAAATACTAAAAGTTACTACAGTATGCCCGCGAAATTTGAATTGCAATTAATAATCACCTATCAATGATTTAAACCAAAGTAAAATCGTCTAAGCTATTTTAAGCAAAATAATAATATTATAATTAAAACTATCAATAGTTAAAACACGACGAACGGGAATTAATTGCCATTTGACTAATCAACAATAATATTTTATAACTGTCCAAACCCTTCAAAGCTGCTCTTAGATTAAACAACAATAATTAGGTAATTGTTCACTTTTGCAATTCCGACAATTAAAAATTCAAGGTGGGAAACCTAAGTTAACAAAAAGTAACTACAAAACTACCGCGAAAATTTGTTAACAATGAATTACAATTAATTTAAAAATAAACAAAGAAGCTTCTTCAGCTACTAACTTACTCTTGTTAAAAAGAATACTTAATAATTTAAATTACCGATTATTCACGCGTTAATTTTCTGTAATTTGTTTATAAAATTATTAGGTTATAAATACCTGTTAGAGTAAATTACGATGAATTCAATTTTGAATGAGCAATCGTTTTATTGTCACACACGCCACAAACGATAATTAGTACCCGTTTGATTCAGTAATAATTGATTATTGAAATTGTTACACTCGAAATGCAGCTCTTTTTTCCAAATCTAAAATGTCCAGTCCAAACACTGGCAACAACGTCAACGTCAACCAATATATTATCAAACCATTACCAACTTAAAACTTTCAGGAAGTGTAAATTTTAGATAACAAAAATGCCTAACATTTGAATGTTTTAAATTGCCGCTCACTTTAAAACAAACAAATTACATACAATAGTTACCTTAAAAATTAATATTTTTTTTTCTGTTTTTCTGTGCCATTCCTGGTTAAATGAGATATAATAGAGGAAGATGCGGGAGTAATGAGGGGTAGAGGGAAATAGTAAATAGTTTAACAAGTACAATTTTGTAGAACAAAAATTCAGTACCTAGGAGTTATTTTTGATACCGAACAAGATAAATTTTTTTTGTCTTTCGGAACACAACCCGTTTTTCCGTTAATAGTTTTCACACATTCATTCGCCAGCTCGCTTAAAGTGTAATAGTTTAGAGCCTTTAAGTGGATAACGAAACCCAGCGACGAATTTGCGGCCACGATAAATTTGCTCACTTTTCAGCGGTGCTACTAACGAAGTTAAAGCGAAAAGCGTAAATTCCATCGGTTTAATTAAAGATGATTACGAACGTTTGTCACTCTTTCAGAGTGAGTACGGTTACCATAATATCGATCCCATCACTATCATCTTACGTTTTATGCTACCTATCGTAATTATCATAAGATTAACGAAATGAGATAATTTCTACTATCATATTTCACATGGGCACCACTGTAGCTTATTCGAATTTCTATACAGTGGTGCTCATAATAAATTGGCTCTGTACAAGTCCTAACCTAAGATATTAAGTGAGAAAATTGTTAATTGAAAAGGTGACACGTATTTTATTACTTATAAAAATATAAATTACTTATTCGAAAAACTGATATTAACCTTTAAAAAAATAAAATGGAAAAGATATTATTTGAGGGAAAGTATGACATTTAGAGCTTTAGATTTTATTTCAACAATTGAAAACGTAAAAATTCAATTGTCGAAACAAAAGAAACAGCTTGCAGTTTGCAATTTTCGTGGAGGAAAATGCGCAACAATTTTACTGGCGATATAAGCCCCTAATTTTGTCTCGTCTTACGGATCGATTTCAAACACGGTTTGGAGATGATTTCAATTTCAGTCGCTCTCTCCGTATTCGTGTCATCGTTCTAGTCGACGCGACGCAACGGCGATATTCCAGTTTACCCGAACGAAAATGAGGAAAAGGAACGGGAACGGTGCCATACGAACGCTGAACGTAAGACATTCTTCCTTCAATTGGTTTAAGAAGATATGTAGGGGATTGAAATTAATAAACGAAGAAATTGGCTTACAAAAATTGAACAGGGTGACCCGTTTTAAATGAACCAATTAAATAACTCATAGGGGAAGCCCTTATTCGAAAAAAAAGGTAGAAATAAAAGTCTAACAAATTTATGGGGTTAATAGAACTATGACGTTAAATTTCAAGGTTGAGACTTTTTTTTAATGGAAACATTAATTTCTGATTCCGAATTCTAAATGCGCATAAAATATTCTAAATTATATTTCTTAATAGAAATCGAAGGTAAACTTAAGGTTATCATTTAAAATGAACAATTCCAAGAGAAGGCTTAAATTGAGGAAAGTGTAGAAATAAAAGTTGCATAAGTTTTAGGAGTAAATCGAATGACGACCTTGAGTCCTATTTCAAGGTTAATTGAAAAAGTTAGAATTAAAAGTTGCTTAACTTTCGGAGAGAAATTTATTTGTGACTTTAAATTTCAAGGATATTTCAAGGTCAAGACATTTGTTTTAAATAAAGACACCTATTTACGACTCGATTCTAAAAACGCATAAATTTCACATTTGACTACAAGATTCGATGATAAGGATCAAAGGTCGAAATCAGGACAACATTAACTCCCTAGGGAAAGTCTAAATTGAATAAATCTAGAAATAAATGTATTATTTTTGGGGGAAAATAGCATCATGACCTTGAATGAAAATTTAAAGTCAAATTACAAGGGTATTTTAAAGTGAGGTAGATTTTTTGAATAAAAACACGTACATTTGACTTGAATTTTAATGGTGCCTAAATTCTACATTTGACGACATCAGTTTATTCTAAGGATCAAAGGTCAGTTTGAGAGCATCACTTTTAATAAACCATTTAATTAATTCCCGGGAGATGGCTTAAATCAAGAAATATGTAGAAATGAAAACTTCATAACATTTAAGGGGAAATCTAATCATGACCTTGAATAAGACATGGAAGTCAAATTGCGTATTTTTGAATATGGATTCTAAATGTGCGTAAAGTTATGCGTTCGGTCGTTGTCACTTTATGATCAGGATCAAAGGCCAATTAAAGGTCATCACTTTAAATAGACCATTTAATTAATTTTCAGGTGATGGTTTTAATAAAAAAATATGGAGAAATAAAAATACCGTAACAAGGGATAGTCAAATCATGACCTTAAAGGTCAAATTTCAAGGTTATTTTAAGGTCAGGACGGATTTTCAATGGAAATGATTATTTTTGATTCCCGATTCCAAATGTGCGTAAAATTATATGTTTAGTCGTTATCATTCTACAATTGGGATCAAAGGTCAATTGAAGGTCATGTGTAGATGGAGATAATGAAAAGGTACGTCTAAATACAGAATTTTATGCGTATTTAGAATCCAGAGTAGAAAAATAGGAATTTCCATTTAAGAAACCCGACTTGACATTGACATTTGACCTCAAATTCTATTTTACCCTGACAAATAAGCATTTTACTCGTTATAGACTTTCCCCAAGGATTTGTTTGTGATCCATTTAAAATGGGTTACCCAGTATATCGGATCAATTTACATCGAATTATCTAGAAAGTTATAGAATACGTAGAAACATTCTAGAATGTTTTCAAATGTTCCAGATTGTTCATCTGGAATGTTTCAAAATATTTGAAACTCATTGGAAACTAGTTGGGTTATTCGAAAATGATCTAGAAAGTTCGAGATTTTTCGTGTATGATTTAAAAAGAAAGATTAGGTAATGTTCTAGAACGTTCCAGATCAAATACAGAAAAGTAGATCATTGCAGTTAGTTCATTACAAGTATTTTTTTTGTTCCGTTTGAATTTATGACAAATCCTCTCATTGAATCCTTAAAAAAAATTCTAAAAGAAAAAGCGCTTTCGTTGTTTTGTTACATGGTGGGGTAGGTAGGTGTTATTGTGAAGATAATTAACCCATTGCCGCCGGCAGAAGACAACAAGAAAGAAAAAAGGAAAAACAAAAGTTATGCATGCAAGCAAGTTCTACATAAAATAGATAGGCACGTGTCTCGAGTTTTCAGGATGCCTTCTTCATGACGTTAAATACACATACGGGCGTGTGTGTATATTAAAATTGATGACAAGGGCGAGAGTGCTTGGAGGATGCGGTGGGATTTTTTTAGTAGGTAGATAACAAAAAAACAGGAGGACTTTGCTGAGAGGAACTTTTTCCTGTATCTCTCTGTTCTTTGCTGTCAGTCCTCCTGAAAAAAATCCATTTCTATGGCAGGCACTCGTAAAAATTTTGGTGGCAGAGTTTGAGTTAGAAGCACAATAAATATTCTATTGCAATCAGATTTCCCGCTTATTTGAAAATTAATTGAAATGGCACGTTACGCAGAGCAACACGTTTCCGGTTCACGTATTCCGAAAGGATCTCTCTAATAGTGAAAAGATCACAAACGCGTTGGCGTAAAATTCTGTAATGAGAGAATTGCTTTTGACATGAATCTACTGACGCACACCCACGTGGAAAAATATATACATATATGTACATAGGTACCTACGCTTTTGCAGCCAACTGCGACTGTTAAAAGTTAAAATAAACTTTGTCGACAAATTCTGCCGCAAGAGGAACACATCTCCGTGTTCCAGTGGCGGTGCGTGATTCTAATATTACCTCATTCGTTGAAAAATGGACTTTCAACAATTTTTTCCAACGGCACCCTTATTCTTTGAAATGCACCATAATTTTTTCAAATTGTTGAATTAATAATTAATGCCGTAGAAAAAATAATTTACGCAAGCACGTAACTGGCGAATACTGCTGCCCAGTCGCCAGTTGCATTCGAGGCAGCGGATTAGTACGTCGTAACGCTGTGCACTGGCGCACCTTATGACGGACGTACCGCCACTGCTGTGTTCCTTGCTTTTTTTTGCATATTCTCAAACACGAATAGGAACGTAGGTACATATACGCAGATATATTTGCGATGCTAAAAATCTCTAATTTAGCTTTCGAACTTTCAAGTTACACACGAAGAACCTTTTTTTTATTAAAGGAATCCGTATCTCTCCACTCCATTCGCAAAGAGCACGTGTAGATGGATTCGTATTTATACATACATATGTGTATGTCGTAAATACGACGAACACTCGTGTATCTCGCGCAATAAATCTCGAAATTCCTAGCCCGCTAACGGATTTAATCCATGCAAGGACCTAGTTACCGTGAAGCAGCAGCGAGAGACGTTGGAGTGCAAATAATTAATTAATTCACCTATGTTTCTCTCCTTTTACCCACTGCTGCCGCGCTTCTAGCACTTACCCCTCATAAATTTTTAACAGCACTTCAACAAAACGATACAAGAAATCGAAAAAAGAACAACCTATACCGAGGGTTTCGTTGGTTGCTCCAAACAATTAAATTATATGTTTCAAAAGCAACTCACATTTATGATATGGATGGGGTTATGGGGTAGATTTCGTTAAAGTAACGGAAATGAGAGAAGAGCTTGCTACCAATCTATTTGTTATACTAGAATTTCATTATTTCCTGTTACCCACATTTGGCGATTGAGTGCCTGAGATAGGAGAAAGGGGGAAAAAGGGACAGAGAAAGATTAAGAAGACACAGCTGCCAAATGTTCCTCCTGATAATTTTCGTTTTATACACCCACCACACATTGAAATATAGAAATCACTTTCCTTCTGGTGAGAATAGTTTCACCTGCTCTTAAGAAATTGACTACCTCAACGGAAATTAAGGAAACTGAGAGAACGGGAGATAAGAGGAGAGCCAAAGATTAAAAAGAGATAGCTGTCAAACGTTTATTCTGCCAACTTTCGTCTAGAACATCCATGACACAATGTCATGCAGAAATAATCATTTATTTCCTGCTGAGAATAGCTTTGTTCATCTAATACTCTCAAGAAATTGACGACCACGATGGGAACTAAGGAAGCTGGTCCCCATAGAAGAGAATGGGAGAAAGGGTAACGAGAAAGGGAGAGACTAAGAAGACACAGCCATCAAACGTTTCGTCTCACACATCCATGCTGGAGCAAGCATCCGCACCTCAACCGGTTCTTCTCAGAACCAATACTACTGCACGCACCTTATACATAGCTTTGTTCATCTACTTTCAAGGAATTGACGACCACGATGGAAATTAAGGAAACTGATCCCGTCTTCTTCCCTGTAAGTATTTGATGTAACTAATATTGCACCCTGTATACTTTAGGCACGTTTTGGTACTTTTTTATTGATTTAATACTATTGAGAGCTACTGATGGTTGGAAACGTGGGGCATTATGGTTTCTGTTAATCAGCATCTGCATTTTAACCGATCTCTAGTAGACCGGGGCAAAGCTCGCACCGGCAGCTTATCGGATGAACTGTTTGATTAACTGGAATTGCCTAATTGCATTTCTACAATCCTGCACTTTAACGACAGAGAGATGGATGGTGAATACCCTTCTCTCCAACCGATCATTCCACTCTGGCCAAACTTCATCAGTATCAAATGGATATTCAACGTAGTTTCTGTTCATTTACTTGAGTTCCACTGACTTGAAAAACAGCTACTTAAATACCTAGTAAAATTGCAATTTGTGACGTCAAAAAAATGGGTACAGTAACGAGTAGATCTATCTTTTTACATTTATTGACAATCGACAATGTTATGTACAGATAAAACAACGTCTCCTTTATAATAATCCGAATAGTATGTACAAAATAATTAGGTAAAAACACTATATAAATTTTAAAGGTACCCTGATGGCCTCGTCGATAAAATTAAGCCATGTTGAACGAAGAAAATTTATTCGTTTGTCAATAATACAATTAGGTATTATAGTGGATATGGTCCAATTGGAGAAAGTCAATATTTCGATGTTCTCCTTAATCGATTCAATAGTATAGTACCCAGTTCGTTTTTCGATCGCCTTACGCATATCACGTAATAACAACGAACGTTATCGAAAATAACATGATCGCGGGAGTAAAGTTTGCAAACAGTTTAGGCTGTCCCGCTTCCGCTTTTGCAACCACTTCTTTCTGCCTGACCACTACGACGTCATCGTCGGATATGGCGCTACTCGATTTACTGATTGAGGGGTACACCTCGGGCGGATGAGGGAAGCAAACTTGGGGGGTCTGTTGTTGCTGATGATGATGCTGGGTGCCGTTGTGCACGCTCCGACAACGGAGCGTGTGCTCACCCAGACATGCACTGTAAGCGATAGCGTGCGGAATGTAGCTCTGATCGAACGTACCTGAAACGAAAACCAAACCGCTTCGTCCAGAAGGAACAAAAAGAAGAAAAAAAAAACAAACATTTCGTTCGGAGTTTCAGAGCAAAATCCAATTTTATTATTACTTGGAATGGCGGCATCACAAAACCGCGTTTCACTTCTAGAATAACAGCGCTCCAATTCGGTCCAAGTGAGATTAAAAAGAACCGAGGCATATGCACGTACCTATTATAATACACCACACTCGGGAAAATCACCAACTATTCGTCGATGCGACCTTTGAATTTAAATATTCATTGCCTTTTGTTCGGAAACTTCCACGCGTGGCCATTTGTTTCCAAGGATTACACGTGCCATGCATAATTTCCTATCATTTGGATTTTGTTCCGTTTAAAAAACTGAACCATCTACTTATATCTATTTACAGAAAAAAAAAAAACTCCATCAATTGTACCTGTAAACAGAATGGTACTGAGAGGCCCTATGGAATAAACAGGGACATCTTCACCCCCATGGGTCGCCCATTGTCTCGGAACGGCCGAGCTGTGCATCTGGTCGCGACTTTCGTTAGGAGTCGACGAGTTTTGGGGCACGATCCTGGGACTGCTGTATCCGGGACCGTTCCCATACAGAAGCAGACTATACGGCTGCCCGTCTACGTCTGACATTTTGTTGTCCGGTCCTGAACACACACGGAACACATACAGATCCCAGATCGATTTGATAATCAACTACACACATGCAAAAACAGAAACATGAACGGGCTACTACAGATAAAAAAGTTAGGGGTTGCAATCATGCACAGGCAAATGGGTCCTTGATTCATTGACGTGTTTCAGGCGCTTATCAAAGAGACAACTGCGGGTTTCGGTTACAAAAGATGAAAACCTCATACAGCCCCTGCTTTATCTCTCTCTCTCCATTGTCTCGTGTCAATCGCTTTCAACCCGAACGCTTTTCGTTGTTTTACCTAGGGTTGAAAATTAAGTGTTGGTTCGCCATCTACTTGTCTTGTTTCTGGGGGTTTATGTATGTACACACTGCATACCGAGGAGATGTAGGGTGTAATTGAATGCCTAGCCTGGTTCATTATTACTCGCAAGAGAATGAAGGCGTTGAGGAAGGAAATGGAGATGTTTGCCTCAACAGTAGACCTAGCACGTAAGGGAGGGTAAATTTCTGCCGTGACAAGCATCCGAGTGCACGGGGAGGAAGCGAACCGTCGCGTCGCGGCGCGTCGAGTCGTGACGTATCCATCCACTTCCGAAATGTGGATGGAAACGATGACGATGTAGCACTTCGCTAAACAAGCGAGTAATTGTAAACGTAATTTGGAACGTGCTGTTGATACGCAGATTGCTATTGTAATCAACGTACAATGTGTTTACGCATAAAAGGGGAGTGGATGGAAGAGGGTGAGTGAATTTTGTTATGGTGTTTAACTCATAAAATGGAAATTATAATTGGTAATTTCATCAGGAATTGAATTAGAGAATTGTCATTATAACGTTCCATATTGGCTTTGGATGATATTCTCCTCTTCATCATCATCATCCCCTAAGTACTCTGATCATCATTATCGTACATTATTATTATTTTCTTTAAATATCGATTTCCAGTGTCTAAATCAATTTCATCCAGAGTCGTCAGTACACAAAAATATCTCAGGATTCTTGTCGACTCTTCCTGCTTCCAACACTTTCATTAATCCTTCGGTTGTCGTCGCGCTTATTAAAAACGTATGTGCAATTGTAAGTAACTCAGACCGGAAAAGGAGCAGGAGCCCGTTCCGTTCTTACGTGCGATAAATACGAAAATTCCCACAGGATGCTCGTCTTTCTTCTTTTCGTATCCTCGTTCTTCTATTTCCTTCTCGCCGTTCGGGTCAAAAGTGGACTAATCGATCGTTCCTATGGACGAGATCGTTATGCCCTACATGCGTTCGTTTTCGATTAAATTTTATCCATTATTTATGTTAGTGGCATTCGGCGCGCGGAGGATTTATCGAGAAAAAAGGGAAAGGGAACAAACAAGGTGAACCGTGCAATTTAACCCCCTTCCTGCCAATATGTAGATGATGTACGTAACTGAGCTAGTCTGGCAGAAAAGATAATAGATAAGCGAAATGAAAAGAACTTAATCTAGGGAAATTGGGAGGTTTACAGGAAAGCAATTTTAGAGCTCCCTTGATGGAATAACAACGACGAAGGCATCCATTAAATATTTTAATTATCCACGTAGTTTATCCTCAATTCACGGGGTAGAAATAAAGTTGCTAAAATTTTAGAACAATTAGCTTCATTTAGATTAGATTGACACAGAAAAGTAACAAGCTGACATTTTAGTTTTCAATCAAGAAGAAGAAGAATCAGAAAAGGGAGAACTGGAACTGTGTCCAAAAGGGATTAAAGAGAAATCAGAAAAGGAGCAAGGTTATTGGTCTCTAACTAGGATTGAATATGTTGTTGACTCAGAAAAGCAAGAACTAGACTTACGTCCAAAATCAGGACCATCGGGTTCGAAGAACTCTTCTCAGAAAAGGAAGAAGTGGAAGATTACGTTGCCGATTAGGACTTGAAGACTTGTCTCAGAAAACGAATAAGTAGATGTTTCCGTTCCCAGTCAGGACTGAATACCTTACTTGGAAAAATTGGACCTGGACATTCTCATCTTAAATACGTAGACTGAAGATTTGACTCAAAAAAGGAAGAAGTTGATGTTTCCGCCTCCAACCAGAATTGAGGACTTAGCTGGGACCTTTTGAACTATAAGAACAAGAGATGAACAATTTTGTTTCAAATAAGGATTGAAGACTAGACTCAGTAAGGAAACAGTAGGTGTTTCCGTCTTCAATCAGAACTAAAGACGACTTAGAAAAGCAAGAAATTCGTCCCCAATTAGGAATGAAGACTTAAGACAGAAGACGAATACGTTAAAGTTTTCGTCTCCTATCAGAGCTGAAGACAACTTAGAAAATGCACAAGTGGACGATCACGTTCCCGATTAGGACTGAAGACAAGATTTAGAAAAGGAAGAAGTGGATGTACTTAACCCTAAAAGGAAGAAGTGTAAGTTTACGTCTCCAATGAGGACTGAAGACTTGACTCAGAAAATGAATATGTATTGGACGTTTTCTTATTCCTTCAGGACTGAAGACTTGACTTGGAGAAGGAAGAATTGGACGAATTTGTTTCCAATCAGAAGTGGAGGAAGTGGACTTTTGCGGTTCCAATCAGGACTGAAGAGTTGAGTTGGAAAAGGAAGAAGTTGACGTTTTTGTCTGCAATCATGACTAAAGACACTCAGGCGATTACTTATGACCGATTGGCAAAAAGGAATAACAATCTAAAAAGACAGGTAAAATTCCTGTAACGTCTAAACAATTAAGGATAACAAATCCCACATTTGGAATGCGTCCTATACTATAGGCACAACGAACCATAAGCCATATCCTACAACCGGTTTCGACCTATTGGGTCTCATCAGGTAGGCGCTGGCAAACACAAACGGCACGGTTCACTTGAAACAAAAGAAACAACTTATTAACCCTCGGAGTAGTTGTTTCTTTTGTTTCTAATTAGTCTTGTTATTCAAAAGGAATAACCTCTGTTATTACTATTTTTCGACGAAAATAGATTTTAATTCGTTTGTGTAATTTTCTTAATTCTAATTAACGAACTTCTTCCCAACCTCCGTCGCACCGAAGCTGTAATATCCTGTACTTCTTCCAAGCAATTTCGCTCAATATCTTTGAGGCCTTGATGGAACTAAATTAATATTCTATTTTAATTTTGCTTTACAAACTAACTGTTACATAGGAGATAATGTAGACGCCAAGAATGTTTTTTTCATTCCATTTTTAAGTTTACTCCAACATTACCTATTATTAGATCAAAGTTGTTTCATATTCCCTTTTTCGATGTGCCGTTCTTTCGGAGAGGAGCATATATTCTCTCATAGAGAAAGAAGGGTATAATCACATTATTTACTCATTTAGGGACCATTTTTGTGCTTTCATACTTCTTGCATTAAGTCTCCTTTGCTCGATGTACTTTCCGATGTTCATTCTTTTGTTCCTGCTCGCTTTCGCAGACATTGAAAAATAAAATGTTAATTTTCGTTAGTTCAAAAACGTTAAAAATATTCGCTGTAACTGTGTCTCCCAAGGGAGTTGGCGTGGTTGTCGCTGCCGCTGATGCTTCATAACACACACCGATGCTCTCGGAGTAAAGGAACAAAAACACATGTTGTACAAAGTCGAGTAAGTACCTAAGTACATTGTACATTTTCTCCTTTAAAATCGATTCCTGCTCTTGGAATTACTCTTGCCATTTTCGATGAGAAGTGTAAACGGGGATTCATTGCTTGAGGATAAGTCTTTCGCAAAATTGGCCAATCTTCATTATCACTCCCATTTCCAATTATATGTGACGTAGAGTAAGAAGGACGTTTCCACATTATCTTTATCTGACACAGATAGACGATATTTCATACGATTTCAAACAGTCGATATACAATTCTTCCACGTATTCCGTTTCAGTAAAAGTTATTGTCTCTTCAACTTTGTTAAAATATTTTCCCAGTCTTTATAATTAATGTACTCTTGTCAGATATATGGTCGAAACTTGGTCTATAGCAATTGTGTCATACATAATACCATAGACAGTATGTGAACGTCATCTGCAGGAATTAGATACAAATCAGGTCCAGCACGAACAAGGATCCTATGGTTTAAGGATTTCTATTGACGAACAGAATCAAAAAGTTCTCATCAGCGCACCATAGGTAGTTTCAACAGACTAACGATTAAGCAGTCCAGATCAATATAATACCACAAAAAGTAGGTAAACGTCACCTGCAGGAATCAGCAACAATTTAGACGTTTGAGGTGTCGTGGAGATTTACGCGGCCGATACAAGTATTCGAGGCAAAATAGAAAGAGAAGGAGACAGTGGTAAATGAATAAATGAGAAAATGTCTTACCCCAAGTTACCACTACTAAATTTATCACTAGCGGACACGTGTTTCGCCCACTTCAAGCGTGGGCATTATCAACGCGAGACTAATGCCCACGCTTGAAGTGGGCGAAACACGTGTCCGCTAGTGATAAATTTAGTACTGGTAACTTGGGGTAAGACATTTTCTTATTTATTCGAGGCAACTCCAGCGAGAACAGAGGGTAAAGTCTGGAACTCAGTAAAGAGGTGTGATAGAGATATCACGTAAGTAGACCCGTCACTTATTAAAGGCGGCTGGGGTAGCCCAGCCGATATAAATGTTGAGAGAGGAAGTCCCTCTCGCGGGGTAAACAGACAGGCAGCTGTTTGAGGTGTCGTGGAGGTGTGCGCGGTAGGCACTAGTATCTGAGACGAGTACAGTGAGGACAGAGGGTAAAGGTCGGGCCCTCAGCAGAAAGGTGTGGTAAAAGGTTTCACGAAAGTGGATTCGACCGTTACTCATCAAAGCTGCCTGGGTAGCCCAGCCGACATGAATGCCGAGGAAGAGGGTCCTTTCTGCGGAGTAACCGGATGAGCAAATGTTTGAGGTGTCGTTGAGGTATGCGCGGTCGATACTAGTATCCCAGGCGAGTCTGGAGAAGACAGAGGGTAAAGATCGGGACTTCAGAAGAGAGGTGTGGTAGAGATTTCACGAAAGTGGACTTGACCGTCACACATCAAAGGTGCATAGGGTAGCCCAGCCAACATGAATGCTGAGGAAGAGGGTCCCTGCGTCGTAGTAAATGGATAAGCATGTTCTTGAGGTGTCGTGGAGGTATGCAAGGTCGACACTAGTATCCCAGGCGAGTCGGGAGAAGAGTGAGGGTAAAGGTGGGTACTTCAGCAGAGAGGTGCGGTAGAGATTTCACAAAAGTGAGCTCGACCATCACTCATCAAAGGTGCCTGGGGTAGCTCAGCTGACATGAATGCTGAGGAAGAGGTTTCCCTCTGCGGAGTGAACAGACGGGCAATCGCTTGAGGTGTCGTAAAGGTTTGCGCGGCCAGCAGTAACATCTGAGATCAGTCCACGGGGGATTGGCGCTGGGGCCGAAGCACTACTCATCTGGGCCCCTATTTCGGAATGCCACCGCTGGCAGTCGTATAAGATGTCAGACGGGGCGCATATTTTCTACCATAGTATCCGAGGCTAGTCTTGCGAGCAGACCACACGCCGTTTACTCATAAAACTGAGACATTCCACAATCGATCTCGCTTTATGTGGGTAAAGGCCGAGACTTCAGTAGAGAGAGGTGTGGTGGAGGACCTACGAAAGTGTCCTGGCTTACGAGTGCGTAAGGGTTGCAAGTAACTTAACTGAAAGGAACCGCAGTGGCTGCAAACACCCGACCAACGATGTAAGTTGGTACTATTACTTACTACGACTTGTTCGAACCCCTCTTCATAAGTACTCCACTCAGCCTCTCTCGTTGTGGTTATTAATCTTTTCATTGATTACCATACCCAGAGAGAATATAATAAAAGTCAGGTTTCTGGTACATACTGTAGCGGAAGCTATTCCAGAGTTTTTATCTCGTCTTTTTTTTTAACACTTTTTTTTAAGAAGCAGCCGCCTTTGCGCCTTCGAGTGCCGCAGTAGTACATTATGTTCTTCGTCCCGGCCGACTTTGATTCAAGATTAATTGAAGCCGAATAGCGGCAATCTGTACCAGCGGCAGATTAATGATCCTGGGTGGGGTGATTTATTATGTGATGTTTTCTCGAGGGGGACACATTTTCAGAAGAAGGAGAATACTCGCGTCAATTTACATTAGCATTTTCTGTAACGTTTTGATGGCACAGAGACGGTCGTCGTTGTCGTCGTCGTCGTCGTCGTCGTCGCAACGCTCCGCGTCACTTTATCTCCTGTATGTGTATAGCGTATCGTATAATAATATTTCGAAATCTTTGCCAGAATGTCATTCATTCTCGCGCAGTCCAATTCTGTTTAGCATTAGCATTAGCAAACTGAAATATGTCTCGGTAAAAAATGACTATCAACTAAGGAAGTTCTTCTTCTTCTTTCTTTTTATTTATGGAAGCTTTGAGGCAATCCAAGTGAACACAAAGCCTCTCCTCTGCCGAAAATTAACTTAACCTAACCATCTTAGAGGCCCAAGAAGCTGGACGCTTATAGTAGAGACTATAGATTAAATTTATTCGAAATGAAGGAGGTCATAAGGGTCCTAGACTTGGTATTGCGGAGGGGGATTAAAGATTTTTCGTTGTTATAACCTTCATTCTTTTGAAATTTCGAAATCCCTGCTTGGTGTTACTTCAACATATCACAGAAAACTTATTTTGTAGTTGTAATTGCCCATTCGACCGAATAGAAGAAGAAGAAGTTAAATTGTTCTACAAATATTATACAGGCCCGGCTTCGAGATGGATATTAGTGCCGTTTAAATATTTGCCAACTCCAGTTCTCGAATTCGACAAAGAAGACTGACAGACTGTAGGAATGAGAGGGATAATTGAGAAACCGAGAACCAGAAATGTGAAAAGCGCACAACTCCGACAGGGGGAAACATTTCCTTCCGAGGAGAGCACATTAATTTGGTTTTGTCGTCGACGTTTTTGGAATCGAATTTGAGGGAATCGGGTTCCAATTAGACGACTAGCGAATGAATAGAGATTCTCGTTTTCAATGGAATTTTAAACTCTTCCTCAAGATAATGCCTTTGTCTTCGGTACAATTTTATGAGAAATTGGAACGAAGAAACAACATACTTCTTTGTTCAATAGGAAAAAAGTTGTTGGTCCAATTCCAATAAATTTTAGTTAAAAGAAATGAAAAGAATTTTGAAAAAACTTTATCGACACACACACACAAACGGTCTCTCAATAAAAGACGCCAGATAAACGTCTTTGCCCTTTTAAAAATATTTCTCTTCAAATCTTGTGTCACGAATTCAGGAAAAACTTTGAACGGGAAAAATTCCTCTTTGTGGTTCCCTATTGGAAAAGACGGCGGGAGTCTTTTCGACTTTACTCGATTAAAAATTCAAAAGGAACCCGACGCGTCCAATTTCTTCGTATGTCGCTGCCCTGACAGACATGTATCGGCAAAAGGGTGGGAGGCGTCGCATCGTTGTAGCGTCGTTTTTGCAGGAAATCGACTTATCACGCTCCAATATCTTCCAGTAAATTGCATTCGGATGGGGAGCACAAAAGTTTTCCATTTCGTTTACGCGCAGGAGGTTAAAAATGGCAAAGAAAAGGCACCCCTTTAGGCAGGTGAGAGAACCATTTGTCAGCCACAGTTCGCTCGTTATCGACGCCGCATTCGTTATCTACTTCTCAAATGAAATGACGACGCCTAAGACGCAAACAACGAGACGATGGCGATGCCGCCCCTCGACTAACGTTCACACGTAACTAAATCATTACGTGAGAAAATACGCCGAAGGGGATTAGGTCACGTGGAATGACGATAAACTGATAAAAAGTGAATAGAGTTAAGACCACGATATGTTAGAATACTACGCGACATTATACATGCTCAAAGAGGAAGGTAAATTTCAGGAAAAAATTTGAAATTGTCGAATAAACACTAAAGAAGTGGAAAAACAAAGAAATTTTTTGATATGTTTCGATATTTAAAACACTAAATGACTGACACACTTTCTCAGCAATTTTCTAAAACACAAAATAAGAAAGACGGTGTCTATGGAACTTTCCCAAGACACTGGAGGCATTATCCACTACAATAAACAAGAAGGAAACTTCTCTGAAACTTTCAAAGTACCTTACACTTAATATAAATTGAGAAATATTCTGGATAATTCTAAAAACGTTAAGATATTGTTTATCTCAATAAAAAGAAAAGTGTTGGAGGAAATTTTCTAACAGCCCTAAGGTATTAGATATACACTAAAATAAATGAGAAAATATTTGAGATATATTTCCAAAACCTTTTCAATTTTATACACCCTCTCAAACAGAAAAATATTCAGGAAATTTCCCAAAAACCTCCAAGCTTTATCAATCTTCAATATACTTAAATAAATTGAAAATATCCAAGGAAATTCCAAAATTTTAAATAGTACCTTAAAATAAGTCTAAATAAAAACGAAAATACTCTATGAAAAACTCAACTTCAATAGAAATAAGAAAATAATTGGGGAATATTTTCAGAAGCCCCTCAATATGGTTGACCTAATTAAGTAAGAAGGAAAGACAGGGAAAATTTTTTCAAAAACCTTAAAGTATTATAGATACACCTTTTTAAACAGAGAACTTTTCAGGAAAATTTTCCAAAAACTTCAAGATATAGTACACCTTAATAAGGCCACTTTAGAAGGCAGCATCAACTTCAATAAGAAAATAACCAGACAACTTCTCCAAAAACCTCAAAGTTTCATATACTCAATTGAAAAGGAAGAAGTGAGGGACATTTTTCAAAAACCTTAAGGTAGTATTATTCGCCTGTACAAACAGAGAGCTATTAAGGACCTTTATCCAAAACCCTCAAGTAATATTTTTCAAAAACCTCACGGCATTATCCACCTCAATGAATGAGAAAATATATAAGGAACTTTTCCGAAAACTTCAAGGTTTCATACACTCAATTGAGAAGGAAGAATCGAGGAAAATTTTTTGAAAACATTAAGGTATTATTCACCTTTATAGGCAGAGAGCTATTTAGGACCATTATCCAACAACCTGAACGTATCATCCATCTCAATAAATATCCAGACAACTTCTCCAAAAATTTTACTGATGGTGTAGTTAAATAAGAGGGAAAATGTTGGAGGAAAATTTTTAATAACTTCGTTATATTATCCACGTCAATAAATAAGAAAATATCCAAGTAACTTTTCCAAAAACTTCAAAGTTTCATACACTCAATTGATAAGGAAGAAACGAGGGAAGTTTTTCGAAAACCTTAATGTATTATGCATCTTTACAAAACAGAGAGCTATTCAGGACCATTGTTCAAAAATCTGAAGATATTATACACTTAAATAAGGACAGCATCGAGGAAAATTTTCCAAAAACCTCACGGCATTTTCCAGCTCAATGAATGAGAAAATATCCAAGGAACTTTTCCAAAAACTTGATTATTTACCTCTACAAACAGAGAGCTGTTCAGGACTATTCCCCCGAAAAACTTAAGATATTGAAGGTAAATTTAAATAAGAAGGAAATTTTCCAAAACTAGCAAGGTACATTAAACATCAAAGGAATTTTCTTAAAAACTTTGAAGTGATATACATTCAAATACTTATAGAAATATTCAAAGAAATTACATAAAAAGCTCAAGATATTACATAGGTACCTCAATAAATAATGACATATCTAGGAAAATTCTTTAGATACCTTAACTGAGAAGGAAAATGTTTAGTAATTTAAAAAAAAAAAAATTGAGAAAACGATAATACAAGTGTCCAAAGAAATTTTAAATGCCCAAGTAATAAATAACATGAAGAAAAAAACGGTAGTAGATAAATTTTAAAAGAATGTTTCCAAGAAAATTCCGTTGCGAATTACGTAATCTAGTACTTGATTCCGATCGACTCGTTAATAATCACATCGAAACAACAAAAGCTCACTAACTACAGATTAATTATAATTTATATGCAGCGTTTGGAAATTAAACTAAATAGGTTAATTAAAATCAATTAAATCGTTGACCTTTTCGCCGTTACCAAGCGGTGCCCAAGATAATTAGCGGCGTTGGTGTTGGCACCGACAGATAAGAAAATGCTCGCCTGTTAAGCTACCTATTTATTGTTGCAAACTAATTTGCTAAAGTTTATAATAAGCAATTGGCCAAGTACACATGTGCATGTACATTTCTCTGTACCTATTTGTGTAATTAGAGTTTGCATTATAAAGTCATTTTGATACACGACTAGCACTATCTAGTGCTGATAAGCGGTATTAAATTTCGCAATAGTTTGTTCCAGAGGTAGGTACTTACCACACATGCTTGCATGGATCGTATGAGAGAGGATTCGTACAGATAAGCCGGTACTTACAAATTGTAAGTACCAGAACATCTACCTAACAGCAAACTTACGTATTGTATTTGTAATCACTAAAATTATGTATGTATATTTACTCAGAATATTGAGCTTCAAGATTAGGATTTATTAAAATAAATATACAGAGTGACCCAGGTTAAAAGATTAATTTAAATATTCATAGAGAAAGACTTATTTACATCATTGTTAAGGAGACAACCAAGTTCTCGCAAGGCTAAGTCGGTTCCTTTAAACAGATACATCATACGTAATGAAGTGTTAACTTTGTATTTTATATTGAGGTCGCAAAGGTCATTTTAAGACTTGAAATGATCTTGAATTAAAAATTTGGTATACAGAAATACCCAGCGAAACTCTCCAAGAAACACAAGGTACCTGTTGTACATCGAAACAATAAGGAAATTTTCTAAAATACTTCAAGGTATTGTACAGTGTACACCACAATAAATAGGGAAATATTCAAAATTGAAATACATTAAAATATCTACAGAACTATCTAGGAAAATTCCCTTAAAACTCAAGGTAGTTTAGATAAGAAGAGAATTAGTCTGGTAAATTCTCACAAAAAATCAAGGTATAGTTAACCTACATACGTAAATAAGAAGGTAAACATCGAAGGAATTTTTCCAAAAATCCACAAGGTATTTTAAACCTCAATAAATACGAAAATATCCAGAAATAGCTTCAAAAATTTCATAGTGTCATATTTTAATAACCACTACAGAAATATAATAAGGAAAGTACCCAGAAACCTTAACAACATACTAAGAAGGGAAATTAATTGGGAAATTCTCCTAAAACCTTAAGGTTTCGTACATCTCAAGAAATAACAAGACAAAATCTACAAAACTTCAGAGTATGGTAATAGACCTATTGTAAAATAACTATAAAAATATCTAAGGAAATTTTTCAAAAATTTCAAGAAGGACAATAATTTAGGAATTTATCCCAAAACCTCAAGGTATGGTAACTCTAAATAGGAAAGCACGTACCAAGGGAAGCCTTTTATAGAACCCGAAGTTATTTTACGTCTCAATAAATAGGGAAATATCCAGAAATAGCTCCAAAAGCTTCATAGGATCGTACATCAAAACAACTACGGAAATATTTAAGGAAAGAACCCAGAAAGCTTAACATATTATGCTATGCATAACAAAATAAGAAAGGGAAGTGTTACTAAAACCTTCAGGTTTTATATACAACAACAGATAGGGAAATATCAAGATAAAATCTTTAATGTATTATAATAAATCTAAAACCTCAAACTGTTGTACACCCAAATTAGAAGCCATACATCAAGGGAAATTTTTCAAACATCCTTGTATGTTATTGTACACCTCAAAAAAAAGGGGGAATATCAAAAACAAATTGTCTAATAATTTCGAATAGTAGTCTAAATAACTACATAATATCCAAGGAAATTCCCCAAAAACATCAAGGTATTAGATAGCATAATGAGCAAAATTTTCCAAAATCCTCAGTCTATTACAACATTTTATCCAAGAGAATAATAACAGAAATAGTTATAGTACTTTTTCAGTAATTTCATGGTGAAAAACAACATCAAACACATTATTCTTTGATTTTTTTTCACCTTGGGGTGATCATGGATTGAAAGGGCATCACCCCGAATTTTACGCGCTTGTAGAATTTGGGTTAAAAAATAGATAACTATTAAAAAACCGATTTAACCCAGTAATATCCTTAATGTTTGACCTCATTGTCAAATTCAAGCTCATACATTTATTTTTACACTTTTTCGTTGAAGTCTTCCCCTAAGGGTTATTTAAACTGGGTCGCCCACACATTCAATTTATTTTTCAATATTTTATTGAGGAAAGAACCGATTTCAATTATTTTTATTTAGTAAGGTAAAATTAGAAAAAAGACCGATTTAAGTGACTCAAAATTTGATCCTGACCACCCTTATTGATTTTTTTGTTTGTATTTGAATTAAAAAAAGCGAACGGTCTTGCTTGCAAAAAAATTAATATTTTCAAAGAAATTTAAATCATTCCTTTGCGAATTGACTTCAACTTCAATTAAAATCGTTTTGACACGAGATCGAAATAAAATTTCCGGCTTATTCACAAAATCGAATTTCAAAATAAAATGTTTACGCTACACATATTCGTACAACATCTAAAGCATTTGTAGCAAAGTAAAAATCATGCAGAATAAATTTTCAAGATTACTCACCAAGAATGGGATATCCTCTGGGGGTTGCCTGACCTCCCATGGTAAGTACGTGAGAGTGGTCTGAAGTGACGATCAATAGTGTATCTCTCGGATTAACTTTCGACAGGGCCACAAGAAGGGCGTCTTCCATTGCAAGGGTCTCATCTAGGGCTCTGTATGCGTTGTTAAAGTGATGGGCATGGTCTATTCGACCACCTGGAACAATGAGAGAGCAAAATACATAAATAACTGAAAAATCGTCTCCTATTGATTTTTAATCAGTTGCTTTTCTTTAATCTCTTCCATATTTGTAATTTAGTTTTTCTCCTTGAGTACAAAGAGATTATCCATTTTCATTTTTTGCTTTCTTCAATTTATTGTTACAGGTATTTAGGTAATCTTTGAAACACGTGTGCAAAGTTGGGGACAGTCTGTGTCTCGAAATCTCTAGCAACTGTCTAGACTGTTCGAGAAACTTCTAGTGGTTACTAGGCAACAGCGAATTACTATAAAAGGAGGGCGACCAATGAATCTAGGTTAGTAACTTAGTGTCTGTCTGACAAGAGAGACTGCGAGTAAACGAAGCAAAGAGAGAAGAGCGAGTTAATGATTTTAAGTAGAGAAACGTATTGTTATAATGTAGAAGATTATTGTTAAATTAGAGCCATAACTAAATAAACAATTGGAAAAAATCGTAACATTATTTTGATGCACATGAAAATCTGCGTTAATTTTATCAAATATTTTGGACCCTTGAGATCTTAATAACTATGGGCATCGGATTTATCCTTCAAAAGCCTTGCCGCACAACATGGAGTAACGAGACGACCGCAGTGGCCGTTAAGTTTCTCTTCTTCATTTTCTTCTTCTTCTTCTTTTTCTTCGTATTACCATTACACCGTCTACGCCTCGACAAGTGCTCGAGGCGGCGGGCGGCGTATCCTTGTCGTGTCGTGGTAGTTCCCCGCTTGTTCTCTCAACCCAATAACTTCCACTTGGCCTGCTTCTTAGCAGGCAAAGTTATTGCCTCGAGGAGCAAGCAGCAAGAGGACTTCCTTGTCCCACGACAGCACAAACGAGCTTCAGCCTCTTGCTTTCCCCTCTCATCCCTCTTTCTTTAACCCCAGTTTCTACCTTTACTTAGTTACCTATGTACACCTGAACCGTTTAGCTTAAAGCAACAAATACGTACTAGCAAATACTCGTTTATGCAGCTCTTGGTTTGATCTTACGTGCTTTTGGTCAGTTACAAAGGCAATAAATTTTAACCCTTTTTGTAAATGAGGTGTTATGAAACAACTCCTAAGGGAATCAAAATGGGTGAAATCTAGGAATGTATTGGTTGGATCCTTATACTTTGTGAGGGCTTTATAAACTCCAATAAATGAAGACTTATGAAATATAAAACCGTTTTTTTTTAGCTTCGTCTAGATTAATATCTACCCCCTTTGTGCTTTTTGTGTTACTATTAAGACTTGTCATTAGCATCGGTAGTAGTCGGCCAAATCGTTGGAGATTCTCTGAAATTGTTCTGAATCGAGTCAGTGTCAGGATATAAGAGTTCGTTAAGTACCTATCTCGGGGTTTACATTATTAGAACGAAAGGAACGGTCAGAGGGTTGAGACTGCAAACGAGCATAGGGAAACCGCTCGTTCAACTGGGGCAGAAATAACGTATTCTCTTGGTGATGAAATTTCATTTCGCCTGTAACGGGAATAAGTCGATTTCTGTTATATGTAGTTCGTTTCTGAAGCTTCCGGTCTGAATGGAATGTGCAGAAAATTGCAAAAGTAATATACCTGCATATATGTACATAATGTGGATTGTGCAGGATGGAAGCGTAAGACTTTTTAAAACAGGAACGGAAATAACTCCATGTGAATATTTGTTTCAGTAACAGACGAAGAGAAATGCGTCATAAAAGTTGAACGCATGGTCGTAAAAGTTAATGAAATTCACAAAGAAGAAAACTGGAAATTCTCGACTATCTGGCTAGAAAGATTTTTTCTAAAAGTTTGAAAAAGAAGGAAAGCAGCAACGCCGGTAAAAATACAACTTAAGCTTTTTTTCACTTCATTTCCCATTTCGTTTGAATAAATAAAGCGAAAACTTTAGAAGTCACTAATTAATAGCTGCGAACGTTCCAATTCCAATTCATTTCTCAGTCAGGTAGAAAATGTGGTAGATGCTTGAAAAAATCTTAAGAAATAAAGTTTTGTGCTGAATATTTTATGAATAGCATTGGACATCGTCAAGATTTTTTAATTACAAAACGTCAATCGAAACGTCGCTGCTTTTGCCATCTCTGACGCTCACTTTACGATGGATGTCATAACGTTCCAAGTTAATTACGAATTTCATTCGTCGTTCTAGGTTATCCCAGGTGGTTCCTGAGCATTCGAGCGGGGATGCAGAGGGGTAGTAGATAACTTTCGAAACTCGAGCGTAAAACTCATTAGTCGGCCGCGGAAGTGAGGGATAATTGATTTCGCGGTGCACCAACAGCTAGCGTGACTTCTTGTAACTCGATGCGCCTCAACCATAAAGAGAAATATATCTAGAACCAATCCAACTTTATCCAACCAGCTGCCTGAAGAGGAGTCAAAGTAGATGTTCTCAATTACATATCTGCTGACGTTTACGTCTGTCATAATTTTGACATTTTAATCATACGTATGTACATCACATTCCTCAAATACAAATTTTATTTGCAACTGTATTCATGGACAGCGACGAAGATCTCTTCTACGATTCTTTAGACGATGAGTATTTTAGTCCCACGATCATCTACGACCGCAACTCTGTCCCTAGTGAAGATGATTATGTGCCTTTATACGACGGCGAAATTTCCAGAAATGACCTTTCAACCAAAGACACCAAAAAAAAGTCCAAGAAATGCCCCTCTCGGATTCCACTGTTCAAAGGCAGCTCCCGTAGTGACTATTTTGTTCTGGAAAAAGACAACTTTGCATCCAGAAGCAACAACTCCTACCTCTCTTTGTTCAGGGTAATATTTATCATAATCCCACGCTATCCCTAATGTCTTACAATTTTTTTACTGTTTAGTCTCGTATGAATAAAAAATCTGACCGTATTCCTGGACAAGAGACTGATAGAGCGACTGATGGAGACGTGACAGAAAGATTGTCACTTTTCAGCGAAATCACCGAAAGTTCAGAGCACTGCTGCGAGTTCAAAGATTGTGTCAACGACCAGAAATACGACGACTGCATTTATTCCAAGTCTGCGAGGGTGAATGAAGTTAGTCAGATGTCCCTCGACAATGGAGTAAGTGAGATGTCCAATCTCAAAAGCGTCTCTCAGCAAAACCTCACGTCCATTAATGGAGGAACGAAGACAGGAAAGAAGTTGTATGGAAAACCGAAAACACAAATACTTAGTCCTTTTTTGGGTGAGTAGAAGGATAAAAAAAAAAATAGAAAGGAACCAATAATGTTGTCGTATCCAACCTTTAGGAAGCCTTGGACCTAATATAGACCAGAAGAAAATTGAACTTCTGCAGAGGAAACAAAACTACGGTTATAAGGTCAGCGAGAAGAACCGGATCAAGTTTATTGAGAAGCAGGTGCTCCAAAATTTAAAGATGGAGATAGAAAATTGTCGAGAGAATAGAAAAAAGGAGCTGAATGAACATAAGGTATCGAAGACTCCCTCCAATCCTCCACCGACTTCAATGAGCTCTTCTTCTTCCGTATTATTGTAATGTAATAAAACAAAAAATAAAAATGATAGTCGCTAATGATAACACATTGTTCAATCCGTTCAAATTAATTAATTCGCATATGAGTCTTCGTAGTTAATTTGTCCCTTACTAACAGCAGCCATTTGTTAGGCTCTGTCTAATCAAAGGAAGACACAGGGGAACGTGGGATAGTATGGAGTGGGATAGGTCGACGAAGGGTAAGGACAAATGCAGGACAATCGGCTCTGATTACTCTGCGAACTTGGCGAAACAGATTGCCAACAGGATTACTTACAAATTACCTGAAATTCTAGCAGGGATTCGGTCAGAGGGTTAAACCACACTCATCTAGAACCCCCTCATAAAAAAGGGTACGGACGAAGCTATGGCGTTCGCTAGTTAAATTTTGGAGGCAAAATTTTATTTTTTAGTGTAATGTCCATAAAATTTAATGGTGGTGGAATTCGCCAATGACGTATAGGACAAAAATACCGTAAAAGTTTTAGAAGGGATGATTCTTTCGTATTCAGAATTAATAAAATATGCACTGGGGTGTATTAAATTCAAGGTGTAAAATCAGAACAAAAAAAAAAACCAATGAAAAGGAAAACAAAAAAATTCGATCGGTATATTTTTCGGACCTGTGATTAAATGGAACCCTGTCCTTCGGGAATGCCAATTCCAAAAGAGGGAGAAAAGTTATCCCCCTGTTTAGATAAAAAGTTCGCGTTTTCGTTAGAATATATGTATATCGGTACGTGTAACGAACCGTGGATGCCTTTTAATAGGAATTTTTTCGTTTTATATAAAATTCATTTGACCCGTAAAAAATTTACCGCCATTCGTTTTGGAAGGTAAAAAAATTCCAGCTTCGAAAGTTTTACTGACATGAGAAAAAAATTACTGCTTTAATAATCAGAATATGTGAGCATGCCTCCTATACTAAGAAATGCTGACTTTATCTACTCAATAAAGTCTTACAAAGAAAAATAATATTCAAAACACAAAGGGGAAAACTTTCTTTGATGTATTGCCATTAAATTAATTGAGACCAAATTACGATGCAGTATGATGATAAAGTGAGTTAGTACCTTCTAAAATTAACATCGTCTAGAACTTCATATCATATACTTGTCAGTTCAAAGACTTTCCACCTACTCTCGTTCTGAGTCAATTTTCGTATTCGCATTTACCACTATTTCTCATTTCTCTGCCCCATTTGTACTTCTATTTCTCTAATAAGCCCTTCAAGTCTCAGAAGGTGTTTCACGACCCTATCTTCCTTTTTTCATTCTTGACTTCTACTGAGACTCGACTATTCTACGTAGTAGAGGTGTGTAGGCTTTCACGGCCGACGTCAACTAACTGATGAGTGATGATGATCTTCCGGGCTGTGTGTCTAAAGGCTGGTATTTTGCCTGACGTTTCGTCAGCGGCTGCGGCTGACATTGTCAAAGGTGTTGCGGGCGGAGGAGTAGTTTTCTATCTCTTAAGATTATCAATGGTCGGCTGTCGAATGTGGCTGCCGTTTTTTTTTTTGGTCCATATCTTTATTGTTTTGTATCAATTATTACAATTATGACAAATTTTCATCTCCAAAAGCTTGTTACCCATACTCGGGTTCGAACCGACAACGACTTGGCGGGTAATCCGCTGATCAAGTCGCTCGGTTAATCATCATTACCTCACGGCCACCTGGCCGCTGCGGCTGCCGTTTTTTTTGGTCCATATCTTTATTGTTTTTGTATCAATTATTACAATTATGACAAATTTTCATCTCCAAATGGAAAGTTAGGTTTTTTCAACGTGAAAAGCTTGTTACCCATACTCGGGTTCGAACCGACTACGACTTGGCGGGTAATCCGCTGATCAAGTCGCTCGATTAATCATCATTACCTCACGGCCACCTGGCCGCTACAACGGCTGCCGTTGCGCTGCTCTCGCAATTTATATTGTCAGTCTGGGAGGCGGGGATAGACGTGGTGGTACCGACCAATGGGCGCGTTTTTGTTTTTGCTACGGCTGGTGTCCAAATTTTGTTTAGCTTAGAGCCTTCTTCCTTTCTGTTAAAGTTGTTTTTCTGTTTAAATATTTCTATGGACTCTCTTTGAAGCCGGGTAGTAGTGGACTGTTTTGTCCAAAACCTAGGTTTTACGTAGGACCATCTGACTTTCCAAACATTAGGTCTCCCTCTGCCTCTCTGTATTCCTGTTTCTGAGTTTTATCAATACCTTTAACTCCTAGGAGGCGTTCTGCTACCCCAACTTCCCATTTCCTTGTTGACTTCCACAACCGCCTTTTCTAATGTTGGATTATCTGACTTCCAAATATTCAATATCCACCTCTATGCACTCCTATTTCAGGTTCTAATTGGTCCTTTACGACTCAGAAGGTATTTTACGATACTATCTTCCCTTAGTGAGTTACACAGTGATTCGTTTTTTCAGTTTTGGATTTTCTGACTTCCAAAATAATGAAAATCCAGGACTTCTTCTACTTTTAGGTGTTCTTCTGCCATTCTGTACTCCTGTTTCTGGTTTTAACAGATCCTTGATGACTCACAAGGTATTTGACGATACTATCTTCCCTTAGTGACTTATACAGCGATTCGCTTTTCTTCTGTTTTGGATTATCTCACTTCTAAAATAATGAAAACCCAGGATTTCTTCTACGTTTAGGTATCCCCTGTTCCTCTGCATTCCTGCGTCCGATTATAAGGTTCTTCAAGTCCTAGAAGCTGTTTCATTTCCCTTTTTACTTATTGAATTCCACGTCGATTATCTTTTCTGCGATCCACGACTTTTAGCTCTTATAATTACTGATGCACGTTGTCTGGATTTTTGAAATTCCCCAAGAGACCGCTGCATATGATGAAAACTTTCTACATGTATACGTGTCTATTTATTCCCCGTAATGAGATAAAAGTTTACTTACAAAAGTAGAGGGCGTTTGTGGAAAGAACAGTGTTATTTATTTGGGGTTGAAAATTTATCTAAAACTCCCGTTCATAGACATTGAACGTTTTCCTCATTTGTGTCACAGTTCGTTTGAAAATATATAAACGTGAAAACAGTAAATATATTACTTCTAAAATTTTGTTAATTTCGATACCCCTAATTCGATTTTAGTTAGTTATATTTGAACTGGATAAATTGAGAACAGGTGAGAATGGGACAAGGGTACCTAGTTAAAAAGGTTCCTTGAAATTTACTAGAAGTAATTTGGTCTGTCTGATCATCTTTTACGCCCAAATCACTGTGCCAATTTTGATTAAATATAGTACAAAATTCGTTTGATATGAGGGAACAGGTATATAGACTACTATTTGTTTCAAAAATCTACCCTTCAAGGAGGGAAGAAATCTTATATAGGAAATGTTAAATCGATTACGGTGAAATGGTATCTTCAGTTTTAGGAGAGGAAATGCCTAGAATTTTCTGTATTCCTTTTAGAACACGGTCAAAATAGCGAACAAAGAAAAGAATGAGCACTGGGATCCAAAAAAATATTCGGGTTTTAATGCTTGATTTTCTCTTAAATTTGTGCCTCAATGAACACATTTTTAGACGAAAAAAAATAAAAAACCAATTGAAGGCACTTCCCTTTCTAAAACCGAGGACACCTTTAGGTATAGAGATATGTATATGCCTTCAGACTGTTTTAAAAATTCACCTTTAAGGGGATAAAATAAGGGGTGAAAATTTGTAGGAGGAATTCTAAATTATTGAACTGAATTTTACTTTTAACTCTTTTTCTGTTTCTCTTTACTCCCTCATCTGATTCTAAATAGCCTTTCATGTCTCTGCCTTCTTTTCTAAATATTCCTCTGTCCATCTGAGTTCCTGTTTATGACTTTCACTAGTCCTTCATGTCTCAGAAGGTATTTCTTCGCCATCCTACGTTCACTTTGACTTAGTGACTTCCACAGCGATTCGATTTTACAATCTTGGATTGTGTGACTTCTCAAACATTGGAAATACATTACTTTTAGGTTTCTCTCTGCTCCTATGTACTCCTGTTTCTGGTTCTAATAAGTTCTTCAAGTCCCAGAAGTTGTTTCATATGTTGGATTACCTGACCTCCCAAATAGAGTATGTACCTTTAGTCACACTGTAGTTAGTCCTTTTTCTTGTTCTAACAAGTCCCTCAAGTCCCAAAAAGTGTTTCACATTCTGTTTTTAAACTGCATATGAGTGTTCGGAGCATAAGACTTTTTATTAATTTAAATCCTGATGGAGTTTAACAAGGATGCAAGACCTACACCCATAGCGAGTTCGATACTTTATTTCCTCCAAGTAGCTAATCCTTATTTTGTCCCCAATTATAGAACTGAATTGTACTAATTGGATTTACAAAACACGCCAATGAATAGGCCCTTTGCTTAAGTCCTCTTCTCGAACGAGAAGCCCCTTGAAAGGGACGTACGCCTAGGAATTTGCGAATGAGTGAGCAATTCCTCTCTGGACGGATGAACTGTCATTCGTCCTTCGTTCCAGTCGGATTTCCTTTCACACGGTCCCCGGGAGGAACGGGAACGCTCGCCAGCCGGCGCGGCGCGGCGTTTGAGAGAGGACAGCCTAGAGTCCGCTGTTTGACGGCAGGCTGCTGGTACGTAATAATAATGGGGTGGCACTTTCAATCGGAATTTACGAGGATTGTAGTCCTTCTCTGGGCAATATCATACGGCTGTTGTTCTATGCTGTCCTATTGGACGGCAGGATTTAATTTCGGTACGAGCAGCACGAGCAAAGGAATGTGGACGGATTATTGTCGTATGCCATTGGACCATGACGCAAAAATCTCTACGTTGTTTTAGACCGTCAGACAGCCGCAGATTTCTCTCTTCCCTTTAAGAAGGTTAAAAAAGTATTCGTATGAAGTGCAGACTTATGGCCAGAAAAGAACTACCCCTTTTCCACCCTCTTATTTCCAACGTTTGCAAGATGAAAATTCAAAAGTTAATCACACTGACACAAAGGTTCCGCATTTCGTAAAAGGGAATACCTCCTCCAACTCTCCTCCTGAATTACAACAAAAAAACACCAAATTTCTTCCATTCATTTCCGTTATTAAAAGTGTTGCCAAAACATCTGACATTTTAATTTACATTCCATTCCACGTGTTTGATTATTTTTTATTTGGAAGGGTTCCTTCGACATCATTACTGACACGAGGGCTGCTTTCGTTTCCCTTTACCTTTATTTTCGCAAGTCACAAAGCAAGTTTATACACCAACACGTGCCAGATAATGGCAGGACGAGACTGCTGTTGATGAACGAGATTGGAATTTTCTCCTGTTTAACTCTAGATAATATTTTTCTAAAGGCGTTGAACGCGTTTTTTATTCTTTTATGAAAAAAGAATTGACTTTTGACGTTCACAATTTAATAAAGTTATAAATACGATTTGAAAAAATGATTCATTTTTACCTAAATTCGCCCAAGTCGAAATATTTTACAAGTTTTTATGCAAAAATAAAAAACAAAGCCACAAAGTTTATGTTTTCCTGGTAATAAATTGTCTGTGACAAAAGCATTTTTTTTCCAGGATGTCGGGGGCGCGAAAAAATAATAAATATCCTTTTCCACCCTCATAATAATCTACGAGGTAGATCTGTTTTCACCGAAGTGGTAGGAATATCGCGTCAAATGACAAAGTAAAAAGCAACATGAGACTGAATGAAAAAACTTACCTTCGACGAAAAGGAAGAAGCCCTTGGGATTCTTTTGGAGGATGGACAGAGCTGTTCGTGTCATGTCGGCAAGCGACGGGTCGCCCTTAGGTCCTGGGTCGCGATCTGTTTCAAAATCCATGTGGGAATACGCAAACAAACCTGAAAAGAAAAATGACACCCTTACACAAGGCGAAAAAATAAAACACAAAAGTAAAAAAAAAAAACATCTACTTGTTAGTTATCATTTAATTTTTCAATTCTCTCGTGTCCCTTTTTGGGGATTGTGTCGTTAAAAACAATCGACAATCGCAATAAAGATAAGCATTAATTGCGCACGTGGATTAGTTGGGGTTTAGAAGGCTGTCGGATTTTTCCATTTCGAAACAACAATTTCCTCTAACGAACGCACATTGTTTGTAGCCGGATAGGTCTTTAAGGTCGTAATTTACTATATGTGTGGGGACGGCTCTGCGCCGTTAAATTTACGTCCGACGCGATACCATAAATGGCGCGGTTGATGTGCTAGATACGGACTTTGATTGTCAATAAATTCTTTTCCAAAATCCACGATACATGTCCAATTCGGTAGCCGTTAAACCCCTTCTCTCTCCCTCTACCTCCCGTCCTTACTCCCATTGCATTTGCAAACATCGATTATTGATTTGCATCGTATCGTATTTTACTCTTCGCGAAATGGTAACCACTGTTTCCATTTGATAAATTAAATTTTTTACACACGTCAAAATTGAACCTTTTTTGGTAATTGTATGTTTTAAATTTACGTATGTTGTAGTATTCGTCATACTGACCCAATAATTGCGAGTAGATGAAATCAGGGGCCTTGCTGCTATTTCCAGCTCCGAAACAACGCCACCCCAGCACCCACATCATCTACACTTCCAGAGCTACTTCCAAAACCAAACCCACTACCAAACACCACCTCCACTCTCAACACCAAATCCATCCTGAAAACCACCTTCACTACAGGAGTCACCCCCAAAACCAAGCTCAACCTTTTATACAATCCCCACCTCAGGCGTCTCCCACAACACCAAACCCATTCTCAATTGAATTTTGAATTTCCGCTCTCGAATTAACACGAAGTCTATGTTGAATTCTGGCGACATCCACAGCACTATCTTTACTATAAAGACACATCCAACACCAAACTCACTCTCAACAAAACCTTCACTCTCGCAACCACCCCCAATACCAAGCTCATCCTGAACATCACCTCCACCTCCCGGAAACATCCCCATCACAACTTTTACCACAGAGCAAATCTCATACCAAGTCCATTCTTCCCATCACTTTTACCACAGAACCACCATCCCTGCACCATCCTAAATACCACCTACATCGCCGGTGCCACATCCAATACCAAACCCACTGACATCTCTACTCTCGCAGCCTTCCCCAATACGAAATCCATCTTCAACATCACCTTCATCCCGCAATCATCTTCATAACAACTTTAATCATAGAGCAAATTCCATACCCAGTCCATTCTCAACATCTCTTTTACCACCGATAAACCCTTATACCAAGTTCCTCCCGATCACCCATATTCCCAGTGCCACCCCAAACACCAACCCTACTGGCAACAACGTTTCCACCCCTTATAACCACCCCCAATACCAACATCTTCAACATCACCTCACCTCCGAAGCCATCCTCATCACTACCTTTACCAGAGAGATAATCCCACAGCAAATGTCCATCCTCAACCTCACTTTTACCAGAGACTCACCACCATACCAAGTCAATCCTCAAAACCACCCCCACAGCCAGTGGCACCCCCAATAACAAATCCATCGTCTACATCACCTCCACCCCAGGAGCCATCCTCATCACTACTTTTACCACAAAACTAATCACACATCAAGCCCATTCTCAACATCACTTTTACCGTAGATCCACTCCCACACGAAGTCCATCCCCAATACCACCCCCATCCCCGTTGCCACCCTAAACACTAAAGCCACTGTCAACAACATCTCCACTCCCGCAGCCATCTCCAACACCAAATCGATCTTCAACATCAGCTCAAACTACGGAGCCTCCTTAACATTTGTTTCACAACAAGAGTCACACTTCATGACCAAACTAACCTTAAATCCATCCTCACCCGTTGAGCCATCTCCAATACGACCCCAACCTATCGTGACCCAACTTTTGTGTGTTGCCTGACGTGAGTGTCTGTATACATATAAAAGAAACCGGATGTGGACGCGGAAAAGCGGAAAAGTTTTTCGGAAAATTAACTTTCGGTTAAAAAAGTATCTTAGGAGAGAACGATGCCCTGTTTGATCGCCTCATAAAGTCCAATTAAAAGACTAAAAGTTAATATCGTATAAAGGTCGAGCCAAGTCTGTTGGAAAACATTAATCAAGTAGCCGCTCCGACCCTTATCCAATTTTTGCAAGGAAAAGTTGAAGTTTCAGATAAAAGCGATATGATGTTCCTCTTATTTTTTGAAACGATACTTAGAAGAAACAATAAGAAAATTTCATACCATTGTTAAGAATCTGGCGATGTAATTTCGAATTTACCGGAAATTGCTTATTTTCAAACTTCCTCTTAGATACATATCTAAAGAGTCATCAATATCTTCATCTCCCTTGTTTATTTCGCGATAAAATATAAATCTTTTTTGCTAACGTTTGCGACTATGTACAAACATACATATATATCGTCCCCGATTCCGATCCCGTTACTTTACAAAAATATCCGAATATATAGGGTAAATTTATTGTTCTCCGCGAACCGAACGTCCTCGATGGCGTATCTACTATGTATGTATATCGGCACTTCTGCTACGCTGACGTGTCCTCCGAAATAAAATATATCCCCGCAGCTTTCCTCCAAGACCTCTGGCGGTCGTAACTCAGCATTACGTCCACGAATTTAAACAGCCACAAAGTAAAACTAATCCCCCCCTCCCATCCCGACATATGACACGGTAAACTGCAACCGCGTCTCGACAGAAACCCCCGACTCAACCTCTAAATCATCTTAAGACCAATTGGATATTTGGAAAACGAAAAACAAGACGCAAGAACACTTTAGAACAGTTTCTAATTTCTTACTTTATTAAATCAATCTTAAACATTATAGATCATTCTTGGAAGAATGTGGAACAGTCAAGACCACCCTGAAATGGTCCAGAACTTTTTTAATTTCTTGGAACGTCTTATAATATCCTAAATCGCTTTAGAAAAATTTGGAACATTCTAAGCGATTTTGCAATATTGCAGAACAGTCTTCAATCATTTGGGATATTTTAGATTATTCTTGAACATTTCATATCGTTATTCAAAACATTACAATGTTCAAATTAATCCAGAACAGTTATAGAACTTCTCTTCAATTCATAGAACATTTTATAATATTCTTAATCACTCTAGAAAAATATGGAACATTCTAGATTATTTTCTAACATTTCAGATTATTTTCAAAGAATCTGAAGAATTCTAGATCATTCTAAAAAAATCGGACACGTTTTAGAACAATCAGAACATTGTCTAATCTTTTAGAATATTATAGATCATTCTAGAAGATTCCACTTCGTTCTCAAAAAATCGACAATATTCAAAAATATCCTGAAAAGCTGTAGATCATTCTCTATAATCTCTTGGAATATTTTATAATATTTGAAGTAATTCTAAAAAAATCTAGAACATAGCAGATAATGACTTTAGGTCATTGTTGAAAAGTTTCGAACACTGTAAAACACTTTAGAACATTCTCGGAATGTCTGGAATACTCAACACCACCCTGAAATGCTCCAAAACATTTTCTATTTTCTGGAAACATTTTATAATATCCTAAATCAGTTTAGAAAATTTTGGAACATTGTAGATCATTTTGTAATGTTGCAGAACATTCTTTAATCATTTGCGATTTGCGATATTTTAGATTATTCTTCAACATTTCATATCGTTCATAAAAAAATTACAATATTCAAATTAATCTAGAGATGTCGCAGAATTCTAGATCATTGTCCAAAATATCAGATCATTGTAAAAAAAATCTGACACGTTTTAGAACATTGAGAACATTGTTTAATCTTCTAGAATATTCTAGATCATTCTAGAAGATTCCAGATCGTTCTCAAAAAAATCGATAGCATTCAAGGATATTAAAAAAGTTGCAGAACATTCTCTATAATCTCATTAATATTTTAACAGTTGAAAGCACTCTATAAAAATTTAGCACAATCTTTAAGATCACCCTTAAGTGTTGTAAGTCTGTAATCTCTTGAAATATTTTGTGATATTCTAAATCATTCTAGAAAATTTTGGAAGATGCTGGATCATTGTTTAATATATCAGATTATTCTAGAAAAATCTGACACATTTTAGAACATTCTGGAATGTTGCAGAACATTGTCAAATCATTCCAGAACGTTCTCAGAAAAGTCGACAACGTTCATGAATATCCTGAAAAGTTGTAGAACAATCTAAAACATTTTAGACCATTCTCGGAAAATCTGGAACATTGAAAATCATCCTGAATGTTGTAAAGCATTGCAGCTCATTTTCCAACATTTTAGATCATTCTCGACAAGTTTCAAACATCCGAAAACATTCCAGACCATTCTCGAAAAATCTACAACATTTTAGATTATTTTTCAACATTTTAGACCATTGTCGAAAAGTTTCGACCAATCTGAAATATTTCAGATCATCAAAAATCAGGAACATTAAGGATCATCCTGAATGGTGTAGACCATTATTTGAACTCTTGAAATACTTTATAAAATTCTGAAGCACTTGAAAAATTATAGATCATTTTCCAACATTTAAGATCATTTTCGAAAAGTTTCCAAAAATCTGAAATATTCCAGAATATCCTGAAAAGTTTTCGAAAATTCACTATACTCTTGGAATATTCTATAATATTTCAGATCACTCTCGAAAAGTTTCTAACATTTTGAAACATTTCGGATCATTTTTAAAAAATCCGGAACATTGTTGATCATTTTTCGATACTTCAGATTATTTTCGTACATTTTAGATCATTTTTTTAACATTTTAAATCATTGCCAAACACTCTGGAAGATCTAGACCTTCCTATTAAACAAGAATCTTCAACTGATTTTACTGTTACTTATTGTGTTTGCATAATTCGCACATTTTGTGTTGTGACTCGCAGATCGAGTTTTTTTTTAACAATTTTAGAAGAGGGATACAACTATCAACCCCCAGCTCCGTATATCTGGCAAGGAAGAGGTGGTGTTGTAGTCGCGTAAATTTTATGAAAGAAACATAAAGGCGGTCTAAACGCGTGAAAGGAGCCGTAAAGGAGAAAGAGGGCTAATGGTCGGCGTATTATGTTGACTGCCGATCGTTTTTCTTATTCAGCCGCCCCTTAACACAAAGAGTCGTTCCGCGTTTCTTTTTTGTGTGATTTCCCACATCTACTAACTAAACACACACGAGCAAGTGGAAAACCCCACAAAACTTTTATTGATATAAGGCATCAAGTTCTTTAATTCTTTTATGTGCCTGAACGTACGTATTACTATCGTAAAAGAGGAAATTGATTTTCTATTTCTATTTCAAATTCATTTTTGACGAGAAAATTTTCATGCGAATAAAATAGCTATGTCGGGGATGTGTGTGGGTAGGTTTGTTACACCCCTCGGAAAAATTCCTGACGTTTTGATTCATTTATGTACGTATATAGCTTGAAAAGTGCGAGCTTTCGGAGAAGAAAAATTTGTCGTTTAAAAACATAATGCAACCTCATTATCGTCCCTTCTTAGCCAAAGCCGAGGCCGATTCGTTTTATAAATTCTCGTAATTTTTCCAACGCGTACTTCCTGGCAGGGGTGCGTATTATAACGTTATTTCCGGATATTAACATAAATAAAATGGAACATTTAAAACGCACAGCAGCTGCGGATATTTTTTCCTTTTGAAAATTACGCACGGCTTTTTCCGTTTGAATACAAATATATATTTTTTTAAATATCTGTTAATTTTTTGGTGGATCTCTTTAGCGAGTGAAGTTGAAGGCGAAAAAGGATCGTATTTTCTATGGAAGTTAATGCAACACATGCTCGATCAAGCATCCTTCTCGGTTAAACAAAAATGACCCTTCCGTTAAAAAGGGTCCACATCGAAAAGCCCATTCAAAAATGCTTTTACCTAACAGACTCCGAGAGGGCATTTTTCCCTTTCTATTCCGTGACGTTTATTCACGAAAGGGAAACCACTGACCCATTTTTTTTTCTGACAAAATAAACACCAAAGATATTAAATATGACACTGCTGAACTTTTAACATATTTTAAAATCGATTCAGAACCAGAAGGTCCTCCCTAGTCCGCCCAAAAATCAAAATTTTGCTAAATAAAAACAACATCCTCTTTACTTCGGCGGATTCTGAAGCCAAAGGTCACAAGGAACATGCCCATTTCTAGTTCTGGGCGATCTGAACTGATTTTGGTCAACAGTCACCGATCTGATACGTCAAAAAGTATCGTTGTATCGATAGTTATCAGTTGCTATTATTGTTATCGATATATCGTTGATTACCGATAAGGACTAGTAACCGATTTTTCAGTTTTGAACTGATTTAAGTTATCGGTAACTATGAGTTGCTGTTATTGTTATCGATAACCATCGATACATCGATTTACAGTTTTGCCCTCTACCAGTAACAGTTCTCTTAGTCATCAACTGATTTTACTAATCGGTATATCGACATATCGATTACTAAAGATGTGTCCATACTTTTGCCCAGGAATGGTAACTGCTTTTTTAGTATTCAACTAATTTTGGTTATCAGTTAAATGGTTTCGATATATCGATAAATAAGTATCGGTAGTTATTTAAATATCAATGCCCATAGTTGCTATTGTTTTTATCGATGTATCGTTAGTTATCAATAAATTTCAATTTCTGCGCAGGACTATTGAAAGCTCATTCACTTTAGTTATCCATTTTCGATTAAAAGAATTGGCGTATGGATAATTATCGATATGTTGATAATACTAATAATAATTGCTAACTATCGGTGTATCGACATATCGATTACTAACGATAATCCATACTTTTGCACAGGAATAGTAACAGTTCTTTGTCTTTAATTGATTTTAGTTATAGGTTATCGATAACTAAAAGCTACCGATGTATCGAAACTTGTCGGTAGTTATTTATATATCAGTACCTTTCAGTTGCTGTTATTGTTATTGATAATCGTTATTATTTGTCTAGGACTGTTAAAAGCACATTCAGTTCTCAACTGATTTTAGTTATCGGTTTTTCACAATATGGTTTACTATCGATATACCGATAATATCTAATAATAACAATTGGTAAGGTAACTATCGATTACTATCGATATATCCGTGCTTTTGCCCAGTAATAGTAACAGTTATTTCAGTTTTTAACTGATTTCAGTTAAAGGTTAACGATAACTAAAAATATTGATATATGGTAATCTATGGATGGTTATTGATGTATCGATAGCATTCAGTTCTGTTAGTTTTATTGATACCTGTAGAAGTATCGAGAACTATCTTCAATAACAATCAGTACATTGATAATTATTGAAAACTAGCGATACTTATCGATGTAATTATATACAATTATTGACAACCATATTGAGATTTTGTCCCCCAGGATCAGTGACAGCAGTTTCAGTTTTAAATTTATTTTAGTTATCAATTTTCGTTATCAATAACAACAATGATAACAACTGATAACTGTCGATATATCCATACTTTTGCCCCGGAATAGTAACAGTTCTTTGTCTTTAATTGATTTTAGTTATAGGTTACCGATAATAAAAAAAATATCCATATATCTCAACCTATCTATCGATAATTGATATATTGATAACAAATAGTTGCTATCACTGTTATCGACAACTGTTGTTGTATCAATATTTATAACTGATATCTACTATAAAACTATCGTTCGATACATCTAAACCTAACGGTAGTTATCGATGGATATCGAAACTTATCGATAAAACTGACCACACGTTGTTGCCATAGCGAGAATTATTATCAATAGATAGTCATTGATGTATCGATATTTTTGCCCTTATTTAATTGTAATTGTCGAGGAAGTTTTCGAAATCCAATAAAACATACAAAACTGTTGAAAACGAAGAGGAGAGGTCCAGGCGTCGAACCGCGAGATGATGAAGATTGTTGTTGGATAATTTTCAAAACTAGGTTAAATAAACAAAAGATCGAAGTATAGTTGCAGAGTTTGGACCGGAAACGGAACGAATTACGTACAGTAATCAGTAACTATCAGAAGTACGCGGACAAAGTAAAATATATATGTATGTGTACGTATAATGTTCGGCACTTACCCAGTAAGTAATCGACCTCGTCGGGATTGACCGCGGCCAATTCCGTCTTGTTCCAGACGTAATGTCCCCGAAGGTAGCGTCTCTTCTTATCGCGTATCCAGTCTTCGATTAGATTACGACCGTCTAAGCGACGACCTTCTTCTTTCGTGCGCTCGGGATCCCTAGCCACTTTGGGGAGCCAATGACGCCGACCACCCCCTAACAAAACCTGGAAACAAAAGAGAAACCATTCTTCATCAACAATAAACATTTTGTAGTATTCGTGGGTTTATTAAATTTATTTTTACAGACTAAAGTACAAGAACAACAATTTATATACACTGATTTAATTATAACTACTTAAAACACTATTAATTAATACTAAACTTAGATTACTTTTTATTTACACCATTCACTTATATGCACGTTTCAATTTATTTGTATTCTTACTATTATCACTGTCGATTTATTTCTTATGTTACTACCGTCACTGTCAATTTATTATTAACCACTTGGCGAACGTCTCTTCACTTTTATAGCATCCGTAGAAAAATTCGGGACAAATCTAGAATATTCGAAACGCCGAAAGTTGTTTATATTTTTTCGAACCGCTTAATTGCTTTCTTAGAATGCAGGTACGAGACACACGTTTACAAACACGACGCACACACTGCAGAAACCGGCCGCGGCTAGTCAAGCTGGCCCGTAACACGCAGAAGTGTACCTCATCGCATACAAGCATGCTCGTGTTCGCTACAGTTTCAATAAAAAACACGACTATTTGTTCAAATAAAATAAAATACACACAGAAATTAATTATTTCCAAACTAGAGTCTTTAGAACATGTATATTTTTGTATAATAAATCCTACTTAAAGGCTCTGTGGGTTATCCTATCTTTTTAAGATGATAATCGGGCCCATTTTGCCCATTCCTTCGAGAATACAAGGCCTAACAGCTTATGTGTGACGTCATTCATTGGAGTCATATAATTAGTTTCATATAGTTCATTGGAGAGATTTATATATATTTATGTGTAAAAGATGGAGGGCTGCTATCCAAGACTTTCTTTTATAAAAAATCCAAGCACGAAAAAGAATTTTCTAATGCCCAAAAATAGCCGGAGTGCTTCAGATTGATTACTGGCAACGATTTTGTTAACGCATGTTTCGAAATTTTCCTATTTCGGTGGAGCAAATCAAACTATAGAAGCTTTGCTTCTAGAATGTATGGGTGATTCTCTATCAAATCGTGAGTAAAAACTGTTGATGTCTCCGAAACTCAAGGGATAGCATATTTCTAAAATGTAAAGCTAAAGCCATGAATTTTTGGAGGTCAAAAGCTTGGATCGAATGCCCTTTTTCCCCAATTTTAATGTTTATTTTCCGATTTAGAAAATTGGGATAATGTTTTTGAATCTTGGGACCAACTTTTACTGAAAATTCAGAAAATTTTCCATTTTTATATATGCATTTACCATTTTAAAGAATAACTTAGTCTTCAAGAAATAAAATAGAGCTGAAAAACTCATCAAATTGCTAAAAATATAAAAAATCACAGCTTTGAGGTCCTGTAGTTCACTGAATTTACTCCCAAAAAAAGCGAAAAAATCAAAAGCACTTGTGGAAGTACTTGGAACATACCTCTGTATTTATCTTGTCAGATAGATATAATGCTGTCAATTTTGGAAAAGGGAAGAGTTAATTGAAGAAACAGGAGTAAAGAGAGGCAGAGAAAGTAGTAAATTATGTTTCTTTTTTGACAAATAGTTAAGTGCTTTACCAATTTTCTCATGTTTTATTTGAACAGATATTCACGTATTTGCTGGATGAAAGTCTCAAAGCAGGGCAGTTTATCTTTAATATAGCTTATCGAAAGTTTGGAGTCGGAATTGAAAATGATCAATGGTACAATAAAAAAAAAAGAGTATACTTTATCCATTCGGTCGCGTAATAGAGACGATATGGAAACGATTCTCGAATAAGGACGGTCTCGAACAGAAACTTGTTTATCTGTCGTTTTCATCGAAGTTCCATGGGATTTATGGGTCCGATAGGATCTCTGCTGGCCGTCACGGGATAGATATCGCAAGGCCCATTTGATCACATTACTTTGCAAACTTTTTCCACACTAAATCATTTCGTGCAACTCTGGCAGCCCAAATAACATTCTTCGTCGCTCTCGATTCTCACTCATGGTCGTTTGGATTTCCCCGAGTTTGATCACATTACAGACGCCAATTTTGTCCTGTGGGAATATAGGACGAGGATGCGAACTTGTTACACCAATCGCATGTTCAAAGTTGTGTATTTTTTTGCATAAACTGGCATAGAAATTCCTTTCAAATCAATCTTGCAATATACACTGGAAACATTGGCGTAACAAGAGTTTTTTCCTAAAGTGTGGACTACCAGTCAGTTGATCAAGATTTCAAATATTTTTTTATGGAAAGCATAAAAACAGGATACTGTCGATGAGAATTAAAAACTTTTACCAACAAGGTAAAAGAAGTGGAAATTTTCATGTTTCGTTTGGAGAGAAAACCACTTATATCAGTCACTTCATGAAAGAATCTTGTAGGTAGAAGAACACGGTTTGAAAAGACGTTTTTATTTTTCCGTTGGCACTATTCAAGTCGTTTCCATCTTCGGAGAACGTCTCAGGGTAAAAGAAGGGGTTAATTAGTATTTGAAAGAAGAGCAAGTCGGTTGTCAGGACGAAGGAGAAAATCAGGCAGCAGAGACGAGAGGAGGAAAGGAAAAAAAAACCGAAAACAGAACGATTCAGTCCTAATGACGGTGTTTGTGACGGACGGGCACTCTGGAAACGGGCGCCCTTCAAAACAAACAATTCCCAGAAAAGCTTGCAGGAAATACCCGCTGGTAGCAGCTATGGAAGTAAAAATAAAATAACTAGCGTCACAGCAGGGCTACTAACAAGCAAATTCATACAAGTTCATCTCAAATTTGATTAATGGGCTCAATATAAATGACATCGAAAGTCTTTTGGAATTTTTAGTATTTCGTGACGTTTCGTGTTTGAAGTTTATTATGAAGGACTTTCCAGTGCAGTTTGTGTTCTTGTCCTTGCTCATTTCACGAATTTGTCGAGTTATCAGTAGTTCAATATAAAATACAAGTTGAGTGGAGACGTCGTCGTGTATGGCGTCGACTCGGCCGATTTGGAAGGACGCCAGGGGTCGCCCTCGTCGGTTGTTCGACGTAAAAATTGCAGCTGTTTTCGATGGCGCGATTTATGTGCGGAACAGTAAAGAACGGACCACTTTTTCGCGGTCGCACTTGCTAATAATAAACAAAAACGACGTCCGGGAGGAATAAGAACAACGACAGCGAAATTGGGAGCTGTAAAACATAAATCGGGGACTTTGGACGCATTAAAAGTACATTCTCTGCACTTATGCACAAACCGAATCCGAAATCCGGATTAAACAGACACTAAAATTCGACACAGGCACAAATATAATCCCCTATTGTTCCCCTGGTCTCGTACACGTATACGATTAAATAAAAAATGGGAAAATCCTGCAAAAATTGCACATTTTCCCTTCTATACACAAGATTCGATTGCTTCACACCCATGAACATATACGTACATACATGTACGTACGAATTAATCCTAATAAGGATCCGTTTCAAAATCCGCTGACGTCAGTTGTTTAAACATACACGGTTACCAATTAGGCCTCATGAACTCAAACATGTGCATGTGTACAGCTGATGAACGCACATTTTCAAACCTTTGGGGTCCTTTTCGATGCGCGCACTCCAATTTTGTCTTTATCCTTCGAGATTTTTGCTGATGGGCTGGAGAGCGCAATTAGTCTCGTCCTTAATTAAAAGCATGTGACGCTTTTTAACGTTTTTCAAGTTTCTTACCACACACGTTGATGTCTATACACTCTATAGATATGTATACAGGGTGTCCACTAAAGATGCGGCCAAAATTTAAGGGGTATTCCTTGGACTATTTTAAGAACATTTTGTCCTTTGATGATTTTTGAAAAACCGCTTTGTTTCGATGATACAGGGCGAAAACCATTTTCGAGGAAATCAATGTTGATAATTTTTATCGAATGCAAAAACATTGTACGATGCAAAAACTGCACGTTTTTTTATTATTCATTTTACCGGAGAAGTGTATCGCAACTTTTTGGAACACACGCTCCCTGAGTTTTTGGAAGATGTACCATTGACAACAAGAAATAAAATGTGGTTTATGCACGATGGTGCACCAGCGCATTTTAGTATAGTTACTCGTCACTTTTTGACAACAACATACGGAGATCGCTGGATTGGTCGAGGTGGACTGAGCTCACTTATGGCCTGCTCGTTCCCCGGACTTAAACCCTCTGGATTATTTCTTATGGGGACACCTAAAGTCATTAGTTTACACTACTCCAGTAGAAAATGTGGACGATTTGAGAAATCGGATAATTGCTGGGTGTAACACAATACGAAACGACCCAGGTGTGTTTGAACGAGTCCGGCAATCAATGAGGAGAAGAATGGATTCTTGTATACAAGCTGGCGGTAATCATTTCCAACAATTTTTCTAGATTAAAAAGAATTGCTTGTAATCTTTCAGAATAAAATGTTATAATTGTCGAAAATAGTTTTCGCCCTGTATCATTGAAACAAAGCGGTTTTTCAAAAATCACCAAAGGACAAAATATTCTTAAAATAGTCCAAGGAATAGCCCCTTAAATTTTGGCCGCATCTTTAGTGGACACCCTGTATAACGACATATGTCGAGGACTATTTATGTATAAGCATCAATGACAGTAGAATAGCTATGGGGCTATGGGGCTATCCCCAGTCCAATTTTTTACTTTTACGCGTGCGCAGACCAATGACCTGAGCTGTTCTGAGGCCTGATAGCCCCATAGCTATTCTACTAATAGCCCAATTCTATTTAAGAGACTGTGCTAATCGTCTTGGGACAGCCCTGGATTAAAATCCTGAGTATATACGTTTCAGAAAATTACTTAACTCATTTTATTATCTAAATAGGGTTAAGATAACCTAACCTAAAATCGCTTAACAAAAAGGAAGGAGGGTAAATTAGAAAACGGTGGAGAAGGTGAAGACTAGTTGGAGGTACATCCGCACTTCTTGATATCCTAACCTAATGAAGAAGAAGACACAGTAGAAGACACAATAAGAACTCATTTAGAGGGAGAAAGATTCCATTGATGATCGTTATATCAACGATTTACTATTCTCATTTTGAGACAAAGGTTCCTGTTATGTTTTTCACTAGTCAATCATCCAAGACACAAAAAATTCTTTTTGTTCGATCCTATTTTCTCTCCATTTGCTTCAGATAAATTGTAGTGTTGCTATTATATTTTTCCTGTTGTTTTTCTTTTCGACTATTTTTAGACAAACCCCCGACCCGTTTCCTTTAAAAGATGCAATTCCATCCATCGTGACTACTTATATTTTCCAACATTTTTTTTGTCTTATTTTATTTTATTGCCTCGTTAGTTTCAGCAGCTTCATGAAAGTTTCGTAGACGTTATCCGATCCCTGTAAATCGGAGTGTAAAATGTTGTTGGCAGCCCCTGGCGTTTTGTTTATTTAAAGAAACAAATAAAGGAAAGCAGCTTTTCTTAGATTATTGACTTTTATAATAGCTTCAAGAGAATAAAATTCGCAGACATCCTATGGTAATTGCTATAAATTTTTGGTACTATAATGTTCAACAAGATTCCTCTTTAATTAAGGATATTATTTGCTGATTACACAGATGGCGTTCCCTTGCTGTCTGCGGTGATATATTAACCCACATGTGAATGTAGGAGACCGTTACCTTCGAGAAAGCAAGGCCCAAGAACTCTAACGTAACACGCCAAACATGGCGGTGTAGGTAGGCGATTGTACGGAACCCTTTCAGTCTAGTAGCTAAGGAATATACCGTGCAAAAATGATTTTGATAACGGATTTTTGGAGAGGTCGATGAGAAGAGTATTTGTGCAAATTTTAAGCACTGGCAAATAATTGTTACTATTATTTATTTAATGTTAAAATTTTGCAAAATTCAGTTTTTCATCTTTCGACGCTTACGTAGCAAAAACTGTGATAGATACAAAAGAAATGTGCAGACATTTCTTGTAGCGAATTGTATTTTCTAGATTAAAAACATTTTTGTACTATGAAATCCCTTGGCTCCTAGACTTGCATTGACGTCACTTGTAAGCGTTTGGGCCTTGAATTCTCGATGGTAACGCCAAGGCGCGTTGATGGGAAATAAGAAGTTCGAGATCTTCATCTGTGTCTGGTAATTTCGACAGAATAGTGACATATTTGGTCTCCTCAAGTTATTTTAATGTCATTATTCTTGTTTGAATCTTCGTCATTAATGACAATAGGAAAAAAATTACTTTGCCAAGCTTCAGGTTCTACTAGTGGAAGCTTTGACTGTTGCCATGTGTTCACTTGTCTTTACGGATGAGGTAAAGAGAAATTCATTAATTCAAAGTTATCAAACACGTCGTCGTCGACGATTTAATTAAATATGTCAGTTTTACTGCACTAAATGACGTCAATCTTGACTAAAGACGGCTGTTAAAATCTTTCGCCTAACTCGAGATTCAATTTCCGTAGAACACACGTCTCGTTAAAGACGATAAAGTAACAAGTTGTTTACTAAACTAATCCCTTTAGTAATTTCGCAGGTCTTGAGCAAGTTTTAACTGCCACTGTTGTAAAATCTAACGAACATTTTTTTCTATATACGTAAGTAATCGATAAGCACTTAGCAGAGTAACAATCTAACTGGAGAGAAGCGAAATGCACTTTTCCGGTTTCCATACTTTAATGGAAAATGCGAAACTGTGTGCCAATATGCATACGTAGCGTACTTATGGGTTATGGAAGACGTTAAGTCAAAACTTTATTATCTGCATGATAGGAAAAGACGACATAGCCAAAGCAAATTTACCTAGACGCTCGATATCGATAGGGGAATTACATATATTTACCTTAAATATAGATAGAGATAACAGCATGCGAGATTTGCAAACACACAATGGACCGAGAAAAACATCAAAGAGGTAGAACCTCCATGTATGGAGAACAATAAAGTCTCGGAAACGATTGAATCTGTAGATAGAGTGAAAGACTGAGAATAAATCTAACGTAAAGTAAACAATAAAAGTGAAAAGTACGCATGAAGAATTCAATGAAGAGTATGCCATTGGAAAAAGTGAAAATGTGTTAAGTAAATGAAAAAGCTTTGAGTGCGTAAAAGGAAAAAAATGAGTAACTACTGACAAAGTAGAAGAAGTTAAATAAATGTGAAGTCATGAATAAAGCAAGTTTTTTAGAAATGACACTAACAATAGAAGGCAAGTGATGGAGAAACAGAAAAAAAAAGAATATCTGTGGAAAGATAATTAATTGGAAGCTCAAATATTGAACAAGAACTGTGGGTAATTTGACCATGTGAATTCTAGATAATGGAAAAAAGAGAAACTGTGACAAGAAAATGAAATTCCAGCTCAAATATTTCATGAGAACTTAGAGTAATTTGACAGTGTAAATTCTAGATAATGGAGAAAAGAGTAACTGCGGATAGAAAATGAAATGCTGGCTCAAATATTTAATGAAGACTAGAAGTAATTTGATAGTATGGATTTTAGATCACGAAAAGTGAATTACTATGGATGAAGATGAAAAAACTATAAGAGAATGTGGGAAGAAGGATAATATAATAATTTAGATGTGGAGTTAATAGTGGGAGGCATATGATGGAGGAACACACACAAAAAATGTTAGAATTCTAAGTCATGGAGAAAGGAGCAATTGTAGCAAGAAAATGAAATTCCGGCTCAAATATTTAATGAGAACTGTAAGTAATCTTGGAGTGTGAATGCTAGATCATGGAAGAAGGAGTAACTATGGAAGAAGGAGCGAGCAAATATATGCGGAATTAGTGATGGAAGGCACATGCTGGATGAATTCATGAAACTGTGGAACAAAAATTATTGAAAAATCAGCGAAAACCGTGAGCATGGAAAAAATGAGTAACGATGGAAGAAGAAAAATAAATGTGTAAGTAGATGTGATGAGAACAAGGATAATGTAAATAATTTAGGTGTGGAATTAACGATGGATGAATATAGATACATAAAAAGCAAATAATAGCGGAAATAAATGGAGTGCACGCCCAGATATTGATTGAGAACTGAATGTAATTTAATTGTATGAATGCTAGATAATGGAAAAAATTCTCATTTGAGCTGGCACTCTACTTCAAAAGAGTAACTGTGGAAAGAAAATGAAATTCTATTTCAATCTTTTAATGAAAACTGTCATTAATTTAGATCATTGAAGAAGTCAACAACTAAGAATGAAAAAGGAAAAAGAGGAAAATACGCGTAAGCAAATATGAGAACATGGTGGATATTATGAGTAATTTCGTTAAGAACTAAGGAAACGCATATGTTCGTGGAAAAATCTGAAGTAGGTAATATAGATGTGAAATAAACAAAAAAAGACATATTTTGAGGAAGCACATGGATAAAAGGAGTACGGTACGGTCATGGAAACATTGAGCAACTGTTTGTACGAAGATCATGAATGGTACGTCAAAAAATTACCATATTGGAAACCATCAAATTATGCAAAATCATGAAAAGTTTGTTTCAGTTTATTACACAATTTGTTGTTACCTACCTATTTCAGGTTCACTTGAATTCAATTCAATTCCGAGGTGTCCGTCGGTCATCCAGAATATACCTGCTGGAGTATTATTGACGACCGTGTTTATGGGTGTGTTATTGGACTGAGGGAAAGCATCAAGTCCAAACGGCCGTAAACAACAATAACAACCGGACAAACGGATCTATGTACAATACACACAAACATGCGTGACGTGACGCTATAATGGGCAATTAATAAGGAAATCGGTAGTTGTCGGGTCCCAGTGCGGTTTAAAATACCGATCATCGGTTTCGCTGTGCATTAATCGGTTCCATCGTGCCTCCGGTGGCCTGTCGCGCTAAATACATCCAATCAAAAAGTTAACAATTTCACCGGAATGACCGATAACGACCCGGTACATTAGCGATGAAATTTTCTCTATTTAAACACATCGCATCCTGGCGTCAATGATTCATTCCCAATCGACCATTATTCTAGCTCATTTATACCCCCTTAACGACATTGTTACACAGTTAACCACACACGTATATTAAATTTTAATTCATTATCACAATTTCAAAAACGTCCTTCTGATCCTGATTATCATATACTATTTACTGTTCAATACTAAATGATCCTCCCAAAAAGTATTTTCCCATTCCACGATTCTACCCTCAAATCTGATTTCATAAACAAGAGAGGATTCACGTAAAATTTAGATAACGAGAATAAAACGAAATGCAAACGTACATACGTCTCATGAAACCTACGAGTACTAAGACTGTGTGAGTGTGAGGTAATGGAAAAGTGAGTTACGATGGAAGAAAATGTAGAAATTTGGGACTATAGCCACCCTATATCAGTAATTTCGAAAAGGACATGGACTAATTGGGATTTAGATAAAAATACCAAAGATGCAATCACAGATCTGTTTCTGAAGAACAGTCTGAACATGATTTGAAAGGTCAAGAAATGTCCAGGAGAAACTACTAATGTATAAGAATTCCGAAGTGGAAACAGAAGAAGGAAGACAACGATGTAATCTTAGATCTGCTTCCAAAGAATCGTCTGAGAATGTTCGAGAAGGTCAAGCAATAGGTATCTCCAGAAGAAGCTTCTCACGAATGAAAATTGTGAAGTGGAAAATGAAGAACAAGAATAACAACAAAGCCATTTCATATCAGCTTCCACAGAATAATCTGAAGTCAGAAAGGTCAAGAAATGTCTCCATGAAAAACCTCTCACGAATAAAAATTTGGAAGCAGAAAAAGAAGAACAACAATAACAAATAGGCAACGATATAATCATAGATCTGCTTCCAAAGAATCGTCTGAGGAGGATCGGGAAGGTCAAGTGAAGTAGATAATGAAGAATAAGAACAACAACGAAGCAATTTCACATCTGCTTCTAAAAAATAACCTCATGAGGACAAAAAAATGTCTCCAGAAGAAATCCTTCGGATTAAAATTCTAAAAGACAGTCTGAATCGAAAAAATCAAAAAGTGTCTCCAGAAGCAACTTTTGAAGTATAAAAATTCTGTAGTAAAAAAAGTGTAAGAACAACATGGACGTAATTTCATATTTCCTTCTTAAGAACAGTTTGAGAAGGATAAGAAATATTCAAAAATATCATACCTGTATAAGGAACTTCTCACGAATAAAGATTCTATCAATCTAACCTAACTTAACCAAGATATTGAATCATCTTTCAATTTTGGCGACTCAATTTTTCTTTAATTTTACTATTTTCCTTTAAGTAGATAAATATTTGACCGTTTCCCTTAGTGTTTGCGAATGTGGATTTCAACATTACGTCTTTTACGAAAGAAATTAATAGGTAAACAGAGCGTTATTAAAACTTACATTTATATTTCGGCCGGGGTCGTTTTCGATCAGTTGCCTGGCGAGATCCTTGCAGGATTTGCGGGATGCGGGGGGTATTTTTGAATCGTCCTCCCAATAGCGAGAGGGCGAGTGGCCGTAGAGGGCGGCAGGGGTCGCGTGCGTTATCCTCGTATTCGTCACAATTCCAGTCGATTTACCTGGAACGAAGGAGAAATAGTTTAAAAAAAAAAGTTCGAAGGCATCGCATAATTTTCAAACTGCTGTTCCTGAATACTAAGTAACAAAAAAATACCTGTATAAAATAAAAAATAAGAAAAAAAATCGAGTACCTATAGTATTTCATAAAAAGAATAGATAAATTTTATACACAGGATGGGAAATTTTAATCTATCTTTGATCAAAGTTGTAGGGGTATCAATTGGTGACCATTAATTTGATCTTGGGGTTGATTTTCAGGATTGTTTAGAGGTTATGTTGATGACCCATCTAAAAAAGACATTTAGATAACTTCCGACCGAAGATGTAAATTAAAAAAAAAAAAGTAGAGTTGTATAACTTCTTTTAGGCGCAAGTCTAATGATGACTTGAGGCTCAAATTTCAAAGTTAAGTAGGTTTTAAAAGTGGAAAAATTTGTTTTTAATTCTGGATACTTAAAGCGTATAAAATCATACACTTCTATTAATTTGGGAAGACTTGAAAGACTTATTTTTGTTTAAACCATTTTACTACGTGTTCCTGAAGCAAAAAAGAACATTAAAATTGATGTAGTCGTGCACGGGTTGAATACGTGTTTGGACGCGCCATAGAGCGCGGTATGCGTTCACCCCCTGTAATTATAGTTTAAATAAATTAACCCTCGAGTAAGGCTCCCGTCATTTTTCACATTGTCCGACGAAATAATTACCGGCACCGCAAGGGTATAAAACGCCGCGAAACGAGTGATTAATGACGTTCCTACGCTGACGCCCTTTCACGGTTGTACGGCGTCGCTTCCCTAAACTACTCCGTCGTTCGGAAGAATTCCAACCGGAACTTGCATCACCAGAAAAAAAAATGAAAAACGGAAAAACAGCGCGACACATAGGCAGGAAAATAAGAAGAAAATGAAGAACAGAGAGGAGTCCATCATCATCATTTTACAGCTTTCAAAAAAAAATTTTTTTTAGAGAGCCGAATATAATACTGGAGCCAGGGCGAGCAGAAATAGGTCGGCGTGTGCCATCGCGACGCTCCGCACCCCGTCTAAAATCTTATGCAATTTTTGCCCATTGTAACTATGTATAATCATCGCTTATTGTCGAGCTGCTCCAAAACTGCGGGCTGTCCTTTTACTAAAAGCATGATAAATTATAGCGAAAGATTGACGAAAGATTTAAGAACCAGTACGGTCTACTTTTAAGGGCGCGTTTGGGGAGGCCTCATAAGTAAAAAGCCGCTTTCCCAGACTTTTTGTAGAAAAATCAAAACATTAAAATCAAACAAATTATAGTATGTATAAATATTTACCTGTTAAAAGTTTGAACAAAAACTTCTAATTATCTGCGATAAAAAAAGATTTTGTCGACGCAACTTATGAAGATGAACAGAGCTTCTGGAAGCATATGAGATGTGATGTAACAGCGTTATCGTAGGAAGGCCATCCAGTTTATGTGTGACGTCATTGTAAGTAGTCGATGTACTGAATAAATTGAGTCTAGTAGCCAAGGGATTTCATAGTTTAATTTTTTTTTATGACAGGCACTTGAAGAGTTTGATGAGAAGAGCGTTTTTGCAGATTTTTAACATTGGATAACAGTCACCATTGTTAATACAGGGTGTCCCACCGGGACGGTATAGTAATTGACGTAGAATTAAATTAAATTAAAACACCCTGTATGCTGCAGACTGGCAAACAGGTATTGAGTCGAAAGAATGAACCTTGCTTTATAAATTGTACAAAAATGAATTCATAAATAAAATGCGTTTTCAATTTTTTAGAGAGTGGAATGAAAACGGCAATTTTTTAACAATAACCAAAATATCTCAATAACAATTTATTTTTATGGTATGGTATTTCGTATAAAAAGTTCTTTAAATAATACTCAGAATCTGAAATTAATAAGAAAAACAAGTAGTGCCTTTTAAAATAAAGAAGTTGGAGTCCGTTTCCGGTATAACCGGAAGTGGTGCGACATTGAAAATATTTTAGATGAGTAGGGCACATTGAACTAAACTTACTTTATTTTTTATAGAATTTTCTAGTCACCAACTTCTCAGTAATCGATCGACGCAGTTCCCGGTGGGACACCCTGTATAGGATCCGTGATCAAAATAATTTTTAATGCAGTATCAATTCTTTTACGTCGAAGCTGTCTGGCATTGTTATTTGTCGATGGCAACGGTTATGAGCGAACATAAAAGAAGAATTTTTCAATAAAATCCACCCCTATGGATGTATGTAAAACTTTAAACAAGAGAGGTAGTTCGAAAATTGAACGTATGTGAACATGTAATATATATAAGTGAAATGTGTGCGATTTCCGACAAAAATTTTCGTTTTGACCGTCGTCGAGATAAATAAAAATTCACTCGCAGCGTTCGGCGTGTTCCGGAGCGCCTGCATCGCAGCCAAAACCAACAAAGAATGAGCAAATTGGATTTGAAGAGGGACATTCAGTCGACAAACATTCGACATCGTCGTTGTCGTCCCTCTGTCCGTTCGTCGTTGAAAAAAAAAAGAAAAAGAACCGCAGCCATCGAACCGATTTGTAAAGAGAGACTTTTGAATACTCGAACGGCGATGAGCGACCGATGTTGAACAAGAGATGCTGTGATAGACGTAAATGCTGAGTGTAACAAACGTGAGAACTTTGAAAACATTGCAAGCGATAAATTTAGACACATCACTAAAGTAAAGAGATACTACACACATTATCCACAGAAATAATTTCTTTCAACCCTGATGAAGCCACGTATGTAAAGAGAAACGTTGGAATTCTTAAAATAACGTGAAGATATCGTGAATTCAAGATTTTGACGATTCAACTTCCAAAATAAGAAATTAAAACTTCATTGAATTAAATTCCGACATGACGTACCTATCATGTCCCCCTTTGTTTTTCAATTTCAAGCTCCCAGCACGATATTTCAGAGGTCAAAGGCTAAACGCCGTTGTTCCATGTTCTCGGCTCTCTGTCCTCTGTCCTATTCATACTCACCAAACTAAAACACAAACTACTTCGTGATTTGTTGGACACATCGCCAGGGACTTTGTGTCAACTGACCAGAACATTCAGACACGTGTTTTCGAATTAAAAGGTCCTATGTACACCCTCGTTTCTGAATATCGTTACAGCCCAGCGTTTGACATATCAATTATGCAAATATGAATGAGAAAGACTCAGTCAAACTCGGAATTTGTATATAGTACGGATTAAATAAAGGAATCTACAGGGTGGACCATTTTTGAGAATATCATGCAAACAAAAGGCTTGAATAGAAAACGAATGTGGAGAATAAAGTTGTAGGATGTCTAAGGAGGCATCAATTTGTGGTCATTAATTTGACCATGGAATTGCAAGTCGTGATTGTTTTATGAAAAAATCAACATGACCTTAAAATATCCTTAAAATTCAACCTCAAGGTCTACATAAAGGTCATCCCTCAAAGTCTCATAACTTTGAATTTTAAATTTTTTTCGATTTGAGCTTTGCTAAAGTAGCATCAATTGGTGACCTTTAAATTGACCCTGAGATATCAAAATTATGTTGATTTTTAAAAAGTAAAACTGACCTTGAAATTTCAACCTCAAGGTCTAATTAACGACCATCCTTGTATATGTATACTTCTTTCAAAGTGTTATAACTTTGGATTTACATTTTTTCCCTTTTTAGCCGTTGTTTAGGAAGATTCAAATGGTGACCTTTAATTTGGCCATGATATTTCAAGGTCATGATGTTCTTTTTAATCAAATTGACCTTGAAATTCCCCTTTCAAGTTCAATCCCAGGGTCTAATTAAAGATCATCGTTCTACATTTCCCTCAAAGTCTCATAACTTTGGATTTTAAATTTTGTTTCGATTTGAGCCTTTGCTAAAGAAGCATCAATTGGTGACCTTTAAATTGACCATGAGATATCAAAATCATGTTAATTTTTAAAAACTAAACCTGACCTTGAAATTTCAACCTCAAGGTCTAATTAACGACCATCCTTGTATATGTATACTTCCTTCAAAGTGTTATAACTGTGGATTTACATTTTTTTTCCTTTTTGGCCGTTGCTTAGGAAGATTCAATTGGTGACCATTAATTTGACCATGATATTTCAAGGTCATTATGTTCTTTTTAATCAAATTGACCTTGAAATTCCCCTTTGAAGTTCAATCCCAGGATCTAATTAAAGATCATAGTTCTACATTTCCCTCAAGTCTTATAACTTTGGATTTGAAATTCTTTCGATTTGAAACCTTGCTAAGGAAACATCAATTGGTGACCTTTAATTCGACCATGAGATTTCAAGGTCATATTGATTTTAAAAATCAACTTGGCTTTGAAATACCCCCGAAATTCAACCTCAAGGTCTAATTAAAGGTCATCGTTGATGATTCCCTCGAAGTTTTATAACTTTGGATTTGAAATTTTTTTGATTTGAGTCTGTTATCGAGTTATTCTCAACTAATTTATTTGATACCTCACAAAAGGCGCTCTGCAAATAGGCGAAAGTTGCTGCTACTTCTACTGCAAATGCAAACAGCTGTTGCTTTGGCCTATTTGCAGAGACCGTATTCAGATGAGCAGTTTTTTTTATGGATTTTATGTACGGCTTGACGTATTTGTTGCGTTACAGCCACCATAAATCACTCAAACGTCTTCCAACAACACAGTTTACAAACAAACTGACATAAAAAAGTGTATTGTATGTAAGTAATATGGTCGGAAAGTTTCGGGAGATAAAACAAGATTAAGTAGCATTAAAGTTGCGCGTTAAAACCCTTTTAAAAACCATTAAGACGGTTTAAGTACGTTCGAGACGGACAATGTGAGCACGGTAATGGGGTAGTTTGATACTTTCGCCGCCCCATAATTTCAAATAGCGCCAATGCTGACGGAACACAAAAAATTAAATTAAAAAAATGAAACAAAACGGGGATAGTAAAGAATATTTCAAGCGATAGGGTATCCTCGGTTTTAAAAGGGAAGATACCCTTATTAGGTTCTCAAGTTCTCAGCACAAATTTAAAGGAATCTTGGGCTCAAAAACTGTTTTTTTTACGTTCAATTCTTTTGCAACGTATTCTTAGTCGATAAAATTTAAACAATTCACGAAATTAATACGTTTTTATAGATTTTTTTTCGAGAATTATTGGAGGTAAACATAACCTTAAAAAACCATTTTTAAGAATCTATTTGCAGTGTTACAAAAGAGGTGCAAAAAATTCTCACGTCCCCTTCTAAAACTGAGGATGTCCCTTCCTTAACCACGAAATGAAACACAACAAAGTTTAGTTAAATCAAAATTACTTTTACTGATTATGATCATTTGAAGAAACGACTGTGTTGTGGTCAATAAAAGTTATTTTTCTAGAATCAATTTAGTTGTGTAAGAACTTAACGCTTTCTGGCTACAATAGGAATTTATTTATTTATTAGAGAGATATGCGGACTCTCATTGTTCATCAAGTGGAAGCTTCAATTAATTAAATTAACAGAGACTTTATTGATAGAGATTGTAAGAAACAGGAAACTTTGTTATAATCTGAAGACCGTCGTAAACTTTTCATTCAATAAAACAAACTTTTTATCAGATTAAGGAAATTGGAAATGTGAGTATGTTCAACGTATATGTGTGTAATTGCGGTTTTGAAATACAATATTTACAATTAGTAATAACGATGATTGTGTTTGCGATCGAAAAATATCGTGTTAGTTATCGACGAACGAATTAATATTTTATTTGCAGCGGATAGCAATTAAGTTGAAATGTCTGTTATTTACGAGATTATTTTGTTTCGTTTGGATCCACTTTTATTACTTTTAATTCAATTTTTTACGAGATTGTATTAGAACAGAAATAAAATCGATCCATTAATTTCTGGTACTTATTAATTTCTCGATTTAATATTTTCGCTATCAGGCCGTAAAAATAAACGCAATAAAAATGGGAAGATCTTCGTATACATCTTCATTTGTCTGATTTCATTTCAAGTCCTAAATATTACTTAAAAGCAAAGTATTGATGGAGAGGGCGTTTTTTTTATAGGAAATGAACCATTAGAAGTTTAAAGTAATAAAACAATTTACTTCTACCATCAATTCTAATCTTGAGATGAACTTCAATCACCATTAATTTATAACAAAAAGTACTTAGTCATTCGAAATAAGTCTTATTCAATTTAACCCAAAGTTCATTTCGTCCTGACATCTAAAAAGACAACCATAAATTCCTAAATATAATCGATAAAAGTTTTTTGTATTCCTATCGAAATCATAAAATAATTTGAGACGAAATAATCTCGTTTATATTTCAGATCTCGTTATTTCAAAAAATTTTTAGATGATACATCATCGAATTGGTATACATACATGTGTACGTACGTGTGTACTTACAAAAAAGGAACTAATATGGGATCGATTCTGATCACGTATATACATATTCGTCAATGATGTATCACAGTTGCGGTCTCGAACAGTTCGCATAACATTATAATTCTGCTTAGCTCCGCAAAATTTTGCAATTTGTAATGATCGATAGTCGACAGAGATAAAAATAAACCAAATTTTCCACATTACTAAACCCAAAATCCACCACCCACCCAGCCAGGTGAATATTGAAAAAAGTATAAAGAGAATAGAAATATAATATTGGAATGTGGAGGAGACTTTTAGTCTAATTTAAAAAAAAGATAGAGTATTTTCAGAGATATGAATGACATCATGTCGGAGACTATCATAGTAGTTAATAAGCAAAAGGATGAACAGGGTAGTAGGACACGAAAAACTACTTAAAAGCTAAAGAAAGGGCACGAATACGCTATGGAAGTCAATAAGCAAAAGAAGAGTTGGAGTGGTAGGATTGCTTCTGAAAGATATGAAAGACTAGTCAAAGACCAATGAAGAGAGCTAGATGCAAGATCAACGAAGAGACCCAGAACGCCATAGAAGTCAATAAGCAGAAAGAGAAATTGAGTGATAGAGCACCTCCTGTCTCCTGAGATAAGGACTAGTCAAAGATCAGCAAAGAGCGCGAGAGCGCCATGGAAATGAATAAGCAAAAGAAGGGATGAAGTGGTAACTGTAAGAACGTTAGAGGACCATGACGAATACCCTTATTCACCGGGCCAAATGCATCTATGAACCTGCTCTTTAACAACAAAAGCTCTACCATCTAGACCAAGCTCTCCAACATAACAGTTATGTTCCACAAGAGATCGAACGTTCGCTTCACCCCAGAAGAACTCCGCCTTTAACACCCGTAGGATACGTCTCATTACCCTTTATTAAAACTGTTACAAATCGCATCGGGAAGGTCTTCAACCGTCACAACATCAGGAAGATTTTGAAGCCAACAAATTAGCTCCATAACTTTCTCAGATCAGCTGAAGCACCAAGAGACCCCTTGAAATATGCCGGTGTTTATAGAATACCCTGTTGTTACGGAGGAATAAACATTGGTACAACAAGACGCAGCATTAAAACAGGAATAACCGGTCACTGACGATTCATTCAGAGACCGCCCACTGTACGACGCGCCCATTGCCAAGGGGTATTTATATATCAGTGCACAGTGAGGCTCTCCACTCAGTCACCGTCGAGACTTTGAGGTATAATCAGAGGTATAATCAGACATACTGAAGATATCAGCTGCAGTTGCCGACGAAACGTTTGGGCAAAATAGTTCCTATGGCTTACCAGCCCGAACTTTAGTTTAGTTTTACTCAGGTGGTCATGAAGGACTAGTTAGAGTAGGGCCAAGTGAAGAAGAAATTTTCGTGGTGACTATCTCTATAATGATGATAAAGGAGGGGCTTTAGATTTTTAATTTTTTGAAAGGTATTTAGAAGAAAGTGTTCACAAAGTATAAGCCCAATTTCGAGATATAAATTTAATAAAAAAGTACGTACTTTCACGGTAAGACAGACACTGCAAGTAGACAAAAGATCAAATGTCACACCCAAAGCAAACAAAACGTCATGGACATCTTTTGTTGTATTATAATTTGTGACTATAAATTTCGTATACAACTTATTAGAAGTAGAAGGGTTAAAGCCCTTGCGATTCCTTTGTCTCAGTCCCTTGCTAAGCCTCCAAATTTTACAAAACCTTCCATTTTCAAAGACACGATGAAAAGGGACGATAAACAAAATAAATTGGTATACATACGTTCACAGTTATGAACATTATAAAAGCAATTTAAATAATTGAAAAACCATACATTATTATTTATCCAAATTGAATCAATGGGAGCGCCCATCTTTCTGATTTTCCATGTTGATTGATGGCGGACGTTTCTCGAAATTAATGTTTCACTGTTTAACGTATTAAGCGAAGAGGCAGTGCAGTGGCGTACTAGAGCTATAAATTAAACGTTCCTAACGCGGTCCGATGGGCGTGCAAAATTTAGCAGTGGTAGTTTGCCCGTTAGTCCCGTCCATCCCTCGGTCCTAAAACTGGCCCTAATGGTTCGGCTTTTCAGTTAATAAACGATGAAATACCGTGATTATTTCCTGTACGGACCGCAATTAAAACGGATCCTTGTTGTCTAACGTTTTATTCTGTTAAAACAAGCCTCTTTCGACCGTCCGACCGGCGCCATCTTTGTCGAGTTTAGCGATCCATTGTTTTTCATCCCCGTACAACAAGACAAGGGAGAATTACGAAAAGAAAAAGGCAAATTAGTTATTCAACTGCGTTAATGCGGTAAATTGCTCAAGGCCTGAGAAACTCTGAACTGTTAAAACTTTCGTTTGCAACCGTGTAACGTGAGTTTGTTGATTTCTTCTTAATTAAAAATTTCTTTCTTATCAACCTCTGGATCAGACAAAATATACACCAATGAATTGAACATGACTACAAGTAAGTAATTATGATGATGCCATTGAGGTTTTAGAAGAAATAAGAAGACATTCAACAGGCAGAAGCTGAAGTAAATAGAGACATAGGGAGACACAAATTAAATATTTGTTTGCAATTAATTTGGGGACGTTGCTGTTATAGTAATCGAAGTATGTGAAAATTAGTTCACAATAGGAAGAAAAGAAGACAATTCTCCCAAACAGTCTTTGAACTGATAACTTCAAGCAATAGAAGCTTCGCTTTTCCAGCGTGTCCTAAGTCATATACTCATCTTTTTTTTTGAATGCAGACTAAAAGAATTTCAAATATTACGTTATTTTATTCCAAGGGGGAAAAGAATTTAAAAATTTGATTTGTGGTTGCAAAGATTATCTTTTCGGAAGTGCCACTCTAATTGTTACCAACGATTTGCATAACTCGAAAGTTTTATTTAAAAGAATATCAAGCTTGGGTTAGTCAACAAAGTTCATTCTTTTACAAATTGGAATGCGGAATGAGCTCTGAAAACGTTTATTGAGAAACCGCTTTACTGTACGTGGAAAGCTAAAGCTGAAAGTCTCTCGCCTCTTCGATGATAGCTTTCGGTTTAATTAAAAATCTGTTCATTCTGATCTCGGAGCTACAACTAATACGATTCAACATACAAACGGACACCGTTGCTTTACTTGCCTTAACTTTCTTTCGGCGCGAAAGTTTTCAAAGAGATTAAGCTTATTACGGTGAAACGGGAAGGAACTTCTTTAGTTAGAGGACTTACTTGTCTGAAACACTCATTACTACGCGCCTTTATTAACATTCTCGCGCTAAACCAAAGCAATTTTGTGGAATTGATCCAGCTAATCTACGCACCATCCAATGAGGCGACATTCAGCACCACCATTATATTAGATGCCCCATTAATTTGATGCGCAAAGTATATACAAACAAGACATTTCCATTAGTGTTTACGTCATTTAAATAAATAGATGCCTCAAGTCTTTGAAAGTGGAAAGAAACTGGCATATCCAAGAGGGAAATACATGTACGATGACACCCTTGATATTGAGGAAAGAAGACTAAATAGATATCTGGAAATTATGTTTATCGAATGTCAGGATAGAGGTGCTAGGGCCGAGGTGCTTGTAATCTTGGGTTCTACTTGTGCCACTCTGCTGGCCGCCATTTGGGGTGTTGAGCTGGGCGCGTATGACCATCATAGTATCTGAGGCTATTCCACCTGGCAGGCCACTCCTCATAAAAACCGAGAAATCCCGCAACCGATATCACTCTACGTGGATAACGACCAGAACTACAGTAGATAGATGTGGAAGAGGTTCCACATAAGTGGCCTCGACTGTCACTCATCAAAGGTGACTAGGGTAGCCCAGCCGACATGAGTGCTAAGGGAGAGAGTACCTTCCGCAGGTAAATGAGCAGGCATCCGTTTGAGGTATTCGCGAGTATCCGAGGCAAACGCAGGGGACTGATGCGCCGCTTACTCACAAAACTGAGATATCCCGGAATCGATATCACTTCATTGTGGTAAACGGCCGGGACTACAGCAGAGAGATGTGGTAGAGGTTCCATGAAAAGTGGCCTCTACCGTCACTCTTCAAAGGTGGCTGGGGTAGCCAGGCCGACATGTGTTCCAAGGGAGAGAGTCCTTTCCGCGGATAAATGGGCTGACAACCGTTTGAGGTATCGTGGAGGTATGAGATTATCCGAAGCGGACCCGAGGACTCAGGCGCTGGAGTCCAGGTGCTGGTAGTCGTATGTTTTACTCCAGTGTACCATCCCTGGCGAACCGGGCGCAGATTTCCGATTATGGTGTCCGAGTTTAGTCCCACAGGCAGACCACACGCTATTTACTCGTAAAACTGAGATATTCCGCAACCAATGTCACTGTATGTGGGTAGCGGCCAGGGCCTCAGTAGATAGATGCGGTAGAGATTCCAAGTGGCCTCGACGGTCACTCATCAAAGGTGGCTGGGGTCGCCCGACCGACAAGAGTGCTAAGGGAGGGAGTCCTATCTGTGAGTAAATGGGCAGTCAGCCGTTTCAGGTATCGTGGTGGTTTTCGAATATTCGAGGCGGATCCGGGAGACTGAGGCGCTTCGACCACTGGTAATCTTCGATCTTATTCCGGTGTCCCATCGCTAACTGCCGTTTTGAGATATAGGACCGAATGCATATTTTCTATTATAATATTCGACGCCATAAAAGTGAGATATCCCGCAACCGATCTCACTCTATGTGGGCAACGGCCGAAACGGACCTCAGCAGATAGATGTAGTAGAGTTTCCACGAAAGGTGGCTGAAGTAGCTCGGCCAACATGAGTGTTAGAGACCTAGAATAGTCAGAGTATCGCAAGTAACATTAGCTCTGAACATCCGACCAATGATGTGAATTGGTACTATGGGAGGTACGTGGCAGCCCCAAAAAGGGACACCTTCTATGTCTGTCTGACTTTAGCAGAGGTTGACCCCCATATGCTAGAAGAGAGGCAAGGTTGCACATCCGAATGGGTACTAAGCCTGCCAAGCCTGGTAGGGATTACATAGGTCCCACCCTCACCAGAGGGTTCCGGTGGTCTTGCAAACCTTCGGAAGAAACTGAGAGTGATTTATTTCGGTCTTCCACGCACGCTGGGCGTATCCTAATCTCCGCGCCCTTGGGGGCAGTGATGAGTAAGCCGAAAGGTAGGGAATACTACGTTAAGCCGAAACGGCATTAATCAAAATTTTATAATTTATATATTCTTTTTGAAGCACCCTAGAGTCCTTTATAAATCACTGAAACTAAAAGGGGCAACTTCCTGATTTTATACTGCATTAAAAACAATTTTTGACCTTTTGAAGTGATGCTTTCTGTCACATACATATATGTTAGGAACAAGAAAAAAACCCATTTTGAAACGCCGGAAACGAAAAAAAAAATTCGTCATACTTAGCGAAAAAAATGTGTACAACGAATTAGGAAGTTCATCACAAATTTACATAACGGAATTACGAATTACCTTTCACATCGGCGTTTTTAATGCATTTTTAATGCGTCTACGACAAGGTACGATGATGTCACGGGGTATGTAATTATACGAGCAAGAAATACATTCTTCGAAAAACACAACCAACACTTTTTTTAAGCGACGTTACGTATACATTTTAAGTGCCTACAGCAGGTTATTCGTGGTTCTGTAAGTGTCCAGAGGGAGAATAACAAATATGGTAATTAGACTGATTAGCGTAAAAATTACATTCAAAATTTACTAAAGCGTTTCCCCAGAGCGAAAGATATTCCTGGAGGCAATTAAAAAGTCTAATTGCATATTAGGGCGACGTTCAAGAGGGTGGTTTATTTTTACCCCCTATTGCGACCTATTCGTTCGTAGATGGTAAAAAGCAACAGCTCTGCGTATATTCATATAATTAATTCAGACCAAGCCCTAAGGGCTTCATTAACTGATGCTTAAACGTCAAACTATAGATGAAACGCTACATTCAACGTCATGAGGTATAAAAATGAATTTAATCGAAGCTGTCACTTCAAATGTAAAAAAACCGAGCATATGCGTACGTATTTCCTCTTTGTTAAAACGAAGCTTCCGCAGCTATGTTGGGTTCCATTTTAAAAAATAGGATATTCCAGACTTTGAAACAGTGAATGATTTGGGAAACTCAAGAATGACTTGTAATGTCCCAAATTTTTATAAAATTTAGAATGATCCAGATTTTGGAAAAAATTTAATTTTAATTTTTCAAGTATGATTTAGAATTATTCATATTTTTTAAGAATGGTTGGAAATGTGTCATAATCCTCTAGAATGTTTTAAAATTTTCAAGCATGACTTAAAATGTCACAGGATGATATAGAATGCTGAAGATTCTTCAAGAATGATCTACGGAGTTCAAGAAACTTCTGAATTTTTCGAGAATTGCTAGTGCTCCAGGTATCTCTAGAACGGCCTGGAATTCGTGGGAATGATCTAGATTTTTCATAAATGATTTGAGATATCGTGAAGTGATTCAGAATGTTGCAGATTTTTCAACAATGATATAGAAAGCTCCATGTTTTGTTAAGAACATCTAGACAGTTATAGAATGCTCCAAATTTTTCGAGAATGATTTGGAACGTGAGGATAGTTTGAAATGTTTAAAAATAGTTTAGAATGTTCCAAATTTTTCTAGAATAATATAATTTGGAATGTTCGAGAATAGTCTAGAATATTCCAGATTTTTGATGAATAATTTGAAATGTCACAGAATGATATGATTTAAGTTTTTCAAGAATGATTTACAATGTTATAGGATGATACAGAATGTTGAAGATTGAAGTCCAAGAATATTCGGAATTTTTCGAGTAATTTTTGGAACATTTGAGAATGATTAAGAATGTTCCATATTTTTCAAAAATGATTTGAGATGGCGTGAAATGATCTAGAATGTTACAGATTTTTCAGAAATGATATTCTAAATTTTTTGAGAGTGACTTGAAATGCTTGAGGATGATTTAAAACTCTCCAAATTTTTGAGAATAATTTGGAACGTTCGAGAATGATTTGGAATGGTCTAGAATGCTTCAAATTTTTAGAATGATTTGGAATGCTCAAGACTAGTTTACAATGTTCTAGTATTATCATAAGGATTTGGAAACCAATCTTGGACATTTATGAGATTTAGACTGTTCACGAAAGATTAAGATTTTTCAGAAGGGGTTGAGGATGGTCAAAAATGATTTTCATTCCATCAAACGGTTGATATACATATTTCCATAATCCGGGGAGCTAGTAGAATTTAGTATCCTACGCCTCATTACATTTTTAAAAAAAAATTAATTTAAATGTTATCTTACCAGCTTCTTGAGCCCAATCGATAAGGGAAGGCACCTTTGACGAAAAACTGGAAACGCAGTTCTCAAAGCGACCTCTACTATCCAAACCGACAGTTTCAAAATTGGTCTTGATACCGCACATGAGAGCCGTGGCACAAGCTGACGATTCTCCAATTTGGGCATTCATATTATAAGTCTGAAACAAAAGCAGACAAATCGAAGTAATATCTCAATGTCATACGAAAAACATAAATATTTAGCATATTATATCTATTTATTAATAATAATTGTGTACTTTTGGTGGTGAAATGAAACAGGCTTTTAATTTTTTTTTGTAACCGATTATTATTACAAGACCATCAATTGCACGAACTGTACGGGTGCCTAAAAGCATTTTGACGTGCTTGAAAACTGATATAAATGCACTTCAACTGCAGTAAACGCGAAATATCGACAAAAATGACGTAGGTAAAAGCTACCAGAATGACATCGATACGTAAATAAGATCGTGTATCAGCATCCAGTTTGCTAAAAGCTCCTGCTCACGTAAAAGAAAAGAAAAACAAATGAAAAAACTTTATATTTAAAAAATCAATATCTGTTATAAAAAAGAGGCGTTTTTCTGCGTGTCCTCATTTTTTTATCCAATACCACCCACTGCCACCCCCTAGTCCTTGGAATTCAATCCATAATAAGACAGTTTGATGGTGATGGGTGAAAATGGGTAAGTGTGGGTGCCAAAAATGTGTTATACGGTATATCTACTTTTGTCTAGCAAATTCAACGTTATTTCGTATAAATTGAGTCGATAATTTTCTGAGGAGTTTTAGTATGTCAGACAAAAACATTTATGTATTAGAATTTTCCGGAAAACTCTAGAATTTACATCAATAATGTTTCAGAATAATCCATGTACATTTGAAAAATTATTTAGAATTCATGAGGATGTTTTAGATTTTCCGAGAATTACGTGGAAAGCTGGAAAATGCTCTAAATTGTTTCATATTCTTCAAGAATTGCAGAATGTCAAAGGATAATCTGAAATGTTCCAGATTTTTCGAACATGATCCAGAATGTTTGAAAATAATCTGAAATATTCCAAATTTTTAGAAAATGCTACGTATTTTTCGAAAACTATTTATAAGTCTTCGTTAAATCAACGGTGTCATGAACACGAAAATGAAAACTGTGATGTTTTTCGAAAGTCTGTCTATGGAAGTTCCTAAGCCCCATTGGGGATGTAAATTTGGGCATTTTCTGATGTTGGCGATATAAATAAACGCAAAAAGAATTTTTAGCTCAGAGGTACCATAAAATTTGGATGGGGGACTAAAGACTTTAAAATTATTGGAAAAATCAACACTTGGAATTTTATGGAAATCGGAAACTTATTAATAATAATAAGAATTATATTGTCTTAAGAGATTGCATTTCAATGCACACCGAATGGTAGAAGTTCTCATCGAGATTGGAAAATTTACAATTCTAATGTAGCACATAAAAAAATATCATATAAAAATCTTTTATTTTATTTAACGACACGTCGAGATGTATATGCTTCTTATATTACCCCCAGTAGAGGCCATTGGGGTGTATTAAACGGGATACCAAAACGTCCATGCTGTATGTGAGAAAAGGAAGATCTGGAGAAAGCAGATAAAATGATTTTGCGTCGGAAACTAAATCCGGGCCTCGATACAGGAGCAGTTTTAATATAATACATTCCGACTGAAGGTATCGTCTTCTCATAAATCCACGAGCTAACGAAATATATCAGTGTTTGTATATATGACGAGTTTCCTCGAGTTTGTTTTGTTCAAAGGATAATCCAAGATTTTTCGATTAAAACTTAAAAATACCGACACATGTTTCGCCAGCCATATGATAAAATGTTTTTTTTTCTTCTTTCGTCTCCTTCTTGTAAGAAGAAATCGGATGAAATATTTCGGATTAAAGAATTCTGTTTGAACAAAGTGGGAGAAACGTGCGTTTTGAAAAAAAAATACTAAAAAAGGAGACCAACAGTAAACCCAGAGATCATACAGAAAAAGTGGAAGAAAAACAGTGCTAAATATTATGGAACTCTAAAAGAAAAGAAGGAGATAAGGGACTTCTGGGTAAAAACATATTAGAAAGGAATGTGTTGATTTGCTCATCAAAATTGGAAGAAATGGAGTTGCTTTTCTAATAACTCTGACTGATGTACCTCAAATAATGACCAAAAATATTGAAAAATTATAATAAACATCTAATAAAAATACTGTTACGACTTTATCCAGACTCAAATACAAACAAATACACTTTTACATTAACGATAACAACCCAAAACAACATTAAATAACTACCCAATTAATAACTTTAACAACACAATTCTCTCCTTAAAACCACTAACTCGGTCTTCTCTCCATGGTTGGCGCACTCGCAGTCTCTCTACTGTCACTGACTAACTAACTGAGATTCATTGGTCGCTCTCCTTTTATACTTATTCGATGTCGCCTAGTAACCACTAGAAGTTTCTCGAACAGTCTAGACAGTCGCTAGAGATTTCAACACAGAGACGGTCCACAACTTTGCACACGTGTTTCAAAGGTTGTTTAAATGCGTAACAATACCTTTTTTTTGGATTTAATAAATATTTGTTTGCTTTTGGATTGAACACAACATTTTTCAACATGGAGAATTTGGTAGATTAATTAAATTTTTAACCGTTTTTTTAAATAATAGCTGACTGGAACAATGCCAGAGCCAAACAATTCAGATAAAACAATTCAACATTGAATTAAATGGGACGGGTTTTCTGATGAACAAACGAATTGAAATTGAAATAGATTTAAAAACGAATGTTTTAACTGCATTAAGAGTTTAATACCAGTAACAATTCTTTTTTATGTTTTCGTAGTAAAAAGTCCATAAAAATGAAATTCTATTTAATTATAAATGAACTAAATTACTGGTTGCTTTCGCTGGGCCTTTTTCCTTTAACAGGCCACCATAAAACATTGCTAATGGAAGGAAAGGCGAAGGTTAAAAAAAAAAAAAAGAAACAACAAGAAAAGAAAGATTCATTCTTGTCGGCGAGAAGTCGATTAATTTTAGCGAACACGGGTAACGATTTTCAGAGCAATAATTTGATTAAATAGTAGGCTGCATCGTATCATCGCGTATTTGGTTGGTATAAAGGGATGCGAATCCGGAACCTCCGCATTTTTTCGCCAAACTAATCTTTTCTTTAGAAATAAATCAAACCTATTTGCTTGCCTCTTAGCAAGATTGGCTACCATTTATCATATTTTTCGGCGGAGAAAACGTATTACAAACGCATGCGTCTCCATCTCCTCATTTGGATTCTTCTCCCCATTTGTATAACACTGGTACCTAGTAAGGAGCGCCCACGTGAAAGCCCAAATCGTACGAAATAACTTATTGGCTTTTGAAAAGGTGGGTGATTTATATCTTGCTCCACTTAGGTCGCTGTAACAATTCCTCATTCCGTTTTCTCAAACTCCGTTAATCATTCTTCCTCTTCCCTATCCACCACCATCTACCTCCATTCGAAACCGAACGATTTTAAATGACCCAAAATTAAAATTTTCGGTTCGTCGGTCTCAAACTCCGTTTCTCCCCGATGAAAAAAAAAAAAACAGTAGCGAATTTACTGGGGAATGTGAACAAATGAAATTAATTTTTTTTTTCCACGGAAAATAGATTTAAAATTCCTGTAATAATTTTGCCAAGAAGCAGGAGATAACGTTTTAAACCTAAATCGGCACGATCAAAATATTTCATCGGAAAAAAATTGCGGAATGTACGATGGACTGTTCGAATCTTTACAAAATTTTACAATTCGTTGTTCCATCTCATACTCTGTGAGTAAAATAGAAAATTTTCTTAAATAGTAAGAAACAAACTCTTAGCCAAACTTGAACAAGGGTATGTTGAAGTTATGTATGGAAGGTAAACGTAAAGAGGATCATCATTGAAAAGTGTTCAACTCTACGTGGTAAATAACAGTTGTAGATGGAGCGCGCCGAGTTGAAAATTGAAACCGCAGCATACAAAACCTCAACTATTTATGTAGTCAGAGTTTTGGAGACGTCTAAATGATTGTACTTTATGGTGGATCTACTTCTGTTGTAATTTATTTTGTAGATTAATTTTAGTTACCACAAATTCAGATTTTCCACGACGATGCCAAAACCATTTTCGCAGTCATTTTTCCGAGTGCTATGGATCGTATGCTATTGAAAACAGTTCCGTGTACGCATTTATTAAAACTTATTGACTTTTGCTATTGGATGTCGATAATTAAAAGCTACCACCGTCCATGCTGTTATTTCGAAAATAAAACAGGAAACGGTACAGTACGTACCGACATTTTTCAAATTCAATTAGCGAATGTATTTTCAAAGGTGAGGACAGGGTGAAGGGGTTTCACCTTTTTTAGTACTCTCTCTCTTTTGCCGTCCCTCCAACTAATATTTACTTTGGTTTCCTGAAAACATTCACGCTTCAGTAAGTATTCATGTAACTCATTCATTACGATTCGCATTCGTTGCGAACGGGCCCCCAGCCTCAATTATCATGCCTTCATTCGGCCACCGGCGACAGCCAGGGACCGGCAATATTTATTATTTCCAACATGTTCACTGTACTGTGAATTTAATACATATGTACATACATAAGCACATATACATCAACATGCGTATGTCCATACAAATTTGTTGGTCAGAATTAACGTATTTCATCCTACGTAGATGCAAGGTGACCACTTTAGTAACCGCGTGGGTTTGTGCTCACTACCCTTTGCAATTATCGTTACCAATTATTATTGAATCAACTCATCTGTGTGCTTATTAATGAGCGAAAATCATACACAACATAAGCTCCCATTTGACCGACACGTAAACCACCAGTAAATATTTGCAAAAGTACCATTAAACGGACAATTGAACCTAACCTAGTTCTTTGCAAATCCACATGTCAAACAGGAAAAGTGCACCAGGACGGAAATTTGCACACATTCTTCCTCCGCAAAGAGGATTGATCCCAGGCGAACACCTGGACGACAGGAAAACCCCCTGGATTTGGTCTACTCAACCTTTATGTACGTTTAAGATCGTGAACTTCATGAGAAAGTGGACACCGCTTACTCATCATGAAATCCTTTAACCTATCTCCTCCCCGTGTCCAACACCACGGGCGGGAGAGAAGACGAAGAAGAAGAGCACTTTGGGCACCCCCGGTTTCAGGCACCAGTATTGAATCTAACCTAGTTCTTTGCATATTCACATATCAAACAGAAGAAGTGCCCCAGAATGGAAACTTGTACATATGAGGTCTACCTCCGCAAAGAGGATTGATCCCAGGCGGACACCTGGACGACAGGAAACCCCCCTGGATTTGGTCTACTCAACTTTATGTACGCTTAAGATCTGGAACTACGTGAGGAAGTGGACACCACCTACCCATCATGAAATCCATTAACCAATCTCCTCCCCGAGTCCAACACATTGGGCACCCCCGCTTCCAGGCACCGGTATACGCAATCCTACTACTATATAGTTATTTTGGAACACCCTTCGCTGAAAGTCATTCGGGTCCCATCATTACTGCACACCATTTGGGTTCATGAATGGCTTCAGCATAATACTTTCGCCTTGAGTCTGCTTTTGACTCAGGATCAGTAAACCATCACCACGTCCACGTTCGCTTCACAATGACGAACTCCCCTCTTATTGGGTCAGATCTCTATCACTCTACACCTTCTATCAGATGCGTTTTCTTGACAGGCCAGTTAGAAGGCGTGGGCTAGAGCAACACTCACATGTTCCTAACCTTTCCTACACCTATCAAGGTTCCCATGGGATTATCACTGAATGTGTCCGTGATCGTACCGAGATTACTTCATGTTGGATGGGTCAGCTACGTCGGTAGAGGCGGGTTCTACCCCCACGTCGATTTTTCATGTCCCTCCGGGACTCACAGCATGTTTTTCTGTCATCTGCTGGACGCTGGGTCTCAGAGTACCGCTTGGCTGAACGCACACACCAGGTAATGGGCCTTCGGACCACCGTCCATGCCTAGGAGCTGCTTTCTACCTTTCCGGATTCCAGATACGCGGCAGTGTTTTGGATTTCCCCAAGGATAAAAGGATGCTTCAGTACCATGCGAGGCAGAAATGACTAGTTAGAGACGCATCAGAGGCAGGAAGAGGAGTAAAGTAAGCCTGAGGGATATCCGGATCAGAGAAGACTCAAAATTGGAAACCAAAGAACACTGTATTTATAGTCCTTCATTATACATTCTTGCAATAATAAAAAACCATAGTACAAATAGTGTACTAGTAGTAGCGCCATGTTGAGACGGAAAAAGTGAGTCACGCTTGCTTGGCATGTTCGCCGAGGTATATACACGAACGATCTCTATGTAGCAATGCAGTTTACCACTTTGTGTCAGCACGTAACCTGACAACATGTACCCCTACCCACAGAGCAGCGGTCGCTTCGGGTTGTTACCACGTATTGTCGACGTTGTCGTCCTAATGTGCATACACTTTGTACACGTTCGTATAGCGTCACGGCTCTGAATTTATGTGAATTCGCGATGGAACGCGACACCGTCCCGACGCCATCCAACGAGCGTGCAAGATTACTTATGAGATAATAAGCAGATCAAACGTTCCGTCAGAATAACCCACAAAACTACATGAGCAAGTTTTATTAAAAAGGAGGTTTCTCACCTTAAATATAATTTTAAAAAAATAGAAAGTGTAAACATTGCAGACTTCATTTTTTCTGCATTAGTAGTTACATTAGTATCATCTGGTGCAGAAAGTCATATAAAACACGTGTCCATGAAGGAGAATGGTAAACTGAACAGCTGATATTTAGGGGATGCTGATGATTGGAATCTCCATGACCTAAACGTTAATCGGTAAGATGGAGGACAGTCTTCATTTTCTGACCACATTCGTAGAAACGAATAGAAGATAGAGAAGAGGACTGCCTTATATGACGTTGCGGGTTAGCACTCTGGCCTTTAATAACGATGATAACATTAATACTCATTGCGTCAGAACTCGGAGGCGACTGACGCTCGGTGCGTTGCTTAGCTTAGACCTCTTACCATAAACCCGCCACCAAAAAAGTAAATTCTAATACTCATTTTACTAAAAGTGTTCTTATTTCTGACTTATAAATGTCTGGTGTTGCCTACGGACTTCATTAATCACTGCTATTGAGTTATTATGACTGGGTTTTTTTTTCCTGAAAATTACTTTTGCGTCGACGTTTTGAAAAATCGATAGTTAATCAACGAGAAGGGAACTCTACGGTTTGTGTCGAAACATACAGTGCATATTAAAAAAACACAAAACGGAGAATAGATACATACATATCCACATTATTTATACATAGTGGACGGCACGTGGTAGCCATCTTTAATCTTGCTAATACCATCAAAAACATGGAAACGTTTGTAGCATCGCTATTGAAAAAAGAATAATTAACTAAAACAGCACCCATTAAAATGACGACCCCTTCTCGTATATTTCAATAGAAGGAACGAAAAAGTTTCAAATGGAATCATTCAGGAATACAAAAAATGTAGCTGTGCTATACGTTTTACTTACTCAAATAATTTGATCAGGTCCTTTTTGACTTGTTCTGTACGATTGGAATATTTTTCCGAACGAATAATAAATGCCGCAACCGTTGCGGCAACACGGTTGACCTTTTCAGAACGCAAAATCCATTAAAAAAAAAATGAGAATTTTCCGTCCCGTTGAAAAAAAAAAATACCGCAGTTTTCTCTACATCCAGCCACCCTCCAGAGTTTCAAAATTGAATTTTATTCGACACAGAAAATCAATTCAAATATTGTAAAACACAATTAATCTGCCTCACTAATTTTGTTTATTTAAAACGGCTAAAGGGTGATAATTACTGAATTTAGTACACAGACTTGTTTGTTAATTACAGATAAGAATAATTTATTTAAGTCGTAAACTTTAATGTCACATAGTAGAATTGGAATGGATAACAATTTTTCTTAAAGAGTTTTATATTTATAGACTTTCTCTTTGATGCCATTCCATTTTAATTTTCGTATGTTTTTTGTTAGATCATATAAACTTATTTAATAAGTTCTGTAAATGAATTACAAAGTTTCCGGTTTATGTGGTACCTTTATAGAAGATTCAAAACTGATGCTGCAAAACCCTTACATGATCTCTTGATGACCGAAATTTGAATGAAATGACATTCCTTTAAAGGTCGTCGTGAAATCACCTAAGGGCTTTGCATTATCAACAAAGGCCTAATAAATCGTCTGTAAAAGAAGGTTTATGTAAGTTTTACAGAAGATTTATTAACTCTTTTGCTAATATTGTAAAAACGCTAACATGATCTCACGCATATCTCACGATGAGTATTCTATTGTGAATTTAATAAGGACCAAAGATGTCACTAGAGCGCCATCTATGGTAAATGCTATTTATCCGTGTCTGGTGGTTTCGACAGAATACTGACCGAGAACATATTTTGTTCTAATTTTGTATGCGTGCGTTTCACGCAGTCGTAGCTATGCGTGAGGACTGGTTTAACAAGCATTGCCTTAATGAAAAAAAAAAGGCATCTTGTTGAACACTACAGTACCTCTTAATAAATAGAATTTACCATAGATGGCGCTCTAGTGACATCTTTGGTCCTTATTAAATCCACGTATAGCAAGAGGAGACTTTGGTCGGTCGGTATTCTGTCGAAACCATCTGTGGCACGCTGATGAGAGCCAACCAGCTCGAAATCGCGATCCGTGTCTGGTGGTTTCGACAGAATACTGACCTGACCGAGAACATATTTTGTTCTAATTCTATTGTAAGTCAAATTGCAATATCAACTAAAGACCTAATGAATCTTTTGTGAAAGAATTGCGAAGTCTTCCAGTCTTATGCAGAAGAACCATGAAGTCCTCTGTTGATAATCTAAAACTCTTACATGACATAACGAGGACTATATTTTATTGGAGTTTTCTCCAATTTCAAGAGCCCTAGTGAATATTAGAATTGCGAAGTCTTCCAGGTTTATCTAACTTTTACAGAAGAACCATTAAGTTTTCTGCTGATATTGCAAAACCCTTACATGATTTCTTGTAGACTATGCGAAACTTTGAGATCATGTAAGGGTTTAACAATGTCATAAAGAGACCTAATGAATCTTTTGTAAAGGAATCATAAAGTCTTATGTAACTTTTACAGAAGATTTAAACTCTACCACTGATACTGCAAACCCTTACATCATTTCAGGAAAGACCAAATGGAAATTTGATTGAAATGACATCTAAAAGAAAGCCCATAAAACCTTTAAATGAAAATTGTTGGCTGTCCCAATTCTAACAATAATTAATAGTACAAAAACAAATATTTTTGGTTTTTAGTGTTTCAAAATACTTTCAATAAATGTCTTCACATTCTTTTACGTCTTGCGTCTTTTGTTAAAGTATAAAAAGTACCACCACTGTACAGTTTATCAAGTATTTACCAAATGCAGGTTAACAAATGTGGGTAATAAACAATGAGTGCACCAACAAGGAGCGCTTATCTTTAGAAAAATTGCATTCTCATTTATCCTTTTCCATTGCAGCATATAATACCATGCAATTACCGGCGCTGGATATTTTTAACTGGTTACAAACAATATTGTCCGGCTTTTCACGGGATACAATCATTAGTTTTTTTCCTCTCTCTTTCTTCTACCCGTTCTAGTGCCGTTCCACATCTCGCTACTAATCTTTATTTAACAAATACGGATCCGGGATCGTTCAAGCTCTCTTTTTATCGAACGAGATCGGTGTCTAGCGGCATCGAATTATCGCACATCCGATTCGAACTTAATCAAAAGTTTTTGCTCGATTTGTATTCGAGGAAACCATTCGAAAACCGTCACGGCTGATTCCCGAACATTAAGACGTGACGACGCCGGCACAGGGGTTAGCAAAAAGAACCAACCCCAGCAGTAATAGCACTCCAGGGAAAATATATCGTTGTGAGATCCTAGCTGCGGATCGCCCTGGTATGCGTTATACCTAATCATTTTTAAGCTGGGAAAAACGTCTCCCCGGAAAGAAAAAGTAAACATAAAATTCAATTTGGTTGGGTTCGTTGCAGCACAATAGCCTGGCAAATTCGGCTTTAATAAACAAGCCTTAATTAAAATATTCCCGTCTATTCCTGCTGGATAACAGGCACAATTACGAAGATGGTAAATTGCTAGAACACGGTGCACCTTAATGAAAACAACTTTCCAACTTTTCGCGACGGAACAAAGGAGCTAAACTTTAAACTTGTTACAAAAGATAAGGGACGTATTGTTTATTTTTAATTCCAACTAAAAGAAGTACGTAGGTACGTGTACATATAATCAGTAAAGGACTTACCTTTGCCAATGCCACTGCTGGGAAAGAGTCCCACACCAGCTCATGTTCTTCGCCGCTTTTCCCCAATCGTTGCCCACGAAGGATACGGGCAGCCGTTACTGTGGCGACACCCATACCATCTCCAACGAACAGTATGACGTTTTTTGCATGAGGCTTTCGCTCGTCTTCAGTTGCGTATTGTAATCTGCGTCTTAAAGCTATTCTTGCCTGTTCGTACCAATAATCCATATCTGGAAAGAAAGATACTATTGTAACGAGCGTGTATGTGTGTGAGAGCGGCGACGAGATCCGGGAGCAGATAAGCGGAGTCGGAGTCGCCGCTTTGATGAGAATAAATAAGGCCATAAATAAAACGAACACAACAGGAGCTCGAGTAAATTTTGGAAGATCATTCCCGATCTTTCTGGAACAATTCGGTGTCTGTATAATACTTGTTAACGTGGTCAGTGACAGCAGTTTACAGTTAGCTTCCGAACGAGTAACATAAATACCGAACTACGATATACCGAGTGATATAAATACGCATTTTCTTTGTCATATAAATAAGTTGTTGAATTGTTATTAGTGTTTAAGTGTTAAATAAATAGTTTTAAATAAATATCTGTTAAATAAATAACTTAAAATAGAAAAGTCGTGACACTATTTTTAAATTGTCAAAAATATCACATGAGTAGTATAGCTATGTCGGTCCTGAGACTCACATGGTTCCTTCATCAATATTAAACGTATTAAAGCAACGAGATTTAGGATAGTGAATGTTCTTTAAACCTGCTCGTCATCTGTCGTGGTGCTTGTCTAATATATATTATGAATGTGCAAGTTTCCATTAGGAAATGAATTAATTAATCTTATGTAGATGTAAGTTTAGTGCATCGGGATAAAGCCTGTGATGTTTCAGACCTTAAGTAACTTTGCTAATTTAATATTTGACGTCCTTAAAGTTTATCTGTTTGGTTGTATTAGAACTACGAATTAGTTAATAGTAAAACTCGAACGGATTGTCAATTTCAGTAATCCGTTTCGAACTGTGTAACCGTGTACGAACGTTTAATCTAAGACAGCTGTTCACTTCCCGGTTTATGCCATTTAATGTTTGACTTTGGGATCAATTAATTTATTTTGCCATTCAGAAATCCCAGTGATATTTAAGCAGCGATTGAATAAATGAGAAGTTAATATTTTTATTATCTTACAATACAAATTTATTTATTTATTTAGTAAATCAGGAATTTTTGTCATTGAAACTATAGGTTTATGGTAACTGAAATAAGAAACATAAGCTTGAGGCTCGATATCCTCTATTCAGCTATTCACTGTTGTAGGTACATACCTAGATGATAGATACCTATACACCTATATACATACTTTCTCACAAACAGCTGCTTACGTATTCGTCCGATTTCGGAGCAGCTCGTCTCGATCCGTGCGAGTTTCGTACAGTCTACACGCATACGTCTGGTCGCACGCACACAAACACCGTGCCGAAGTCTGCCGAACTGAAACGACGTTAGACGATGCACGGTTTTCAACGCCGCACCCCGCACCACTGTGTTAGGTTTTATTTTCGTTACGGAATTTCTTGATTCGCTCGCCGCGCTCAAAGCTATGCAATAGCTTAAAAAAGTTTGTTCCAAAAAGTATCTTCTTTCGGGCTTGAAGGCCGTTGTCCATGGAAATAATATCCCGACGTTTCGCCTGCGGCTGCGGCAGGCATCTTCAGGGGTTCAATATTGGTCGTCTTGATCGAACTACTCTGCTGTGCTGGCTTGTAGTAAGTGACGGTGCGAGAGTCGCGTCGTTATTTATATCCTCCTGGAGGTGGGCGGGGCCGTTACCAGCCAATGATGTTACGCTTGGTAAGGTTCTAGTCGACTTCAGCGCTGGAATCCAGATGTTGTTTAATCTTATTCCTTCATCTTTTCTGTTGAAATTGTCTTTGTGCTTATGGATCTCTATTGGTAGTCTTGGGTAGTATGCTGCGGTGTTTGATAGTCGTTGGGTGTCATTAAAAAGTATTTGATGATTGCCTTCTCCTAGCGTATGTTCCGCTATAGCTGATTTTTGTATTTCTCCTAATCGACAGTTCCTCTTGTGTTCAGATATTCTCGTGTTAATCGATCTTTTCGTGGTGCCTATGTAAACATTCCCACATGAACATGGTATCCGGTAGATCCCTGCAGATGATCGAGGTTCCCTTTTATCTTTGGCAGATCTTAGTGAATCTTTTATTTTGGTTGTTGGTAGAAATATAGGCTTTATTTTTCGTTTTTCGAGAACTCTGCCAATTCTGTCCGTAACGCCAGCACACCAGAGTAGTTCGATCAAGACGACCAATATTGAACTCATGAAGATGCCTGCCGCAGCCGCAGGCGAAACGTCGGGATATTATTTCCATGGACAACGGCCTTCAAGCCCGAAAGAAGATACTTTTTGGAACAAACAAGCCGGCCGTGAAAGCCTACATTCTCTGATTAAAAAAGTTTACTACAAATATAAATTGAAATCAAAATTTTACTAATTCATGCTATTCGTTTTCCTAAAGTAGTGGGTAAGTTTCTTTAAGATTCCTATCAATTTATTGGACTAAATGTTTTTTAAAAATGGGAAAGAGCAAACTTTTCATCAACTACATGTTTCACATTTAATTTAATTTCAGTCAAAAATAGTACAAATTAATTCTACAAAAAATTTAGCAATTTTTATCACAAAAAATTCTTTCACCGTTACCTAAGACAAAGTTATAAGATAGACATTAATTGTAGCAGCACTATAAGTCTAATTAGTTGCAAATATTAAACTGTTTCTTCAACTAATTGTAAACAGTCCCGGATTTCAGTAAAGTGTTATCTATTGACACTTTTTACTCTTGCTTCTCCTCTTGCTTCTCCTCGATTTCCTCCTGCGCTGTCTACCTTTCCTCTTTCTACTTCTGGCTTCCACAATTCGCTGACAAGATCTATGATTACTCCTTTCACGTCTTCGTCTCGATTCTCCATCCGAAGAGCTAGTGGAATTTGTAGTTGATGAGTCGTCTTCAGTTGATCTTGTACTATATCTTCTTCTTTTCCTTTTCCTTTTCCTTCTTGGAGAGACTTTGTTTGCCTTTTTCATATATTTTGCCTTCTGCTCCTCAGAAAATTTCCGCCATTCTTCCGTGGCTTTTTTCAAAGCTTCTTTTGTCGTTAATTCGGGATTCTTTTCGCGATATTCATTCAGAAAGTTAAGGAACGGTGTTCTATGTGTCTCTTGGGAAACATCTTCTTCATTGTCTTTATTACCTTCGTTTGGGTCCGTTTCTTTCTGCTTTGTTTCATCAGTTTCATCTACAGAGATTTTGATGTTGACGTCATCAATTTCGTTTTCATCGTCTTCGGGACCCATATTGAAGACACTGTTAATTTTGTTGAATCTGATAAGTGCGAAATTTTTGACTTGATTTATCTTTGACAACAGTAAACAGTTTTTGTTTTATAAGAAAATCAGATGCCTTTAATTTTTTTTTTTTAAAGTGGGTAAATAACGCCAATAGTTTCAATAATTTCAATTAATACTTGTTTTCTTTTATTTTTTAAAGCAATAGTTAAAGTTGGGATAAACCAAATCTCTCAAAACGCCTCATGCTTCGTTAATTAAAAATCTACTTCAACTTCATCATTTACAAAAATTTCACTCCTATCTTTTATAAGATGAAATAATTTTTTGGATCAATAAAAGCTAATCTTGCCAACAACTAGTATTTTAGAAACCTATCGATATCACTTACAGACACCCGTTTTTATTAGATATTCATAAAAGTAGTGGTAAGGAACCCTGAAGTAATTATTATGGACTTCGTTGCAATAATGTAACTTAAATAAAAGTTAAAACACTTTATACACAAATTTTACGCGTACAGCTATTCACTGTTGTATTCGTCCGATTTCGGAGCAGCTCGTCTCGATCCGTGCGAGCTTCGTAGTCTTCACGCATACGTCTAGTCGCACGCACACAAACACCGTGCCGAAGTCTGCCGAACTGAAACGACGTTATACGATGCACGGCTTTCAACGCCGCACCGTTGTGCCGGTCGGAGTGGGGGGTGTTGGGTTTATTTTCGTTACGAAATTTCTTGATTCGGTCGCCGCGCTCAAAGTCCGCGATAAAAGCTACGCAATAGCTTCTTAAAAAAGTTTACTATAAATTGAAATCAAAATTTTACTAATTCATGCTATTCGTTTTCCTAAAGCAGTGGGTAAGTTTCTTTAAGATTCCTATCAATTTATTGGACTAAATGTTTTTTAAAAATGGGAAAGAGAAAACTTTTCATTAACTACATATTTCACATTTAATTTAATTTCAGTCAAAAATAGTGCAAATTAAGTCTACAAAAAATTTAGCAATTTTTATCACAAAAAATTCTTTCACCCTTACCTAAGACAAAGTTATAAGATTGACATTAATTGTAGCAGCACTATAAGTCTAATTAGTTGCAAATATTAAACTGTTTCTTCAACTAATTGTAAACAGTCCCGGATTTCAGTAAAGTGTTATCTATTGACACTTTTTACTCTTGCTTCTCCTCTTGCTTCTCCTCGATTTCCTCCTGCGCTGTCTACCTTTCCTCTTTCTACTTCTGGCTTCCACAATTCGCTGACAAGATCTATGATTACTCCTTTCACGTCTTCGTCTCGATTCTCCATCCGAAGAGCTAGTGGAATTTGTAGTTGATGAGTCGTCTTCAGTTGATGTTGTGCTGTATTTTCTTCTTTTCCTTTTCCTTTTCCTTCTTGGAGCGACTTTGCTTGCCTTTTTCATATATTTTGCCTTCTGCTCCTCAGAAAATTTCCGCCATTCTTCCGTGGATTTTTTCAAAGCTTCTTTTGTCGTTAATTCGGGATTCTTTTCGCGATATTCATTCAGAAAGTTAAGGAACGGTGTTCTATGTGTCTCTTCGGAAACATCTTCTTCATAGTTTTTATTACCTTCGTTTGGATCCGTTTCTTTCTGCTTTGTTTCATCAGTTTTATCTACAGAGATTTTGATGTTGACGTCATCGATTTCGTTTTCATCGTCTTCAGGACTCATATTGAAGACACTGTTAATTTTATTGAATCTGATAAGTGCGAAATTTTTGACTTGATTTATCTTTGACAACTGTAAACAGTTTTTGTTTTATAAGAAAATCAGATGCCTTTAATTTTTTTTTTAAAGTGGGTAAATAACGCCAATAGTTTAAATAATTTCAATTAATACTTGTTTTCTTTTATTTTTTAAAGCAATAGTTAAAGTTTGGATAAACCAAATCTCGCAAAACGCCTCATGCTTCGTTAATTAAAAATCTACTTCTACTTCATCATTTACAAAAATTTCACTCCTATCTTTTATAAGATGAAATAATTTTTTGGATCAATAAAAGCTAATCTTGCCAACAACTAGTATTTTAAAAACCTATCGATATCACTTACAGACACCCGTTTATATTAGATATTCATAAAAGTAGTGGTAAGGAACCCTGAAGTAATTATTGTTGACTTCGTTGCAATAATGTAACTTAAATAAAAATTAAAACACTTTATACACAAATTTTACGCGTCTGATTTCGGAGCAGCTCGTCTCGATCCGTGCGAGCTTCGTACAGTCTTCACGCATACGTCTAGTCGCACACACACAAACACCGTGCCGAAGTCTGCCGAACTGAAACGACGTTATACGATGCACGGCTTTCAACGCCGCACCCCGCACCCCGCACCGCTGTGTTAGGTTTTTTGTTACGGAATTTCTTGATTCGGTCGTCGCGCTCAAAGCCCGCGATAAAAGCTACGTAATAGCTTAAAAATAAAGAACTTATCGCATAAAACACTTGTGCCTCGAACAAACTTTCAGGTCGGAATGTAACATAATATAAAAAGGAGTTTCACTCAAGAAACTGTTCTCAAAGTGGCTTGTTCGAAACGTGAACTGTACTTGTCATTTTGTCACAAAGTAAAAGACGAGGGTAAACAACACCTTTTCATAAACACAACAATAAAATGAAATAGAAGACAAATAGAATATCAAATATAAAAACTAAATGAAAAACTATAAATATCATACAAACAATAAATGACTGAACAAAAAAATAAAAAAATAAGAAAATTGTCAGTCATAGGGACTGCCGATGGAGTGAAAATTCAAAACTACGTGCGTGTGTGCAGCCACGCTACTCTAGTGCTGGATCCACATAAAAAGATTTCACTTCATAAAAGTTGTCAATAATGTGAAAATTACATAATTATAAATATGAAGTATTTCCCAGACAAGTCTTCCGGAGTCATTGGCCTCACGTATACATACGACAATACGGCTCGCTCGTATTCGCATTTGAAAAGAAGCAGCAGCGAATTTAATTTGCCATTACCATAGAACGTTCCCATAACTGTTCGCAATACACAGTGTATAAATGCAAATACTCTTTTTGCACAATGTCTGTTCGTGCAGGGGTTGAAAAGAGGATTCGAAAGTGGGTGGTTGTAGTTGTGGTTGATGCAGTGCACAGTATTTAGTTTCCATTTTACAATTGGTTGCAGCTCGGCATTTTACTGACGCTAGTGCCCGATAATAATAATGATAACCGATTGATTCTACGCCAACTTTTCAGAAAAGCATTTATGACAAGAGTCGCGCCACTCACCCCTGCACGAAATGAACTTAACAGATCGATGGATCTATTCAACTGTCATAATCGGCTGGCTAAAAGTAGAAAGAACGGAAAGGATAAATAAAAAAAAAAAAGATGAAGGAAAAGAGAACAGCGAGCGATTCGATCGATTCTGAGTTGTTCCCGATCCGGGCAATCAAGTGCCGAAAAGTTAATGAATTACCCATGGAAATTGTCACCACCACGATCTGTCTAGCATTGCACTCTAAATAATTTTCACTATTAATCCGATTAGTTGAAGGGTAATCAAGGAAGAATTTAGATGAATGGATTTCACGGTTATTCCAGAAGGAATCAGCCAAGTTGAAAATTGTTTAATTAATAAGTAATCTGACAGCAGGAAAATACATATTTCTAAAACGGATTTACTTGTAAAACTCTCATGAATTCTTCACCTTTGAAACACGTGCACAGTTGTGGAGACAGTCTCTGTCTCGAAATCTCTAGCAACTGTCTAGACTGTTCGAGAAACTTCTAGTGTTTACTAGGCGACATCGAATAACTATAAAAGGAGAGCGGCCAATGAATCTGAGTTAGTTAGTCAGTGACAGTAGTAACAGAGAGACTGCGAGTGCTCGAACCAGAGAGAGAGAAGAGTGAGTTAGCGATTTTAAGTAGAAATTTGTACTGTTAATGTAATTGAGTTGTTGTTAATTTAGAGGAGTATTGTTGGTATTGGAGTTATCAATAAATAAATAGTGTTGGAAAAAGTGTTCACAATATATATTGTATAAAGGGTCTCCAACTACAGTTATGGTGGTAGACCTCCTCGATAAGAACGATATACCTACTACAATTTCTCAGAAAGTTCAAGAACTTACGAGAATGTTCCAGAATGTTCAACATTTTTCGATAATGATTCGGAATTATACTTTGGAAATTTCCAGATTTTTCGAAAAATGTTTAGAATGTTCGAGAATAATCTAAAATGTTCTAAAAGATTAGATAATGTTCTACAAGATTCAGAGATGATTTAGAATCTTCAGGATAGATTTAACATGTTCTAGAATATTAAAAAAAGTTACCGAATGTTCTATAACGTTCCAGAAAGATTTAGAATTATTTATAGTATTCCGAAACGTTTAAAAATATTTTAAGGCGTCTCAAATATTAAAAAATTAACTATAACGTTGTATACCAAATGTATCAGTTATTAAAATAAATTAAATTTTCAATTATTCATAAATTTCCATTGAAGCTTTAGAATATTCTAGAAAGTTTTTAGTATTCGCTATTATCACATTTAGTGGGACATAAATCTGCGCGAGTCTAACAATAAGACAGTAAAGTGGATCTTAATTCTATCAACCACATGATATATTGATGTTCTTGAGGCTTGCAGCTAGTAATTTAGATTCCATCTAAAAATAAATGAGCGAGAGCAAATAAATTTCAATAAACCGAATTCATTTTTTTGTGTATCGTGTGTACAGTGACAGATAGATAAATGGACAAATTTCATTCATAGATCTACCCACAGCACATATGAATGCAAGAATAAGTGTGTATGTTGGAGTAACATTTTTAGGAAAGCTTATTTTTCAATTTGGCTTAAAAGCGGATACACTAAGGGCTCGTGGTGGGGTTGTGAAAGGAAAGCAGGTCGGGAAAAGCACCAGACACCCTCTCGCTGTTTATTACCCCTGCTTGTACTTCTCATTTCCATTTCATGAGTTTACGGCCGGTGGTGTTATGTTGGTGCAATTCCATGTCTTTATTCATTGCCCCAAACATTGCCAACTAATAATTCCGCGTACCACTGCACCACCCCCAGAAACTCTAGATCTCTACTACAACTAACGAATAGTCTGAGGTTTAGCTCCCTTAACTATTTATACACACCCTAGAACTTATATTTAGGGCAACTGAATTTTGTACATTAAGGGAAATTGCTGGGTAATTATGCACAATAGCTTACCCCTTTCGATTTTCTTGAAAAAAAAAGTATGTTGTGGAGTTTGTCATGCTGGTCAATATTACATATATATTGTCACGTGTAAGCGGAGGGCACCATAGAATATAGACAACCCATTATACATGTAACAAATGATGATCGACTTCTGACATACTACCAAGCGAGAACAGCGTAGAACGCGAACATTCTCGAAGCATCGAGAACAACGGTCTAGCCTATATAAGCAGCCGTTGAGATCTCAGAGCATCAGTAGTAGTGGCGATTACGTGGCGAGCGACAGCTAAGAGAAGAAGAAGGCGAACAGAAAGTGATGCACACGTCCACACCTACACCATATAACCTACGTAGTACGCTAGTATAAATATAAACAATTCCTCGTCAACCGTTCCTTAATCTCATCTTAAAAGATTAATTAAACACAACAATACAAGTACTAATGATGTCATTATCGCGTTGTTGCACATACACATTGAAATCAAATACAAGACATTTTTGAAAATTTAGAAGGTCAAAACCACCATGAATGGCTCATTTCCGCAACTTACTTTTTTTTTTTCAAGAACATCGAAAGGTTAGGTTAGGTATGCAGCACAGATAGATCGATTTAGATTCTGACTTCAATATTCTGTCGATCCAAATTCTTAAATGAGTGCCAGTCCAGCAGAGATTCGCTTCAACAGTAGGGTATGGAAGAGATTCTTAAAATTATTTGCTGACAAATATTGTCTTAAGTTATATTAAACTCATCTTCTTACTTAATATTAGCGTTTTTCTCATTAATTTTAAAAAATTTAAGTAAGTAAAAAATTCGCATTTATTATTACTTTTTTAGTAGTAGATATAATATATCAACCCAGCGTGCATTTAGAAAAATACCCCGTCTACCCTAAGCAGTTTATAGGGATTATAAATTTTTCTGGTTTACTCCCAACAGCAGAGAGGGTGAAAGTTGTTGAAGCGTTTTCCAAAATTTATGAACTATGTGGTAGATATCTATGTATAAAATATATCTTTGCGGCTATTTTTTCCCCATCCCTTTTCTTTTTTTCCTTTCCGAAGCCATTCAACTCCAGCTGTTGATTTATAGCGATAACTAAGTTGAATTTCAAAATAATGATGTCAACAGAAAAATATATTGCTACAGCAGCTTTTCACAACTTTGTAAAAAAGTTTTATTAGATTTGTGAAAGCAAGAAGTTTTAAAATGCACAACGTGCTGTCCCCGTTCCGTAATCGTAAGCTACAGTTTTGAACTCTAATTAACTGGAACTACAAAGTATTTATACGGCTTCATCGCCCTGGCTTTTCCGCTTCCGAACTCTCTTCATCGCACCCTCGCACCCCCTATAGCGCACACGCGGTTATTGTTTATGTCGCTTTAATTACGTCTATATCGTCAGTAGCTATACCTAGAGGAAGTGCTAGACAGTTTGCTTGTTCGCAAGACTCGTTATGAAAATTAAAAAGTGTATGTTACATAGGCATATACTTGAGAGTTCATTATATTTATGAACTTCACAAGTTGTTGTACGAGGGTGACTTATGAAGAATTGAACCAAAGGCTGTTAAAGATTTTAGATTTATGAAAAACAAAAATCTTGGTAATTGTATATACTTCAACTCCTACGTCACTGTTTCCATTAAAATTTTAGTAATAAGAAAATACAGGGTTTTTCAAGTTGATGGGCTATTTGAATGAGTTCAACATCCATTCCGTCTTCAACATCTACTGCGCTACATCTGTCCCAACCCCAACACAAAATCCATCTCCATTAGCATACCACTCAAATGTAGTCCGTTCACTTGTTCAGAACTCTCTCAATTTTCAAAAAAATGAAAACGGTTAAACATATAGCCTTACAAATTTGAATTTTCAAAATGGAAAAGCTATAAGTAGGGGTGGTTTCCACACCGAACTCTTGTATACAGGGTTTTTCGAGTTGATGACCTATTTGAATGAGTTCAACATCCATTCTGCCTCTAAAATCTACTGTCCCAACCCCAACACATCCTCTATCTCCATCTACATCCCACTCCACTACCTTTCTCTTACTTAGGAAAAAACTTGGGCGTGGAAACCACCCATTCACATAGCTTCTCCACTTTGAAAATTCTATTCGTAAGGCTACATATGGGATGCTAGTGGAGATGGAGGATGTGTTGGGGTTTGGACAGATGTAGTTGGAGACAGAACGGATGTTGAAGTGATTCCGAGGGTTAGCTGTGGGATACCGCTGATTCTGGGAAAGGGGTTAATTCTGACGTTAAAGGTAGGGTTTGGAATTGGGAAGTCTCTGTGTGTGGCGGATGGATTGGGAGTGACTCGGGGGCTGGATGAAGTTAGGAGTGAAGATTAACTATATCCCACTCCCGGAGTCACCTTCACATCACACTCATCCGGAGCTACATTCAACTTCTGTCCCATTCCCAGAGCGCTCTCTACACTCAATATCTTCTCTATCCTCGGAACGCTCTCCACTCCCAACCTATCACGACCACCACCGGAGTTACTTAAGCACCGCCACGACCTCCCTCGTTCTTATTATTTTAAAGTGGGAAAACAATGTGAAGGGATAGCTTGAATCTCATCGGAAATGTGGGGGTTAAAGCGTACAATTACCAAAATCTCCACAAACTCATTCCAAATTACTCTATAACAGTTTCGGGCTTTGCAACCTTTTTATTTTTATGTCTATAACTATTTTTTATGTTGTGTGTTTTACTGAGCTCTCAGATATTCGGATCGCCACGTCCTAGAAGGGTTTACTTCCTAATCCTTAATCGCCGTTATGTAGGCTCGGGTCGGGGCGATTAGTGGCGTTCAAACATTTATCCTTGTGCACGCACCTTCCCTCGTAGAGCTACATATATGTCTGATTGGTATAAGATGTGGCAGAAATTTGGGGTCGGTTGACAGGTAGACATGTATCTACTTCCCTACCAACATAACCATTTCTGTCTGCCCATCTATCGGCAACGTCAAGGGGTTGCGTGGTTGGTTAAGGACGCTACATCACCTTCTGTCGCTTGAATAATTCAAACGGTTACCCAACAATTGTGAGTTTACATAAATTTCTAGTGAAGGGAGGAATGAGGTAGGGAGGTAGAGGTAGATGTAGGAGGTAGACGAATGATGGCAGACGCCGCGCATTTACATGATGGATTGTTATATTCCTCGGATAGAACTAACCGCGGACGTGGCTCATGCGACCAGACTTTTGTAATAAACGAATGAAAAGGTTTCAGTTGGATGAGCTGGCTGAATGGAGACGATAATGTTCTAGTTACTAAATAACCATTTTCAAATTGAAAGAGTTAAACGAGAAGAGACCGTTTTTATGTAACTTTATCTACATTTAGGAAATTAATTGGTGTTCCTTTTTGTTTGTAAAGAGCCATATCCTCATATACTTACACGTAGGGGTAATTGCGGACGGCGAGGCTAATAACCGACGCGCTAGTTTAGGTACACTTGAAAGTAGTGTAAGAGACTTTCTCGTTCAAAAAATTTCAGTCAGAGCGTTTTAGATTTTGGCTTTAAGAACGTGTAGATGCAACTTCCAAAATGGGTCTGAGTTTGGTGGAGTTAAAACGCCTATAGTAGTGTGACTTTACCATTTCGTAGGATCGTAGGAGGGTAATGACAGACAATTTAAATGGGCAATTTCAGTCGTTCGTAATTAGAAAATAAAAAAAGACCAAAGTGAAGAAAACAAAAGGATGAAGGATCTCAGAATATCTTGAAATGATATCACCAAGATGAGGGCTCACAATGAGGTAGAACGCAGCAAAAATTCACTGCATACTTGATAGAATAAAAACCTTTTTAAAAATTTGGATTATTCGGGATCATTTCCAAAAACTCTAAAACCTTTTGGATGAGTTTAGAAATATCAGGAACATCATAATGTGTAACATTGTGGATAATTTTCCAAAAATATGAAACGTTCCAGGTCATTTTCAAAAAATGTAGAACATTCTAAATCATTATAAATGATAGAACACTGGAACTTTTAGAAACGTGATCATTTTTATTTTCACACTATCGTCTTATTGCTAAGGGTTGTTTTTACGTTATCTTATGTTTAGTTGCGTTGTTGTTATTTTCTCTCGCTCTCTTTTTAACGGAAACTCTTTATAACGCAATAAAATACCCAGTCCCTTCAATTTCGCCTTAAAGAGTTTACATTGTATATATTTATTGTTCTCAACTTCAGAAGTTTGGACAGTAAGCGAAATTTTTACTTTGTATCACGTTGTGTATGTCGTAAATTTCTCGCATCGCAGTTGGTGTAATTTTTGTGTGCTTAAAGAAATCACCATAACCACCAGAATGTGTTGCAATGTCCAAATTTGACTATTGATGGGTACAATACATCGATAGTCTAACTAACGTACATTGAAAAGTATGTATGAAGATCGTTTCATTGATGATTTAGTAAAATGTGATGAATAAACGTCTAGGGGATTCATTTTGGTATTCGTATTCTCTTTTTATTATTATTAACAATTAATTCCTTTTAGACACTTTATTTGCGTCAACTTTGAGACTAAATAGTTTAAGTAAAATCGAAGCATCTGTAACTTTATCTGATATTATTTAAATTTTCCCTTAAGGATTTGCAGTTTACCTAACTTCTCCCCTACGTAACTTGAACCGATTCATTTTGATTGCTGTTTTCGAGAAAGCGGTAGATTATGCAAATGACGAGGTAAATCTTTATCAAGTTGATTTTCTGCCTTCATCACGAAGACGATACCGAATAAGTATTTCCATTACTGGGCATACATGGTTTCGGATTTATTAATTCGGATATGGATGGACGTCCGGCTATCTATGTACGTATAATGGAATCGGAAATATGAGCAAACAGGACGATAAATTGTCATCGTCGATGAGAGGATCGACTAAAAAGACATAGAATGGGAGGAGTAGGTACAAAAAGGAAACGAAACCTCTCAACCAGTTTCAATTACTCGCCTTGCCCTGGTTCTCTTTGTGATTCCACGAATAAATAGAAGTTTGCCTTTTACTCTATGTCACTGTCTCCCTCCTACATCCTATCTATGTATCGTACCCTTTTCCTCTTAATACTGTAGTTGCCAACGGGATTTGCCAACGAACGAACGTCCCCGCTTTGTTTCGACATTTGCCTTTGATCAAGATCCGTTTGCTTGGAAACACGATTAGAGTTGGTACAACGTGCTTGTGCTTTTGAGGTGAAGAAACGACATCAAGTGGTTAATTGCAGCTTTTTGTACGTACGTATCTGTATGTTATATGGATGATGCTTTCGTCTTCATAATACATCCATTTGTAACGTTCGCGTGCCAAACAGAAAATCTAACGTTAATTACTTTTACTAGACGGATGCTATTCGGCACTTGTATGCTATTATTTAACCGTTATTATTATTAGTTTCAGTCATTGTTCTCTGAAGTTAACTAATTCTGGAACCGACTGCGAGCAAAAATCAACACGAGATTTAATTAAAACCCTCACACACCATTAAATAGACATTATATTGTATTGTATATGTGGATCTAGTGCCTCCTTTCTCTTTGTTCCACGGCAAACCTTTTAAACCCCTGGCGGAAACAAATTTCAGACATTGCAATTTCGAAAGAAATATTCAATTAAAAATACATCTATCTGGAATACCTTAAACAAATAAAAAAACACTTGGTGAGATTTTCCTTCTTCGATGCGAGCTAAGTCATGTGAAGTGAGTGATAAATGCAACCTATCAATGTTCCAATTTCAAGTATAATTCCCTATTTACCAACTTCAATGGATTGAACTCATTTGGAATGGGATATAGAGGAGAACAGTGAAGTAAGTGAGACACCTAAAATATTCCAAACCCCCAAAACAAAATCATCAGTATCTAGAAGTCTCGGAATAGTTTCGGAAGTTTGAGTCTTTAGAAGGAAGACTGGAGTCCCGAAGACTGCAGTCTTTTGGAGAACGACTATCTTCTCTAGGAGGAAGATTACAGCGTTGTGGAAAACGGTTAAAATGATTCTACCCTACAGAAGTTGGAATCTCTCAATGGAAGATGTCTCTTTCTTGGAAATTCGTATATAAGACACTGTATGAGACTACCAGAGACTGACAATTTTAACCTAGACTGCCTTTTATCGTTGAATTCGTCCACGCAGAACAAACCTTGCAGATATAAAATAACTAGTCAAAGTTATCACGCTCCTGTTACCAATTTTTGCTAGATTCACAAACCGAGGACTAAAAAGATTAAGCACTAAACATTGCTGGTCACTTCTGTCCTAACACTTTAACAGTGGATGGTGTCATAAATCCTTCAATTTATTTTTACTCCATCCATTAAACCTTTACGTCACATCATTCAATCAGGATGTCTGCTTCAACATCGAATTGATGATGTTCTGTTTTGAAATGTCATGTCGAGATAGACAAATAGCTCTCAGTTTTTATTTTTCACTCTCCAGTTTTTTTTTGTACGATTCAAAATTATTCCATCAACCCAGTGATTTCAATAAAATGAGGAATTGTCTGCTGTAGAGAGCAAACACAACTTGAGTAGATTGATTGACTCTTTTGGCAATGTACCATTGTCTTTAGAAAATATTGTTCAGAATTCATAGATTCTCTTACATCAAGTGATAACTCATATCAAAAGCAATACAGACCTTACGAAAAAGGTATGAAAATCCAGTAATTACAAGGAAAACACTAGTACATGTAACGTATCTTATATGGGACAGACTAAAAGGCATTTTAAAGAGTCGGAATCAAAATATTCATGAGCGTAGTTTTAGAACAGGGGTGGGTTTTGCTTTTCCCCAGATTAACACTAACGAACCTAGTGATTTCAATGAAATGAGGAGGTGTCTACTACCTGAGTATTTTGATGATTAATTCTTTTGGAATATCTCTTCTAAGATAAACTGTAGTAATTGTGACGTATATAGGACAGAGTGGAAGGCCTTTTGAAGAAAGACAGAAAGAACACAAAAATTTGACAGCAAGATTAACGCCATCTGCGTAGGTTCATCACCAACAGGGTCCTTTGGTTTAAGGAATTCCATAAGAATTGTTTCGAAAATAAGACTATCTAGTCAAACTATGAGAATTAGTCTGCGATCATAAAGAGCATTGGTTAGTCGTAAGATAGTCCTTTTTTCTTAGATTCAGAATCGAAATAGTTGCAGAATAATGCAATTTCGAAGACTTGCAAATTATTAAACTTCTTCTACGACGTCAGAACTCAGAAGACTAACTTATTGATAATAGCTCCGAAACTAAGGCTGCATATAATATATATGAAGAGTGCATAATGGTTCCTGGTCGGTGGTAACTCTTTCCGTAAAGTTTTCTCGCAACAAGGGAGAAGATTTAAAAGACAAACAGATATAGAAATGCACACTTATTTGCATTTTAAATAACTCCTAGCCGCAACTTACATAAAACTATGTAAATCAATTCGGCACGGATGCACGCGACTTCATTTCATCCTCACTTGAGAACCGGAGTCCAATTTGCAAATTTCCTCCAAAGTACCTATATACATGTAGATATAATCATACAGGACCCCTCCTCATGCCAGACATACACATATATTTATATATATATATGTGTGTGTTTGTTTCAATGGCGTGTACATCTCCAAGCTAATTAAACTATGGACTGCTACACCACTTACACTTTTATCATACCACAGACATCCATTCCGGGTTCGTAATATTAAGTATGTATGTACGGAATGGATGGAACTAGAAACAAACAACTAAATACGTTCCGAGATGACGACGTTAGAATATGTATTCGAGCACGGTTGCAAATAAACGACAATAATTCCCTCTATGATTTGGTAATTTCTAGGGCACAACAACGAAGTCCGGAGGGAGGAAATAAGCTAACAGGAAATAGGACGCTCAACCGTCCCGAAAATTCTTTTTGACTATCAAATAGTTATTTGATCTGGTTTTATTGTCATACAGAGTCATCAGTTTGGAGATTGGTTGGAAACGAATCTTCGTTTATTTCTATGCTAGGGAAATCTTCACATTCGTCCAATATCCTTAACTATGAACAAGAATGTTACAAAATACCATTGTAGCGTATGAACTAACATGTATATGCTGCGTGTAGTGGTAGTGGTTCTGAGAAGAACCAGTTGGAGATGCGGATGCTTATTTTGGCATCCGTGGTGATTGTCGGTGGTGAACGATAAATACCTTTCCGGTATTAAGGAGGATACCTCTTCGGTATCATTGGAGAAGGAAAAGCGAGTCAGAGTTAGACTAATTTATTTAGTTTAGTATAGTATTTCCTTTCCACGAACCTTATTCCACATTAGACTTTTGTATTTGAACCAAATAGTCTAGCGATTTCTAAATAAAAGTTAGGGAGTTCCTCACTTTCTGAAAAACGCTTGTTTTTGCTCGCCCTCTTAATTTGTCAGTAATCCGTTAATTATTCGTCCCAGAAGAGGATAAATCGGGCGGATATAGTCCTTAACTACAGGATTTTATTAAATTAAACGGCTTCGTCGGATTTCGCACCATCAATCTCCTCAAAAAAATGACGCCACCTTCCCTCGCCCTTCCCTTTTCGCAGCTATGGTACCCCTAAGTGTACGTCGCAACTCTTCTCCAAAATCCATAATTAAATTAACCGACAAGGGAATTTAATTTTGTAAAAAGGAATTCATCTAATCCATCGCACGCATCGTCCCACAAAAAATAGTTATAATAATCATTAAAAACCATCTTTTCCCTCTTTACTGTAATATAATGCCATAAATTTCGGTTTCCAAAAGAGCTCTTTACCTACCGATGATAAGTTAATATCTAAAATAATAGAAACTGATAATTCTGCTGTATTTCCGAAACATAAAGGACTGTCTGGAGGCAAAAGAATCACTGATCCGTTGAAAAATTCGAAACTCTTTGTTATTAAGTTAGACAAGCGGAAAAGTCAAGTAATATCTAACTGAATAATTTATACTTAATATTCCCGCATACCGACTAGAGCAAAAGAAAAAAATCGTGGTAATTATTCCCTCAGGCGGAAACGCCGTTCTTCGAAAGCGACAACTAAACTTGAGCTATTCCCAAGGGAATGTTGCAAATACTAGTGACTAGCAAAATAAATAAAACAAAAACCATGATGGCTTTTAAAGCGAAAAACTAATAAAATACTGTATTACCTTTCTCATAATCCACCACCCGCCAGCAGGTTTTATTGCAACATTTATATAAGCAACCTAGTTCTTACAATATCATTACGGAAGGTTTGTTTAAGTTCCCCAGGGAATTAAGGGCCGGTCTAATATATATACTTTTCCACTCAAACTCTCGATCATTTTATCGCTTCTCTCAGAAATTCTCTTTCATCTTATTTCTTTTGTTGTTATGATAATAAAAAGGGTTGTTCAAGTAAATCAACTCGGACTCCAAGCCTCGATCGATCAGCCAACACTTTATGATGATTACTTTTCATAAGCAACAACTTGAAAACATTTTAGTCTTTCTATCATATCAAAAACTGTTTACGTGCACTTTACGTTCAAGAAAAGTATAGGTAAGCACTTTATGATGGTTTTCTTTATAAACAAACACTTGAGACGGTGCGAGGTTTGCTGGCCACCTCTACCAATCCAGCGTTCATCTTGCTTAAAGTACCCTCATTGGAGAATGGCAAATGGAACGTTCTCTTCCATGAACGTGACGAGCATGGAAAGGTAATTCCCACACCTGATGATGGTCGCTCCATCAAAAAAAAATCACTCCAAATTTGCAAATATTCACCTTAGGGGAATCCCGAATATCAAAGATCGGTCTAAGCCAGCAAGCCTAGCACCTTGCACGACCTGAAGCTCCGCATCACTAACGTCATCTCTGAAATTCCTGCTCAAATGACCCAGACGGTCTTACAAAGAACAATGGTGCATTGAGGAGGGCTGATGCCAAATTGAAATTGATAATGGGAATCATTCAAACCGGAAGATGCAACAGATATGGTAAAGAATTATTGCAGTTATTGCAAGTTAGATCCATTTTTCTTCCTTCTGCCAATTAGCGTCGATCGTGGTGCAGAGTTGAGCTATAAAATTTAAATTAGTTGAAGGTAATAAATCGCTGTTTGCCCCAACGTATTTTGACACCTTGTGCTCGGTATTTCGTGTACCTACCACCAACCAGGTATTTCGTCTTCTCCAGACGAAAACGTTCGCCTAATTAACAGTTCAGTAGTTCAAGTTGTTAAACTTTCCGATCATTGTACTTGCAATTGATGGGAGTCTTCGCTCCTGTCCTCAAGCATTTAACAAAGTTACGGAAACTTTGAAACAAGCGCCAATTACTGAAGAAGTGAAGAAATACCCTTCAGTAATGTTCTTTAATTTTATGTAATATCCGGTTGGTTAACCGAAAGTGCTTGCACATAAATTATTCTGGTGCGTTTATCGCTAACGAGATTAGAATCTTTCAGGAAATAAGTTACGGAGATTAGGTTGCCAAAACCGAAATTTGACTTATAAATATGGGTACCTAATAGATGTGTCAATCGAGAAATGAAACCACCCCGGAAAAACCGCCGCCCCTTTCTAGTTAATTAACTTTGGAGCCCAGAAACTTTTCCAATCTATTTGTCTTTAATTTACAGGCAACAACTGAAATGAGCTCTGATGAAAATGGAATATACGATGTTAATCGAAACACAAAGTAGTGCTCCATTAACAGGAATCCCAACGAGATCATTATTAATATGAGCATAGAAATCGTTTAGAGTTCGATGAACGCCTGAAAAGCTTCCCTTATCCTCGTATATGTTTCGATATGATATAATCCTCCCCCTTTACTAAAAAATTACTCACATACAAACATTAAAGAGCCTAGAACACGTTACCATATTAAAAATCCACTTCATTAGCTTCAAATGATTCAGAAATGATTAATAACCTAAAAACACTGCGCCTCCAAGATAACGAAGGGCGCTCCAGCGCCAAATGATTCCTTTATTTTAGTGCGACAACAATTTAGAACAGATGTGCAAAATTTTCGCTCATATGCAGCCCTTAACGGATGCCATATAGTTTTCGCGTCCATGGACGGCCCAAGTTGGATATGATTTATTCCATACATTTGAATAATGGCCTGCGGAAAGAGGGCGAGAGAGAAGGAGAGAGTGCAATTCGGTAACAGTGCGCGCAGAGTTCAAATGGCATTTCGATAAGACAATGTCGACATTGCGCTGGCGGATGTCACACATTATACGCTCCCGAGACAATTCCCCGATTCTGTAAATTCGTCCACAATATCGCAAACGACCAAAACCATGGGGACCGAATTTAAATACGAAACGTCGAAACTATCTAGTACAAACAATTCCCTTATCCTAACCAAGATTTTGGCAAATAATAGTAACTATTAGTTATCAGAAATACGAACCTACACGTGCCACGAGGAGGATTTTCACGTCGAAGAACTAAAAATGAGATTCGGATGAGTTATAAAGCCTACTTTTTCTGGTTCGTTGCATTTTTTGACAACGAGAGTAGGTACGATACGAAGTAATAACCTTAATTAAGGAGTCCTCTAGAATACTATTTACCACAGATGGCGATCTTTTGGTGGATGCAGGAGACTGTCTATGACCGTTACCACAATATTGTCAAGGCTCAAGTACTTATGCGCGACGTAATTGATTAGTCATTTCTCTCCCTCTACACAGTGTCTTCAAAAAATTCCAGAATTAATCGCATATAGACGACACAAAACCAGAACAAGTTATGTAGTCTACGTAATCTTCTCCCAAGGCGATACCATACAACTGTTAACGTCTTCTGAAACGCTCCCACTTCAACACTAGTCGGTTTTCTCGTCACCGCTACTTCAATTGACTTAAACCGTTACTTCTTTGTGTTCAATTTGGGTTTAGGAAACAGACAATAGGTAGTCTGGAGATCAGAGATCAGTTGGAAATTAAAAGTGTTTGAAACTCATAACCTACCTGTTCCTGTACGATTATAGACACACACGACGCGTTCCTTTAGCTGATCAAAAAAGCCTGTAGAATGATGTATTCACAGTGGAAACTCTATCAAGAAATTCTCATTGGGTGATCAACGTAGACTACCTGATTTCTCATCATTTTTCATCGAATCATACCTTTGCTTCTTCGTCATTAATTTGGCTCTAGATATCACAAAAGGATCAGGTGAATAAATAACAGAAAGTTCCTGCACAATTATAGACTCATGTGTTGGATGAAGTGTAGTCTAATAGCTACTGCTTTCCACTGTCCAATTATTTTGACGTCGTACGCCACTCTCATTTAGCTGATCCAGAAGGTTTTTGCAGAACGTTCCAGTCCAGCAGAACCTCGATGAAGAAACTCTTAATAACAAAAGAGGTGACTTATGTGATCTTGGATTTCGATTTTGCAGAACCCAGACGAAATGCTCTTCATCATTTTTCTTCGAATCATACCGTTGCTCCATCATCATTAATTTGGGTTCAGGAAATAAAAAATAGTCCGAAGGGGGAGGGACAGATAAAGCAAGGATCAGATGAATCGAGAAAGTGGTTGATACTCATAACGTGCCTTAAAACCAAGTTTCTGCATAATTACAGATTCATGCGCTGGATCAACTGTAGTCTAATAGCTGCCGCTTTCCACTGTCCAATAATTTTGGCAACACACGCCGCTTTCATTTAGTTGATCCAGAAAGTCTTAGCAGATATTCTAGTAACAGTAGAACCTCGATAAATAAAATCTTAATAGCAAAAGAGGTAACTAATGTGATCTTGGATTTCGATTTTGCAGAACCCAGACGAAATGCTCTTCATTATTTTTAATCACATCATACGGTTGCTTCTTCTTGTCAAGCTCCAAGCACTTATGCGCGACGTCATCGATTAGTCATTCAGGGAGGTTCACGTAAGAAACTGTTTTAGTCTTGTAGCAAGGAGTTTATCGTGCAAGATAGATAGGTATGTATGATTATGGATTAAATTATAACAGGCTTTGTAGAGAACTCATTATCAAGTAAAATAACTTAATTTTGGAAAAATTAAATGGAATCAGGATTAAGCTATAAAATCACTTCGCCGACTTGCTCTAAGCTACTCCTTATACGAAGATCACCATTTTTAGGGAAGCAAAACACACGTACATAATTCTCTCAGTTATAATTTTCTTTACATCCACTTATACAACAGTTAGTCCACATTTTAATATACTTAATAGTTTTAATCACTCACAAACAACGATAAATCCATCAGTTACTACAATAAAGCTCTCTGGACTTTCATAGATTACCTACGTCGCAACAATTTCCGACAAAATGATATTTTGCACAATTTTCGAAAACCTAATTACCTTCAGAACGTGAGATCTCTTTTTTTAGCTTTTTCCTATTTCGAATGATTTATTCGCGACCATAGCAATAAAGAGGAGTCACTAGCCACCATCTATCGAGGAACTCGTATTGAGAGAATTGGGTTCTTAATTTGGAACAATACCTTCGATCTCAGCGGCAATTGTATAGAAAATTGTATCGCATCGACACCATATCGATTGAGACAAAAAGCACGAATTTATCATTTTTGACGTACGCCGTTAATTAGGATTCCACAGTGGCGGTGGCGGTAAAACTGAAATAAGGCGTTCAGAATGAAAAAAAGAATATATAGGGAAAGGACCGTCGAAATTGGCCCAATCCATTACTGTCGTCGGCCATCACCGCATGTTCACTCTAACATCGCACCAAATTGGCCACCATAATTTACTAAGCTGTTAAGACCTTCGCCAAAATTAAACGCAACTCGTCCCAAAACAAAACGATGGAAATTTCACGTGAGTATGAACAGGACTTTCAGCAAAGTAAAGACGAAAGATCAACGGTTGTTTATGTTTATGTTTCTAATCATACTGTGGACTACTTTGGAAGAATGGGAGGAAAGTGAGATTCTGTAGCGTTCCCGGGCCAAAATTAGTCCAGTAACTTCGTTTCAACGTGATTATAACTGTTAAAGTATTTAAACATGCCATGTACCGCTACACTTTAATAATTTACTCCCTTATCGTCGCCAAACCGGATGTTTATTCAATTAAGATTCAGTTTTCCGCCTAAATGTTCGCCATTACCGACTGATCGTTGTCGCCTTGCTTTAAGCGTTCACAATTTTCCGAACACAACCAGAGGGAGGTTAAGTTAAATCGGTTATTAGTTACCTATCCCTACTGTCAACATGACGTCGATTTAAGTGGATCAAACTGCTCGTAGAAATGCACACGTACTTATATTCTCTGCTCATAAAATACCCAGTACACATCTTCCTCTCTGGACCAATATCGACTTGAGCTTACGATTAGATAGATTACTTTCCACTGTATTTATGGAGTGAAAAAGTAGAAATTTTGTAGGATAAGGAATAGTAGAGATGCGTATCCAACCGGTCTTTGGACTGAATAAAATGACTCTATGATGTCATAGCCTTCAACAATGAAAATTGATGTAGTAAAGGACCCCTATTTGGCATGGATTGAGAAATATTGGTTGCGTTAATGGAAAATAGGGAAGAAGTGGAATATAATTCAAGTTCCACAACGAGTGAGTAAACCTTCTTTTAACCGAAGAAATTAAATTTAATAACCGCACGAAGAAGGTGATTTGTGGCCATTATTCGCCTGTGGTACAATAAAAGTCCTAATAAAAGGAACATCCAAAGAGTAAACGGTGTACGTTATCTTTCTGGAAACCATTAGGTATGTCCGTAGCAACGGCCGCGGATCACTTTAATCAAATTTATTTGATTCGAATGGACTCGGTGCCGGGTTGCTAACAGACGGCTCTCAATTACCCTCGAACCGGCAAAAATATGACGCCACCAGAATTACTCCAACACAATTCTTCCATGCCTCGTTAAGACCACTCACGTGCGCCCATTAAATGTGCGCCAATTGCACATTAACTTATAATTACGGCCTCGAGACGTTTCATGATGATAACATCTCTGACTCTTATTACGATCACGAAACGGAGTCATAACCAAATAGAAAAATACACAGTATCTTCGAAAAGTTCCAGGATCATCGTTCATGACGCAATAAAAGTAGCCCTATTTTTGAGTAGGAAACGGAATCACACACAGCAGCAATATTTGGCTACGCCCAAACAAAAATTGATTCATTCCCAACGAGTTTTGACATGCTGGTGTTCGGTACATGAAATGCTGTTACCATTCTTATGAAATGTTTTAAAATATTCATGTGATTTTCGAGATTCAAAGATGGAAAAGAATCGGTGGAAGATTATGAGAGAGCAAGTCGTCTGAGTTCTGAAAAATCAAAAACCAAGATCACGTTAGTTACCTTTTTTGCCATTGAGAATTACTTAATTGGGTTTCAAAAGTAACCATAATATTCTATCAAGACTCTTTGGATCAACTAAATGAACGCAGCATGTGGGTCTATAATCATACAGGAAGAGGAAGGTTATAAGTATCAACCACTTCACATTTCCACCTGATCCCTAATCTCCAGACTATTTTCTGTTTCCTAAACTCAAATTGAACATAAAGGAGTAACTAAATGAGTCGATGGAGAATCATGAGAGAGCATGTCGTCTGCGTTCTGCAAAATAGTCATCTCTTTTACTATTAGGAGTTTCTTCATCGAGGTTCTACTGTGACTAAAACGTCTGCTAAGACTTTCTAGATCAGCTAAATGAAAGCGGCGTGCGTTGCCAAAATTTTTGGACAGTGGAAAGCAGTAGCTATTAGACTACAGCTCATGCAGCGCATGAGTCTATAATTATAGAGAAACAATTGGTTATTTATTCACCTGATCCTTGTGTGATATCTGATATGCTCCCCCCCCGCCCTACTTCCTAAAGCCAAATTAATGATGGAGAAGCCAATGTATGATTCGAAGAAAAATGACGAGAAATCAAGTCGTCTACGTTGATCACCTAATGAGAATATCTTGATAGAGGTTCCACTGTGACTACAACATTCTAAAGACTTTTTGGTCAGCTAAATGAACTCGTCGTGTGTGTCTATAATCGTACAGGAACAGGTAGATTATGAGTTTCAACCACTTTTAATTTCCAACAACTGATCCCTGATCTCCAGACTAATGTCTGTTTCCTAAACCCAAATTGAACAAAGAAGTAACGGTTTAAGTCAATTGAAGTGGCAGTGACGAGAAAACCGACTAGTGTTGAAGTGGGAGCGTTTCAGAAGACGTGAACAGTAGTATTGTGTCTCCTTGGGAGGAGATTACGTAGAGACTACATAACTTGTTCTGGTTTTGTGTCGTCTATGTGCGATTAATTCTGGAACTTTTTGAAGACTCTGTGTAGAGGGAGAGAAAGCTGGGAAAATGTTTTGTGTATGTACACAAAATTTCCTCGCTCTTTTGTACTATGTAGTATGTACTACGTAGTAGCAGTTATTCGTCAGATAACAATGTGCGAAAATAACTATCTGTGAGTAAGTCGAGTCAGTCGTGTATAAAATCCGAATTATTTACACCCGTTGCGTCTCATGGAAGGCAAAAGGAGACGTCAACGAACGACGAAGAGGAAAAAGAAAAACGACAGGATGAGACCGGTCGATGAACAACACGCATACGTAAACACTCCACATGGGTTCCTCAAGAAATTTCTAATACTCTTTTACTGAGGCTTCTTTTCTATCCGCCTGTCTCCACAATACATAAACACATTAAAACTTAATGAATTATAAATGAAACCATTTCTAACAACATCTGGATATAAGTATACAAAATTGTTGTATACGGAAGCTCCTCTTAATTATATAATAATAACAACAACAATGATGCTACCACCATCTCTCATGTATCTCTTTTGTTAAGGGCTCTCCAGAGAATCCGAATCACTTACCATTAAATATTACACTTGAATAAATTCACTCATAATATATTTAGTTTCCACCTTGTGGATATGAATTGGTTATCTACAAAACTGATGGTGAGGGTTAGAAATAGTATCAAAATTGGAAATACAGGAAATCGGAAGTGAGAATGAAAATCTGACATTTAGAAAGTCTAATAACCCAAAATGGAAACAGGGATGGGACATTAAATAATGGATGGTACATGCTCCAGTAGACGAATGATGGAAGTATCATTGATAGAAGGACTGAGAAATGAAGAGGGATTAAAAAAAGTACGAGTCAATACTAAACAAGATACATAGGACGGTAAGTACTTTCTGAAACATGAAGATCTAGTTAGAACATACGAGGAGATTTTGATATCTAGTTGGCCTGGATACTTTCCAGGAGACAAAATTTAATTTGGTTGCTATGGTAACAACTATGATGTCACAGTCTGTCATCCAAGAATTCCATTGTAACAAAACCGAATTTTGAAAAAGAGCATCTCTGAGATTAAGCTAGATTTTTATAGAAACGAGTTTCGACCAGTTATTAAGTATTTATTTTTGAAAGGGTTATCAGGCAAAAAGAATTTTTGCTCAATGATAAAAACCTTAGGCGATCAGTATTCTTCAGAAACCACTCTTAAAAAGTACGTTGCGGAATTTAAAAGAGGAAGATCAGATGTCAAAAATAAGCACCGCTCAGGAAGACCAATTATTGATTCCGCTCATGATTGACGAATTGAACTCACACAAATAGCACAAACATTGCACATCTCATTTCATATCGTTCATCACGAAAAATGCTATGGCCAAATGGATTCCGAAATGATTAAATGCTGAAGCGTGTTCGATTACAATGTCGAAAGAAATGTAGCGTCATTTTGAAGATTCCTCAAATTTCATAGTTGGCATTGCAATTGTGGAAACGTGAGTCCAACGCTATGACCAGTGGAAACATTCCAGATCTCCACGATCCAAAAAGTTATTTAACACGTCACAAGCCGATCTTCGGGATTTACATGTGTGATGGATTGCCTATATTCTAGGCTGCCCTCCGCTTACAAGTGACAATATTTATCTTCAACCAATTGTTAGCTTTTTAACCATTTTATGTAAGAAATTGTTACTTAACTTAATAATCCAATTACGCAAGAAACCCAGCTTCTAACTGAAGATGTCTAAGAAAATCTAGATTTTGATAGAAACGAGTTTCTATCAGTGATTAAGTATTTATTTTTTAAAAGGTTATCGGACAAAGAAATTCTGATATGGTAGAAACCTTAGGTGATCAGTGTCCTTCAGAAACCACTGTTAAAAACTTGGTAGCGGAATTTAAACGAGTAAGATCAAATTAATGTCAAAAAAGATCATTACTCAGGAAGACTAATTTCAATGACCACTTCAGAGAATATTGATTCTGTCAATGATATGATCTTACAAGATCCTACAAACGAGTATTTCATATTGTTCACCCCAAATTCGAAATGAGAAAGATTATGGCCAAGTGGATTCCGAAATGGTTGAACTCTGAACGAAAACGTGTTCGTGTGACGACGTCGAAATAAATGTGCCGTCATTTTGAACACTCCTCAAACTTCTTGGTTGACATTGCCATTATGGAAACGTGAGTCCAGCACTACGATCAGGAACTAAAGAACATCTAAAAAGTGGAAACATTTTGGGTTTCCACGATCCAAAAAGTTACGTGTGGAAAAGTCGACTGACGAAGTTCCTGCTGCAGTTTTTTGGAACAACGTTGGAATGATTCTGTTAGATTTATTGGACCAAGGTAGAACAGTTACGGGAGCATATTATAGTGAATTTCTCATTAAACTTTTCAAAAGAATTGTGCAAAAATGAACAGAAAAGATGCTAAAGGTGTGCTCTATTTGGAAGATAAAGCTTCTGCCCAAAAATCGTTGATTGTATCGCAAACAATTATTTATAAAAGGGGTCCATCACTATGACTCAGAAACTAAAGAACAATCCACAGACCCTAAATTCTCAGTAAACAGCACTGAAAATTTTCATTACTCACTACTATCCTTATTTTCATTACGTCACTCATTTGTACCTACTTAGTGTTACGTATTATGTTTAGATGGACGTACATTCCCCTAGGGATTCCTGTTCATTACCCGTTTCCTGTCCTCATTATAACTCTATGAGATTTACATTTCCATTATCTAGACTTTGTCCATACCCTCATATATGTCGGTTAGAAGAGAACGATACTGTTGACGACCAAGTATCCTGAGGGTATGTCCGGTTCTCTAGTATATCGGACTAACAAATAACTTCCGACCAGCTGAAATCCCCGATTCCACTCTTGAAGAGGACGAATAATTAGGGAGCCTAGACCGCAAGATTTCGGCCTCGGAGCGTTACAGAGAGCACGAGATTTCGAATGGCTAACAACCGCAGCATCCACGGGGACGATGCGGTGCCGTATTATGCGGAAGCCGCATCGCGTATGACGTGACCTTTTCTGGCCCTCTGTCAAGGGATACATTGCCCGAGGGTGTTTATTTTACCTCGTATTAATAGCGACTAATTTGTTATGAAGACAGCCCAGATAAATTTGATTTGCCCCAAACGACATATGTACAACGACGAAATGAATGTTTGCGACAGCCCAAATTTCATACTTTAACATTCGTAGTAACAGTAAAATGGCATTTAAATATCACATATACAGGGTGGCCAAAAGTTAATGGCCTATTGTGGAAAACTAATGACGGAAAATTTTTGAAATAATCAGGACCATCCTGTAGAATAAAATTAATTAAAAATTAAGGCGTTCCAGATGATGGTAACTCACAATCCACTATCTATATAAATAAATATTTTTGTCTTTCCTGAAATTCTCAAATCTCGTATCATAACTTGCCAGTCTTTGTGGGACCGTGTTACTGAGTTATTTCGTTTTTAGTCGAACGCGGTTGTTCTCTTGCGTGATTAACAGGCGAAACGGTATTCAAAACTTCATTTTGATCGTTAGGTCCTTTTTTATTCCGGCTCGCTTTATGCGGCTATTATTCGTGAAATCCGCCTGTTACTGAAGACAAACAAGATTGTCTTCCGTCGCGAATTCATAATCGTTTAAAATAGTGAGCGAGCTAAGGGACTTTTGTACTCGGGACGGCGTAAAGTTTAAATTATGTTAAGCTTTTAATTAATACGAAAAGAGATGCGCCCAGAAGATAACTGAATGGAAAAAGAAAATTTCGCATTCCCGTTCTTCCTCGTTCATTATCTTTGTCTTCCTTGTCGTCTGAACTTTACAAATTCGAGTACCGAAGAATTACAACTTTCTTAACGCTGTTAACTGCAGTTTTCACAAGATTAAGTGAATGTCATGACAGTGTCTTTTTGTAATTTTGATATGGTCATAAAAATCACTTAATCCACAATCGTTCCAAATATACATTAGACCAACAGTCCTTCAGAGGAATAAAAAATTGATTCCGTAATTTTGCGTGACGGTCCCAGTGAAACGAGTCCAACTAACCAATTCTAGTTGATATTCAGGGAATCTGGGATAGCACGACATCGCATTAATTTTCGACAGGGTCCCGGTGAAATGTTTAATTCATCACAAGAGGCAAACGATTGCTGATATCGTCCCTTTCCCTCTACCTACGTCGAAGTAGATTAAATTTATTTCCAATGCATTTGCGATAAACCTGATCAAACAGCCAACGATAAATTCAAATCGAAACGCTTCCGAATCCAAATTTTATTATCTTTCAGAAAAACTTGCATCTACGTGGTTGCCAACGCAATTGGAATTATTCCAAATTGACTATAAATTTGAACATACTGTAAATTATGATTATTTTCCGGGCTTGAGGGCCATGGTCTATAGGCTGAATTGTTGCCTGACGTTTCGTCATCTTCAGGTGAAATACTTCGGACGTTGAAGTCTATCCCGTAGTCTTCTCCGCTATCTGGTGTCGAATGTGACTGCCGCTGCATATATCCCGCTATTTATATTGCTCGCTCGAGGGGCGGAGTTAGTTGCTGTCGCGTGAGACGACATAGCTGATGGGAGCGTCTTGGTTTTCTTACCCTCGCCCCCATTGGCTGCACCGTCTCACGCGACAGCAACTAACCCCGCTCCTCGAACGAGCAATATAAACAGCGGGATAGATGCAACGGCAGTCACATTCGACACCAGGCAGACGAGAAGACTACGAGATAGAAAACTTTCTCAACGTCCGAACTATTTCCTCTGAAGATGTCAGCCGCAGCCGCTGATGATACATTAGGCAACAATTCATCCTATAGACCTGAAAGCCTACATACTCTTTATTATTATTATTACTTATCTGCATTATCCCTTTCCAGAACTAAAATTAAAAATTCGTAGCTTAGCAACAGTTCAAAATAGCACCAATTAATAATCAAAATACTATGCCCAATATTTTCATCTCCAAGTCCTCTTCCAATTGTTGAATTAACATGCCCAGAGAGATAAATTCAAGATCCATAGAATAAAATGCAAATATCTCCACAGTCGCGCTGCTGTCCCTTGTTTAAACGACTTCCAGGGAATGAAACTTTTGCGCAATTAAACAAAGAAACGTGAAAATGTTACAGATAGTCCCAATTAAAAAAGTTCTGGTTATCTTATCAAATTACACCCGGATTAGACAATCAATTACTTGTCCGTACCCCTCCAAGACTTTACGAAGAAAGAATACAGAAAAAAACCGTTCTATTGCTGAGCAGAATTCCAAAAAGGCAGAGGATGTAATGCACATATTAATTAATATGAGGGACACATGGTCTCATAGACGACAATTATTACTTATTATTACTATTACTAATTACCAGTAGAGAAGATCCAAAATTGATACAAACTGCCCAGTGGTAGTACCTGCTAATAGAGATGGGCACAGCACTCGCTGACTAATGAAAGTTTAATAAAGGTTACTCTCCCCAAGCAGCCCTCTGCCTCATCCCCTTTCGCAGTTAATTATGCATTCTATTTCGGCAATAACTTTACGGACATCGTTCTCAACAATCTAACTTCGTGCTGCCAATGATATGGATGGACCCAAGATACGTATATATGTTGAAGCATTTGAAATTCGGAAAACGAGCTTTACCCAAGGACTGTAAGGACAAATGCGGGCTTAAGTTCTTGTAAGGGTTCATTAGTTACGGTTACTAATATATTCAAAGTTAATGCGGATCGAGTTTTTCCTTCCTGTTTGGTTTCCTGTAGGATGTAAAAGACTCTACGGATCACGAATAAATATCTGACACGGTTCAAGGAAACGAAAAAAATAAAAAAATGTGTTACATAAACTGCATATTAAAACAGAAAAATACAAATTCCGTTCACATGCAAATTGCCCATTAAAGTTCACTGCAGAAGGATTGAGAGTGAATCAATTATACGTAATTCAACAGGAAAATATACTGCAACACGACACTGTCGAAGCAATTTCAAAAAGGGTTGACATTTCAACTGAAATTTCGACTGAAAAATTGAACATGCAGTTTCGTTTTGCGTTTGATGGCCGAAAAACAAGAAGACACAGGTGTGGACGTTTCCCTGGAACTCCTTGAATAATCCAACGACGATGAAACATTCATTCAAAGGAATATAAAGCTGCGTTTACGGCTACGACATTGAAATAAAAGTTCAATCATCACAATGGATTGGTAAAGGAACTCAACATCTCAAGAAAACACGTCAGACTCAACCCCAAAAAAAGATGTCCACTATTTTTTTTTTTTTTTTTGCTCTAAGAGAAACATGTATGTCATCAAGGCGTTTTGTAATGGATATTTGAAAAAAATCCGAAAAGAGACCAAGGTTGTGGCGACACAAAGGTCATCATTCTAAATGAACCACCACTTAAATAACTCCCACAATAAAAAAAGTGCTGATATAAGAATTGCAAATTTTTAGAAAGAAAATGAATCATGACAGCGAATATTACCTTAAGTTCAAATTTCAAGGTAAAATTTATTTGATGGGAACTTATTTTCTCCAGAACCCAAAAGTGTATGAAATTCTAAGTTTTACTACAACATTTCATGGTAGGGATCAAAGCACATCATCAGGTAATTTCAAGGAGAAAAGATCAAAAACAAAATAACATTTTCCATCCATGACCTTAAAATGTGTTTTAGAGTAAAAAATCAGTGTCATTTTTTAGGATCTTCAGTTAGATGAAGAAGTCTGCAAAAAGATACCAAAGTTGTGGTGATACAAAGGTCAATTTAAAGTTAGCACCCATAACTTTTAGGGAGAAAACGAATAATCAGCTTGTATGTTACCTTAACCTTAAATGTCATAGTCAAAAAGGTTCCAATAGTCAAAAATTAAGGCTGTATCTTAGGATCTACACCTTGAAATATATTTTCAACTATGATTATGCATTGCCTAAAGGTAATACATTAAACCACGTGTATTATCAGGGCATTTTACAAAAAGGATCCAAGTTGTGGAGACACAAAGGTCAATTTAAAGCCATCGTTCTGAATAAACCTCCCAAACTCCCAAGACTCAAATCGAAACAGTGCAGGAATAAAAAATGAATGCATGATTTCTAGGGAGAAAATAAGTTATGAGCTTGAATGCTATCTTGAGCCCAAAACTTTTTTACCAAAAAGGCTTAAAATTCTACGTTTGATAAAAGCATTTCATGGTAAGGATCAAATGTCAACATCAGGTAATTTCAAGGTGAAAAAATGATGAATTTAAAGTTAAAATATTGTAAAATTAAGCTTCTCGCACGGTGACCATGAATTGCAACTGAGAGTCAAAGTTCAAGTTCATTGCTTAATATCTTCACCTTGAAATGACCTTAAATTGACCTATGGCTCCTATCATAAATTGAATGTGAATTCAAAGACTAGTATTTCCATAAAAAAACCATCCAGGCCTTGAAAATTTTTGAGTTCATAACCCCTGTAATTTCGAATACCGAAACTTGTTTTAAAATTAAAAAAAACAATACGTATATCCTTGAAAGAACGTGTTAGATTACAAAACAAACTTATCCCACGCATCTGCTTACATATTCCACCTTATATTTTTATTGAAATACTTACGTTAGAATAAACAATCAATATGTCGACCTTAGAATCCGCAATCCCTATGTACTACAACCCTTACTTTTCCTGTTTTCCACGTAAACACGCAATAGAATTTTTGGCCGCATACCCAATTTTACGAAAAATTCATGTTACGTCTTCGACTTCCATGATAACAGTAAATTTCGGTTGACAACGACACAGGACCGGCATTTTTATTACTTATTTCACGTTTGTACGTACGTATATACGTACATATGTACCGACCATTTTACATGTGTTTTCCTAACAGAATTATTCTTGTCGAAGAATGACGACCGGTGGCGCAATGTTCCTCGACGTGCGCCCTTTCTGTCCAAACAAAAGAATTCAAACAACTGTGATTTAAACTTTAGCCGTTCACATTTGACGTAAACTTACGTCTGCAACTGTGTATAAAACAATTTGCGCAAGCAGTTTCGTCAAGTATTTCCATCTAAACAAAAAAAAAACAATCAACAATATACAGGGTGCATTATCCCCAGTGACCCGATTTATTTCAATTACTTCAACAACTTCTAGAGGAAGGAATAAACACAAGATAATGTTGGTTTAAAAGGTGCATAAATTGAAATATGACCTTAAATTAGACGTTGAAGTCAAATTTTAAGGTTACTTCAAGGAAAAGTCGATTTCCTAAAAGGAAACATATATTTGTGACCATGGATTCTTGCAGTTTGACTATAACGTTTTAATGATAGGTTAACTTAAGGTCATTTCAAGCCTTGAAATTCAAGAAATGAAAAATTACTTTCAATTATAAATCTAAAATTAAAGAGACTTGTGTGAAACGTGTAGTTGTTGGTACGGAACATCAAACAACGACCTTGAATTGGACCTTTAGATCGCAAATTAAGGCGATTTCTTATCCTGAATGACCCGATGATTTATTTTAATAACTTCTGGAGGAAGGAATAAACCCAAGATAATGTGGATTCAAAAGTTGCATAAATTGAATTATGACCTTAAATTAGACGTTGAAGTCAAATTTTAAGGTTACTTCAAGGAAAAGTCGATTTCCTAAAAGGAAACATATATTTGTGACCATGGATTCTGATAGTTCGACCATAACGTTTTAATGATTAATTTAACTTAAGGCCATTTTAAGCCTTGAAATTCAAGAAGGAAATTAAATCCTCCGTGTCTTCTTTCAATTATGAATTTAAAATTAAGGAGAATTGTGTAAAACGTGCAATTGTTGGTACGTTACATCAAATAATGACGTTAAATTGGACCTTAAGATCGCATATTAAGGCGATTTCTTAACACAAAATTGTAGAAACATGGTGTTTTATGCACTTTTAGAATCCACAATCAAACCCAGGCTTTTCCATTTAAAAAACTGTTTTATCCTCCAAATGACCTTGAAAGTTGCCACTAAGGCTACATTCAAGGTCATCAAACAATTTTTTCCTAAAAATTGTATTTTATTTTTATTTATAAATTTTTATTTTTTGAGGCCTTACTAATGTTGTTCCTTTAAAATGATGACCTTTGATTGAAAACATTGATCTTCCCTCTATTAAGGCTCTTCTCTAAGAGTCCTGACCACATTTTATTTGTTATTTTAAGATAATTATTAAATAAACACAATTTTTTGTGTTCTGTCGCTGTTATCAACCCTAATTTTGGCCAGTTTTGTCGCAAGTGGACAAAGTCCATTCTTTATCATTATCCCTTTGCTTCCCTATCAACAAAAGACGAATCTTTCAACCCCACTTCGTGTATGTATATATGTATATGGTGGACAAAAACACACTGTGACACGTATATAATATAACGTTATAAATGGAGATAGAAGTCGACACAAAAGGTGTTCTTTTTCGATCCCGTCCGTTAAAGTTTCTTATCTGACATCCTGACCGACCGTCGTTCTGGATGTAAAAAAAGGGGACCACACATTTAACCTGTCACCAGTCACGCTCTTACGCGTTTTTCGCACCCACGCACATTTTCATTCGAAAAACCAAAAAAAAAACGGGGTGGAAATAACCCCAACCTAAATTACATATTTCTACAGAGGATTAGCATATTTCATTATGCAGAACCGTAATGACTTATTTAATGCATCAGTTTAGACGCTGTTGCAAGAACCCTTCTGGGTCGTTAATGTTACCTAGTTTACAACCCTCAAAGTTTGATGACTCGCTCAAGTTTACACACTAAATAAACAACAACAATAACAATAACAACCTACCTCAAATATTAATTAACGTTATAAAACCGAGAGTGAACCAGCTAAAGCGAGAATTTTCAATAAATTTCAATGTAGTTTTTTGATGAGGCCCTGTATAAGCACGTTGATGTGCAATTAATGAAAAGCGATGCACTTTAAAAGATTAATAGACACAGAATTTTATTACAATTTAATCGACGAGAGCGAGTGTTGAAAATGGGAAACAATTGAAAAAGTTATTAAATATTTTTTTGGGCTGATATTTAATTTAACTTTTACGCCAAAATCATACATAGGCAAAAAAGGTACTAACATTTGTGTTTATGCTGTAAACAAAATCGACATCGATATAACATAAAAACAGAGGCGATTTTCTGTTAATCCTCATATTTTTACCATGACCATGCATCATCCCCTTACAATTGTTATTATAGAAAGCCCTTAGCCTCCCGATGAAATAGTAAAAATATGTGTTGAGGTAAATTTATCTTTGTCTTACACATTCTATTTCCTATGAAAAATGTTTTTAGAATGTAAGGGAATAACAGTCATGTATGTTTTAGAACTTTCCAAAAAGTTCTACAGGAATTTTAACAAATGTTTTAAATTATTTGGAATGTTTGAAAATGATCTAGAATGTTCCTGATATTTAAATAGGCATTTCGAATGATCCACAATGTTCTAGATTTTCTGATAACGATCTAGAATGTTGGAAAGTGATCGAAAATGTCCATATTTTTTTAGAATGGTTTCGAATGTTTTGTCAAATTTTTCCAAAATAGTTGTAAATGTTATGGAACAATTTGAAATATTCGAGAGTGATCCAAAATGTTACAGATTTTTGGAAAAGAAATACAATGTTCCAGATTTTTCGAAAATAATCCAGAAGGTTCTAGAAAATGATCTAGAATAGTCCAATAGTAGTTTCTAGAAAGTTCTCAGATATTTCCTTGAGTTCCTAGAAGATTCGTGATCTTTATAATAGTTTTCGTACGGTTTTTGGAAGCTACAATCAGATTTCTAGGCTAACAGATGATTTTATAAAATTTCTAAGGACTATGAGATTCGTAGAGGTTTTTTTTAAACAGTTTCCTCCAGCTTCGAATAGATTTATAAGATATCTGGAGGGTTCTATGTGATTTTGAAAGGTACTTTGGAATTTATAGAGGTTTTCTTAATGGTTTTATGCTCTTTTGAATAGTTTATGCTGTCTCTGTAGGTTTTGAGATAATTTTATGCGATCATTTAAGTTTCTAGATGTTTTTAAATGGTTTCGTGTGGTCCCTAAGTGGTTCTGAGATTTCTAGAAATTTGCAGATAACTTCATAAGATTTCAAAATAGTCTCATGCAGTCTCTACGAAGTTACTTGAGATTTCTACATGGTTTTATGGAATTTTAAAAGTTTATATGATATTTACGAGTATTATACAACTTTGTTAGGTTTCTTATAGATTCCCTGAGTTCTCTAAAGGTTTGTCAATGGTTTTATGGATGAGTTATTTAAGTTTTCTAGTTTCCAAATGGCTTTGTGCAGTTTCTGAAAGGTTCTATGATATTCATAGAGGTGTCTATACGGTTTTATAAAGTATATAAAGAATTCTATGAAATTTATAGACTGTTTCCAGACGATTTTATAATATTTCTGAAATGCTCCTTGAGATTTGTAGAGGTTGGTCAATGGTTTCGAGGTTATTTGAGTTTTTAATGATTTTATTTGAATTTCTAAGAGGTTATGAGATGTTTAAAAAACCTTCTAGCTGATATTGAGCGTCTTACATGTTCTGTGAGATATTTAGATCCAGAAAGTTTTTTTCAAATTTATCTAAAATGGTTTAGAATAGTCAAAAATCGTAGGTATCTACAGAAGTTTAAGACAGAAAAGTAGGTCTATTCTTGCCTGGCAACGCTGAGCCTTACAGCCAGTAAAGTAATAAAAACGAAAGCGAAAAATGAAATCGTTTAGGAAACAACAACAAAATTGTAGGATCAAAGCATTATTTACGTATTAAGTGAAGTTTTGGCGAAATTTCAAAAGCAACCACAACACTGATGCCCGTTCTAAAACCGTTGTTTTCCGTTTTCATTTATTCTCCTTTCCGAAACTACTTCTCTTTTAATTGATATTCCCTTTGACGAAATAAATTTATGTCTACAAACTTTTGCCGAACGTTTATTGAACAATGTGGGAATTAAAACGCGAACGAATAAAATGAAGCAGATATATCTTTGCGAAGTTTCTATCGTTTCAATAGAGCATACATTAAAACTCATATTCATTGAGCAATTAAACCGGTGGAAGTTACAATGGAGCGTGGTACGAAAACCGCCAAGTTTAAAATTGCTTTCTTACTACTATAGAAGCTTGCTTCTCTTCAATAAATTCAAAAAAAAAATTTAAACACTTACCCTGTGAGTTGTTGGTAGTTCCCCTAGGAGCAGCAAAGGTTAATATCGTCAGCCAGCTGATGGTGCCAAAGAAAATCAGTCGGCGTTTGCAGCAGCACATTTTTCGATCCCAAAAATTTTACTTTTTTTCAGCGAACAAAATTTCCGAACCGACACTACATACTACCGAAAAAACCAGACGCGACCATTCCGCGATCGAAATACTTGAAAAAAACTATCACTCACTTTACGTAGTATTTCGCAATCAATTTACAAACTGCTGACATAATTTTTGTTTCATCTGCAACAAAAAAAAAAATAACAACCCTTAATCAAAGAAGGGCAAGCAGAATCTTGTTTACGAGAACTAATACGTAGGTAGATTAATAAATAATTTATTAAAACGAATTGGTCTGAGGCAATTTATGAACGCAAAGGGCTCGATTATTAATTCAGAATACAAAAATGAAGCAAAAGCTACGTTCAACTCATGTACCTTCTTGATGAAGCAAGAACGACCGACGCAAGAAAACCAAATTAAATATTCAAAAGCAACATGAAAGTTTAACGACAATTTCAGGGAGATGAAGGGGGAAAATGTTGGAGCACACAGGGCAGTAAATAAAAATAATCAAACGTGTTAAAATTGCATGAATTGAACCAATACTTTTTTAATTATAATAATAGATACACAAAAAGGCTATGATTTTTCTGTAGGTCCTCATAATTCTTCATGACCACCATTCTACATTCCACTTCCTGTACATCGAGTCAAAAATGTTTTGAGCTTCGTTTAGTGTATTAAAAAAAAAACTAGTCATACATGAAAATCTCCCTGAAAGCTCCGGAATGTTCTTAGATGTTTTGGATTATTCGAGAATGATCTGGAATATTTCAAAATATCCAAAAATCATTTAGAATATAAAGAATATTCTACGACAATTCAAAATTATCTGGAATTTTGATTTAGATTATTATAGAGTGTGAGGATTATTGGAATTTTTTAAAATGTTCAAAAATGGTGTAGAATCACTTAGATTATTAGCCAACGACATTCAATTCCTTAAAGTACTCAAAAAAGTTAGAGAATGTTGTACAAGAGTTCAGAATTATCTAAAATCTTCAAGGAAGGCCTAGAATGTTCCAGATTGTTCAAAAATGGTTTGGAATATTCTAAAATGTGTCAAAATCTTCGGGAATCATTTACAATATTAGAGAATGGTCTGGGATACCCAAAAAATATTCTACAACATTTCCGGAATTTTTCTACAATCATTTAGAATATCAGGGAATGTTCTTAAATGTCCTAAAATATCCAAAAATGTTAGAGATTGTTCTACAATAATTCAGAACGATCTGGAATACATATTTCCGAATATTCAATTTTTTTTTTTAATAAGCGCTTAGGATATTGGGAAATGGCCTTCAAAATCTTACAACATCCAAAAATGTTATAGACTGTTCCACAACAATTCAGAATTATCTAGAATTTTCAAAGATGTAGAATATTCTAGATTGTTTGAGAGTTATTGGAACTTTTAAAAAAATTTCAAAAATCATTTATATTATTGGCGAATGGCTTCAAATAGCTTAAAATACTCAAAAATTTAGAGAATGTTCTACAATGGTTCAGAATTATCTCAAATTTTCAAGGACGACCATGATTGTTCCAAATTTGTTCAAAAATGATCTCGAATATTTAAAAATGTTTTAAAATTATAGGGAATCATTTGAAATATTAGACAATAACCTTGAATGTTCTGGGATTTCCGAAATTTTTCCAGAATCATTTAGAATATTGGAGAATGATCTTGAATGTCGTAGAATATTCGAAAATGTTAGGGAATGTTCTAGAACAAAGAATTACCTAGAATTATGAGAAATGGCCTAGAATTATTCGAAAATGGTCTAAAATATATCAAACTGTCCGATTTTTTTCGAGAATCATTTAGAATGTAGACGAGTGATCATGAATGTTTTGGGATATTAAAATTTTTTAAAGAATGATCTACAACAATTTAGAATGATATGGAATACATATTTGAAAATGTTCGAAAATTTTCAAGAATTTAATTGAATAAGGCCTTCAATGTCGTAGAATATCCAAAAATGTTAGAGAATCTTTTACAGCAATTCAGAATTGGCTGGAATTTTCAGGATGGCCTAGATAATCCATAATTATTTAGGTCATTATGTCCTAGAACGTTCCATAAACTTCTAGAATACTTTAGAATGTTCCAAAAGGTAAGACAATGTTCTGCAACGTTCCAGAATAATCTACAATGTTCAAGAATGATCTATATAAATCTGAATCACATCAATCAATACCTGAGATTATTTCCACCAAAATCTAGCTAGATACCGAGATTATATTTCAGATATCATCGACTACTACCATAAAGACACACTCAACCTATCTTTTCGATTTTCAACAAATAGATACACCATCAAATCGAAATTACAATTTCGCGTGCCGCCCATGTTTTGCTGCATACGAGACGCATCGTAAAAGCTCGGGGCTGACAAGAAACGAACGCCGGGGGATGTAGAGAACTGATAATGAACTCATCCCTTTTTGCAGCACGCGAAAACAAACAGGCCCTCTTTCCCTTTACCTACAAGAAATCCTGGCAAAATTTATTACCATCCACGAAAACGGCCACAAGTAGAGGACGGGACAAGAACAAAATAAGACAAAAGTTGAACAAAGAAACAAACAAAAAAACACAATAGAGAACGGCCCCTTACTCGCACTTTACACCAGACATTAACGTGGATATACATTAAAAGTAAGGGCTTAGTTGGGAAGAAAATAATTTATTATTGTTAATGTGTAACAGACTCAAGTGAAAGTCTGGACACGACTCGACCATTATTGAAGACGACTAAATATCAGACAAAGAGAAAACAGCAAAAGAACAGTATATTGTCTTTATTTAACACGTCACAAGACGATCTTCAGGATTTACATGTATGATGGGTTGCCTATACTCTACGCTACCCTCCTCTTACAAGTGACAATATTTATCTTCAAACAATTGTTAGCTTTTTAACCACTTTGTGTAAGAAATTGTTACTTAACTTTATAACCCAATTATGCAAGAAACCCAGCTTCTAACTGGAGATGTCTAAGAAAATTTAGATTTTGATAGAAACGAGTTTCTATCAGTGATTAAGTATTTATTTTTGAAAGGGTTATCGGATAAATAAATTCTGATATGGTAGAAACCTTTGGTGATCAGTGTTAAAAACTTGGTAGCGGAACTTAAAAGAAGAAGATCAAATGTAAAAAATGATCATTACTCAGGAAGACTAATTTCAATGACCACTTCAGAGAATATTGATTCAGTCAATGATATGATCTTAGAAGATCCTACAAACGAGTATTTCAGATTGTTCACCCCAAATTCGAAATGAGAAAGATTATGGCCAAGTGGATTCCGAAATGGTTGAATTCTGAACGGAAACGTGTTCCTGTGACGACGTCGAAATAAATGTGCCGTCATTTTGAACACTCCTCAAACTTCTTGGTTGGCATTGCCATTATGGAAACGTGTTTCCAACACTACGATCAGGAACTAAAGAACAATCTAAAGATTCCGGGTCTCCACGATCCAAAAAGTTAAGTGCGCAAAAGTCGACTGACGAAGTTCCTGCTGCAGTTTTCTGGGACAAAGTTGGGATAATTCAGTTAGACTTCTTGGAACAGGGTAGAACAGTTACGGAAGCAAATTATAGTGAGTTACTCATTAAACTTTTCAAAAGAATTGTACAAAAATGATCAGAAAAGATACTAAAGGTGAGCTCTACTTGCAAGATAAAGCTTCTACCCGCAAATAGTTGAATGCATTGCAAATAATTATTAATAAAATTAGTTTTGTAGCTCACTGAATTGACTTCCAAAAATCTGTAAAAAATCAAAAGCCCTTGTGGCATTATTTGGAACACATCCCTTGAGTTTCAAAGGAATCTATATTTTTTTCAGCAGAATCACCCCAATAGGTACATTAAATAAATAGACGACTGACAGTATCTAGCTATTACATCAAAATTTTAATGAATCAAATCACTTGACGTAATTAGATACGTTTTCATCAAGGAGTAGCAATATGCTGACGCATCAAGTACCGTCTAAATTGGTTATCCCTTTGACGTTAACGTTTATTCGTTTCAACGTGTGTGTGAGAGAGGGTAGTTGGGTTTCATTCGGTTTCATGAAACGTCCAAATTTTTCGTGAAACGGCCAATTACACAAGAACGTTGTGACAAATACAACACAAGTGCTCTTCTGTTAATTCGATGTCAGTTTTGTAAGCTGCAAAAGTTCGGCCATTCGTTTGTTTTACGTTCAATTTATCCAGGTTGAAAGGGCTTTAAAGAGGGAGCAATCACCTCTTGTCAACCAATTGGACTTTGGGTACGGATGGGGTGCAACGTATAAAATTCCTTCGCTTGTCGAATTTTAACGACACTACCGTCAAAGGTTCTCCGGGAAGTTCTGATCAAAGTCACCTTTCCCATCATTTTAATTATAAGGGGATCGATCTTTCACTTGCCTTTTTTTCCTCCCCAAAACTTCTCTCATTACTGCTTGTAATTACGTGTTAGACGCGAGCAGACTTTAAATAAACAGGAAGCTTTTCCTGACGAAACTAAAACCCAACAAGGATATGTACTAAAAATGTTTGATAAGTTTTAATCATATTAGAGTAAAAAAAAACAAAGTAATCAAAATAATAGGGGATAGCTTTTCTGGAGTGCCTTTAAAACAGAAAATACAAAATTAATCCTTCAAAAGACAGGAGTAATTTCTAAAAGGTTCTAAGGGATTTCCATAAGTTCCTAGTAGATACATGATTTCTTTAATAGATTTTATGAGGCTCTTGGAAGGTTCAATCATATTTCTAGACATTTCTGGATGTCTAATGTGAGTTTTATAACATGCTCCTTAAAATTTCTATGTGATTTTAAGAAGGTTTTTGATATGACTAGAGGTTTCTTGATGGTTTTGTAAAAATTTCTGTAAGGTTCTGTAAGATCTCTAGAAATTCTTCGAGCTTTCGAACACATTTCTAAATGATTTTATGATGTCATTAAACAATTAGTATCGTGGTGTATCTACGAAGTTACTTTACGTTTTATGAAGACTATATATATGATATTTGTAGCGGTTTCGAGACGATTTTAAAACGTTCTAAGGGTTCTAGAGGATTGTCGATAGTATTATGGTTATTTGAGCTTTTCAATAATCCCATGCGTCTTCTAGGAGGTTCTAAGATTCTTATAACTTTCTAAATAATTTTGTGAAATCTATATGTAGCTTGGTGAAGTCTCCAAGAAGTTTTATGAGATTTCTAAGGTTTTCAGAAAGTTTGGTATGGTTCTATAAAATCCATAAAGATTTCTATATGGATTTCTAAAGGATTAAATGAGATTTATAGAGGTTTCTAGGTAATTTTATAAAGGTTCTTCAAAATTCTTTCACATTTCTAAAGATTTGTCAATAGTTTTGTCAGATTATGTGAGCTTGTAAGGTTTACAAATGGTCCACGAAATTTATAGAAGTTTCTGAGATGTTCACTGAGTTTTCAGAGATTTGCCAATGGTTTCGTGAGATTTCTACAAAGTCCTATGAGATTGGTAGAGATTTCTATATGGATTAATGAGGTTTCATAAGATTCCATGAGGGTTTCAGAGATTTCCAGATGATTTAATAAGCTTCAGAGCTTCCTTGAGATTCCTTGAGGTTTATAAATGGCATTAAATTTTGTAAATGGATTCGTGCGATTTCTATGAGAATCCTAGAGGATTATGTATGGTTTTATGGGATTTTTTAAGATACGATGAGATTTGTACATATCTCTATATGACTTTATGTGATTCGAAGAGGTTCCTTAAGATTCCTTGAGGTTTATCTATGGCATTAAATATTGTAGATGTTTCTAAATGGTTTCGTGCAATCTCTATGAGATTGCTAGAAGATGATGTATGGTTTCATGAGATTTTCAGAAGATTCCATGTGGTTTATAGAGATTCCTAGATGATTTTATAAGATTCAGAGAGGTTCCTTGAGATTCGTTGAAGTTTATAAAAGGCATTAAATTTTGCATAAATTTTTAAATGGATTCGTGCGATTTCTATGACATTCCTAGGGGATTATGTATGATTTTATGAGATTCTTAAAAGATTAGATGAAATTGGTACAGATCTCTAGATGATTTTATATGATTCGAAGAGATTTACAGAGATTTCTAGATGTTTGTATGATTTCCGAATGGTAACTTTTGATTTCCATAGATTCCCCAATGATTTCATGTCGTTTCTAAAGGATTCCATGTGATTCATGTAGTACGTTTGTAGTAGATAAATAATACAGATCTATCTTATAATGTCAATCTTTAATACTCTGTAATAAATTACTCATCTGAAAAGTTTACGACTCCTCTTCTGAGATCCCTCAAGTTGCAACGCTGGCGTTATTGAAAAGTTAAATTTTTAATGCTTATTACCGAGTAAGAGAAAAAGATACTTTGCAACAAACTTCGCCATTACTGGGCGTCAAAAGTCACACGATTAGCTGACGCGAAGTCGAACTACTTTTAAAAGTGACACAGAACCTTCTTTCGTTAAATTTCAGACTCAACACCACGTTACAAAAAGTTCTGACAACTAGCGAACCAAAAAGATTAAATTTCGTTCTAACACCCTGGAGCTGAGTACATCATCAACGGTCCCAAAGAAACTTGCACAGTATAAAACACTCCTTCAATCAATTAATTAAGAGACGCATCCGTTATTATCTTCGGTAGGCTTCCAACCGACACGATATTTCTCTTTTGCGACGACGACGAAAACGTACCTAATGGTGAAGTAGGTAGGTATCAGTTTTGATTTACGACTTGAGTCGGATGGTTGCTTTGTGTTCTTGGCAGTAATTAGGTTATCAATTTGTCATTCGACAATGTAAATCCTGCTCTGGATCCGGTCGTCTCGGGACAGGTATTGCCGTTAAATTATATCGAATTAGCAAGAGTTGATCGTAAATAACGCCATGGTATTCGCAATTAACGGCACAAATTGCACCGGCACCTAATCACCAACAACAGAACAACCAACGCGACTTCTTCAATTGATATTTATGAACCACCTCGAAACATTTACACTTCCAAGTTCATCGCCTTTGATTCCATAAGTCTTTTAGAGTGTTCTAAAATATTTTTGGACGATTTCGTGAGGTTAGGTTAGGTTAGATTTCTGAAGTTTATAGATAATGTCATCAAGTTTCTAAGGGTTTCCATAAGGCTTGTAAAAAATTTTGAATGGTTTCATGCAAATTATAGGAGGTTCTATGAGGTCCCTACAGCCTTCAAGTTTATTTGCTGAGGTTTTATGAGATCTGTAGAGGTTTTTAAATACTCTCATGTGATTTCTAAGGAGTACTGTGAGATTTCTAGAGGCCAGTATATGACTGTATGAGATTTCTCAAAGATAACTTCAAATTTCTAAACAGACTTGCACAGTTTGAAATGATCTCTGAGAGTTCTTTTAGTGAAACCACTAATAAGATTTTTGAGGTTTTTAAAAAGTTCTATAAGATTTTAAGAGGTTTTTGAATGGTTTGACGGAATCTGCTGCAAGAGAATCCATGAAATTTCTAGATGATCCTGTGGAGTTTCAAAGTAGTTTTGTGAGACCTTTACGAAGGTTTTTTAGTTTTCACACATCATCTTTGAATTAAATAAAATATCTCAGATTCTACAGGACAATAGAAAATAGAGCAGCAAATATTCTTAATAAACACAGAGGGTTTTCTAAAAGATTCCATGAAGATTTCATAAGTTTCTAGTAGGTTTCATGATGTCCATAAGGCTTTTAGCATGTTTCTGTAGGTTTTCATAACACTTCTAAAAGTTTTTAAATTGTTTTATGTAGTTTATAAGAGATTCTATGAGGTCCCTACAGCCTAATGAGATTTAATGAGATCTGTAGAGGTTTTTCAATACTCTCATGTGATTTCTGAGGAGTACTGTGAGATTTCTAGAGGCTACTATATGATTTTATGAGATTTCTCAGAAATAATGTGAAATTTCTATAGGTTCCTAAACAGTCTTGTACAGTTAGAAAGGATCTTTGAGAATTTTCTTGTGGTTTCTAGTACGTTTTATGAATTTTTTAAAAAATTCTATAAGATTTCAAGAGGTTTTTAAATGGTTTGGCGCAATCTGTAAGAGAATCCATGAGATTTCTGGGTAAACTTCTCGGATTTCAAAGTAGTTTTATGAGGTCTTTAAGAGGGTTTTAAACCAAATAAAAACCCTCAAATTACAGAAATTCTAGAAGGTTCTATGACATGTTCATAAGTTTCAAGCGTGTTTTATGATTTCTCTAATACGTTTAGAAAGCAAATAATAGTTCTATGATTGTTTGAGACATCCAGAGGTTTTTAAATGGCTTCACACAGTTTATAAGAGGTTCTACGAAATCTCTTCTGACTTCTAGTTGATGTCATAGACTTCTATGAACTTTCTAAAGGTCTTTATTGGTTCAGTGAAGTCTTTTGGGATTTATAGAAGCTTCTACTTAATTTTATAAGATTTCTCAGAGGCTCTATGAGTCTTCTACAGGTTTCTAAATGGTTTGTTGAACTTAAGAAGGAGCTTTATGAGATTTCAAGAGCTTTTATTATGGTTTTATGTGATCGCTAAGAAGATGAGATGAGAATTCTACATAATTTTTAACAGGTAACATGAGATATCTACACTTCCAAGTTCTTCGACTTTGTGCACATTACCCACAGGAATCGAACCTGAAACTACCAAAGCGCCGAAGTGATTTAGATTCTGGCCTCAGGAACGTGTAGACGTTTCCAATAAATGGCACATTTTTTGAGACAAATCTATTGATTTAATCAGTTTACAAACATCGAAAATCCACCCTCTACACAAGGTATTCACAATGTATTACACGATACAACAAATATTCCTGTATTAAATTTAAATCTTTCTGTGACACATTTCCGATAAGGTTTTTTTGTGACGTACAAAAATACTGCCCCGTTCGTAGTCTGTTGGTATTCTGTATTCTGTCAACGACAGACCAAATTCGATTTTGAGAACACAATAAACCAAGTTTGTGTGTCACTAACATCGTTTCAAAGCGATAGGTGGCGCTTTTATAACTCACTCTGCATGCACTCTAGTCGTGTGTATGATAAATTTGGCCGCCACTTAAAGACCGAAATAAATAAATAAAATAAAACGAATGCGAACGAGAACGAGAAAAAAAGACGCCCTCGCGGAGTCATTTTTCCCGGAGGGTTGATCCCCGTCCAGACGTTGTATAATGTGAAGAATGGGAGACGAGCACGACGACGACTCCGCCTGGCAAAAGAGAGCAAATAGAACGGTCTAACGTCGTTTTTCTTCCACAGAGTTTATCACCTTCGCCCTTAGCCTCTTATTTATTTAAAAGGACGCGAGGCAGAGAAGCGACGGATGGACGCGCGGGATTCCCTCAAGACCCGTACACTGCCAGCTTAATAAAAACTTTCGGGCCAGAAAATTTAAACTTCGGAAAAATTAATTTATGAACTCGGAAAAGCTTGCACACGTTACAACCGGAAAATATTAAGGTTATCATTCTTTATAACATTCCACAATCATAAGAAGAAAGAAAAGTATTTCCACTCGGGGTAACACTTTAAAACCTAAACTTTCCCAAAATAACAAAAAGGATAGCACGAATTTATTTTGACTTAAAATAATGAGACGTACGTGTCTGTGGTACAAACTTAAATAAATATTTAATGGTGCCAGGTATGTGATGGTATTCCAGAGAATATCTGTGAGCCATAACTCATCCAATTGGCTGATTAAATTTAATTTATACAGAAAGTTCGTTTCGTGAGAAGGAAATTGAAAATGAGATATGGGAAAGGAACAGGAATGGGCGGAGTAATGTAACAAACTTCCATGAACCCATCATTCGCGAGATTAAATTAAATTAAATTAGATTTCGACTGTGTGGTAAATAGGGACGTTTAATGGGAACAACTGAATAAAATTATCAAATCGTTGTCTTCGTCCTAATCAAATAAACGAGAAATTATTCGTCCAATTTGTCTAAAACGTATAATATTAGAAACACAAAGAAAATTTATTGCGTGCCAAGTAAAGCGAGCAAATTATATTCCGCTCCGTTTGCAAAAATTTCCGTGCGTCATAAAACTTTAATTAGAGTTTTAGGAGTTTAGAGCAACGTTCCGTATTATAGACCCATAAACATACATGGACGTCTTATACAGTTTAGTCCCAGAGGTCCTTAAAAACATATCTGTGTATAACTGCGCGATTACACGACCAACCGTGACTTTAAGCCGTGCTCAAGTGCCTTGGAAGAAAGCCCGTAATTCTAACAAGAACACAAACAAATAACTTAAGAATCAATATGTGCTCATCCGGATTACTGAGCCAATTCTCTTGACTTTTTCAAATTAAATAAAATGTCTCAGATGTCACTAATTCTACAGGATAATAGAAGATAGAGCAACCAATCTCCTTAAATAATACAGAGGGTTTTCTAGCAGGTTTCATAACGTCATATCAGATTCCATATTTTTAGATGATTCTATATGATTTCGTGAGGTTTATAGATAATGTCATCAAGTTTCTGAGGATTTCCATAACACTTCTAAAGGTTTCTAAATGTTATAAATTATAACAGAAGATGAGTAGAAGAAAAACACAGGGTTTCTAAATGGTTTCATGCAAATTATAAGAGGTTCTATGACGTCCCTACAACTGAGGTTTTATGAGATCCATAAAGATTTTTAAATACTCTCATGTGATTTCTAAGAAGTGCTGTGAGATTTCTAGAGGCCAGTATATGACTGTATGAGATTTCTCAGATAACTTCGAATTTCTAAACAGACTTGCACAGTTAGTAGTGATCTCTGAGAGTTCTTTTCTTCTTTTAGTGGTTTCTAATAAGATTTTTGAGGTTTTAAAAAGTTCTATAAGCACTCAACAGTTTTTTAAATGGTTTGACGCAATCTGCTGCAAGAGAATCCATGAAATTTCTAGATGATCCTGTGGAGTTTCAAAGTAGTTTTGCGAGGCCTTTAAGAAGATTTTTTTAGATTTCACACATCATCTTTAAATTAAATAAAATGTCTCAGATTCTACAGGACAATAGAAAATAGAGCAGCAAATATTCTTAATAAACACAGAGGGTTTTCTAAAAGATTCCATGAAGATTTCATAAGTTTCTAGTAGGTTTCATGATGTCCATAAGGCTTTTAGAGTGTTCTAAAATATTTTTAGAAGATCCTAGGTATATGATTTCGTGAGGTTTAAGATTTTTGAGGTTTATAGATAATGTCAGCAAGTTTCTGTAGGTTTTCATAACACTTCTAAAAGTTTTTAAATTGTTTTATGTAGTTTATAAGAGATTCTATGAGCTCCCTACAGCCTAATGAGATTTAATGAGATCTGTAGAGGTTTTTCAATACTCTCATGTGATTTCTGAGGAGTACTGTGAGATTTCTAGAGGCTACTATATGATTTTATAATATTTCTCAGAGATAATGTGAAATTTCTATAGGTTCCCAAGCAATCTTCTACAGTTAGAAAGAATCTTTGAGAGTTTTTTTGTGATTTCTAGTAAGTTTCATGAGTTCAAGATTTCAAGAGGTTTTCAAATGTAAGACCATCCATGAGATATCTAGGTGAACTTCTCGGATTTCAAAGTAGTTTTATGAGGTCTTTAAGAGGGTTTTAAACCAAATAAAAACCTTCAAATATCAGAAATTCTACAGGACATTGGAAAAATACTGCAGCTATTTATTTTTAATAATCATGCAGGGTGTTCTAGAAGGTTCTATGACATGTTCATAAGTTTCAAGCGTGTTTTATGATTTCTCTAATACGTTTAAAAAGCAAATAACAGTTCTATGATTGTTTGAGACATCTAGAGGTTTTTAAATGGCTTCACACAGTTTATAAGAGGTTCTACGAAATCTCTTCTGACTTCTAGTTGACGTCATTGACTTCTATGAACTTTCTAAAGGTCTTTAATGGTTCAGTGAAGTCTTTTGGGATTTATAGAAGCTTCTACTTAATTTTATAAAGTTTCTCAGAGGCTCTATGAGTCTTCTACAGGTTTCTAAATGGTTTGTTGATCTTAAGAAGGAGCTTTATGAGATTTCAAGAGCTTTTATTATGGTTTTATATGATCGCTAAGAGGATCCGTGAGAAATTTATATTATTTTGTGAGGTTTGATGGTGAATTCATGAGATCTCTTAAAATGTTCTTGATGGTCTTTTTAAATTTGTAACAGTTTAAATGAGATATCTACAGGTTTCTTGATTCATCTATCAGGTGTGTAAAAGATTTCTCACATCAACTTTAAATTAAACCAAATCCCTTAGATATCCCGGAATTGAACAGTTCATTCCTAGTAAAGCTACAGAGTGTTATAGAAGATTCTATGAGGCTTTCATAAGTTTCTAGTAAGTTTCATGATTCCTTTAATAGGCTCTAAAAAAAAAGTTTCCTTAAGTTTTAAAAAGGTTTTATGAGATCTCTGAAAGATTATTTGAGATTTCTATAGGTTTATCGATGATTTTATGAGGTTTCTGAACGGCTCCATTATACTTCTAGCTGTTTTTAAAAAGTTTCATGCTGCCATAAAAGATTTTATAAGATTCCATAAGTTTTTATATAGTTTCGCATGGTTTCTAAAACGTACTATGAGATTTTTTACGCATTTAGATAAGGTCTTTAAGAGGTTCCGAGAACTTTAGTGGTTTTTAAACGGAATGTTGTTTATAAGAGGTTTTAAAAAATCTGCACAAACTTCTAGCTGATATTATGAGGTTGTATGGGGTTTCTAACGATTTCTAACGATTTCTAAATAGTTTAATGTACTTTCTGAAAAATAGTATTAGATTTCTAGATGATTTCGTGGGGTTTCTCAACGACTCCATCCATTTCATACTATTATAAAAGATACTATGAAGTTTCTGGAGGTTTTTATTTAGTTTCACATGGTTTCTAAAAAGTAGTGCGAGATTTCTAGGCCTCTGGACGATTCTATAAGATCTTTAAACGGATTCGTGTTATTTACAAGAGGTTTTATGAGCCTGTACAGACTTCTAGTTAATATAATGAGAATATATGAGGTGTCTAGCGATTTTCAAATACATAGTTTAATGTGGTTTCTAAGAGGTAATGTGAGCTTCCTAAAAGCTTCTAGATAATTTAAGAGATTTCTTAGCAATTCTATGAAAATCCTAGCGGTTTATAAATACTTTGCGTAGCTTCTTAGGATCTCTATAAAATTTAAGTTGTTTCTATGAAATTTCTGAATGGTTTTATGACATTTCAAAGTAATTTAATGAGATCTACAAAAATTTTTTCAGGTTTCTTAAATGTTCGATGAAGTTTCTAAGGGTTTCTGGATTGTTTTATTAAGGGTTTTAGGCTTTTGCAGCTTTAGCTTTAGTTCGATTTCTGTCAATCAATGCCAATTGAAGTTACACTTCAATTACGAGGTACCGTTTAAAAAATTTCGACTGGCTTTAAAAAGTCAGAGGGGTGCTAATTACTACACTACTCTACGCAAATTGAGAACAGTTACATCGGTGCATCATACAAAGCCTAATTGTACGAATACCCTGCATAATCCGTAAAAATTGGAGCATTTCTACGTTTCGTTTCACGTCATTTAATAATAATTAAACAGCGTTAAAGTGGGCTGAGTGGATGTGCGGATAAACAAAAGAAAAAAAATCAGCAAAAAACAAAAGCTCGAGCAAAATTAGAGAACAAACATCGTCGGATCATGTTAAACTAGGCAGATGATGTTTGCTCATCAGTTAAAACAAAAAAAAAAAAAGAACACAAACAGACAGAAACAGAACCTGAAGATAGAAAAAGATGAACAAAGAGCGGCTCACAGCTAGCTCATAGCATGAAAACAGAAAAAATTGCAAAGGTTCACACGTAAATTATACGCGCGCGTGTATATCAACCAATCGGCTGTTTCTACCGACATCTAATGCCTTTTTCAATTATTCTTTTTTTTTTTTTTTCGCGTTCATTCGGTGGAAAAATGCGCAACGAAATGACACACGTAATCACTGAAATTGTTACAGGTTTTAATAACAAAAAGCAAGTTGTTGAAACAATAATAAATAAATTACGAATCAACGGCATGTTGGAGATTAATTTCAGGTCCATTTCACAATTTATTGCATCCGCACATGCACACGTATTCGCGAAAATTGACAAGTTAAAAAAATATGGATTTTCCAATGGAAATTGCTCACAACGAGCAAAATCGTAACATGGATTTTTTGCGTATCACTTATAATCCAATGGGCACAGTCGATACGATCATAAAACTTCAATGTTGTCCAATAAACTGAATTATACTAGATGAAAATTTTATATCATTTTATGAAAGAATTGTAGACGAAAGTTATGAGATTTCTTGGGGCACATCATCTGCTAAACTTAAATTTGATCTTTAAGATGTTTGTCAAGATTATTACAAAAATTAAAGTTGAAAAAAAGCAATTGATTATACACATTTTGGTAAGTAAATTGTCATTAATTTTGGTTTCTACGTTGGAAAAACAAACTGACAAATACCTATCTGTTTTATTTATTTAGAATCTGCTTTACTTGATCAATAAAAATTTCAATATTTTTAACAAATCTAAAATATTTTGACTTTCCTTATTTGCAATAAGTGCCTTATTTAATTGCTCCGAATTTGTACGCAAATATTTACGAAAATTACGTTCTCAATGTTCACTTTCGTTACTATAAAAACTTTATCAAGTCAGCAAACTTTCTAACTGATTAAATGATCCAATTAAAAACGAGACATGCAACTTAACCTAAAGAGTCTTTACTAGTTATCCTGAAAGTTAATATTATCTTCTGTAACTAGTTACTAAATATCCAAAGATACTATAAGCACCTTTTTTTGCACAATATTACCTACACTAAAATTAAAATAATAAACAACAACCTATGGATCAGCTATAAGAGTCTTCAGTGAATAGGACTCCCACATTGTTGCCAAGTAAACCTGGCTTGTAAGTGAAGATGTCTATACAGGGTTTTTTTACGTAACCTGTTCGTTAAAAGTTTTCAGACTTATAATAATGGCAGAGTTTTGAAAATGCGGCAAATAACCTAATAGCTCATGCTCTACCTTATTAAAATATTTCCGGTCGTCTGTCACTTCCGATTATACCGGAAGTTGACACCAACTTTGTTGTATTAAACGGAGTGGTATATTTTTTAGGACGAATTGGCATTTAACACAGAATGGAAAACCCTGTATATTCCCTCTTCGTACGATAAGTAAAACACAAATGGATCAATTAAATTTTAATGCTATTTTACATGCTACAAAAGCGCGAAAGACAAGTTTGAGAATCCGCTCGATCTAATCCTTATTGTCTCTAACGAAACGTCTGTTTCGAATTTGTAATTGCGATTTGAATTGCTAAGAAAATTGCTTAAAAACTTAAATGAACTGTAAATGGTTTTTTTATATTGCTGGAAATCGTGAAATAATTGTGTTTCTAGGACCATATTTGATATTTCGACAAAAGGTTCTTATTAATCAGAAAATTAAACGGGTTAATTATAACGAATGTTGTCTGCAAATATTGTTCGAAGTAAAATTGGAATTTTGCGACCGAAATACGTCAAGTTGTCCTCATATTTTTGTTTTTCGTGTCGTACAGGCAGAGAATCGCACTGATGAACTGTAAATTGGACGGTGATGGGTTTGAATAGAACGCTGTCAATTTAATTAAAATCTGTCCGGATTTTTAAAACTACCAAGGGTAGATTTTGCTTTTACTTTATTTCAAATTAAATATCGTACTATCCTACCTATTCCACTCGTAGTTGCGGTTTATCAATACCAGACAATTAGTAACAAAATTTATAAGTCACAAACCATTTCGAGACAAATTACTTCGAAATGGGGGATTAATTATTATCGTTACAATTAACAGGTATACAATATTGCTAAACATTGAATGTCCTATTTAGAAAACAAACGACATGTTTGTTCAAAATTAATTGGGGTAATTGTTACTGATATGAAGCAAAACGGGGTGGTACATGGTGGTTGCAACTTGGAAACACTAAACATACATACACGTAGTTTGTTTGCCTTGGGGCAACGGCTGATTTATTCACTTGCATTAGTTTCCTTACTATACTCCTTAATTTCTCCATAATTCTATGCAGAGCACTCCATTCGGAGACGGTGCCCCAACTAAGCCGAGTGAAATAGTTACACCGAGATAAGAGAGCGGTGTCACGCAACAAAGATATTATGCAAATAAAAACCCCCATGAAAGCATAATTAATGGAATATAAAACTTCTACACGTATAAATCGGAATAAGAGGGTGAAATCCATCGATTTTAATTAATATTCAGTTAGGTACATCGGGGTCAATATTGTTAAGCTCCAGGGTAGAAATGAAGAAGTGGCTGGAAACAACCCCATCGTTCGTAAGTCAACCGAAACGGTCAGATTAAAGGCGAACGCCACACGTGGAGTTTAGGCTGTGACAGGGGCGATTTTTTCTCGTTAACGGCGAGATTCAACTCCGAAATTGTAATCCGTTTTTCGTTGTCAAATTTATCGGGGCTCCCATCTGTTCGTTAGGCCGAGGGCAGATTCTTGTAGCGGTCAAATGGCGGACGCCAAACGTTGACAAATCGATCCTTTGGGATCGAAAAAATAAGGCAAAAAAACACCTCCACTGGACACGATACCGGAAATATTAACCGACATAAAGAGCACGCTCCAGTTACTTATGATACGATTCCAATTTGATAGATTCTATAAAGGGGTGAAAGAGGTGAGCGTTGGGCCGTAGGGGGTGCGAAAAGAACGAAAAGAAATTGCCTGAAGGTGCACTGGGAAATTTACCATACGAACGTTTCATTCCCATCAATATGCTACATTCGACTCTCGATCGCGAATTAGGGAAGCGTCGCAGGAGTCGACGACGTCACCTGGATGAACCGAAGGAATAACGTGATGCACGGCAGGCGTCGGACCCGTTGCATCTCGGGAAACGGGGGCGACAGTGCGCTTTGCCTCCAGTTGTATATTTATCGAGACAAAGAGGCAGCCGGGGATGCGCGTACAAAGAGGGAAATTGAAAAGATAAATGGCGACACACGAACCGAAACGGGGAGACAGGGATGAAGCCGAATCCTGGAGGATGAGGGAGCGCGGGCAAATATCGTTAACAGACACGAAACAGATGTGCACAATAGATCTTCGTTTTCGGGAACGAATGAATTAAGTAACGGGATAATTGTGAGGGATGTGATGGAAATATTTAGCGAGAACATTAAGTGAAACAGCACCATAAAGTGGGTTTATAGAAAAAGAGTTCATTTTCAAATAGAATTGCTACTGTCACTCAATTTTTATCCTTTTTTTTAATGTCTTCTGTACCTGGGAAACACTTTTTGGTGAGAGGTTAGAGAGGGATGGTCGAAATTATTTTTTCGTTCTTTTCCAAGCAGGGGCACGTCCGTGTAGTTTGGAGATTGTAGAGTACCTAATATATTTTCTCAGGCTTTATGTTTTTATACCCTGTGACGGAACGCTTTCGATATCACCTTCAACTCGAGTTGAAAGAAAGGAAAACACGCGAAACGGCCGTAGAAAGTCGTAACGAATGGTCCGAAGGGCTTTCATCCGATGCCTAATAAGACCGTTTGACTTATGTCCCATCGAGGCCGTAAACAAAAGAGAGAAGGGTCCGGCCCGGCAACCGAAACAGGCTTTCACATAAAAAAAAAAAAATAAAGAAAGGTGGAAAAGCGGATAGGATACGAAGGAAACTTTTCCGTATTTTTAATGAAAATACGTACACTTCGAAAACCGATTTCAATCGAGAACAATACAATAAAATAGAACAAAATGGGCTTATGGTAGTGTAAAAACGGATATTTTTCTTTAATGACCCATTGAGGAAAAAGTGGTATAAAACTACACTGAAACCGATTTACGACTATAAATGACTGAAGAAGGATCACCATCTAAAACATCCCTTTCAGGTGACGACCGATTATATAGGACTGTAAAATGCTAATAGATATAGCATTATTAGTTATGGGATAATTGCGTGGGGAGAAGCCTATCATAATAATAATATGAGACTACACTTCAATCTATGCAAAACAATATAGTAAAATGTGTTTTCAAAAATTCTTATAATACTGATGATTTGCCATGTAATTTAAGACAGTTATTTTCTCTAGAGTCTATTTCTTATTATTATAAAACTTTAAAAGATAAATTCAAAATCTTAAATTTATTACCAAATGATTTGAAGGAACTGAATGATAGTGTGAGGACAATTAAAGGGAAATTATCTAGTTGGATCAGGCGTAATGTGTGATAAAAAAAAATGGGAAAGTTAAATAATTAATTTAAAGGCTCTTTTTCCTGAATTGACTTTATGTTTTATGTTATAGCAATATTGTATAATAATAATAATATTAATTTAGAATTTAATGTTAATTTCATTAGTTTATAAGTTTTTCAATATTTTTTGCCAGCCAGCGTACAGGATTTCTTTCCTCCTTGCTGGGTTTTTACTTTGTAGCAATGCAAAGTAAATTACTTGTATGCAAATGTAAATGTATGTATTTATTTTCTTTGTGTACACTGGTTTAATAAATAAATAAATAAATAAATAAATAATAAATATTTTCATACATTGTCATAATTTCCATATTGACAGTAAAAAGTTTCCATTTTTGATAAAATTCTTGTATCTTTTATAATAAACAATAAGTTTAGTCCAAAAAATTCAACCTTAACCTAAAATAAAACATTTTCTTCGTCAACTTCAACATCAATTTTAGACGTGGTTACTACTCTTTCTATTTTAAATAAAAAGTCTTTTGAGATTCAGCAACCTAGTATAAAAATTAACGCAAAATTCAAAAATTTTGGAAGACAAATGTTTAAAATTTACTTAGTTAAATGAAAATACCATCTCAAGTGTTCCTTTAGAATTTCGTTGTTAAAAAATAAGTCACATTTTATTCGAAAACATTATGCATCATGAAAATAGTAAGACTATCACCACGATTTTTCTCAGATTTTTTAGCCTGTTATTGGGATTTAAAAATTTTGAACGAGTCCCAAAATTTACAAAAGAAATAGGTACCAGGCTGCAGAACACTAATATGAAGTCATAGAGGAAAAACATTTTTTTACGTTTATTTGTTTTTATGATGAAATTGAATTTTTTGAACTAAAACTAACCTAACCTAACCTAACCTAACCTAACCTAACCTAACCTGACCATACTTTTTTTAATATCACTTAGGACAGTTTTGACAGTCAAAATTTTTGAAAACCTTTCGATTGGCGCATAAAATAGCAGTTCATAGTGTTTTTGACCTTTAACATTTTCAAAAATGTCCTGTATTTGTCTTCAATGTGTATGAGTACCAACGCGATAATGACACCATCAGTACTTGAATTGTTGTGTTTAATTAATCTTGCGATCATGTACCTACTGTTTATGTTAAGATGAGATTAAGGAACGGTTGACGAGGAATTGTTTATATTTATACTAGCGTACTACGTAAGTTATATGGTGTAGGCGTGGACGTGTGCATCTGCACGAACCCACACCTACTACCGCATAACCAATGGTTCGTTAACTAATCTAAAAATAACAAATACAACATGCACCCAATATTAAAATAAATCAACAACACAACTACTTATGATGTCATTATCGCGATGGTACACATACACATTGAAAACAAATACAAGAAATTATTGCAAATTAAGAATCTCAAAAACATATATATTTATCCTTGATCAGCATAACGATCTCTGCAACGGGGGTAAGCTATTTTGCATAATAACCCTTTAGAACTCATCCGGCTATGCTCTTTACTAAATATTTTTACTAACTTTTTACGTGTTCACTTCCTATTATCTCGGTACATAAAGTTAAATGAGCAGTTAAAGGTCAAGGAATTTACGAATAAATCAAATCATCCTTGAAATTTATTCAAAAATTTAACCACTAAATTTTTTTGAAACTTTCAAAAATTTAATAATTTAACTTCCACTAAAGGAAATGTACCTATCTGTTTTCTTTCAGTTCCATCAGTAATCACTGGTGAGATAGATAGTGTCGATTTTCCGTACAGAATATTAGCAATTAATTTGTTTATCTCTGATAGACTCCGGCCAGATGACGGATAGTACATGACAATTGAGTGGTAAATGGCGGCGAAATTGCATTAATCATTTCGCAAATATGTATAGCAACGATTAGGATACGATTAAACGTTGCGTTTTTCGTTTGATAATGTGCTCGAAAAGATCAAATTTGAATTTCGCATGAATTATTCAGAGCAGTTGATGAATGCGTTAGTGGAACCCACGAATGTAATACTCTATTAATTATAACGTTAACAATAATTTTACTGATGATTGACAGAAAATGTTGTTCGATTGCATATAAATAAAAAGAAATTTTTTAAGTTTCTGTTTCTAATAAATACTATACTAATGTCTTATCACCCTGCAAAAGCTTCTATCAAACTGAAATTATGATAAAAAGTCAAGCGGTTTAGATTTTGACTTCAACGACGTGTAGACATAAAATTTGTAAGAAGAGCACCAATGCTTAAGGAGATCACAAATATTAAATCAAAAAGAAATAAGGATAATTTTTTCTTTGCAGAAAAATATGCCTAGGTTCAGGCCAGATTATTCATTATTCCAGATTTATTTTTTTTTTTTGTAAATGTTTCATGGATTGAAAATTAAGTTCGCAGATTTGTACACATGTAACAAGGTGTTTTAAATAATTCTAAACTGTTCGAGAATGTTCTCTAATGTCTCGGAATTGTTGCAATTTTTCGAGAAAGGTGTAGAATATTTGAGATTAATCTAGGACGTTCCAAAATATTTGAAAAAGCTAGAAAATATTGTATAAAATTCCAGGATGATCTGAAATTATTATTAATGATCTAGAATGTTCTAGATTGCTTAAAAATATTCCAGAATGTTCCGAAATATTTCGAGAATGATTTGGAATGTTCTTACTCTTAAATATTTAATCATTTCAAAAAAAAGTTTTTTTATCTTCAACTTAAACCCTGCCATATTTTGATCAAAAATAAATCCATTTCGCATAACTTTATCCGAATTTAAACATAATTGTAAAATTAACTTACATTTTTAATTTTTTAAGGATCCACAAACTTCATGTTTGTTGCAACGATATTAAACACAATTTTAAAATTTCGCAAAAATTATTTTTAACAAGGTAAGACATAGGTAACGATAGTATACATATTAAAAAAACTCCTATTTAAAGTGCAATACCTTTATTTAAGTATTTTTCCCAAAAACAAATTTTTCTAAGTATGTACTTAGTTCACGTTTTGGTATTTACACTTAACTTTTAATTCTCAACAATTTTTCTTAATAAAATTTTGCTGAATTTTCTGAAATAATGGTACTTTACTCTTATATAATTTTTATATTTTAAGTCCTACCCTGTATGCAACCATTCTAAGTGCACCAACTGCAACTTTCTGAAATATTTTTATTTTCATTGTGCAATTAATTAAAAAAATTCCATATGTTGCACACTATAATGACGACACTGTATATGATGTGCGCAGTTCAATAACGCACGAGATCATGGGAGATATTCCAGCCATCGACGAATTTAGTTGAGCCCGGTCGAACTGTCACCAGAAAACAAAGTAACTGAAGAGCTTACAAAGCGTAAAAATCTTATAATAGAATCCTTAATATTTATATTCTTATGATAGTTATTTTTGTGTCCTGTATCACCTTTTCCAGAACGTTTTTGAAACTATTTTCTAAATAATATTCAGTAAGTTGCGGAAAATTGTACATATACTAAAAGGAATAAAAGAAAAAAGTGATTTATGTAGTTCCACGTGTTTCACTAGATTTGGGTAAATATTATTTGATGTACTCGTACAGTACGTCCGCCTGTAAAATATACAGATATTTATGTACTTATGAATGTGTGTATATTCTTCCAACGTGATTGCTTTGCTTTACTTGAACGATCAAGTCGTCTCATCTCTTTGCTGTGGCAGTAAAACCTCACAGTCACGTAACTGCCCCCATAAAACAACCTAATGCATCCTACGTCTGACACAAATTGAATATTCACTAAATTTCCGGTTTACAACTCGCAAATTTACATATCATTTATTTCGATCATCTTTTCTTATTACGTCCCTTATTACCGTCGTTTTCATACGTTAAATTAAAAAATGTCCCACTAAAGCCACATCAGGCTCTAATATACGTACAGTTTTTTGACTTGATCAATAAATGTACCAAATTTAGTAGGTACCCTTTTTCATGTCGTTAATCAAAATCTCAATTTGGTCTTTAACAGTATTGAGGATTAAAAGAAAAAGGAACATTTTCCAAATAATTTCCTTTGTAGGTTTCTAATGAGACTTTCCCTTCCCATTTTCCTTTCTTCCGTAAGTCGTCAAACAAAATGAAAGAAGAAAACCAAGTCCAGCTATTTGTTATCGATTCACTTATGTCCGTCAGAAACAAACAATTGACAGCTACAGATTCCCACAGGCGTTTTTCTTCCGGGAAACTTTACTAACTGGACCGCTTTTTGTCTTATATTATTTTATATGGCTGTATACAAACGCGTATGTGTGTGTGTGTGTGTGTATGTGTGTATTTGCGTCGCCGTTTCCGCAGCACTCTCGATGTGATTTTCGTCTAATAAAATCAAAGCGGAAGTCTCTAGATTGACGAAGAACGATCCCGTTTTTCCTACAACCCAACCAACCCCGTTTTTGTCCCTCAGCTGGCAGTCCGCATCCTGTTTTTCTAACACGACATCTTCACAGAATCTTTCGTTTTTCCAAGAGATAAAACCGGACGAATTTTCGTCTAAAAACAAGATCTTAAAAAGGTGCAAAGACCCTGCAATCATCGCATGCTTATACCCGACTCAAATCCTAAAGATAATTTTATCAATAATCGAACATTGACATCATTTTCCCTCAATGGCACAACGTAACACAAGGGATGAGACCTTACTTTTATCACCTTAAGTAACCCATCAAGGGAGTGCTCGTGAATTAAACAACCCTGCACATTCTATTACAATTTCAAACGGGATGCGACTAGGATTGTATAAACCGCCTCTTGAACGTTATTTCATCTTCGTCCTTTGAATAAAATTAAATTAAGTGGAAAAGTCTTTGATGAAAAGATTAGCTACACTATGAACGTTATCCTCTCCTGAGCCTCTAACTCTCCTCACAATCGAATTGGAAGAATCTACAAGGAGCAACTTTGTACTTACAGCAATCTTAAAGTATTAATGTTTCTGAAGAGGAATCGACTTTATAAAGAACCCTGGAAAAATGAATATTGGATAAACATGATCAAAAACTGTAATTAACGCCAGTAGAACAATTTTGCCTGAATAATTATTCTGAAAGCCATATTTGAAAATACTAGAGGTGAGATAAAACGAATTTACTCGAGTGAAAGGTTCGAAGTTACTTAGTTTTTTTGGCAATAGAAAATTTAAAAATCAACCTTCGTTTAATAGGTTGTTTTGATTAGCGAAGTATTTGAGTGTGATTCTGAAAATAAGCCGTTCTGGAAGGACCATCTCTACTACCTCATCAAAAAACTAAAAGCCTGCCTTTAGAAAACAAGAAGGGTAATTCACAATTTCAAACCAGTTATCACGAAATGGATCTTTGAGACAGTACTGAAATCCAGATAAAGTTGCTCTGGGAAAACATAGCTGCCCACTGTAATCCTCATAATATAATGCTTTGGAAAAACAAGGGAGATGATACATAGGAGCATCCTTATTACAGTCCTAGGAGTGCTCTTTGGCATTGAACCCTTGAATGTGACTCAAATCGACAATCACCAGGGCCTTTTTTATAGGCTCAACGGCACACTCAGGGAAGAAGATAAGGAGAGAGTCATTCAACTCCTCAGGGATTCGATCAAAGGAGAAAATCTTCAAAAATAACCTCTACCGCACCATGATCCTTATTCTCGTTAATAATAAATGCACTATCAGAGTCGACAAACCAACAGGAGGTAGTATGAAACCCTCGTAGCTATCCCTACTGGAAATGGAGAATTACCACAGATAGTATTCTCTGCCTTCTCCATGTAAACGGACTGGATAAAGCTATTCTTATTCACCGTTAGAACGGAAGATAAAGATGGGTCCATCCAATTCCATAGGTACCTCCTCAATTAACGCGAAAATCCTCGAGATACCCCTTGATCGCACCGAGACCCTTCTTCTCTTAAATGAAAAATACAGGATGAGAGTCTATAAACTAACAGGAGGGAATGTGAAAATCTGGTAGGTAGCTCCACTGGCCATGAGGAATTACAATGTCACAGAAGCCCACTAGGGCCATCAGATAGTCTCCTCTGCCTTCTCTATGTAAAAGAACTGGAAAGAGCTATTCGTATTCTCTATCTGAGCAGAAGGATAGAGGAACTCATCCAATTTCATAGGTTCATACTCGATCAAATCAGAAATCCTCGAGATGTTACTTAATCACACCAAGGCCTATTTTCTCTTTGATAAGGAATACAGGATGAGAGTCAACAAACCAACAGGAGGAAGTATGAAATCCTGGTAGGTAGCTCCACTAGCCATGAGGAATTTCAATGTCAGAGACGTAAACAAGGGCCAATAAATAATCTCCTCAGCCGTCTCTGCGTAGAAAAGCCTATTTAATGAGAAATGCAGGAATAGAGTCTACAAACCAAAAGGAGATGATATGAAGCACTGATAGGTAACCCCAGGAGATGAGGAATTGCAATGCCACATCAGTAAACTTTTCTGTCTTCTCTATGTAAAAGAACTGGAAAAAGTTAGAAGAAGAAGAAGAGGAAAAAGAGGGTCTCATCCAATTCCACAGATACCTACTCGATTAAGTGGTAAATTCTCGATATGTACCTCGTGAAAGCACCAAAGCCCTTTTATTTTTGATGGGAATATACAAAGTCAGAGTCTAGAAACTAACAGGAGGAAGTATGAAATCCTAGACCAATTAGGAATTACAATGTTACAGAAGCAATCCAAGATGATCCTTTAGCTATTCTACGTAAAACAAATTGAAATAACTTTTAATATGCTTTATACTCCGGGCATTCAAAGCCATAAAACTTGTGGGTATTTATAGCCAAAAGATGAAAAAACTGTATATTGTCAAAATATTTAATGACTGTACCGCGTATACGATAAATTTTAGATCTCTTGAGGAAGAAGGTACAAATTGCAGATTTGAGATAATATTCAAATTTGATGGCAATATTAAAGGATAATTTTCGGTCCAAGTTCACACTCTTGTCGCTATAAATTTTCTGATCTGTATTTACTCAAGGGTCATGGAAATAGAGGTTCGCATTCGTAATAGCTCATTTGAAAAGCCCACGTTATTATAACAACCGCGGATCCTCTTCCACGGCGTCCTTTGCAAACAGTGAGCAGAGGGACCGGCAAAAACGATTTAATAAATCCACTCTCGCTCACCGAGTGAGAGAACACTAGGGTCCTCATAATTTTTATTGAAATAATATGCAAATGGTCACGGGAAAAATCGTCCAATTTATTATCTACGTAGCACTGTGACTACGTTTGTGTATGTGATGCTCCAGACGAATTATTATCGTTATTATTATACACCCCGTCATCCCAAAAAGAGATAAATTTATATGTCATTAAATGCCATCCCAAAAATATGACGTCCTTTAAAATTTATCGTCTTTTTTTTGCGTTTGAAGAGTCCATAATTTGAATTTTTTAAACGGTTATAGTAGAGTAGAAACTAAATTAAACAAAAACACAGATAAGTATCTCTTATCATTTTTAAATTAAAAATCGGTTTAAAATTGAAAGAGCCGATAAAAATACTTTCATTTAAAACATCGTCAAAATTATTAAATATTATGACAAATAATATCACTATATGTAATAATTTTAAATACTAAAATACAAATATTTACGAAAGTTGGTGCATGTTCGATAATCATATTTACTTAGAATAGTTGAATCAAACAGCGTACAGGGTAGGACTTAAAATATAAAATTTATGTAGGAGTAAAGTACCATTATTTCAGAAAATTCAGCAAAATTTTATTGAACCTAACCTAACCTATCCTAAGAAAAACTCCTGAAGATGTCTAAACCACCCCTGTCGAGAAGAAAAATCTACAAGAATCAACGATAAAAAAAATCAAGTCAGAGCGGTTTAGATTATGGCTTCCACAGCATGTAGACGCAGCCTCCAAAAAAAGCTTCACTTTTTTTGAAATTATTACATTTGATAAGATTCCTGGATGAAATGATAAATGAAATGGAAATCGACATTTACTTTGAAAAAAAAATCAAGAAAGGGGAAAAAGCAGGCCGCTTTCAGAAATCTGCATGGAGTACCATGGGCCTAGTTAAAAGGACAGGGGTGGGCAGTACCTACCCTAGAAAAATAGACTGCATAGTGTCATTATTCTAATCTAACCTGACCTGACCTGACCTGACCTGACCTGACCAACCCCACCTTCCGCTAACTGATCAACTGGTCAGGTTAGGTTAGGTTAGGTCAGAATGACACTATGCAGTCTATTTTTCTAGGGTAGGTACTGCCCACCCCTGTCCTTTTAACTAGGCCCATGGTACTTCATGCAGATTTCTGAAAGCGCCCTGCTTTTTCCCCTTTCTTGATTTTTTTTCAAAGTAAATGTCGATTTCCATTACCTTTGGAAAACACCCCAATACGCACAGATACCCTTAGTTACGCCACTGTTAAACGAGCCAAACTGCTTTTTAAAAATTATTTTTTTATGTTTTCGTACACCAGAGCAGAAATATTATCATGACTTGATTATCTACCATCATCAGCAGAGCACTCAAAACAGCAAAAGCGTCTTGTGCTTCATCGTTTAAATGAAAGTACGACTGTTGTAAACCGATTACAAAAGCAGTAACAAGGACAACAAAGATGGGAGATATTAAACAATTATACGTATATCAACACATAGACACTATATTGTAGCAACCTTGAAGAGGGCACTGATAAAAAGAACGAGGTCAGAGGAATGTTATCTAAACTACACAGAACAAAAAAGAGAATGTGTAGGTATTTCTCTAAATATGATGAAAATGTTTTTCAAGTCAAACTGATTGTGAAATAAGCAGTAATAATTGTTAGAAAAATAAAAACCAATTGGCATAATCACAGGTGCGTAAATAAATAAACGAAGTTTGAATATGGGGGTCCCTTTTGGAAAAATTAGAAAATTAAGAAAAAAAAGCAAACTATATTGTGTGACATATCAAATGAAAGGGCTTGTTATGGAGGTCTAAAATATATTTTTTGTTATAATTTTAAAATAAGTCAAAACCGGTTATAACGACATCGAAGTAAAAACCGACAGTCGTAATAACCGGTGATGTTTTCGAGGTACAAAATATTTTTTTTATTTAGTATTATTGAATGTGTAGGTACACATAAATCCATGGATATTAATACGATTAATGTATTCATGTTTAAAATATGTTTTGGGACGTCTTGTGCATGTTTAAGTAACAAACTAACTGAAGAGATATGAGAAAGTGAGCTTTGATTATACTACATGCACGTGTATTTCATTCCTGAGGATTTACCTTTTCTATCTTAATTGCCATTGATCATTATATTGTACTTGATCATTATACTGTCCTAGATGTGGATACTGTAACATATTCAAATTATTAATAAGATTACTAGTCGCTGTAACCGATATAATTCTCCCAAGATATTAGTGGTCGCTTAATAAGGTATGTCGTAATAAGCAATGTCGTAAAATGCGGTATATAAGGCAATCTTATAGCATTCAGCAGGATTTCGGTCGATATTACTGGTATGTCGTTTTAAGCGATATATTTAAGAAAATAGATGAAAATTGACCATCCATTATTTATCTCCGAAACTGCTGGACATAAAATTTAATCATAGAGATTACAGAAAAATCTTTCAACAGCGTAAAAAAAATTTAAATATCAGATATAGATATCTACCGGAAAACAAAAAAAAAACTCTTACCAATAAGTATATTTGTAACCATTTTGATTGATAAACTTATATTCAACTAATTAATTGTGCATTTGTTGACACTTAGTAGCAAATATTAACTATTTATCCCTTAAACACTTTTCTAATCGTAAGTCAGTATGTATTAATATTAGTCACACGACTCGATTTCGCTTTATAAATAACCGCAGAGGATGAAAATATTCTTGGCCGTTATCGCAGCAGCACGTCCCGATTTGTGTGCCTACTGGAAGTACGTCACGTCGCGATTTTCCCCGATGCCGTGGGGATGAAACGAATCGGTCCGCTGGTTCGTCAGAGAACGACTGGCCGTTTGCCGGTATTTTCCGGCTTAGGGCGACGACAGGGCTGGGCTAAGCACGCGCTTCGCCACTTTACCAAATTTTCGCCCGCATGTTCGAACGCCACCACACGTCTTATTAACGCCAACGAACAGCTCGTCCCGACAAAAATTACGACTTCGAAAACGGCGCGGCGCCCTGCGTCCGTCGTCAACTAAATTTTGCCAAAAAGTTAACAATCAGATTTATTTTCCCTAACTTTCGAACTAGGTCCGAGTGCGGTAGGGGGGCTAATGCATCAATAGCTAGAAAAAAATACTCAAATAATACACGATTCTCAAAAGAATTTCCAATTCGAAGAAGCACTTTTTGACCGTCTGGATCACAATCTCAAGGACATAATTAATAACTCTTCAAGTAGACAAAACAAATAAGGGTTGTTTGCTTTTCATTTGCTTCAAAGCTTCATCGATAACACAAACTCGAGAGCAAGTTCCTTCTGTAGTAATACGTAGTTCTTTCTAATGTTTCCTTCTTTTTCTTTCCTCTTCATACTATATACAGGGTGGTCCATTTAAAAAATAACGCACTCCAATGTCATGTAATCGCTCGTTTTACAAAAGTTGTTTGGTTTGAAGTGGGACAGTAGATAATCACCTCAACCTTGCTCTTAAAGGTAATTTTGAAGTTAAATCATAATTTTTAAACGAGAACCCCTGTTTTTGACCAATTACATATATGGAAAGTGCTCAAAAATTCACATTAGAGTTAATATTGAGGTTAAGGGATCTTTTTTAAAGATCTTGAGAAGTTAATTTAAGGGCCAAACATTTTAAATCTAGGCCACTGAATATCTTATCAAGAGATCGACCAATCTAAAAACCAATAAAATAAAAACCTTCGCAAATGAATAGCATCAAATGGTGTCCTCGAAGTCAACCCTAACCTCCATATTTAATGTTACACGAAAGTCAAATCAATTTTTTTGAATGGAAACCTCCATTTACGATCCAAATATCTAAAACAGCCCAAATTTGAGTCCCGGAAGTTTTCATTTAAAAATTCGATTCGACCTTCGTGTGACTTTGAATATCAAGGCTAGTTTGAAATTTAAGGTCACCATTCTTCGGATTGAGCAACATTTGTCGAGATTTTATCTGGATTGGTCGTTCCCCTAACGAGACCTTTGGCTAACCTAACCTCTTATGGTCATTAAGAAATCCCTTAATACCAATTTTGTGATCTTTCCAAATCCATAATCGAAAACAGGTTCTAGTTTAAAAATTACGATATAATCACAAAATTCATTGCACATTCTACTCTCACCCTTCAAATGATACCACTTTTGTAGAGATTATTTTTGAGTCATTATTAAGAAAGAGACATCCTGTATATGTATAATAAGTAGAAAAACAAATAAAACGAAACAGTTGCAGATGAAGGATGAGATATGGGATGGTAAGACACATTCTTGAACATGAAGGGTTAGCTAGATAGATATTAGATGCAGAAACAGGCCTAAAGTGAGGCAGAGATAGACCGTAGAATAGATTGTTTAGTTTTAAAAGAATGTAAAATTTAACTCTTTACGTTTTGGATGAAACTATGTCACCACTTAAATGTGCAGGTACGTGTTTTACAACTTCAAATTGAACTCGAACTAAAACCGGAAGTATATATGTATAAACAATAGGTTTCTGTTATATACATGTAGATGTTGTTGAGGAAGGAAGGAAAAGAAGGAAACGTTAGAAAGAACTATTATTGTGGATCAGTGGCGGCTCGTGACTAATCAATAGGGTGGTGCCAAAATTTTCTTAGGTATAAGACGCGTGAAATACAATTTAAGTAATACGTGTATGTAACTCACCTGTAATAGTCTTTAGCAGAATGTTGAAACGCGTTTTCACTATACATAAATGTCTGATAATAAACTAGCATTATGTCCTCTACCCGATAGTCACTTAAGTTATTAAAAGTCATTTAAATTGATGTGTCCCAAATCTTTAACACCACTTTTGGTCCATACAGATTCGCCACCAAATAAAACACAAGGAAAACAAAAAAACCCTTGCACAACATCACATCCGCACAACCAACTATTTTTTTCATACAAGCTTGGATTAAACTTCCTAACACGGCCTTTTTGCTGCTGTTGTAAGTTCAAATAGGGCATAGGCCTTCCCAAATGCTTAATTTCCTTCTTTTCCTCTAGTGAATAAGTGGAAAAGGGAGATTTTAATAAATTGATTATTCGATTCATTGTGTACTCGCGTACTTCACGCGCGTCCTCAAATTACACACTGTAATATGTGTTTCCGAAATGAATTCCAATCAGCCAATTATGTTACAACTAATAGGTAACTCATATACCAAGAAATTTTTGCAGAGACGGTTGTATGTTTATTTTTATGTAAGAGCGATAATAAACGTGATTAACAAGAAGTGAAATATCGAACCGCCACAAGTGTAACATATAAGGTGATAAATTACAGAATCATACATATACATGAAAAAATGAATGGTTATTTATCAAAAATCTCCTGAATTTTTACAGTTTACATCGCATATTTCCATTTATTTTTCCATATATGGGATTCTGGTAAATTTATTAGAGAGACAGCAATTTTTGATGAGAAACATCATCATTTTATAATGTTCGAATATTATTTTTTTATGGTTCAGTTTTTTGAGTATAGGTACTAATTTATATTTAAAGAAAGTTGATACGCTATTTGTAACCCCCTTCCCCTAAGCAACTTCCTAATTCCCTAGAATTTGGGATATTTATTTAAATGTGGCAACAACGAGAATTACAATTCTCACTCCAACTATATACAAGCGAACCATGAATCACAGCCGTGCCAGTGTAGTGTCTGGCACGGATCCCCGCTTAAATCGCGTACCTCTCGCATCCTCTCTCTCCCCGCAAAGCTCCACAAACTGCGACTGTTTCGTGCCAATTGAATTGTGGCCCAGACTGCTATTGATACACATACACACATAAATATTATTCTTTAAACGAATAGTTTTATACTGTTTGTTTCTGCTTACTGTAAATATTTACTGAATGTAAGTAGATAATGGATTGTTTCGGAAAATATAATCCAAGAAAAAGACAAAGAAGTATAGATATGTTATTATCTCAATTTTAAGCTTAAAAAAAATAATTTTTACATTTTGTATGGTAGTGCCATGGCACCTTGGCACTTATGGAGCAGCCGCCACTGTTGTGGATGCAACTTGCTTTCGAGTTGGCGTTATCGATGCCGCTTTAAAGCAAATGGAGTTCTGCAAGGAGAATAGCAAACAACCCTTCTTTGTTTCGTTTAGCCTGTTAACGAAATGCCAGTCAGACAATAAGGTTGCAAGTAGCAACCCCCGCGTTTGTTTGCCTGGCTAATTAGAAAACCTTCCGTTTCCGTGAAGAAATATCGATCCTGTCTAACATATTATACGACATTACTTTAAATTGGCTACACAAATTTACATTTAAGACTCTTATCTTCCAGCGGAATGCACCCTGATGCTTATGCACGTATTTAAATATCGCAAAAATCTGCCTTTAATCAGACTCTAATTGGCAACATTAAATTAAATATTCACTTTTTGGGGGCACATCTGTAAAAATTTGCACATTCTCAAATTATATTCACATTGCAAAAAAAAAAAAGAATTGAAACCACAACATTGTACCAAGTCGTATTTGAAAACGAACGAATAAAATAAATATTTTAATTAAAAAAATTATTTTTCAGGAGTAAAATTTGATAGGATTTGACTTAATTTTCTGTGTTCGTAGGATGAAATAATCGATAACTCAAATACAAATAAAACACAACGTTTTAAGTTACAAAAATGATTTATTGACCACAATGACCAAGTTATATTTCCACCTGAAGAAGCCACAGTGTGGCGAAATGGTCATTGTGGTCAATAAATAATTTTTGTATCTTAAAACGCTGTGTTTTATTTGTATTTGTGAATATGTATAGAGTTACAACAATTAAAAGCTTCCTCGATTGAATTTCTAATCGATAACTGTTAATCAAAGTTGCTTTTAAATTCCCTAAAAATTGATTAAAACTTAAATTCCCTAAAAATAATTAATAATAAACGTTAAAAATGTGTGGTGAAACTATTGATAATTGTAAACACATTACAACTGTAGTATATAACCTCACAATTATTACAAATGCGCTAATATAAACGACGAATCTAGAGTGCCTATGGAAATTTTGTTTTTTTGTTTTTTAAAAACAAAATTCATAGTCTGTCACGAAAAAAAGAAGGCTATAAAGGAAGCTAAATGAGAAACAGTGAAGTAGCAGAAATATTTCTTCTATGGACGTGGCCAAAGCCGTAACTTAATTAATATGTAACACAAAAAACTATTTTTTACACCAAATGAAAGGTTATTATCGATATTCATTACCTTTAAAAGATAAAGCAACAATATACATTAATAAGCGAGATATTTGCATCTAAAGATTCTCTGATGACGTTACACAACATATTTCCTGTATATAGTACAAATAAACTCGGCGAACGCGCTAAAGAGAACGCGATGTAGTAGACATAGAAAAAGAGAATGAATTTTGTGAATGTTAATAAGATTTTTTTTTTTTGTTTTCAAATGTTGCATTATCGCCCATTATATTTGCGCATTATCTTTCGTCCCATTTTCGTTGTTTCCTTCCACTTTCTTTGGGGGTTGTTTAAAAAGTATCGTTTTCCTAAGCGTCTTATCAACGTTATCGTCAAACCGATTTCACACTTACCGCACTTTTATAAGCTAATTAAGGAGCGTAATCGTCCACCCTCTCGCTGTTTGAATTCTCATCGGGTTTTCGCGATATTTACGAACGGGCCCAAGAGAGGGGACTTTCGAAATTGCGGGAAGTTGATGTTCGACCTAGTTCCGGGACGTAAGGTGTTTGTTTCGAGCCTCGGGGGACGCAAATAGACGTACCGGGCCAATGACGCCTATTATGTTTATAAATCACGTTATTATACGTAGCTGATACAACCCCCATTACTAAATACCGATATCGATCAGTTCAGTTACAAAATATTTAGAAAATACGCAAAAATTTCGGGTCACGATATCTATTGGGGTAAGAAAGGATATGGAAACAGCGACTCTATAATATGTTGATGATAAGTATTGAGAATCAATAAGGGAAGGGAAAAATTGGAGACACCTTCTGAAACATGAAGTGGTTTTTAGAAATATATTAGAGGCAGAAACAGGACTAAAGAGGAGCACAATTAAAACTAAATTAGATCATTACTAATGACAATAATAATAGTTGGATAACTGCCATTTTATGGGCTATTTCCTTTCGAATTTTACGTTTTAATACACTTCCCCAAAAATTGCCCCCTGTTTTCAAAAAGTTAATTATGTACAATAGATTACACCCTTCCGATTTTCTTGAAAAAAAATATGTTGTGGAGTTCATCATACCGATCAAGAATATATAGATATGTTGGCCCCGGAAACCACCCCTTCATGGTGTTTTTGTTTATTTGTTTCTTCATTTCGTGTATTTGTCTTCTATGTCTATTGTAAAACGCGATTAGTAGTAGTAGTGGTTTGTTGATTTATTCGAATATTGAGATCGTGTAATGTTTATTGTTGTAGATTAGATACGGAATTATTTATAGTCTTTGTCTATAGGTGATACATGATACTGCTTGTTTGTATTAACTCTGAAAGGTTATTTTTAGTCTTTTACGAATACAAATGTTGGGAAAGGACGAGGGATATGTAAATGTAAAGGCACCCATCCTGAACCGTAACCTAATGCAATATACACAGAAGTATTACGATAGATGTTACTATTTTATGACATCTTCATACTTGTTTTGAGCTACAAAAAACTGTCGTAATACTTCCGTGTGTATTGCAATAGGTTACGGTTCAGGATGGGTGTCTTTATATTTACATACCCATCACCCTTTCCCAACATTTGTATTCGTAAAAGACTAAGAATAACCGCTTTCAAAGTTTAAACAAACAAACTGTATCATGTACCTATCACCTATAGATAAAGACTGTAAATAACTCCGTATCTAATCTACGAAATAAGCAAACACTACACGATCTCAATATTCGAATAAATCAACAAATCACTCTAATAGTCGCGTTTTACAATAGACATAGAAGACAAATACACGAAATTAAGAAGCTCAAAAACACCATGAAGGAGTGGTTTCCGCTCACAACATATGTATATATTCTTGAACAGCATGACGAACTCCACAACATACTTTTTTTTTCAAGAAAATCGGAAGGGGTAAGCTATTGTACATAATTCAACGTTGAAAATTAAGTTACTAAAACTGGAAGTGTAGGCGTCTGTTTTTTGTCTAGATTAATCCTTACATTTTCGCCTGCCCCATCCACCAGTTTCGACTCAATTGCTAAGGAACAAAAAGGGGAGGAAAGATAAAGAGAGAAATTTCTCTCAAATCCTTCGAGAATATTCTAAGATCTCAAACGCACCCTTACTACTTAATCGAGAATAAATACCTTACACAAACACTGTTGGTACCGTTATCAATCGATTATAATAGGTAGGCAATGATATTGACGACAATCCGGACGGAAAAGGGAATACTTTTATGAATTCCCTTTGTAGGTAATCGCCTTATAAAAGAACTTAAAACATTCCGACGTTTTCTCCGATGGTTCGCTCTGGTTACTTTTCTCGGGGTTTTTCCTTTATTATTTTTTTTTTATTATTAATTCTCGAACGCCTAGAATTGCATTTAAAATTCCCAGATGTAAGACATTCTACGTTTCCGCTGAAAAGTTGCAAACGTTCATACGTGCCTACTTACATACACACCACTTTACATTTGCAGATTATTCCCAGTAAAATCTCCACGAAAAATCACATTATTCGTTTAACGAGTTTTCGATAGAAAAGCACACAAAAAAGAATGTGAAACAGGGTGGGCCAAATTGAACACTTTTAAAGGTAACGTATACTTTAAAGAAGAGATGGACATAAACCGATGTCGGTGTCTGAGCTCAATTTTTATGACAAGTTCATTGGTGCAAACCGCGTCTCGTTATCTGTCACCATTTCAGAGATAAGAGGTGTTTTTGGTAAATGTACGTTTTCGAAAAACCTCTATAACTCTTTTCCTGGTTAAAATTTTTTATTTCTGTAAAACATTCCCAAAGCACTTTTTTTACATAGAATTCTTCAACGGTGTTAGGTTAGGTTAGGTTAGGTTAGGTTAGGTGAATTGTTATAAAGTGAATATTTTAACTGTAAACAACATGAACAGTCATTTTTTAAATGGGACACCCTGTATATTATTTTTTCTTAAATAATCTTCTAAATACCGCACTTTAAAGATTTCGTATTTCTTAATTTCGACAAGTAGGCCGTGGTATCAAACTACGTACAAAAGAATATCGTTAAAAAATAGCAGAGCAGTTGCTGCTATTTAATATTTACATTTACATTTAGTATAACAATTTCTCAACGTCAGGTCAGTTTAAAAATAGAGAAAAAATGTAATCATAAGAATATATAGACATTTATCTCATATTAAGTATACTCGACGTGATTCTTTCGCCACCTCCTGCGTTCTTAAACTTCACACATCATATTGTAGTGTTCGTGGGTTTATTAAAAATTTATTTACAAGACCAAAGTACAGGATCACAATTTATATATATGTACTTATTTAATAATAACTACTTAAAAACACTATTAATTAATACGGAACTTAGCTTACTATTTATTTACAACACTCACTTTTATGCGCGTCTCTATTTATTTTTCTTTTCACTTCTAACACTGCCGATTTATTTCGGATGTTACCACTGTCACGGTCAATTTATTACCAACTCACTGTCGAACGTCTTTCCACTTTTATAGCGTCATAGAACAATCGGGAAAAGTCTGGAAGATTGTTTACATTTTCGGCGAATGGCTAATTGCTTTCTTAGAAAGCAGGTACGGGACACACGTATACAAATACAACGCACACTGCCGACAGCGGCCTTGGCTAGTCGAGCCGGCCGGCAACGCACACAAGCGTACCCGGTCGCACACAAGCACGCTCGCGTTCGCTACAATATGTACACAATTCGCTCACTACTTTTTCTAATTTTGGAGGGGTAAGCAGTAATAGTACGCGTTCGCTCTTTCGTATTGCACGGAAACACGTTAATTGTCGAGAGACGATTACCTGAGCCTTCGTACACAAAAACTAAAGAACTTATTGAAAAAACAAACGACCCTTGAGGTCCATACGAATAATTTCCCAGTATAATAAAGAGTAATTTTCATGAAAATCAAAAATTTCAACACATTTATACGTTTATAGGTCACTAGACTATTTATTTATAGGTAAATTATCCTTGAGAAGTTTATATGTGGTGTAATATTTAATAGTAATATCAATGAAAATTTATAGTTATTGAATTTTAATTGTTTTTAAAAATATTTAATTGTTATTAAATATATTTAATTATTATTTTTAATGATAAACCTCGTAATGGTGTAATACAGAAGAATAAATGGAAACTCAATGAATCTCTGGTTATTCGATTCACTGTTTTATTTATCATTAATATCAACTATTTATCATTTTTTAGCTATTTCTTTGATGCTACACAAAACTACAAATTATTTTTTGCTAGTGCTGAATAAAAATATCTGATTTTTTTAATTATTATATCAAAACCAATTCGATCAAATACTTAAATCTATTTTAAAAAATTCCAGAATTTACTAAATTTCAGTCAAGGTGATCCAAATTGGGCTTTTTTAAAAACGAAAATCTATTTCCCAAGTTTTCAAAGGTCGTTGTAATTCATTAAAAATAATAGTAGTATTTTTTATAATTGCACAATTGACGTATACTTGTCTTATCAACCCTCACGTCACTTTTTAAAGAAGATTTCCCATACTTTTAAACCCTATTGTATTACGTACAAAGCCCAAAGGGCTGTTATCACGCAAATGGATTCGCGAAAAGACGGTCGACGCTACACCGTCTGTCGTTCAGTAAAACTATTGATGAAATTTGATTTAAAGACAAAATTTTATAAATTGAGTTGTTTCAAGAGTTACACATAAAATATTTACTGTAAAATGTTTCGTTTACTATTGTTAAATCGTTGATGGTTCAGCAAGATTCGAAATCTACGCTACCTAACTCCCCAGACGCTTGTAAAAAGCTGGTAATGCTCGCAACCCTCTTTGCCTCTTCCCAATTGAATCCCCTTAACGCCCTGACGAGCTTCCACGCGTTTTTATCTTTTCGTGGGATTATCTTTGAAACGTGCCAAATTTTGCTCAATAACTATTCTTTCGGCACTTGCGGTTCACGCAAAATCGAACTGCCAAGATCGCACCCTAAAGAGTTCTAGTTGCCCTTTCTCATTTTCAAGCTTGAATTTTTTTATTTATCTATGGCACTATAATCCCTCACATATTATCCCTTAACACTAAGTTAAGAATAAAAGTTATAAAAAATTTGAAGATATCGATATAACTATAGATATAAGTTTGTTCATAGTAAAAAAAAATGGAAATGGCTTGTGACCATAAAGACACTAAATAAAAAATTATGCAACATTCTTGATGTTTCTTACTCTTTTAATATAACTTGTGTACTGCAAAGTACCACATGGCGAAGGCACCTAGCCACTTTGGAAACCCAAGAAAAAAGAATATCTATAAATTTTATATTTGATGGGGGGAGTTATAAGGGCCCAAGACATGACATTGCAAGGGAGGTTTGAGAATTTGAATTAAGCCAGATAAGCAAGATTCCCAAAAATTAACCTTTGAACCGATACAAGCCCTTAAAGTTGAAATTAGGTTAGATTGAAGTTAAAGTTATCAACGTACACATTTTTCACCCCCTTAAGGACTGAAAATAGAATTGCGAAAGCTGAATTTTCAAAAACGCTTTCTCTGTGTTAATTCTATAGCCGTATAAGGAATCTGTGAATTTTTTTTAATATTCTAAAATGGACTTAGATATTGCGTTTATATTAACCTCTTAAACTCCGTTTCGCCCTCTCAAGGGTGCCATTATGAAACATAATTTTATGATGGATAATATCGTTGAAAACGAAGCTTTAGGCTGTGTAAGAAACAATTTCTATTTCCTGACTTTACAGACAGTTGGTGGAATTTTTAGCAACTCAAAACAGAAAGGGTAAAAAAAATTGAGTTTTGTAATCAAAATTCGATCAACTATGTCGATAGGGTAAAGAAATTCAAGTTATTTGTCCCACAACCTAACCTAACCTAATTAAACATAAATAAATTTAGCCTGATAAGTTTTCAATTTAAGTTTTTAGGCGTAAGTACAAATAAGAAGTTGTTATTGGTTTATTTCCTATATATCGACGTATTATTTTTGGCAAAATTATATTAGGTTATGTTTCGTTTCTTAGGCCAGGTTAGGTTATTTAAAAAATAACATGAGTTTCCTGACATTACACAAAACTGTCAAACTTTAGGCAACTTAAAAACAGAAGAGAATGGCAAAAAAACTAATTTTTACAAAAAAAATCTGATTTATTGTGGTTGTAATTGAATCAATTTTATTAATAAAGTAAAGAAATCAAAGCGGTTTTTTTAGTAAAAGATTTCTTACTGTGTAACCCAACCTAACCTAACTATAAATATTAGAAATGAACCAACAAGAACTATTTGTTTGCATCAATATTTTTAGATTAAGCTACGTCTCTAACGTACTACGCGAAATAAAAAAAAATATGAGGAGTTTTCAAAATGCTCATTGACACTTTGGATCATCAATACATAAAAACCACCCCCCCTTAACTTTCTTTAACTACGCCCATGGTGTCTTTTCGCAAACAAAACGAAGTCGAAATCAGATTGTAACGTGTGCATTTGAAACTGGGTCAATGTTTAGTTTCTGACGGGCATCATGGCCCATCGTCTGCTCTTGGAAAATAACAGACAACGATAATTCCGAACGTTAAAACAAGTAAAACAAACACAGAACGTATTCCGTAATAGTTCCATATAAATGCAAAACATGATACTAGCATAGTTGCACTCATAACAAAACATATCCTGCTAAACAGTTATGTCTCGGTTTTCCTGGCGAAATCCTATTATTTTTCTCTTGTTTACAAACCAAAAAAGGCCGCCTTAAACTCTGTGTACGGCCCCAAAATAAATTACAAAATACAATACCTACATGTTTTCAAACAGAAATCGAAACCATTTTTATCCGCAGATTGACAAAAAATATATTTATTATTGCTATTGTTTGGCGAAATTTCAAATATTGAACAATAATTCCAAAAATTCTAAGTAGAAGTAGAAGTAGAAAATACGATGGGATGAATGAAATTTCAAATGTAAAAACTATTTTCAAAAAAAGAAACTCCAATATACGAAAAATAAGAAAAAACATTTTTTTTGCATTACGTAATATACAAGGTGGGGCGGGGGTGGTGTTGGGGGTGGGTAGTGTGGTGTTGGTGGCGGAATGAGTGGTGTTGGGTGGGATGGGTTGTATTGGTAGTGAGATATATTGGGGGTGGTAGTTGTGGTGAGGTGGAGATGATATGGTGATGGGATGAGTGTCAAAAATAGGGTAAAATAGAATAAAATAGTTGGAGGTGGATTTGACGTCATCTCCGATGCCACCTCCACCCGCACCTCCGGAGCCAAATCAAACTTTTACCACATTCTTGACATTCATATCACTCCTCTACTCCCAAAACCATCTACCCCACCTCTGTGCTATCCACCTTCAACCCCCACCTTCAACTCGTCCTCCAGGGCAAACCCACCCCCAACCCCGTCGACCCCACCACCATAGGAACCACCCCAAATATCAACCCCACCTCCAAACCGCCGAAAAAATCGTAATACAATTTTGTAAAAGATTATTTAGAAACAAATGTTGTTTATTTCTATTATTGAGCACACTGTCAATGATAATCAATCAAAAAATTAATTTTTTTTTAAATTACTTTTTTCAATTTGTTCGTTTTATCAAGTAGATTATGAAAAAAAAATATGAAGCCTTTTCGAAACATTTGAAGTCCAAAAATTTTGTTTTTGTCCATTTTTCGATTTTTTTACGACCAAAATACCACGTGACCTTGAAACTATATATGTACCTAATTATCCAAAAATGAAAGAAATATTTTTTTAATTAAAACCATTAAAACCAATTTCGAAAAACTTGAATAAAAATAAAATCTATTTTTAGATTGACCTATTAAATTTTCAAATACTTCTGTCATTGTTAAAAACAAAATACTAAATTTTAATTGTCTACAAAACGTCATAACAAAGTTAAAAAATTGAATTTGTAACCTTTTGCGTCCCATTGCACAACAAACGAAAAAGTTTGAATTATAAAACGACTTACCGAGTGACATTTGCTTATTTCGCCGTCTGAAAGCGTCCCTCCAGATTCGATTTCGACTTAAAAGTTGGCCAGATGATACCGTTTCAATGCAAGCAAATGGGGTAGGTGTTAGCTGCTGGTTTTCGCCGATACCTGATTTTGCAGTCCCGAAACTTTGTTCTAAATCTTGCCGCAAACTTTTCTTAAACTGATAAAGGAGAAACAAATTCAGTAATTCCTTCGGGCTAGGAAAATGTGAGCACGCTACTACTAGTCTCCGCAACTATTCACAAAACTCGCCTAACTATCGAACAAAAACTGACTACCTACTGTGCAGACGCCCGAAAACAATTTAAAAGTTTGCAATTTTATAAACTAATAATTAAATGCAAAGGAAAACACTTTCCATCCTACATTATACGCGACAACACAATGTTAAATATTAATTTTTAATATCTTTGCACAAATTGATGCCTTCTAACATGTTTTAAAACGTTAAATTAATTAGCAAGAATCATCATCTCGATCACAACAATGCAATATGGCGATCGTTTCTAGATCACGTGATCAAAATTTCATAGAAAAAAGAAATCCCTTAATAATTTTTTTAACTAAAATAGCACTATCACTGCCATTCTAATTAGGCAATATGCCCAAGTAGCTAACTAAAATTAGTAGATATTTACTATTATTAGCTGCTTTTTTATTGTTATTTTAAATGCAGATAATGAATTTTAAGGAACTGCATTGATGTGCCGTCTATATTATAATAGTAGAAATACAGTGACATTAAAAGTTAATATAATACATGTAACTCCCTCTGCAGTAAAACAACAACAATCGTAGACAAGTGAACAAATATAGTAGCGCCATCTACCGGACATTAGTGTAACAGTCCCGGTAAAATTCCTAGATAATTAATTTTAAAAAAATTTAAACTTTCTCACCTGTTGCTTTGTCATCTGCGCAGGTAAAAGGCGGTCATCATGACATCATACGTTAAAGGTGCTTAATCAAAACAAGTGATTATTTTTTGTAAACAATAAGTTTTGAGACCCGATTTGCTGCACTATCATTACAACTCAAAAAACGCCCGCGGAATAAGTCGTCCGGCAATTTCAGATATTTCGATTTTAACACAGGTATTAAATTTATTAATTTATTACTAATGAGGGTAGTAAATGCCTAAAACACTTGAATTTTTAATATTTATCCGGAGGGGTAACATTTTAACACATAACGGCGACCATGTTGAATTCGAAAAGAAATATCCATAGCAATCCCTGATCCTAACTATTTACTCTTTGTACCCTCCTTTCCTAAAAATAATGACAACGGTGTGGACAACGGATAACTATGGGATAACTTTTAGAATACAACGGCTTCACAACATAGTCATAGTTCTTCCAAAATATATTTGCAGTAAATAAGATATATAAAATAAAAAAACAACTATTAATATCAAATAAATTTAATTATAGCAAATTATTCACTTTATTTGTTTAACGTATTTTATTTTTTATTTTTTGCATTTGTATTACGCACTTTTTCGATTTAGCAAACTTTAATTATTTACTTTAAAGACCTTTTCAGGATGTGTATTTTTTATTTTCCATTTTCTTGTCATTAGATCCAACCTTAAGGATGTTTTTGAATTTGTTCGATTTAAAACATCTGTTCGTACTCATTTCGCTTACAACTGCATATGGTACAGGAGACAGTTGCAATACGCCTTTATTAAAGAAATGCAAATGTGGCAGAGGCCCATACGATGGCAAAGAGTTATTTATCGTCAACTGCACAAACACGGGTTTCAAAAACACTGACATGCTCGTAGAGCTTCCAGCGGAAACGCAAGTGCTCATATTCACTGGAAATTACCTTCCGACACTGCCGTGGAATATTTTCGGCGATTTCAACATAAACAATTTAAATAGTTTAAGGATAATCGACATGACAAATAATCACATCAACGAAATCAAAGGTAAAACGTACCATCATGTCCAATACGTTGAGAGGCTCATATTGAACCACAACAATCTCACGATATCTGACGAAGGCCTGGAAAATCATCATCATCCGAGGATCTTTTCGAATTTTGAAAATTTAGAAGAGTTACATTTGACCAACGCGTTTGCCGATTATACCGGTGATGCGTTATCCAACGACCTGCACGACACTTTTTACAAGAGCAACTTGACGAAACTGCAGAAGTTGCACTTGGAACAGAACGAGATTAAAGGGTTCCGGGATCCGAATGTCTTTTGCGACCTCATAAACATCCGCGATCTTTATTTAGGACAAAATTTAATCCCTGGACTCAACTTCAACATTACGTGCCTTAAGAAGCTTCGCTTTGTCGATTTAGAGTCTAATGAAATAAGAACGTTAGACGAAAACGAATTACGCACTTTCGACCTTATGACTTACCCTTACAGGGACCAAGAATTTGTGGTAGATTTAAATAATAATCCTTTCAAGTGCGAATCTGCTCTCAACACCTTACAGACTTGGATACGAAAAACTAACGTCACAGTTCGAAACAGAGACTATTTAAAGTGTACGAAAATGAAGCACGGCTTGAATTACACTATAAATCTGAAAAAATACGAAGAATCCAAACACCACAGAATTTCGGGAGCTGTAACAATTCTGGTTGCAATTTTATCAATTATTTTATTAACTTTACTCGGTGCTTACGTGTACTTAAGTAAAGACAACATGAAGACAAAACTAGAACCCTTTTTAGAGATAGTTTCGCGAAAAGTACATTACACAAAGATCGAAAGTCAAAATGTTTAATAAAACTGAATGACTACAAGAAGAGGCTCACGCAGAAGTTTTTAATAATGCGCACAATTGATTTTAAGTCTGAATAACTTTTTCTAATACAAATTTACTAATAAACTAGTCTTTCGATAGGTGCTGAATAATTTCCGATCAATTTCGAACAATCCTAGTCATTACGAACTGTCTCAAATTGAACTATTACAAAACATTTCAATTATGTATTACTAATGTAGTTATTAAGATGGAATAAGTATGTACTTAAAACGCAATAAAAGAAGTATGATATAAGATAATTTTAATGTATTATGCAGTAACTGTTAACGTTTTGTATTTTTATGATCTGAAATAAAGTATTTACGAAATTAACATGTTTAAAAAAAGGTAACGAATTAAAAATAAACTGAATTTTATTATACAACGTCCATACAACTTTTTATCATTCGCATTCTTTCCGGTACTTCCCACTTTAATTTTTATTGTAATATAGTGATAGTTTGAAAATACTTGCTAAAAGTTTTAAATCCTAACACTAAAATCACCCATGACAAGGTTCTACACCTAATAATTTACAATATTGATAACATTTAATTTACATTAAATAATAATTAATCTTGAGAAACAGTAACTAATTGATTTCACAAATAAGTTACAAAAGAGAAGAAGACGGTACATTAACATTTTAACATTTCAGGTAGGCAGCAGATTTTATTTATGAAAATGTAAATGAGGTATTTCCCCGTAATTGAAATTTATGTAGCCAATTAAATAATCCACACAACTTTTATCAATATGTTCTTTACGGAATACTATTAATAAAAATTTCAAGAAATGAACGTAAAAATGTGTTTTCTCAACACCACTGTCGAATGAGGGAACGCCCCCTATGAATTTATAAAACAAACTGCTGCAAACTCTGAACGTTAACTCATATACCATTTAACTGGCCTAAGATGAAAGGTAGCAGTTTAATTAAAATAAATTTGACAAATAATAAAATAAGATTGCAAAAAGACTCGACTTACTGACTTATCTTGTAATGTTTTAATTAATTATGTAAAGTAATTGAAAATAAAAATTTGCAATAGAAAAAAATATTAATTAATGTGTAAGCAAAAATTTATAAATGAATAGGAACAACAAATATAGATAATAAAAAGTATTACTTTCACCACAATAACAACAACAACAACATTCCTTTCAGTCTTAATCGGCTTCCTTCTTTCTTTTTTATTTAAATCAAAAATAACTAAATGTAATAATCGCAATTGGTATTTGTTGGTGTATAATATAGGCATATATAGCTTTTAATTGTTAAGCAGGAAAAAAATATGTATGTACAATTAATACATAAAATAACTAATAAAAACACACGCAGGGGGTTCTTGTTATGAGGACGCTTCTACTTAATAAAAAAACAATTGCGATAATTAAAAAAAAACACGTTGCCTTTAAACACCCCACCCAATAATAACATTCACCTCACCCATACGTGTCATAACATTGAAGTACGGCCCCATTTTCTCACATCTTGTCCAAAAACTACATCGAGTGCCGTCTGCCTTTGATTCGCTGCACTAGATTACAGATTTTTAAGGCAGGACCCAGTTTCAGGCCCATATACCTCATCATTGTATCGGGTGTGAGAAGCAACAACGCCTTTCCGTCAATTTCCTATGAGACAAATTTAATTAAAACATTACTTTCAAAACTTTTTTTCTCGTTACTCACGTGTTTCCTGAAAAGATCGGCGTGGACTCCAAGACATGGATCGGCAGATTCGATAAATTGGATCACCTCTTCAATGCCCCATTCCTGCGGCGGAGTCTTATTCAACGACGACACCGGCGAATCGCTTAAAGGGGTATCAGCGGGAGTCGTCGACGTGGCTGCCTCCTGCTCCGCCGGCGTCTTACGTTTTGTGGGCGGGGGTCTGTTATCGCACATCACACACTCCCTCTTTATCTGTTCCAAGGCTTTAAAAGAAAACACGTACACACAAAATTATGATTGACAGGGGGCCAATAACTTACCGAAAAGTTGCGAACAACATCCCAAACTCGTCACCAAAGCCGTAAAAACACCCTCCAAATCGTTAGCCTTCTGCAAACCCGGTAATTTGATGGTGTACGAAGTACCCTCGTGCGTTACCACCATCTCTTCGCCCTGGAGGTTCCCCAATCGCGCCAGGACCACGTCCGCCTTATTAGAAGCCCCAAGTATTTCGACGACCAGCTTTTTGGCCAGATCAGCCGGACTGGTGTCTTCTATTGTCAGCGGTAATATAGACGAGTCTATTAAAGGACCGCCCATACAACTCTTGCGTATGTGGACCACGATAGGGGGCGGAGGCGGGGCCGAAGTGTCAGCTTCCGGGGACTGAACGTCTATCGTTGTACTCACGGTATTGTTATTAGTCGCGGCAGTAACTGGAGTTGTCGTTGTAGGTAAAGAAAATGTGCGTATCTTGAATCTGAAAGGAACAATGTATAATATTAAAGACCAGGAGTCTTCAAAGTGTAACAACATTTTTCCCTGCGTACCTGTTTGAGCCTGTGCTGTTCTTCTGACCCGGTGGCTGCAAAGGATGGCCGCTCTTTGCGCACCAACCAACGGGGAATATGTCGCGGCTATCGTAACGACACCAGTAATCAAAGGCGCCTCTCCAGCCGTCGAATGTGACGTGAATTTGGTCTTGTTTGATGGCTCCAACTGTAAATTATATTAACGTGATAAACGAAAAAGGTTTGCAAATGAAATAAAAACCTGTAGCACAGCAAATGAGCTGGGGATTTTTCTTATCAACGGCCTCCAGTTTTTGTCCAACTTGAAAAAGATTTGTCCTCGGACCGGAGGGTTCCGATTGAAATATTTTCGAAGGGGCCATTTCGGCTCCATTCAGTGTTTTCAATAGAAACATCGGCCACGAACTTGCGTTCATTCGAAACCCTGTCAAAACAATTTTAGAATAGTGAACAATCTGAGGCTCAAATTGTCTTACCGAGAGGCGGCTGCAGCATGCCTCCGGATTTTTCACAATGACCGATCGGATGAATTTCACTCGAGTCGACCAATCTCCAAAAATCGTTTTTATTGTCGCTACCGTCCAGTCTTAGGCGCAATCTGGGTCCTAAGACACTAATCACAGTGGCTATGCACGTAGAAGTTACATTTCGAGGGTCCAAAGCTTCCAACTTCATACCGACTTTAAAGTCGTTTTGCGGGGGAGTCACTGCCTGCTTAAAGCATTCAAGGGGTGCAGGAGAACTGTTTGTTTGTTTCACGTATTCCTCCCAATTAAACGCTTGGTAAGTTTCATACTAAACAAGGAAATACAAAAAAATCACAAAAAGACAACGATCCGTTCTCAAACTGACATTTTCCCTAAGTAAATTACAGTCGTACTCTATAAAACTTGTTAACTAACGCGCTTTGCTCCACCTCTAATGCGCATAGGCAGAAAACTCGACCTACTGCGCATTTAACTCGATTTGGCAACGTAGCATGCTTAATCTGCATCAAACTGATTGAGTTTATCAACTCTGAGTGAAATAAAACTAAGAAAGTCAACGAGTAGTCCATTTTAGACAATTTTTACAGAAAAAACGAATACCCTTCGTGCATTGTTTTGCAAGAAAAATATTCGTTTAAATGACCTTTATAAATTCATTAAATTTCAAAGAAATCGTACGAAAATAAAAATTGTTATAATAATAATTGTTATATTGTTATCAAACATCATATGTTTACTTGAAAAATTTAAATAAAAAAAAATGCGCTATTTTGAATCGAAGTACCCAAAAGTGGGTGTAGATTAACAACACTATCAGAAACAGATACACCAGTTGAAACGTTCTAAAAAATTTGTTAAGGGTGTCAAAGGCTAAGTGGAAGTGTTTCCATAACATTTTAAACTAAAAATTTGCTTATTACTCACCTGAAATGTATCAAAAGAAGCATCGACAAACTGGCCAGCAGTAGTAGGAGCTACAGAAGCAATTTTACTGTTTATCTCAGACTTTTTCTGGTGTTTATTCATACAATAAGTCGAACAGTAATCTTTGTTTCCACTATTGTTTGTTCTAACGACATTGTCGCAGTTTAGACAAGCCCCCTTCATGTAAGCTTTCCGGAACTCTGCTAGACATGTCTCGGAACAAAATTCTTTTTTGCCACTTGTTGTGGGTAGCACATACTTGAGGGGTTGTTTTCCTTCGTTGCACCACGTACACGACACTGTCTTTTTAGGAGGTCTACCAGGTCCGCGAATTTTTGCAGGAGCCACAGAATTATTGCTTGACATTGTCTTTTTTAATATGCAATCCATTCTTTGATAGTCATCGGTTTTAAAAAATGCCTCCTTAATGTTTACGAAGAAGCTGCCGGTAGATGGACACAGACACGTACATTTCAGCGCCTTCTAAAAAGTTACACTGTACTCTCAATTCACATGCACTTATCAGAAACAAATATTTCCACCTTATCAATTTGTTAAAAACCAAGCATTAATATTTGATAATAAAATTGATGTAAAATCTTAAATAACATAGAGGAACGTCAATAACCATACACAACATTATCAAATAATACCAACTGTTAAGATAACAACCAAATTGACAACTTTAGGAAATAAAATAAACCCACTGAAAGTGTCTAGGGTACTGAACTCATCAGATTTGTTTAATATAATATTCAAAAATTAAAAAACTAAATAAGATATATTTGAAAATAGAAAATTACATATTATTTATTCATAATTGTAATATAATTTTAGCACCTGTTTGGTAACTTCAAAATATAAAATGTTTTTAAATACAAAAGATAAAGCACGAAAGTGCGATTAACTAACTTTATCAGATTTTATCATAATTACACGAATTAGTTATATTAAAGTTTCGAAAGATTTAAAAACGACATTAACGATTTACATAGATTTTGATTCTTTTGTTACAAAATTTATTTATTATCAGTTTTTATTTGTACAAATCGTTTTTGTTTGCAATAATACGATAAATTAATAAGTTAAATTTGTTTTGTTAACTTTATAGATTATTACCGTCACGTGGTTAAATGACAACCGTCGTTTTTTGCTTCATAATTTCATTATCAGCTATCAGTCTAAATAAGTAATGGTGAAAAAGTAACGAAAATGATAAAAGCAGCACAATTTTTCTGGATATTTACAATTACAGAAAAGGAAATAGAAGATTCATGACCAGAAAAGTCTAAAAATGTGATGAGATGAAGAAGGGTAGCTACAATTCGCATGAAATTCGCCCACAAGAAGGTCAGGAACAGTTTCGAAAAATTTGTCGGTGAGTTTCAAAATTATTTTTTCATATTCATTTCTTTTTCAACGTACCTATAAACTTATATAAAAAAAGTGCAGTAATTTTCAAAGTAAGTTTTCGTGTAAGGAAATATTTAGTTTGGTTATGTTACCTAATTGTTTAAAATTTAAAAAAAACGGATCTATTTTAAATACCAGGCCTTTTTTATAGACTCCTAAGTGAAATTAGGTGCATTTTTTAATATTCTCGTGTACTAATGAAAGGAACGTGAAGTAATTTTGCTAATTGTAAGAAATTTCGTAAAATTAGGTTATGTTATGTTAAATTTATTTTAAAAATTCTTATAGAATTATAAGTGAGATATCCAAGCGATTGGACGATGCAAGAAACCGTGCTCACGGAATCAAAGATCTTTTTACACCAAGTCTGCATGTCCAAAGGAACAAGTTTAGGGACTACTGTGAAAGACTCATTTTCATAGATCCAATACTGTACGGTCGCAAAACTGAAGAACTACTATGGCGCAAATGCTACTACGACGTTATATCGACCGCCAAAAAATTAAAAAAAAAGGAATTTACACCCGCTGAAACTTCCGCAATTGAGAGTCATATTCATGCCGGCATAGGACATTACGTGCACTTCATTAACGAACTGCAATGCAGATATTCCGTTGATTTTAAAGGAATAATCGATTTTGCCGTTTATTCCGAAATTTTGAAACATAACAAACAACAACTGGACACTAATTTGAAAGAATTTGTTGATGCTTCGTTACATCGTTGTTTAATTTATTTAGGAGACTTGAACCGGTACAAATTGGACACATATCCAAACCAGGATTGTAAAGTAACCATTCGTTATTATTTGCAAGCAGCTAATTTCAAACCAGAACTGGGAATCCCATACAATCAACTCGGTACTTTGGCATCTAATCAAAACCAACTTCTAGATGCTGTTTATTACTATTTGAGGGGTCTAAACGCTCCTGTTTCATTTGAAGGGACTGAAAAGAATTTGATGAATTTATTTGAAAAGAACACCATATCGTCTGTTGAGTCTGAAACGATGGACGAGACCAACGTTGAAAAGAGTGATAACATGAAAAAGTTTATTTCTCAGTTTCTTATGCTCGTTGATTCCTGGATTTTTAACAAAAACTTGCCCAATATTTACCAGTTGTGTCACCAATTGAACATCGACATACAAGAGTGTCTGTTGTATCCAAAAATTATTAAAAACAAGCCAGAAGAAGACGCAGCGGCTTCCGAGGACGATTCAATGTATCCTTCCTATCAGAAAAATGATGACATACTCCTAAAAATGGTCATCCTGTGTCTTATGTCGATTTCCAAGTTGCAAAAGATGCATTCGCAACAAATTTCAGTTGCTGTCGCCTTCACATTAGCAATTTATTCGCAATTGAATCAAACCATAACAAAGTACATCAGAGAGAACGTTTCAAACCTCCCGGAACCATCCGAGCCAAGAAACGGGATCAAAAAATGCAAAATAACTTTGAGGAGACGGAGGAAGAAGAAAGCAACTTGTGACGACGACTCAGACCAGAGCGACGTGGAAATTTACGACGAAATTAGCGATTTGGGTTCAGAATTGTCTTACAACGGGTCGGAAGACGATGAAATATTCTCAAGCCTCTCCGACGAAGCTTCAGAAGAAGAGGATGTCAAGAATGAAAGAGACGTTGATACTGCCACTTCAGGCAACAGCCAAAAACAACTCACCGAAGATTTAAATGGTATAGTTGAGAATAAGACAACAACAGAAAACAGCACCCCCACCGTCGACAACAACTACACTTTCATAATGAATTATTTATTGAAAAAGAAGTCCGTAGATCTGAAGGTATTCTTGGACATTCTGGCCGAGAGGAAGCTTCTGAGTTGCATCAAAGTCTTAACCGATTGGCTCGTTTCTGACGTAGACATCCTCAAATCTTGCGGCAAAAGCACCAGGTCTTTGATAGAACAAATGGTCCAGCTTATGAACATACTCAACGCCATCTTGGAGAACCCCAAGCTTGAAAAAGAAATCAAAATCGATTCGGTCGAAATCAAAACGAACTGCAAAAAAATGCCGCTTCCAGAAGACACTCTTTTAAAAGGCACGGAAATCCTGTGGCACGCACACAAAGATTTACAATGGGACTATTTCAAAACTGTGCTTTCTGTCAAAGACGAAATAGTCATTAGAATTGCCAAACTGGTTTCATACGGGCGCCAAATTGCCGAAATTGATGAACTGGGGATCAGTTACGAAGAAGACAAGAAAACTTTCGTCTTAGCACCAGAAGATAACGTGAATACAACAAATGTTAACTCTCATGTAAGGAATATAGACTTAATTTAAAAAACAAAGTCATTTAAATTTAATTTACAGGAGCCGTCAGAGCAAACGGACAAAAACTGTGTTTCGCCGGAGTTGTTGTCCATTAAAAAATACAGTCCTGTTAACGGTTTGGAGCCAAAAGGTCAACTTATGAAGATGAAACACATGGGACAACTATGGTTGGCCGCCGAGGTGCGCGCTTTAGAAAGCAGGGTCCGGGGACGCACCGCCTTTAGCCCTTATCTCGTCCTAGACCCAGATGCCCTAATAAAGTACACTTTTATGGTTAAGCACTTGGTCAGCTCAAAAAAGTTTATCGTTTTGGTTCCATCAGCAGGTAAATACTTGGACTAATTACAGTATAATGTTTTTTGTTTTATTCGTTCTTTTAGTTGTTTCAGCATTGGACGATTTGAAACGTGAAAAAACTGAAGCTCGAGACGCAATCCGTTGGTTGGAATCGCAATTTCATCAGGGGAATCGTTTTTTCCGAGCCCAAAGGCCTCAAGAAAAAGCTTCATTGCCCCTTATCAAATACCCGAAGAAAAAGGATAAAGAAGTCGTTCTCTACATTCAAATTATAGAATGTTGTCACTATTTAGTTCAACAACAGAAAGCCGACAACTTGGTTACTCTTTTAGTGGGCAATAGGAACATTTTAACCAGTTGGGACAATAAGGAACTGAGTTTCGTCGGACTCGTGCAATCAGCCGGGATTAATATGGAATTGATAACGAAATTCTACGGAAAATGGAAGAAAAACTACAAGACCAAAAGATGAAATAATTTACTGCTGAAGCGACAAATCGATGGTACTGAGATAATTTTCATTCCTTTGGAATATAAAAAGGTAATTATTTACAAGAACGTATGATAAAAATAGACCCATCGTGCAGATTACAATAAAACTATTATATCGATATCGAGAACTGTAATTAATTTTAAACTTGACTTTCACCTTGTTAATTAACAAAATTGATGTTTTTTTTTTAATATTATAAAGGGTTAATATCAATAAAGATACTTAATAGCATTATTTTGTTTTCATCCGTTATACTAACGACTAATTGTCCTCAACCTGACATTTTCTCTATATTTACACTTTAAGATAATTTGTTAACCAGCACCACGCTCATTTGTTCCACCTTCCATGCGCATAACCTCAAAAATCGCCGAACTGCGCATCTTACTTTATTTGGTAACGCAAGTATATTCTTTGGGTAACGTCGCATGTATCAGTTGTGTCAAGGCCCTAGAGTCAAGGCACATCACTTTCACGCCCCGTATTTTCAAGTCATCTCTCTTCAACAGCCATACTTTTTAAGAATTTTGCGTGAAAAATATTCTTTGCCAACTGTCAACATTTCAAAGAAAACTCATAAAATGTAAGTACTTAAATAAGTACAAAAATCATCAAACATAATGCGTTTAAAAGAAAAATTCAGAGAAACAAAATTATACATTACTGGAAAAAGTTATTTTTAAAGTACATAAGTGTTTTCAAAATAAAACAGAATTTCTTAAAAAAAAAGAGAGAACCTTTATTCTTTTTTTTTTTTACAAACGAAAGGCTTACAGAGGGTTTGTAAGAAAAGTTGGACAAGATTTTGAACTCAACTTTTTTCTCACGACCAGAAAAAATGTACACAATTCTAGGGTTTGTAAGATAAAGAGTTGGTTAGATAGCCACTCACCCTTTTTCTTACGATCAGAAAAAATATATACAAATCTTAATTCAACAACTGTTAGCATAGTTTATTTATATAAATAAAGATAAACATTAATTAAAACTGGGATGGATTCACATTTTCTTTTTTAGTTTTATTTTATAAGAAGATTAATTTGTCAAGCATATTTACATAAAAATAAATCCGTTATCACATCACATGAGAAAATGTTTCTCAAAGCCCCTCACACACTTTTTTTTAAATGTAAATCATCCCACTTTACATAATTATAGATAACGTGAACTTACTTACTCTACAACTACTATTTTAGTCTTTCTGCCTTTTTGTACATTATTCGTAGTAGATTTGTCCTGTTGTTGAAGGAGTTGATCCATTTTCCTTTCACGAGCTGTCTTTTTTAAGCCTTTCATTTTCCTTGTTTGTATTTTGTAAATTTCTTGCTTGCCAATATGAATTCTGCCCTTGGTGTTACCCAATGCATCTTTGACGATGTTCTTCTTCTTTGTGACTCTAAGTTCCTTTGGTTTCTTACAGGCCTGCTTCATCAGATCTTCAGAAGGCAATTTACTTCTTCTAAGGGACATATCGAACCTTGGTCCTAATCATATAAATATTTAAAATTAGATAACGTTTACACAAATTATTTAAATCTTACCAATTTCTTCAAGTTCGATTCTGGGCGTCCTTAATCCGGACTTTTTAAGAAGTACTTTGTATGACCTGACGGCAATTTTGCCATCTGGAGTGACAGTGAAGCTTATGGCGTGTTCTAGTCCTTGAAGGCTTACTTGTTCGGCGTGTTCTTTATGAAAAAAGTCCACAAAAATTGACTTTAACTGTTGCAGTTCGTCAGATTGGTCCCAAGGACCGTTGAATATTATACACGGTTTAACACCTAAAGTAACTTTAGCGCCTGCAAAGTCTTTTAAACCTTTGTATGCATCTATACCTAATTCTACCATATCTAACAACGAATAGTTAAACATACGACCGAACACTACGTTATTGGGTCTCTTTTTCGAATGGGACCCCATTGCAAACAAGGGCGTTTCGTATTTTTTACAAATAGCTTCCACTGGCGTCACATTTTCAAAAACTGTGATGTCGTTCTTTTTATTTAAGAAGATCGCGTCCGGTTTCTTAAAAACGTAAAGATCTTTGAGCAAATTTCGCACTAATTCTGATGTTTTGCGGCCCCATAAAAATGCTGCACGTTTCGGACCCTCAACCAGCTGAGGTTCTCTTGACGTAAGGACTTTTTTACCTTTTCGTGTGGTCGCTTTCCTAAAAAAACAGGCAGAAATATAATCAATAAAGTTAACACAGTGCCCTTATACGATTTACTTACACCACACGTTTAATAACAGACATATTACACTCGTTTTGGCAATTTTTTATCGCCGAAAACGATAAACAACACGTGTTACCTAACCTTCAATATGTCACCGTATGTCACTATTTGTCTATGGTTACTACCAACATTAGTAAAATTTAGGATGTGGCTACACGAACGACATACGGGGCACTAAATAAAGAAAAAAAATTCAAAACCCAAAGGTACAGTGGGACCTGCGGCGAGAAATACTTTCAGCTGTTTAAAAGAGGGTTTTTGATAGGTATATGAAAGGTTATTTCAACAAAAAATCAATTCTTTTTTGTTAATGTCGTCTAGGTCCCTGAAATAGAGTCTGACCATCTTTTGAACAAAATGTCCGCTACCTACCGCTGCTGCTATCTCTGTTGTTATTATTTGTTACTCTTTCTTACATTTTATCTACGGTTGTCGTTCGAGTCGTTATTTTCAAATATGTCACACAAATTAACTTCATTGGTTCCAGCATTTTGTTTACTATCCAATCAGAGTTAACAGTCTCAAAAGCCAGACTCTATTTTAGGGATTCTAATGTCAACGATCATTTAACATTGTAGTTAAAAATAAATACGTTTAATTTTGTTTATATTGTTTCTTTCTTTCCTTTTAATAAATTAGGTTAGGCCAGGTAAAATAAGGTTTATTACAAAATACTAGCGGCCCGTCCCGGCTTCGCACGGGTATTAGTAAGGATCCCTAATTGATCACTTATCGAGCGCAGGAAATAGCCAGAGTGCTTGCCCCTTCCAACATTGTACCCGCCTCCCACGGGCAGGGTTTGCTGGTGCGCACCTAAATAATTAAATTACTAAAACAACTATTAAAAAATAGTGGTTGGCGATGGAAGTGTGAAAATTTAGGGTTGTATGTATTTTTTAATGCCACATTATAAAAAAATTAAAAAAACAATTTTTGTCCAAAAAATTAAAAAAAAATGTTAGGGGTGGATAACCCTTGTCACTTAGGGGTATGAAAAATAGATAGTAGCCGATTCTCAGACCTACCCCATACAAAATTTCATAAAAATCGGAAAGCCGTTTCGGAGGAGTACTCCTCTGGTCTCCTCTCGCTAGAAGTGGATTCAATAACGACCAAAGATGTCAAGTATTTCCCTAATGAAAAGGAATCTTGTTGAACATTACAGTACCTGTATTCATAGTATTTACCATAGATGGCGCTTTCGTGACATCTTTGGTCGTTATTGAAGGTTTATTACGTTCCCTAATTTAAAAAAAGATCGTTTTTATACCAATATTCTTGATCAGAGTGGGAATTTAAACTCACAATTAGTTCGATAGTTTTAAAATAATCTACTTTCCCGTACGTCATGTGAATAGCCAGAACCTTATTAAAAGTTGATTGTCTATGGTGCCTAGCGATTTTAAAAATTGCATTTTCTCTGTTGGTACCCACGGATACCAATTTTCACGGCGCTAAATTTGATACAAATGATGGAGTAAATTTGTGCTTTATTTTTAAAACAAAAAATAAACTTTATCAACAACAGTTTATTAAAAAAAGTTACAGAACTTTTTGTAAATATATTAATATGAGTTAGAGATTCTATAAATAACGTAAATATATAATAGTAATTACATAAAAAGTCCTCAACCATGTACGTAACATAATGGTTAAAAAATACTGTTTATTTTATATAATATCATAATGGAATGTAAAATATACATCAATAGAAATATAAACTAAAACATAGCCGATATTGTACAATTTCAACATTATTATAACAGCTAAATATTAGTCAACATTAAAAATAACGATCATTAGGCACAACTTTTAAAATGGCTCGCGAATTCGATATAAAAAAAAATATTATATTATGAACAACTAATTTGGTGAAATTAAAATCGTAAAAGAAAAAAAAAATTAACGTATGACATGGACAGGCAACGTGGAATTTTTCGCCATTATTCGCAACAGAATTTTTTCCTCCAAATCTTTGGTAACTTCGTGCCACACGCATTTACCTATTATGGGGGCCTCTTCAAGAGGAGATTTAAAGACGACCAACAAAGACAAGCACGCACCATCAGCACTTTCCTTAGCGTCATGCTCCACCTATTAACGCATATTAGTTAGAATATTTGTAAAACTCTTCCAAAAACTGAAAACTTACGTTTAGAAGACCGTGAGGTCGATGGGGGGCCACTTCCGCTCCGAATATCTCAATCATAAATCTCCTTAACGTAGAATAAATCGATTTGGCAGGGTGAACTTCACACGTAGGCAAATGGAAGGTGGTGCGTTCACTTAAAAGTACGTGAAGGCGATTTGAAGACCTTTTTTTGGTGACCACAAGCAGCCTTAACAACAACTTAGTGTGTGGCTTCAGGAGGGGCAATTGGTCCTTATGCCACGTTTTGTCCTTTAGGGAACGAGCCTGCTTATATTGCCTACAATGATTGAATAAATACGCATTTATAATATACAAAATTAGAATTTTAAAACCACAATTATGTACGCGTATTTACCAACAGTGAAATTGTGGTCAATATATAACAAAATTACAAATAAAAAACATTCGAGAATGATCTGAAATGTTTAAAAAATTTCGAAAATGATTAGGAATGTTTGAAAATGATCCAGAATCTTTCAAAATATTCAAAAATGTTAGAGAATATTGGCAGCATTCCACAACGATCGAGAAGAATAATTTGAAGTGTTCAGGAATCATTTAAAATGTTCCAGATTCTTTGAGAATGATTTGGAATGTTCGTATATGATTTAGAAGGTTTCAGATTGATCTAGAATGATTTAGAATGTTCGAAAATGTTCTACAACGTTCCAGATTTTTCGTAAATGATTTGAAATGTTTAAAAATAATTTAGAATGTTTCCGATTTTTCTGATATGATTTGGAATATTTGAAAAACCCCAAAGACTTAGAGAATGTTCTAAAACATTCCAGAATAATCTAATGTTCGGGAATGATATTTGTGACATATTTCCTTCTAAGAAACGCCAGGAATGGCAGCTAGTAAATATTATGTTTAAATAACTTTCAAATTCTACATATTTAATAATTATGAGATAAATAATCAATAATCAGCAATGTGTTATTGAAATAATCAATATTTTAAAAATGATCAAAGATTCCAAAATGTACAAAAAACCAAACTTATCTTTCAGAAATAAAAAATATACAAGCGTAAAAAAATTATCTTTGAATTAAATCAAAGTAAAAAAAGTGCTTTTAAATAAAAAAAATCGTTTAAAATTAACTTATTATTAATTAAAGCCCCATAGCCACATGTACAACTAGAGTTGTAAAATGGATTTTACTGTTCAAGAACTGACAAGCAAGAATTCTTGTTTCTGGGTAAGATAAACGTTGAGTTTAAGTTTATAAAACTTTTTCAATAAATTTAAAATTCAAATACAGTACAATGCAGATTTGTGGAAGCAGTTTACTCAATACGAAGAGGACTTTAAGAAAGTTATAAAACAGCGCGAAATGCACAGGATACCGTTCCATCACCTATCTCCCCAAGTACGTAAGCAACAAAAAAAAACACAATTAAAATTACTAAAATAAATAAAGTAAATGTTTTAGATATTATTTCGAACTGAACTTATTGCCTATTTAAAACAGACAACAAAACAAAAGAAAATGAGCCATTCCTGTCTACATTTGGCCGTTTATTTACTCGACATTTTTATGGACAATCACGACATTGTGCCTCATTATCTTCTACTTGTCTGCAACGTTTGTTTACTCATTGCAGGTTTGAAAGAACACATTTTTTTTAAACGAGAAATAGACACCAATGAAATATTACGATTCTGAAAATTTTAGAACCCCAAGTAAATTGGCTAATTTTAGTATAAATTATAATAGATAAATGACGTTACAATCGTTTTTCAAAAGGGCAATGTGCAGCCTCCTAATGCAATGTTTGCACCAAAACGTAGCTCAATTAGGGCAATGGTCTCAATCAGCCTGAGTAAAATTTTAGTAGCATGTTTTTCTCTAAAAGCAGGGGAAACAGGCTTTAACCTGATAGGCCGTAAAGTCCGAAAATCGAAGTTAACTAAATCGAACAAACGCGGCATCAAAAATGGATATGAAAATAGAAGAAAAGCTCTTTTATATTTGTAATCTACGTGGTATTTTGTTTAATTTTCATGTCCTTTTGTTAGATAAGGGTAACTTCTTTCATTTTTCCGCTTTTGATGTCTTTTAAGAGACCTTATTCCATTAAAGACATAAATGTAAATGAGTAATTTCTTATATTTCAAAATTTTTACATAAAAACATATATTTGCTTTGTGTAAATTTCGTGTGTCTATGTTAAATAGATTTTGAGTTATTAAGGCGTTAAAACGTCATCTTAGGCTGCCCTATGTGAAGTGTGGCACGCCACCTACCGGAAAGACCGGTAGATAAAACGTTGCCGAAGAAAATGCTTTATTAATTGAAAATCAATTAATTTAGGAACTAAAATTTTCAGAACTTTATAATTACTTTAGTACAGATTTATCATTATGCTTATTATTATGACTTCCGGTTTTTGTAGCAAAATTCGAAGAATGTGCTCAAAAAATCCCCAAAATCGCGGACATGAACGCTCTGGTAGAAAACCGTTACTCTAAGCAACAATATAAATCAGTAGAGGTACTGATACTGAACTTTTTCTGCGGATACATCATGTTTCCCACCGCTGCACATTACACGTATTATTACATGCCGGCCTTGATTAGTCCTGAAGATATGCAATGTTTTCCAGGAAATTCTAGGGAACTAATCCACGAACTTAACGGGTTTATTAAGATTTATCTAGAATATATGATAGACGGTACGGTAAACTTTAATAAACAATTTAAACAAGTGCACTATCCGTTAAATGTTATTTAGATTTTCATTTTATGCAACTGTACCCTTCGTCACAACTGGCAGCTTCAATTTTGAGCGCTGCCAGGACCAAACTGGGGCTAGCTTGTTGGACTCCTGCTTTAGAAAACATGACAGAATATACATTTGAACAGTTACAACAAAGTCTTGCCGATATATTAAGGTAAGTTTAAAGAAACCATACCATTGAAGACGATAAACTATTATTACTGATTTTAGGGGGCCAACAATAAATTGTATTCATTGTGAAAACTTTAAATCGGCTTAAGTGCAATATTTAAGATTTTGTTTACCCAACAGACAAATAAATAAACTTACTTAGCCCTATCGATGAGATGTTTGATGTCTTTAGCTCTTAGACTAATTTCGTCGAGATTAGCAATCCATTTTGCTTGCAAAGATTCTTTGTCGGCTTGTGAAGGTGTTTTTAGTGTTCCTCCTGTTACGGTGCCCGTTAAAACGAAGCGAATCCATGAACCTCCAGCACATTCGACAAGTAATAAAGTCGTGCAATCTATCAAAAGTCCTGTCTCTTCAGTGACTTCCCTTTTTGCTGCATCAACTATAGACTCGTTCTTTTCCATTCGGCCTGCAGGCAAATACCTACAGGGACTTTGCAAAATGATATTTAAATACATTCGTAGACTTACCATTTTCCGGCACAAGACTGTTTGGCTTCTTGCATCATTAAAACTTCGTCTTCATCATTTAAAATAACCGTGGCAACGATGTAAGTGATGGTTTCTCCGACAATGGGTTTGTAGTTGGGGTTAACAGTTGGTGCAACTCCTTGGGATTCCATCACTGAAACTTGCTCCTCTAAAGTAAAGTCGCATATTTCGTCGTCGTCGAAATCTAAAGCCACCCCCTTAAGCACTTTCTCCACCGATATTTCGACCGAATCTGGCATTTTTTATTTGGTTATCGATAAATCGCAAAAGTAACAAATAACTTGTAAGTGACGATTAAAAGCACTTCATTGAAAATTTTCGTTGAATTCACCAATCACGAACACAATTAATAGGAAAAGATTACTAAATAATTGTCTTGAATGAAATTAATTTCCATTTTCTAACCCTAAAGCAATGTTGACGTAACGGCCTGTTGCTCAAAAATCCAGTTTTGTTGTTATCTAATAATTAATTATGCGAAGGACAACCACACCTTTAATTTTTTGATTTGATTTTTCAAATTTCACATATTATTGACAAACAAAGCGCGAAAGTTATTTTTAAACTTGTTGACCTGCTACACATTTTAATTGAACAGTTGAACTGGTTGTTGATATATTGATAATTTACAATAATCTTTACGATTCAAATTACATCCTGATTTTACTTCTAGTTCAAGAAACGAAGATAATTAAAAGAAAATAAATTAGGATTACAAATTTATTGATCATTCCAGTTTCCGTCTATACATTAAAGTTCAATGGATTGTGTGTCTCTTTGGTGTGTCTAGTCTTTATGATAGTTCATTAGTCATAGACAATTAATGGTTCATTACTAGTTTCATAGAGTATTATGGAATGAGAACCATAGAAATAATATACATACAGTAGGCCAAAAAAGATGGAAAACAGTTTCTATCTTCCTTGTCGCGCATGCACATTGGATAACTTTGTACGGCAATAATTCAAATCAAAAAGAATGTATGCAGGATATAGACACTTACCTCCATTTTCACCTCCTTCTATTGGCATATCGCATTTATCATTAGCTTGCCTACTCTATGTTTAATATTTCTATGCTGAAAACATACGCAAAAGTACGAGAGAGACAAAGCGAAAGTGCGGCCAGTAGTTGCCTTTTTCTGGAATTTTAGTTAGTCTGGTTATAATTTTGCACCACGCCTTGTCACTAAACACCTGCAGAAAAAGGACAGGTATTAGCCACTAGCCACACGACCTTTTTCTCTCTTTTTACAGAGGGGCCAGTTTCATGCTGAATGTATATCCATGAGTATTTTTTTCTAATCCCGGTTCTATGGTTCAAAATTAAAAAAACTTTGACGTTTGTGAATAAAATCGTATAAATTTGTACTAAAAATGAAATGAATCAATAAATACTCGTTTAATGAACAGAAATATTGAAGAGGAAATTGTGAATTTATTTTTTGTAAGAGATTGTACTTTCTATCTATATAAAGTTCAATAGATTGTCATTCCACTTTTTGTGTTTGTTCATTAGTAGTTTTATGTGACCTTGGCTGTAACCACTCTCTCTAACCTAAAAACTTTGACGTTTGTTAATTGAACGACTGAAATTTATACTCAAAAAAACGAAGTCAAAAAATAAACAAATTTTTATGTTGACAGCTTGGTCTGTTATCTTCTGTTATTAACTTTTATCTAAAAAATAGTGCACCCCGTTTCACTTTATATAATTTGAAAAACTATGAGTGGTACTTTCGAAACTGTTGATTATGTCAAAAACGTATCATTTTTGTAGAATTTGAAAAGAGGGCCTGAAAAATGAAGAGATCGGAGGATTATCAAAACCTTATTATGGTCCTTCGCAACAGGGAGATCAGAGGATCGTATAGGAATTATTTGAAGAAGAAATTCCACTTTAATGAATCTTTGATTAACAGGTTAGGTTTAGAGAAAGAACTAGAAGGCCATCAAGGTTGCGTGAATTGTTTGCAGTGGTCATCAGATGGAAGGTAAATTAATCATATATTAAATTTAAAATTTGTGATTACGTATTATGTTTATTAAAAGTGAATGATTGTAGGAGATTGGCTTCAGGGTCTGACGATACTAATGTCATTATTTGGGATCCGTTCAGGCACAAGCATCTAAGGACAGTACCTACACCTCATATCGGCAATATATTCTCAGTCAAGGTATGTTTGACCTGATTATTAAATAAATTTTGTTTAATTTTAAAATTTGGCAACTTTTCTGACTAAAATTTGTGTTGTTTCTTTCAAAAGCTTTTGGGCAGTGATGAGTCCCTCGTTGCAACAGGAGCGGGTGATTGTAGGGTGATGGTACAGTCCATAGAACACGCTTTTATGAGACAAACCCCCCATTTAGACTGCGGTTGCCATGTTGGTAGAGTCAAAAGGCTTGCCCGAGCTCCTGACCAACCTCTATTGTTCTGGTCTGCTGGAGAAGATGGACTTTCCATGTAAATGTCCTTCTTTTCCGCGAATTTGTATCATTAAATGTGCTCCATTTTAGTCAGTACGATATGCGGGAATCTCACGAATGTCTCGCCAAAAGCAAGGTGTTTATAGATTTGAGTTACACGTCAGAGATTAAATGCATAGCTGTAAACCCCACAAAGCCGCATTTGGTTGCAATTGGGGCAAATGATTGTTTTGTAAGACTCTACGACAGGAGAATGGTTAGGACCTCCCAGTACAGGGTAATTAATTGATTAATTATGATGGATTTACATCTGTAATTTAATTTAATAATTTAGCCTAATCATACATATGATCCGCGAAAACGTACTCCCCCTGAGCCTCAGGATCCTAATTGTGTAGAATACTACGCTCCAGGACACCTTTCAAAGGAAGAGTTTGGAATAAACGTTGCAGGGGGCTCAGGGAGTGGAAGTGACATGAGCAATAACTTGTCTGTTACCTACATTGATTTTAATAGAGCTGGAACTGAGATGTTGGTTAATATGGGGGGTGAACAGATTTACTTGTTCGATCTGAATCAACCCAGGAGCCCAAAAGAACTACGGGTGCCTGATTATGCCGTTAAAGCTTGCAAAAACGTTTCGAATAGCAGCTGTTGCTGTAGGGTGAGTATTTATGGAGTTTGGTTTGGGAATAGTTCATGTTTATCGGCTATTTCTTTTTTTTTTAGAATGGAATTTCGGTAAAGACAAAAAGTGTAGATAGGTACAATAAGCGTATTACTAAACAACCTTGTGCCTGTGATTATTTAAATAGAGCAAAAATATTTTTTCAGAGAAAATGGTAAGATATTTAAATCTGGGACAGTTTAAATAATTTTAACACATTTCTAACATAATTATCGAAAAATCTGCAATGTTGTAAATTTCCTTAAACAATTTGGAATATTCCAGATTATTCTTGAAATATCTACAACATTCTATGTCTTTTTTCAAAAATATGGTCTATTCTAGTTCACTCTTGACATTCTTGATCATTATAAATCATTCTAGAACAATTCTGACATTATTATCGAAAGATCTACAAATTCGTTTACCTTTTAGATCACTTTTAAACATTTCAAAACGTTTTCTAGAAATCTGAAATATTATAGGTCTTTTTCCAAGAATCTCGTACGTTTAAGATCTTTTTTGAAATACATACCTGGATCATTCCAAATTAATCTAGAACATCTGGAACTTCTTAAATTATTTTAGAACAAATATTTTCTTATATTATTGTCAAAAAATCTTGAATGTTCTAAATGTTCTCTCAAAAACCTGGTATAATTTAATTCATTTTCAAACATTCCTTAACTTTCTGCAGAAATTTAAAACATTGTAGATCTCTATCGAACAATTTGGTATATTTTAGATCTTTTTTGAAATACATACCTGGATCATTCTAAATTAATCTAGAAACTTTTTAAATCCTTCTAGAAGTTTATTGAACACTTTAAATTATCTTCGAAATATCAGGAACATTCTCGATCTCCTTAAGAAAATCTAGAAACTGAAAAGACATTCCGTATTTTGTTCAATTAATTTTGTAAACGCCATAATTTTTGTTTGGAGGACTGGAGACGTCTACTGTGCTGCCCGGGACTATCTGCAAGTGATCCAGATGTGTCCGGATAGACGGGAAGCGTATATCGGTTTAGTGAACTGTTTCATGTCCCTCAAGTGGCTTGATGATGCTTTTGCGTGGCTCCGTCACGTAAAAAATACGAAACCGGACATGGCAAACCACGAGGACTTCAAGGCACTTAATGCTGAAGTGATCACCCTCAAAAATAATTTCAAAAAGAAGGACGAAGACGATGAAGTGTTTAGAAACGATAAAGTGATACGGGGCAAGGAAAAGGATTTAAGGACGAACGCCAAGGATTTTGAACTGCGATTCTTAGGTCATTGCAATACTACAACTGATATTAAAGAGGCCAGTTTTTTGGGTATGTTGGAATTATTTCTTTTTTTTTTTTTAAGAAAACGGTGATTAAATTATCGAGAAATGAGTTTCAATCAGAGTATTCAAACGATCCCAAAATGTTCTTTTGGTTTGAACCCATGAAGTTATACTATTTTGAGGCACTTTTCTAAGGACAATTTTTTTATATCGTTGCTTATTTTATTGAAAATAAATAAAGGACGATAAAAAAAGCAATCGAACAAAAAAATAAAATATGGAAAAACGAAGCTATTCATGTTTGAAGTTGTTAAACTTTAAGTTTTTTTTTATGAACGCCTTGTATAAATTATTATGTTCAATTTTGTCAAGGCGTTTGCTTTGAGATTCAACTATTACTAGTAAAAATTTCAACACTTTAAATCCTATTTTGTGGACGTTATGATTTTTTATAGTTTTTTTTTCTATAAATAATATAAACGCACTGTTTGAATGACCGTGCATTCTAATATTAACCCGTACAATTTTTGATTTATAACAAAAACTATGCAAATACATAGTACCATTTAACTCTTTGTTTATCTCCAAAGTTGTTTATATTTTATGTGTTTAGGAGAAGATGGTAATTACATTTGCTCTGGTTCCGATGACGGAATTATTTTTATATGGAACAGGAAAACAACAAACCTGGTAAACGCGCTTTGGGGTGACGTCTCCATAGTTAATTGTGTCCAACCCCATCCTAGTGCCTGTCTTATTGCTTCCAGCGGCATTGATCCCGTTGTTAAACTCTGGTCACCATCAGGAGAGGTAATTTGTTTCCTTTTTAAGATCATCGTTTTTGTTTTAAATAATTTTGTTCCTTCTTTAACCATTTATTGTTTCCATTTCTTATTTATTTATGTTTTAGGACGCAGCAGAGACAAACACTCGAGTAGTTAAAGACCTTTGGTTGGCAGTGGAAGCGAATCAGCAAAGAATGACCAGAGATCCGTTCGAGACGATGTTGAGTAACTTAGGATATCGTCTAAGTCCTGTTGAAGGCCAGGGGATGCCCACCTGTCGAACCACTTAGCAGTAATTGCTTGAAAATAAATAAAGTCTTTTTCTATTTTTATTATTGTTACTTTCTCTTCAAAAAAAAAAACAAATAAACGTTTGTCGTATTTAATAAAGGCAGCAAAAAACAGTAATTGTTAGTTCCATACCTCACTATTCTATTAATTATTTTTTTTTTAAACTTGAATATTATGTGTGTATCTTTTTATTTAGAGTTTTAAGTACATGTTGGTCATAAAATTATACATGCAATTGCTGTGATTTATTTTTTAATTATAAAAATTTACTGAAACTGCCTTTCGAATCTTTTCTGTATATATTTAATTTTTCTGGTTTCTTTTTTTTTTTTAATATTTTTGGTCTTGTTTCATTAAAACTTTTTGATGATGTCATGTAATTTTAATTATTACAGCCCTAGAGTGTTAATTAACACCTTTACTAATGTAAATAATGGTCGTGTTGAAAACGTAAAATTATTCGAAGTAATATCTTGCTCATGTGATTTGAATAACAGTTATTGTAAATATTTCAGATTAATAAAAAATTTAAATGGGTCCCAAGTAGTTGTTTTATTTGTTCTTTGTATTAGAATGAAAAGAAAAATAAAGTTTTTAAATATTTTCTTCCTATTACTATTGTTTTAATCATTTGCCATGGAGAAAACGATTGAAAATTGCATTTTTTGATTAAAAATTGTCAAAAAAACTACAAAAGACTCGCGAAAATGCCGTGAATGATATCGATTAAGATTAAAATAAAGCAGTTTGCAAAATTTCATACCAATTTATTCAGCGGTTTAAAAGAAATTAGCAAATGAAATGTGCCAAAAGTCAAATCGTAAACATTTATCACCTCCGAAAATCGAATAAACTGGAATTTGCAGACTATTAAAACGTTTAACGAAAGGATCAAACTGCCAGACGTTTTCAAAGAGTTAATCGATTAATATCTATTCTTTGAAAATTGTGTAAAAGCCGAAACAATTGTAAGAGAAATTTTTAAATATATTGTGAAACAGTACCAAGTGTTTTTTATCTTTTTGACTATTAAAAGTGTTTCACCAAGTGATAAGCGAGAATTCAATATCCTCTATTCAATTCTTTATTAAGAACATAATATTTATTTACAAGTAATATGTAGTATTATAAGTAGACATTATTTAAACATTAAAATAGAAGTTTATTTTTCGAAAAATATTTTGGGAACGTAATCATTAATTTATATATTTCGATCTTCGCAGTTTTCAAAATAAATAAATACTAGCGCACTCTTACGGGTCTTTCGCACATCATACTCTTGGTGATTGTTACAATAGGCCATAAAAGTAGATAGCTGTTAACCAATACCTGAGATAAGTATATATTGGTTCGACAAGTCGTTAGTAGATGGTACCTACTGTTCCAGTTTTGAAAATAATTTTTTAACGAGTACATTAGATTTAAGCTTTTTATTTATATCATTTAAAATTATATTTCTGTTATTAATTTTTGTGACATACTAATAAAGAAATGGGGAAATTTTATCTTAAGTCTAGCTTACAGTGAATATATAGTGTAATGTTATGTTGGGATAATAAAAATATGTAATGATCTGTTGGGATGAAATACAATACAATTTTATTAATTTTAAATATTAAATTTATAATGTTAAGCATATATAACTTTATTCAGTGTAAGTTCCAAAAAAAATTAAATTTACAATTTTTTAATGCAAATATTCTAAAATTCTAATCTTAAAATTAAAACTAATTAAATATTACATTCAGAATAAACTTTTTAACAATTTATAAATTTTGACAATTAATTAATAAATAAAACTATCTTGCCCTAATGTCCCAATCTCAATTTGAAAACAGCATTTCCAAAAATTATTATAAATTCTCCTTCAAATCAACTTATTTCTTTTTTCCTTTTAATTGATCTCAAACAACCTCTTAAATTCTCTCTGTATTGTTATTCTGACATTGTTCCTTTAACATTTCCAATTATTCCATAAAGTTTAATTTTTCTTTAAAATTTTTGTTTTCTTCTCACGACTAAATATTGTTCTATTTTATTAATTATATTATTCTAATTTTTATTTTCTTTGCACTTCGAAACTGTCTTATTTATTTAATTTATTTTTAAATATAAAACAAATTCTAAAATCCACTACTCGGATCTTTCAAAATTATTTTTTTTTTTAAATTCATACAATCTTGAGTACCTAGTGTTACATATTTTAAAATATTACGGTCTTTTGAAAACAATTTCCAAAACTTTATTTCCAAAATATTTTTTTTTAAATTAAAATTAAATTTAATTGTCACAAATTTAAAATTTTAATAATCTTCCTGACGTAAATTAATAATAGGTTTTTTTTAATTTTTTTTCTGTTTGTTATTTTGGTACTTATTTCCATTTTCTAATTTTGTTAATTTTTATAAAATTGTAATGTAGCATCCTTCTATCATGATAATAGTCAAATATAATTACGAGCTAAAAATAATTGAAAATTAACGTTTTAGTTTGTTTTATTTTTGTTTTTCATAAAAACTGAACGCGCCATCTATAGACACGCACCTTAACGACAATGTTGATTGTTGGTTGGAGTTGTTTACATTTTCTTTACATTCCATTCTGTGATCTGTCATGATAGTGGTCAATAGTGGTCGAAATAATGCCGCGGGTGAGTTAGTTATTGTGAGCTTTTTAATTCTAATTTGTGAATATAAACTATTTTTCTTTGATTGGAAGTTTGAAGGGTAAGTGATTAAGTTTAACTTGCGGAAAAAATAGCACTAAAAGGTGAAACGTTTCCAAACGTTTTGGTTCTGAACAATTGAGAATATGTAACCATAAAGTTGCTAAAAAAACGTCGTTATTGAATTTATTGAATGATGTTATAATTAAAATCTCCAAATTTAACTAAAATATGCATAAAGGAATAACATTTTATATAAAAAAAATACATTTGAATAAGTTATCTAGTAATGAACTCCGTAGAAAGAGGATAGGTAACTCGTTGTTCTACTAGTAAACTATATTGAATTATGGAATGCTCGGTGATTTAATAAGTTGGGAAAATGTAACCATAAAATGGTTAAAAGGTATAGTTATTTAATTTATTGTGTAATATTGCCAGTAGTGTCTAAAATTATAACAAAAATACGTACAAACCACTAATTTTTTAACGGTTACAACATATAATCTTATGTAAAAAGATACATAAATGCATTCTCTACTATTGAGTTCAGTAGTAAGTGGATAAAATCGCTGTTCCACTAATGAACTATGTTGAATTATGGAATTCTTTGGTATTTAATTTTATTTGTTTAAAAAAATACATTAAAACTTTTCCAAACGCTTTAGTTAGACTATAAAATAGAAAAAATCTAACCATCAAATTATTTAAAATTGATTTCTTGTATACTATTACCAAAACAACTAAAATCTGTAAAAAAATAGCCTTATCGGTTTTTTTTTCCGCAAAAGGAAATATACATTTTCTACTATTGAGCTCAGTAGTAAGTGGATAACTCTTTCTTATACTAATGAACTATATTGAATCATAAATTGCTCGGCGATTTAATTTTATTTAATTAAAAGAAAACACTAAAGCTTTTCCAAACGTTTTAGTTAATCTATAAATTTGGGAAAATGTCACCATAAAGTTGTTAAAAAATTCTGTTATTTAATTTCTTATGTAATATTACAAGTACAGTCTCAAAATATAACTAAAATACGTATGGAACACTAATTTCTTTAACGGTTTCAACATATAATCTTACGTAAAAACGAATATAAATGCATTCTGTACTATTAAACTCAGCAGTAAATGGATAAACCCTGTTCCACAAATGAACTATATTGAATTATGGAAAGCTAGGAAATTTAATTTAATTTCTTTGAAACTCTTTAGTTATCCTTTAAAAAAATTGAGAAATTGTAGCCAACAAGTGGTTAAAAAATATCGTTACTTAATTTCTGATTTAATCCCAAAAACTAGCCAAATATGTAACTTCTTTAACGTTTTTAATACATATTTTTACGTAAAAAGAAACTGCAATACGTTATCGACTATTGAACTCAATAGTAAGTGGATAACATACTGTTTAACTAATGAACTACACATATTGAATTATGGAAATCTCGGAAATTAAATTTTATTTCTTTAAGACGCTTCAGTTATCTCTTAAGAAAATTGGTAAATTGTAGCCAAAAAGTGGTTAAAAAATATCGTTATTTAATTTCCTGTATAATTTGCAGTTACAACACAAATTCTACAAAAGAATCCGGTTTCAGTACATACTCTTACGTAAAAAGAATCATAATACATTTTCTACTATTGAAGTCAATAGTAAATGGATAACTCGATGTTTTACTAATGAATTATATACAATTATAGACCGTTCGATGATTTATTTTGTTGTGGGAAAAAGAACACTGAACGAGCTTTTGTTTCGTAAAGGCTTTCGTAAAAACGAACCTGCAAAATCATAATTGTCGTCACGTAGTTATAATGGCGCTATAAAGTTCCTATAAGCGACATGGCCAGTCGATATGTCCGTATCTAGTAGTAGCTCAAGTCGGAGGCAGCTACAAAAAGTAACAAAAAAAGACGAATAGATGTGGCAGGTTCGCGGTATCCGATCAAGAAAGGACATTTGCATAAGTATGCGATCTTGCAGATCGTAAACGTACGTATATGAACTCTCTTTGTCTCTCTCTCTCTCTCTCTGAAGGTACAGAGCAAAAATGCACGTTTTTCAAACTGAGAGTGGCCAAACCAGATCCGGTCGTAATGAAAGGGTAATTACCGGACCCCGAGTTAGTTGCATCGCGATGGCAACAAGCTCATGTACGTTTCATGTATGTTGCGGGAACGGTTTTTGTTGCCGCCACAGTCACAGCCACCGTTGCATTTCTGCGAAAGCAAAAAACCATCGCGCCATCTCGATCTAACGAACTGATCAACCGGTGGATTGCGGTGCATCGAACGCACAACGCGAGTTCGTTACATTGCTACGTTGTCAAACGGCCAATTTTTTTTTGCGCTAGTCTGAGATTCTAAAAGCGCCACACAAACTGCTTCTTTCTTCAACGTTTCTAAACGAACTTGTCACTATTGCAAACGTGCCAGAAACCTCTGATCAGTCAAACTGACCATTTAACGTCATATTCAACCATAAGCTCAATGTTCAGCTCTATTCTCTAGAAGTTTCTTTGAGAATGTCAGAAACCTCTTCCACTGCAACTAGTTTCTGACAAGGGTCCATCTTCATTTCGTTGATACGCCCTCGAGGTCAAGGAACTCCTCAACCGTTGGCGATTTATTTTACACGCCAACGGTGGTGGAGTTACCACTCCTCAATGTAGCGAAATTTGTCTGCAGGAACCTACGTAAAAAAGTGTTATACAATCCATTAATTTTTGGGGGTTTACTTGATCATGAACAAACAAGAAATTATTAGGCGTATAGAATTATTGTTCTCGTGTTTTATTTGCGATGAGTCTGTTTAGAAACTGGAAACTGTCGCGAATGTTGCAACTATAATTATATATGGAGGAAGTGTCATAATAGTTGTAGTAATGCTGTTGCGAGAATGGAAAGGTAAACGAGACTAGAAACTTTCAGAAGTCACGGCCAAGGTGTAGTTGGTGCGTCTACCAGCTAATGGGAATGTTAAGTTCAGGTACGAATTACTAAGAGACGCCGGCACATGGTATCTATTACGATTGATAAACAAATAGCAATTGTTTATTTAAGAATTCAAATAAAATTAAATAGAGAAAGAAATAAAATTGACAGGTTGGCGTTTGTTGCTGTCAGAGCGGCCATTACTACTGCTCTTTACATTGTTGTGAAAGAAATAATTGACAGACGGCGGCCATTACCGTCTGATACATTGTTGTGAAGTAAACAATTGATAGATGGGCATCCATTACTTTGTGGTAAAAAGTAACAATTGACAAATGAGAAGCAGCCATTGTCATTGTCTTCAGAAATGACCAAAACTTTACATGATTAAATTATTTAATTAAATGAATGTGTTAGTTATTAAAATGTTAAAAAAAAAACCCGATGGGGTCTTTGAAACGTACGTTGGAGTACGTTAACCCCACAGTTTATTCTCTAACGTCCACATTTAACCTTGGATTGGTTTGACAAGTATCTTTGATTACCATTAGCATGAAGGAGCACCAATCTGCATATATATGTTTAATATGTAAATAGAAGGTGCGCCCGTTAGTGTGTCCACACTGAGATGAATTTAACCAATTATTTGTCGAAGAAGTGTCCACTAATGGGACCAGCATTAGCCAGTTACCGGAAACAACATGTTTGTTTATCTTATTCACTTGTTTCGCAACTGACTGTAGTAAATCTAAACATTTTTCTTCTTCTTCGGTTAACGTCAGATGGTGGAGGAATGTTTAAAAAATTATTAATCGTAAACTACAAGTGAGAAAGACTTTTAGGCATGTAGGTAGGTGTAGAGTAAATAATGATGTTTAGCACTTTCGCGTCTGAGTCCATCAAGGTTATTGAGACAGAATGAACAACCGAAAATTATTATTTATAGTGTTCAGGTCGTCCTTCATCGAAATTTCCGTGAAATGTTATTGCCCTTAGACCAAACCACGTGCTCTACACACACACACACTCACGTACAAATTTACACGTCCTCAACGTCATCATCGTCGCCACGATGACTAAAACACTAATTATATCCGCACTCATACTCAATCTTTACTAGCAACTATTTAATACATTTTTAATCATTAGCGAATTCGGCAGTCATTGCACTCAAAGTCATTATTTCCAAGAGAAATAGGAGCGGCCATTACTGCTTGAGACATTGTTGTCTAAAGAAACAACCGACAGATGAAAGGTGGCCATTGCTTTCTGATCATTGTTGTAAAAAGGAACAACCGATGATTGAAAAATGAGCATTCCATTTGTGATTGTTATAAAAAGAATGAATTGACGAATGAACGACCACCATTATTGGGACATTGTTGTTTAAATGAACAAGTGACAGACGAAATGGCGGCCATTACTGTGGAAACAGATTATTGGCGGATGATGAGCGGCTATTACTTTCTGAGCATTGTTGCAAAAAGAAAAAATTGACTGGTGGAAAGCGGCCATTACTGTCTGGGACATTGTTGTCTAAAGAAACAATTTACAGACGAAAAGTGGCGGTCATTTTCAGAGCATTGTTACGAAAAATAAAAAACGACGAACGAAAAACGAGCATTACATTTGTGATTGTTGAAAAAACAACTAATTGACGAATGGAAAACGACTATTACCTACTACCTGAGCATTGTTGTCAAAGGAATCAATTGACGAATAAACGACCACCATTATTGGGACATTGTTGTTTGAATGAACAATTGACAGACGAAAAGGCGGCCATTACTGTGGAAACAAATTATTGGCGGATGATGAACGGCCATTACTTTCTGAGCATTGTTGCAAAAAGAAACAATTGACTGGTGGAAAGCGGCCATTACTTTCTGAGAATTGTTGTTAGCGGCTATTACTGTCTGGGAAATTGTTGTCTAAAGAAACAATTGAAACAAAAAAAAAAAAAGAGTGACTTTCTGAAAAGGAAAACAACTAAAAATTAAAAAGAGGGTGAATCGGGATTGAATTGCTCTTGGCACTTAACTATTTTAGCAAAGAATTGTATAAAATTATTATGTATTGTTAAAAAAAATTAAAATTATTGGTTGTTTAAATTCGTTCGCCCTATACATGGTACATAGGTAACTCTCTGCATGTTCCCGCTTTCTGCATCTCTTGAGCCGACATTGGTATTGGTGGAAAGAACCTCGACTTCCACGGGTCATCGTACTCGTAGCCGCGGTCGTAGGTAACCTTCCTCCTGAAGAATAGAACAAACAAACGTCTTACGCAACGTGTGTCGACTCCACCTGAGTCGAGTCTCTGTCTCGTTTTTCTTCTTCTTCTTTCTTCTTCTTATTCTTCGTTACCAGCCGCACGATAGGATCGTCAAATGCCTCGCATATTTGTTGGACAATTAATTTAATAAATGATTGATTAAATTTTAAAACGAAATCAAAATCAAAAAAAATTTTTCGAAATTGTTGCGTCAAAATTTTGACTTTGTCTCAGTCGTTCGGCGGCGGGGATTGAGTGTAGATAAGTATTACAAGGATTATTTTCAAGAGCAGACGCTCTAATTGTCCCTGTTGATGATGAAGGCCTTCAACGTGGTTGCCAAGTTTCACTTTCCATTTCGATTTTATGTAGGTAGGTATGTACTTACTCGAAAAATTTTTTTTTTGTTTTTCAAAATTTACCTACGTACCTATACATAAACTCTAAAGTTGACGAAAACACGTCTATAAAGATTTTTAAAAGAAAGACATCAACGGCGGGTTAAGACAGTAACCCTATTAAAAATACCTGGCAATTACCCAATTGAAAGACTTTTTGAAGACAAAAACAAAAAATTATGAATGAAATATTGTGCGTAACCGTCTCAATAATTGAACAAATTGCGTACGTACCTGCGTTTTGTGTGTGTGTGTGGCGAGGTGGACGATGAGAAGAGAAGACGAAGAAGTATTACCTACTACGTAGAGGAGGTGAACTTCACGAAAGAACACTCACACGGCACTGCAGCAGCAGAAGAGGAGAATCGGTCGAAAGGAGCAGCAGGTTGTTTGCGATGGACGAGGACATCGACAGAGGTAGAGAGGACGTGTTTTGTCCTTGTTTTTCATGCTGGTCGCTCGCTTGGTGCGGTAGGGTTAACGTCTGACGAGGCCGGCTGACCTTGGCAGAAGGCGAACCGAACCGTGGCATGGGTAAAATATGTAAGATGTAAGTAAGTAAGAGCGTATGTACTTAGGTACTTACCTAAGTGTACCGCACCCCGTCCACTTGGACTTTTCTACACTACAGGCTACAGGCTACAAGCACTGGACGTAGCTACTATTGTCAATTTTACAATAAGAAATTTGCTAAAATATTAATAGTGGAAGAACATAGAAATGTTGATAAAATTTGTTGAAGATGGTCTCAAAAGTCTACACGCTGTAAGTATAGGTATTAGTTGAATATGTTGACGGGATGTACCCTAGAGAACCTCCCTGTCTCGTATTGCAACTAGAAACCCAAGAATTCTATTTGGATGTCCAATATTTAAATATAAACTGATTTTTACTCGGAGATTCTAACGATGGGTTAAGAAAGAAACAGGAAAAAAAAGTTATTTGATGTAATTTTTGTTGAAATACCTTAGAAATCGATGTCAGATGATGAATACATTTCTTAGAAATTTTGCCGTTACTTTTTCAAGAAGACGCCGATTTTAAAGTAACATTTAGAAACAAATGGAATTTGTGATTATTACTGCAAGTCTACACTCGGTATATTCGCGAAATATGTTGACGAGATGTACTCTAGAGAACCTTCCTGTCTCGTATCGCAACTAGAAACCCAATAATTCTATTTGGATGTCCAATATTTAAATAAAACAGATTTTTACTCGGAGATTCTAACGATGGGTTAAGAGAGAAACTGAACAAAATGTTATTTGACGTAATTTTTGTTTAAATATGTTAGAGACCAATGTTAGATAAAGAATACATTTCTAGGACGTTAGGGACGTATTTTGACGTTACTTTTTCAAGAAAAGACTGATTTTAAAGTAACATTTAGATGAAATCTATGTTTATTATTGCAACTGTAAACTCTGTATATTCGCGAAATATGTTGACTAGATGTACTCTAGAGAACCTTCCTGTCTCGAATTGCAACTAGAAATCCAAGAATTCTATTTGGATGTCCAATATTTAAATATAAACTTATCTTTACTCGGAGACTCCAACGATTGGTTAAGAGAGAAACTGGACAAAATGTAATTTGTCTTAATTTTTGTTTAAATACGTTAGAGATCGATGTTAGATGATGAATACATTTCTAGGACGTTAGAGACCAATTTTAAAATTACTTTTTCAAGAAGAGACTGACTTTAAATTAACATTTAGTAACAAAAGAAATTTATGTTTAAAATCGTTTGTTACTGCAATTGTACACTCTGTATATTCCTGAAATAAGTTGAAGGGATGTACCTTAGAGAACTTCCCCGCTTCGTATTGTACGTAAGAACTCAAGAACTCTTCTTAAAAGTCTATTATTTAAAATTGAAACTGATTTTTACTCGGAGACTTCAACGGTGGACTAAGAAACAAACCGGGAAAAAGAATGTTATTTGATGTAACTTTTGTTTAAATTCCTTAGAGACCGATGTTAGACGACGAATACGTTTCTTAGACGTTAGAGACCAATTTTGACGTTACTTTTTCGAGAAAAGACAAGTTTTAAAGTAACATTTAGAAACAGATGAGATTTATGTTTAGGTATTACTGTAAGTCAACACTCGGTATAATCGTGAAATATGTTTATGGGATGTACCCTAGAGAACCTTCTCCCTGCCTTCTATTGCATATATAAATCCAAGAATTCTTCTTGAATGTCGAATATTTAAATGTAAACTGATCTTTACTGGGAGACTGCAACGATGGGTTAAGAGAGAAACTCGACAAAATGTTATTTGAATATTTGTTTAAATATGTTCGAGACCGATTTTAGAGAACGAACACATTTGTGAGACGTTATAGACCGATTTTGAAATTATATTTTCAAGAAAGGACTGGTTTTAAATGAACAAATTTGAAACAGAGGAAATTTATGTTTAAAATCGTTTATTACTGTAAGTCTACACTGTGTATATTCGTGAAATATGTTGATGGGGTGTGCCCTAGAGGACGTTCCTGTCTCGTATTATATGTGGAAGTCTAAGAATTCTTCTTGGATGTCGAATATTTAAATCTAAACTGATTTTTACTTGGAAACTCTAACGATGGGTTAAGAAGGAAACTGGACGAAATGTTATTTAATGTAATTTTTGTTTAAATACTTTAAACGCAGATGTTACACAATGAATACCTTTCTTAGACGTTAAAGACCAATTTTGACATTACCTTTTCAAGAATAGACTGATTTTTAATTAACATTTAGAAACAGATGAAATTTATGTTTGTTACTGCAAGTCTACACTCTGTATATTCGTGAATTTTGTTGATGGAATGTACCCTAGAGAACCTCTCTGCTTCGTATTTTATGTACCTATAAACCCAAGAATTCTTCTTAAAAGTCCAATATTTAAATGTAAACTGATTTTTACTCGGAGACTCCAACGATGGGTTAAGAAAGAAATAGGGAAAAAATGTTATTTGACGTAATTTTTGTTTAAATACCTCAGAAACCGACGTTAGATGATGAATACGTTTCTTAGACGTTTCAGACCAATTTTGACATTACTTTTTCAACAAAATATTGATTTAGAAGTAACATTTGGAAACATGAAATTTGTGTTTATTACTGCAAGTCTACACCCTGTAGGTATATTCGTGAAATATTCAAATGGGATACCCTATAGAACATCCCTGTCCCATATTCTGTGCAAAAAAAACAAATGTTGTTCTTATACGTCCAATATTTTAATTGTGAACTCAATATTTTTTTTGGAGACTCCAATGATGGGTCAAGAAGGAAACTCGAATAAAATCTTTAATTTCTGCGTAAACGTATTAAAACTTATTGTTGGATGAATAAATATATCTCAAGCGTTGGAATCTAATTATAAATTACTTGTTTTTTTTATTATCTATTGTAATAAACGCCGGATTCGATTGATTTATTGTCTAATATTGAGAGACAGGTGAAAAGGGACGTAAGATCTGTGCGCGTTCAAATAAAATAACACCTTTTTTTCAAGGCTGCAGTCTTTTTGAATTAGAAAGGTCGCACCAAAATAAAAGTTGTTGACATTAGATGTTTTTTTTTATACCGGTCGCGGCATTTCTACGATAATAATTTAACCGAATTCCGCACATTTTCCTCTAAAAATAGTTCCAAATAATGCCAAAAGTAAAACAAACGAACATCGTCTTTCACAAATTGAAAAAAGAAAGAAATTATAACAAAAAAAAAAATAACAAGAGCAAAAGCTTAAAATCATTCAACAGGTGTTTGAATTTTTGCAGACAAAAGACAAAAGAATTCAAATAAAAACGAAAAAAAAAAAAAATGATCGACTCACCTGTGTACGCAGAATTCATTTTAACAATCTAGTGACCACTGTGAACACAAAATGGCGTTACTTTATCAATTGTCACTGGCAGATCGTAGTCAGTCGTTCGTCTATTGTTCGTTAGGTATTTTTTTATTATTGAGAACTAAAAGAACTGCCTGAAAGGATCTAGTAGACTGTGGCGCCCGGCCAACTCGAAAGTGACGTCCAGCAGCAGCAGCAGCAGCAGCAGCAGCAGCAGCAGATACCTCCACTACGCTGGCAACAATGTTAATGTTAAGGCAACAGTTTTATGTTTCTTGTTCTGTTTCCGCTATAAAAATTGCCGCTGCTGCTGGTATAAACATTCTTTTGTCTTTGAAAATAATGTAAATGTTACTGCATGTCGGTATATGTAGGCAGTTGTAATATGAATGGAACGAAAAAAAAAAAAAAGAATAAATAAAATAAAGCAAAAGTCCCGGTCTCCTAGTGGGCAGTTAGAAGCAGAAAGCTGTGAGATACGCCGAGAGGCAGCGGAGGGGCCAAAGGGGCAAAGACGCGAGCGCCAAGAATGAAAATAAAAGTAAAAGTTTCAGGAGGCTGCGACCTGACCGGTTTGTTTCTATGCTTCCAACGAAACTATCGTTTATCTAAATCCAATCATAAAACAGAAACTCTCTTACGATTAGCAACTTATCAGTCTATTAACAATAAATTACCCTTCAACCCCTGCCTTAGTCTTATTCGTTATCACATAATCCTAAATCCTACTCTATATGTACCTGTAATTTGTTCTGCAAAAGGGTGGAAATCGGTCGTAAGATCAACAAGGTGGCGCAGGTTTACCTTCGCCCGTTGACTTTCGCTGCGCCGTTATTAAAAGCGTCGCCGACTTGATCGCACGTTGCCGCTAGAATTCGCGTGTGTCGATTGTTGGTTACGCGTCGATTTTGTTACGTGGACGACGAAGGACGTGTTGCGATTGGCGCGTCTCTCTCTCTCCCGCATGCGTGGACGCAGCTACGTTAAGTCGCTAGCAACCTGTACCTGACTTAACACTCGCCGCTACTACGGAACGGGTCATTTGCCCCCTCGATGTCTTATTTCCCAAAATATCTACGCTCCTCTGTTGTGTCCCAAAGACACACAAGCCTCTTTTTTTGACCTTTAAAGTAAGTTTCCTTTTTCTATTTTAACGTAGTATTAGAGTAAAGTATGGCGACCTGTCCTTAAAGTATAAATGGCTCTAACAACGTCGTATGTGTTAAGTGGTCATAAGAAACTAGTGTCTGCCACCAGTAGCTCAGTCACAAATGGATAGATACGGCCGCCAGTCGCAGCCATTGGCAACTAGACATGGCCACTAGTTGGTGTTACCTGTGGTCTGTGATTAGACGCAGCTACTAGTCGCAGTCACTTATGTCGAGACAAAACTACTAATCAAGTTACAAGTGGCTAGATACCAGTCGCAATCACTTGAAGTTAGGCACAGTTACAATTTGCAGTCAGAAGTAGCTAGATATGGTCATACGTCGAAGACAGGCTTTTGTGGTTAGATGCAGCAACTAGTCAAAGTCACCTGTGGATAGATACAGCTACTAGTCACAGCCACTTGTGTCTGGGCACAGCTGCTAATCGCGGCCACAACCGGCTAGATAGAACTACCAGTCGAACTCATAAGTGTGTAGACCCTTACCAGTCGCAGTCCCTTGTGATTAGATATTGGTCATAGTCACAGATACTTTTAACTAGTCATAGCTACTAGCCGCAGTCACTTGTGCTTAGATACAGGTCTTAAACTAGCTAGACATGGCTACCATCGGCAGTCTTTTGTGGTTGGACACAGCAACTAGTCGAAGTCACCTGTGGATAGATACAGCTACTAGCCGCAGCCACCTGTATCTGGACACAGCTGCTAATCGCGGTCACAACTGGCTATATAGAACTACTAGTCGAAGTCATAAGTGTGTAGAAAACTACCAGTCGCAGTCCCTCGTGGTTAGGTATCGGTCATAGTCGCAGTTACTTGTGACAAGTCATAGCCACTAGTCGCAGTCACTTGTTTTTAGACAACCACCATTTGCAGTCACTTGTGGTTAGATTCAGGCTTTAGTCGCAGTCAGAAGTAGCTAGGCATGGTCGTACATAGCTACAAGTGGCTATAGCCACAGCCACTAGCCTCTATTACCTATAACAAGACATAGCTACTATGCGTCACTTGTGTCTAGACCCAGATATCATTTGTAGTCATTTAGAGATAGATACAGCTGCTAGTCGCAGTAACTTGTGGCTAGACACAGCTACCAGTGGCAGTTGCTTGTGGTAAGATACATGTCATAGTCACCGTCACAAGTAGCTAGGCGTAGTAATGCATCCAAGTAACAAGTGGTTGAACATTGCCACTAGTCGTTGTTAGTTGTGGATTTACACAGCTACTATTCGCAGCCACAAGTGTCTGGATACAGCCACTAGTCAAAATCAGAAGTAGAGCTAGCGACTAGTAACAGCAGTCACAAGTGGCTAGACGCGACCACGAGTCGTATAAACTTCGTAATGAAGCACTCCAGCGCAATGTGGCCACAAGTTACAAGTGGCTATAGTCACAGTCACTACCCTTAATTACCCGTGACAAGACATAGCTACTACGCATCACTTGTGTCTAGTCCCAGATATCATTTGTAGTCACTTAGAGATTGATACAGCAGCTAGTCGCAGTAACTTGTGGCTAGACACAGCTACCAGTGGCAGTTGCTTGTGGTAAGATGCATGTCATAGTCACCGTCACAATTCGCTAGGCGTAGCTATGCGTCCAAGTAGCAAGTGGTTGAACATTGCCACTAGTCGTTGTTACTTGTGGATTTACACAGCTACTATTCGCAGCCACAAGTGTCTGTATACAGCCACTAGTCAAAATCAGAAGTGGTACTAGCCACAAGTAACAGCAGCCACAAGTGGCTAGACGCCACCACAAGTCGTATCAACTTCGTAATGATGTACTCCAGCGTAATGTGGCCACAAGTTACAAGTGTCTATAGTCACAGCCACTAGCCTTAATTACCTGTGGCAAGACATAGCTACTACGCATCACTTGTGTCTAGTCCTAGATATCATTTGTAGTCACTTAGAGATAGATACAGCAGCTAGTCACAGTAATTTGTGACTAGACACAGCTACCAGTGGCAGTTGCTTGTGGTAAGATGCATGTCATAGTCACCGTCACAAGTCGCTAGGCGTAGCTATGCGTCCAAGTAGCAAGTGGTTGAACATTGCCACTAGTCGTTGTTACTTGTGGATTTACACAGCTACTATTCGCAGCCACAAGTGTCTGTATACAGCCACTAGTCAAAATCAGAAGTAGTACTAGCCACAAGTAACAGCAGTCACAAGTTGCTAGACGCGACCACAAGTCGTAATGATGCACTCAAGCGCAATGTGGCCACAAGTAGCGAGTGCTACCACTTTCTCATCTTTATATTTCGAACTCTCGGTTCGCGTTGATGCCACATAAAATGCATAAGAAATCGTTTTAGCCACTTGTGGCTACTACTAGTCGTTTTCAGTGTACGGGAGCGCTAAATGTGTACATATATTCTTATAAATGGTCGCTATTTACATTTCGCGTCACTATTTCAATAGAGAAATGTTGAGACCCCTTCAGAATTATACGCGGATATTATCATAAGGTAAAATGGAAGAAAGCCATGCCATTTTCTTTTACTACCTCTCTTAACAGTTCGTTTTCACCCCTTCCGTAGAAATCTATTTTACTTACGTGTAAAACAAAGTAGCTGACATCGCGAAGCCTCTCCCTATATGACCTCTCAGGTCGTATTATACATATTCCTAACACCTTTCTTGTAAGGGTAGTACTGCACATTAACACTTTAAATAAAAACGTATAAATTTATTTATTATACTAATCAACACATACAATTTTTTTCTATAATATACTTTTTTGTTGAGATGACAATTTCACACATCCTATTAGCTAAGGGTTTCTCAGGGGCAGCATACGCGTTGATTTCCCTCGTGACGACACTCTGACACGTCGTCTTTTAACAGCCGCTAATTTTCTCCGTACCATTCACATCGAATCCTCGAAGGTGGCGGACAAATTCGTATAATGGATAATGCCCCAAAGACTTTCCAACTTCCAACCCCATTTGTCTTCTTCCATATCATCTAATATGTATGTGATGTACGACTATTTAGATACTTAATTAGAATGGATGGCACACTGACAAGAAAAAAGATATATATTTTATTCGAAATATTGTTTTGGAAGACTTTCCAGAGTTTCTTTCTTGGTTGGGGTTCACTGTTTTGAGGGAGCTTCATGATAGTAGAGTTTTACTCTTTTCGACAATATATAGTTGTTGCCCAAACAGATAGCCCACCAATGAAAGATGAACTATAGTCTTCGTATGATGGGTTAGTAAAGGATATCATTTGGAAAATGCTAAGTGCTTAAAACGCAAAAAAATATAGAAATCCTTCTGAAACAATTATTCTGACAATTCCAAAAGGAGTTACGATCACGAGGGCACTTCTCCAAAACCAATGGGAGAATTTTGACAATTCGACTAACATTTCTTTCACATGTTCCATAAGCTGGCTCCATAGATCCAAGACGCAGCTATACACATCAGCATCATTAACCAAGACGCTGTGTTCCATTGTATCAGAGTAAGAAGATAAATTGCAAAACACATTGATATAATGAGGAGAATCCACTGTGGTGGTACATTTAGGCTTCCACTCCCGCAAGGATTGTCTCAAGGCCCAAAGTGACCATCATTAAGAAAATAAAAAAGCGTCTCTAGTGACGAAAGTGGTAGTTTGAGGATGGCTTTAGGATAAAAGACGTTGAGTCTCCACAACTTCAACTAGGAGGTACAGTTTAAGAGCCAAAAAGTGCAGCATGGAGAACACAGAACACGGAGCTAAAACTGTTGATTGCTTATATTAGATAATTGTGGTCAAAAGGGCTTTAAGAAGCTAGAGCTATTATTGCTCCTCAAGTAAAATGGAATGTCCAGCAACTTAAGGGAGGCTGCAGCTGCATTACCTCACATATAAATATGAAGGAGTTGTTCTCAGCCTGGAAAGAGATGATGCCCAGGTTCGAATCCAGCACCGCCTATAGTCACACCCTATAACACAAGGAAATAGAGTCTGAAAGTTAAAGGTTATCAAATTCCAAAACAGTATTTTCCAACAATTTTAACAGATCTGATGACCTGGATACGTTATGGCCATTGATAGTAGAAGATACAATAAAATCTATTGGCGAAGGGTTTCAAAATTTCCCCATGAGGCGTTTTTGAAACCCAAAACATCCTCTGCGTTATATTCTTCAGACACTACCACCCTTGTTATCAAGCCACTACTGTTATGGCAATAGTTTTGTTTATAAAACCATCGTATCCAGAAAATTTGGGGTTTTAGAAGACCTGATCTTCGTAGCAGTCAATGGAACTACAAGATTCTATTGAAGACAGCAGTTAAATGAAAGTGAAGGTGTTTTGTCATTTTTTCTATGCCTAAAATTCTTTCTGATATGTTCGCATTTGGGGTATGTATTGTGCAAATTAAGGCAAATGATTTGGAATGTTGGGGAATGATCTAGTATGCTCCAAAGATGTTAATAATTATTCTACGTCCCAAGAATGACTTGAAATTTTCAAGAATGAACTAGAGAATTCCAGGCTTTCCGAGTGAGGTGTAGATCTGGAGATTTCGCATATTAAAATGTCTCAATTACAAAAATTAGCTAAAACAATAAATGCAATCGTGGTTCGACGTTGCAGTTTTCCAGTAAGTTTTTCTGGAAACGGGAAAATCTTCGAAAGCTGTCAGTGAGACTGGATAGTGTTGAGACCTACCCAAACAGGATCTCTCTACCTCAAGCTATCGTAGGTCTATTTCTTTGGGTCTTCTACATTAAAAGGTGTTTCTAGGAATCTCCCTACCTCAGATGAAGGATCTCCCTACCTCAAGCTATCGTAGGTCTATTTCTTTGGGTCTTCTACATTAAAAGGTGTTTCTAGGAATCTCCCTACCTCAGATGAAGGATCTCCCTACCTCAAGCTATCGTAGGTCTATTTCTTTGGGTCTTCTACATTAAAAGGTGTTTCTAGGAATCTCCCTACCTCAGATGAAGGATCTCCCTACCTCAAGCTATCGTAGGTCTATTTCTTTGGGTCTTCTACATTAAAAGGTGTTTCTAGGAATCTCCCTACCTCAGATGAAGGATCTCCCTACCTCAAGCTATCGTAGGTCTATTTCTTTGGGTCTTCTACATTAAAAGGTGTTTCTAGGAATTTTTCGTATTTCTCAGGGATGTTTGCCAAAACTTTTTCAGAGAGAAGGGGTAGTTTATTCATGCGTTATTCTTTGGGGACAGTGTGTGGAAAATGTTTTTTTTTCAGTGAATTTATTAACGAATTATTTATATAAGTTATTACAGTCAGAATTCAGCAAATCTTTGCTATCAAAATATGTATTTATTTTACTTCAACACTTAAAGTAAAAAAAAAAAAGATTCAAGAATCAAAAACCATTGTTGTTATTTTGTGCCTAGAAGCGCTTTTGTTACCAGGGCAAGTAAATTACAATAAAGTCGGCCGAAATTTTCGTTCCTCCCCCGGTTTCTTATTCTTCTACTTCATCATTCTTCTTCACTGAAATCTCTTGAGCGCTAACGAATTGTTGTTATTGTTAAAGTTGTATAATTACGGCATCATCGGTAGCTTGGCATTCTAAAGTTCTCGGTTATTATCACTGAAAACACTTGGCTCTTTACTTCAGCCCAATGCGACATCAACATCTTTCGGAAATTGTTAATCACCTTCCCATTCACCACTTTGTGTATATTCAAATGGAGAATTATAACGCTACGCCAGCCAACTTTTTCCTTTTCGCCAACTTTACAATTTCTACAAGGGTGAAAGAGAAAAAGTTAGAAGCGTTTGAAATATGGCGTTTTAAGTCAATGATGATAATACCGTGGTTAGAAATAGTTAAAGAAGAGAAGATGTCTAAGAATGAGTAGAAAGCGAGATAGGACAGTAGGAGACTTTCTGAAATACGGAGGGTTGTTTAGAGACATTAAAGGTAGTACCTACTCTACATAATCGACCCTGACGTTGTGTTCCATTCTACCAGAGTAAAGAGGTAAATTTCATTACTGGTAAGCCGAGGAAAAAATCTTAGCTGTACCCAATTGTGTCGAAATTTAGTTTTGGAAGACTTTCAAGAGTTTCTTTCTTGGTTGGATTTGATTCTGCCTGGACTGTCTTTTGGGAACCCCATGACGTCAGAGGTTTAAATCATTCCCAATCTTTCTTTTTAAAATAGAAACGTATTTGGCATTTGGCATATTGGTTTAAAAATTGCCCATCCAGGGATGATATGGTCTTCGTATAAAGCTTTACTTGGAATATGTTCAATGCCTAAAATGCAAAAGGATTTTAAAAATCAGCAGTTACAACTAGGGCACTTCTCCAAAACCAATAGAAGCATTTTGACAAATCCAAAGATTTTAGTAACAGCTATCAATAATTCAACCCCACAAATCGGCATAATCGACCAAAAAGCTTGTTCCATTCTATTCCACCACTGAAACCCATCAAGGATGCAAACTCCAGTGGTGATGATCCATCTACAAAAGTTTTCTACCCCAGCAGATATTTTGCCCCATGACCTAAAATGACCATCAGTAAGAAAAATAAAACCACCCAAAGATGAGGAAGTGGTAATCTGAGGATGGCTGCAGGATAAATGAAGAGAGCCAGACTGGGTCATGAAGCCTCCATGGGATGTCTAGTTCAAAAGCCAAAAACCCCAGCATGGAAAACACAACAAAACCTGCATATACTATGAGACAATCATTCACACAATTGTTGCCAAAACGGCTGTAAGAAGCTAAGGCCATTATTATTGCTCCTCAAGCAAAAGAGAATGTATATGCAAAGTTTCAAAATCGAGGGGTTTCTCCCAGTCTAGAATGAGATAGTGCCTTATTCTGTCTTTAGCATCTTCTAGAGTCATCCCCCGGATCACAAAAGCTGTTATAATCCATAAAGAAAGAGGAACTAGAAGCTGCGTTATGAAATTATAAAATATTTTAATAGTTTCTAAAACGTCTTACAGCAGAATGTACTTTAAGTCTGTCTGAAAGATTTTGCCACTTGGAAGACATCCAAACATATACACATGTTGAGGTCTGCAGTAGCAGAAGGCACAATAAAGATTGCCAGGGTTGGAATCCTAAAATTTGTCGCTGAAAACATTTTGAACTTTAATCCTATGTAATATCAACATCGTTGTCATGGTACTTCAGCTAATTTTTCCTCTGTTCCAATTATACATTTCTTGTATGGTTGCAAAATGTGGACGGTGTGTCCGTTGAAGAAAAAATGTTGGGAGAGTTTGAAAAGTGACATGGATAGAAAATGATGAACATGCTTCCGTGCAATATAAAAGAGTGCACGCGTAGTACCATTGCTTACCCCTCCAGAATTAGGAAGAGTTGTGAGCGTATCGTATACATATATGAAGTGCGCAGTTTAAGAACGCACAGGATGGTAGGAGTCTTTGTGAATCTCACATCAGGGATTTTTTTATGATTATTGCTTTTATGTATGGTGCACCGCCACTGCATTAGAGACAGAAGCAGGACTAAAGGGTGGCAGAAGAAGATTTAGATTGGATTAAAAAATTGTAGAGGTTCATATCTAGCTAGTTTTTGGATTGTTGACATGTGTTGATGAACCTTATGTTAAAAAGAGAATAACCATAACAGAAATTAAGTATTTTTTTCAATTTTATAAGTTTAAAACGTATATTGAATAGAATGGTCCGAATCTATGGGAAAAGAAATTCTTTTTGGTTGAAAATTCTTCACACAGAACCATTTTTCAGTCAGCTACAAATAAAGCAGCAAAAGTCAGATTTACTTAGGGATTTTCGCAGTTGAAAGGTCAGACTTTGATCGTCATTGTGCCGCATGCCACAAAGCGGAAAGTCCAATTCCACATCCGCAAACTTTTCTTGCACAAAGCACATAATGTAAACATACATTTAAAGTTGTTCCCGGAACGGTAAAAATGGGAGAATGAAAACGGGTGGCACGTTTAGGGATTGGATGCAAACTTGAACAGATCAGATTGGGATCACATAAATCCTTGTAACTATATTCACTTCGAAATTTCATTTATAACGGAGATGTTTATCAATGTTTTACGCCAAAAATAGGTTTCTTTTAAAAAAAGGAGTTGTTGTTGCATTCCAACATAATTTAAGATCTAGAAGAAGGCAGGGAAGGGAAAAGGGAAAACTCCTTTCAAATATTGCCAATTAACAGCAGCTAAAGAAGTCTAATCTCGTTCTGAGAAATACATTTAATTACCTATAATTTATACCTCACGGTAAAACAGGAGTTCTTTGTCTTCGACTGGGAATCTTTAGAAATAAGTTTCAATTTGGCAGAGCGTGGCTTCAAGAATAAATAAATAAGTGGAGTGTGATGTATTTTCCATATCATTAGGATACTCGGCATTCTTTCTTTTTAGTTTTTTTATTTCGGAAATAAAAAAACTAAAAAGAAGGAGAGGAGGTATATTTTTCAACATCTCCTTTTTAGTCTGGAACGGAAGGAAGCGTCTTATTATCTTTCCCGTGTAATGTTTCCTTTGAAAATTGTGCTGCGAAAAGATGAGGTAAAAATTGCTCTACAAATCACTGTCTTCCACATCCTGACGATGCGGGGGTGGAAGAGGGCTGACCGAGGAGACGCGCAGCGAGCCGAGGGGGATGGGAAAGCGTCGGAAAATGTTAAGTAGTCATCTCGGGAAATGGGAAAACGTTTTGCAAGAACAATAGACACATATTTATTTCGCATTCTGAATTACTGAAGACGATTGGACGTATTCAATAAATTCTCCCTGCATTACAGCCCCCTGGAATAATGACAGGGCGAGAGGGATGACGCAAATGTAAATGTCTGTGAAAATGGCCTGTCAATTTATTAAGATAAGAAAACACGGGAAACCTTGCAAAATGGCAATTGATTTTAAATTTTCACTCTGCTAGACTTCTATCTTTCTTCAACCCCAATATGTACATGTTTTACAAATACCTTTATTAAACTCTCTTACTTTCAATAATTAAAACTTTAACTATTCTGTTCGCCTTATTCTTCTCTTCCTATCGCTCGCCACGTAGTCACCACTACAACTGATGCTCTACAATCTCTACGGCTGCTTATATACTCTACACCGTTGTTCTCGATGCTTCGAGAATGTCGCTTCCAGAGCGTTCTACGCTGTTCTTTCTTGGTAATACGTCGCAAGCCGATCTTCAGTTATTACGTGTGTAATGGGCTGCCTATATTCTATGATGCCCTTCGCTTACACGTGACCATATGTATTTTAGTCAGAAAAAATTATTTTACTTATTAAATATGATACTAAAAAGGTTGCAAACGGTTATAAGGGTTGAATGTTAATTAGAAACGCTCAATATTGATAATTTGAAGAAATGCATTAAGAAATTGTTATTAGGTTTAATTTGATTTGAAGCATTATTTGTATATATCGATTTCATGCTATTGAAATATTTAAATATTCGTTACCATAAATAATGCACGAGTTCAATAAAAGGTAACGATCGTGTGTTATGGGGGTTGAATGTCATCAATTCAGCGGTAACTGCCCCCCAGGTGCAAATATCTACAGCTTTGCTTAATAGTTCGCAATCCCTGATAGATAACGGCCTTTTCCCCTAATACCTCAATACATCCATTCCCATTTAATATATACGTACCTATGTCTTTCTATATATTGACAGTTTGAAATTTAGTATCTCTACCTACCGGAATGGGCCAGAGTGAGAGGGAAAGCAGGGGTGGACTTTTCCTGTCTACTTTTATGACGACCGTCCATCTTTATTCCGTGGATTTTCGGATCATCTCCTGATATAAGCCCTTTTCATCACCTGACGTCACGTTCAATTGAAATTTCAATAAATATATCCAACGTCCGTTCACGATTTATTTTTTCAACTTAATTTTTTGACTTCAATCTTTGTTTTTAAATCCCAAAATTAAATCAGTGGTTTAGATATGGCTTCAAAACCGTGTAGACGTAATTTCCACAAAACGTTCGACAATTCAAAATACGTTTTGACACTGAAGGTGTCATCCTCAGCTAAAGACTTACGATCAGTCTCTAAATTTATAAATAAAATCCGAATTTATGCCATAAACGTGATCGTTTGAAATAAGGAAATCCCTGATTGATACCAAATTTTAGTGCCCTATAGATTATTTATTGAGTGCGTCATATTTTTGAAAGCATTGATTTTTTTAAAGGACTTGATGCTGAATATACACAGTTATAGTCGACATTACTTACACGGGGGTGGAAAAGATAGGGTTGCCAATTTTTCGGAATTGGATTTTAAAAAACTTGCGATTCATATCGTTAGTAAACGTGATACCGGAACTAAATGGGCATCCACAGATTTGTTACCCGTGGAAATTTATGACGGAGCGTTCCTTGTGTCTCCTGAGATTTTAAAGTTGAAACGAGTTGATTTATTTTAAGCCACGACGGTCGAGAGAAGCTTTGAATTTGCATTTCACATCCACCGACACCAATAAAAGAACAAAGAGCATTCGACAGATTTTCCACTTTAGTATTATTAACTTTCTTTTTTTTCTCTTTCGCCACGCCATTCTTTGGCATGTTAAAAAGTGTAAAGAATTTAAAGTAGAATCTCCTTTGACTTCACTTAGAATTAGATCTGGAATTACGTGATTATAAGACGGTGTTTTTGTTTTAATCTTTTTTTTTTTTGTTTTAATCCTCCCTTAATCATAAAACGAAGCTTTTATTATGGGAGCGTTAACTCACAATCAACCAAAATGACGCCCATTTCGGAAATAACGTCGACAAAGTCTTGGATAATGAAACTGAACCGTATTTATTACAATTAATGTAAGGTTAGGGCTTATATAAACCCTAGCGCCGTTACTTGAAGGCCAGAGCGCTTACGCGCCACGTCATATAAGGTGGTCCTCGTAGGGAACTGTTTTAATCTTATAGCCGATGTATTTATCGTGCAAAAATTTTTTTGATCGCGGATTCTTGTAGAGAAAGATCATAAGAGCATTTGTGCAAATTTATTTACAAGACTAAAGTACAGGAACACAATTTATATATACTTATTTAATAATAACTACTTAAAGACACTATTAATTAATATGGAACTTAGTTTACTATTTATTTACAACACTCACTTCCTCGGCGAACGTCTCTGTCACTTTTATAGCATCATAGAACAGTCAGGAAAAAGTCTGGAATATTCGAAAGATTGTTTACATTTTCGGCGAACCGCTTAATTACTTTCTTGGAAGGCAGGTACGAGACATACGCCTACAAACACACGCATACACTGTCGAAAACCGCCCGCGGGTAGTTGAGCCGCTGGCCCGCAACACATGCAAGTGTACCCGATCGCACACAAGCATGCTCGTGTTCGCTACACTATTTTTCATTTAACTTTTAGCCAAAACCGTGATAGATATAAAAAAAGTATATAGACCTTTTTTGTAGATAATTAAATTTTCTACAAAAAAGTCTAGGACACCATCTATATATCTTTTACAGGTAAAAAAATACAGCGTTTCAAAGACGCGCTTCAACGTGTAATGTACTGCCTAAGAGCTCTAGTTGGGCGGTTTTTTACCTGTAATATATAAAAGGGTGCTGTCCCGGACTTTTTTATATAAAATTCAATTATCTACCAAATGGTCTTTATATTTTTGTCGTATCTATAACGGTTTGGGCTACGTAAGCGTCGAAAGATCGAAATACACGTTTTGCAAAACTTAACTTATTTGCCAGCTTAAAAATTTCAACAAATGCCCTTCTGACCTTCCTCTAAAAAAAATTTTTTGGACGACAAAATCTCTTGGCTATCAGATTAAAACAGTTCCCTACGAGGACCCCCAAATCAGCACTCTGGCCTTTTGCTTGACGAGACCGTGGCAGATGCTCACGGTGGATTATGGCGTTTCCGTTGATAAATAACAAGGCCAAGCAGCTTTGACGCAAAAGGCCTGATACGTCACCGTAGGTGGGCGATTATTACTGAACTCTTTTAGTCCAACAGCTAAGGGATTTATCGTGCAAAAACTATTTTGATCGTGGATTCTTGTAGATATCCATGAGAAGAACATTTGTGCTAACACTGGAGAATAACTGTTACTATTATTTATTTAAGTTTTGAAAAAAGTGTTTATTTAAAAAATAATTATGCAGACATTCTTTGTAGAGAATTAGTTTTTTTACAAGAAAAAAAGGTTCAGTGCTTTTCTATTCGGACGCCTCTTTTTTTATTAGTGTTATTTTTTTAATTTCTCGTAATTGTTTATTTATAATATTAATATTAGGACCAAATTCTTAGTAATCGTTGACAAAGGAGCGCTCAGTGGGATGATAAAGCTACAGCAAAGATTATCAGAGTCGACTTATTGTCTTATCTGACTGCGGTATTTATTAAAGTTGACGGAGGTGGGTTTTGAAATTAATTCAGCCCTAAATTGAAACGTTTCCCGTTTATCTTGGCATCCCCGGTGCTTTAGGTGTGGCTCTAACAATGAGAAACATTAATTAAAAAAGGGCTATTAAAACACAGGCGACTAGGTAACCCAAGCAAGCCAACGTTTCGGCCACTAAGTTCATTTTGAAATGGATAACAGACCCCGGAGACTATTTAAAAAGGTCCCGACACATTACTGCTCTGGTAAAATAAAAAATTTAATAATCTACACAAGATAAAGTGGGTGTATGGAAGACGGAACGAATTTTGAGGATGAAACTTTATCAGTCGATTAAGTGGTAAAGTTAAATTAAAAATAACATTCTTTGGTTTGTTCGATTGTTTTTTCTCTTGTGGTAAATTTAACTTTCTTGAGTAAAGTAAATGGAAATCAAACTGATTTGTTTTTCTTCGTCTTTCCCAACTTATCTTTTACATAATGGATTTTTCAGCTTCGCTGGCTTTTGATAAGTTTCGAAGCACGACAGGGTTTAACTTCAAAATTCGATTTTAATTTGAAAGAGAAAAGAAAAGAAAAAAAAAAGAACATACCAAAGAAAGAACAAACGTCGAAGATTACCTAGAAATATTATGGACGTGTTTAATAGCATAGATATTAGTTTCATAATTCGAAGGTAATTTAATAACTTATAATTAGTAGTAGTACATAAGCCGGAAGGGAAACCCGATGAAAGGTAGAGATTTATTATGTTTCGAGACTTTATTAAATTAGTTTTGTGTTACTTGCTGGCATTAGAAGCACTTTATTACCCTAATCGGTCTTATAACATACGTTTTTAGACAATATTTAAAAATTGACAAAGTATCTGATGCATAATACTAGTTTCGAAATTACCAACGAGGTTAGATATTAAATTATTAAGTAAAGTAAGTAAAACGTGAAATAAGACTCTCTTATGGTGCTCTTGTTTTAAAAAAGTTAATATCAAAAGTATCCGTAGGGCTCTTAAAAAAATGATGAACTTTCAGAGATGTAAAACAATTTCGAACAACGACTGATGAGAGCCAAAGATAATTTATTATCTGGTATTTATCTCCAAGGATCTGTTTTAGTAAATGAGGTAATATTGAAGGCCAATACTTTTCAATTCTAAAAGTATGTTTGAGTGTAAACTAGAATTATCAAGTATCAACGAAGGTGTTTGGTTCCAAACACCTTCGAGTACTTTTGGTACTACATGGAACCAAAATCGTTGAGCGACAGATACTGGCCTAGCCTTTTGAGTACTTGAGGCATTATTGAGTATCAGAACTGTCATATATAAGAGGTGAGAGCTAAAATCGTGGAGCAGTACAAAATTCCCTCGTGTTTGAATATTCTTTGAGTGCCTGAGACAAAATTATGACTCAAAACTATCACGTGCCAGAGATTCAGTTAGAATTGAGTATCTGAACCACTAACAGGAGTCATAATAGTTGATTCAGAATGGCATTGTACATTTCCAAACATCTATGAGTACCTGAGTATCAGTATTAAGAACCAAAATCATGTAGTAACACATATTCTACTGGGTTCCAAACCGTATCAGTGATTTTCTTCGATTCCAAAAGTGTTTGAGTACCTGAGGCACTAATAGGAATCAGTGTAATGGACTACAAAAGGCACTGTTTAATTTCAATGTTCTCTGAGTGCATGAGAGACTATTATATAGAATCAAAATTAACGTTGAGCAACAGAAATCCCATGGACTTCCAAAACGTTTCATGTTTAAGGGCCTGATGCACTAACAAGGGTCAGAATAATGGATTATGAAAGACATCGTTTGGTTCCAAACTGCTTTGAATACTTGAGACACTGTTAAGAACTAAAATCATGGACCAAAGGACTGAGGCATCATGAACGACCAGAATTCATGGGTACTAGACATCTGTTGGATTCAAATGGTGCTTTTGAAACACTAACAGGAGTCAGAATAATCCAAAATCGAAGATATTGTTAGTAGAGTTTCTATTTGAATTCATTAATGTTGGAGTAACTGATACTCCATCAGGCTCAAAAAATACTATTTATGGACCTGGAACAGTTCTAAGGACTAGAACTGTCGGTCAACAAAGTTCTTGTTGGATTCCATGAATGTTTGATTACCTGAAGCACCTTCAGAAGTGAGAATAATCAAATTTAAAAGACACTGTTTGATTTCAAACATCTTTGAGTACACGAAAAACCATTCAGAACCAAAATCTTCGAGTAATTGGTGTTCCATCGGATTCAAGAAGAAATTGAGTCACTAAAGTTGTAGGAAGTGTTGATTAATAAAGATTCTGATCGATTATAAGGATGTTTGAGTACCTAAAGCATCAATAGGAATCAAAATAATCGATTACAAAGGACATTGTTTGGTTCCAAACAACATCTTTGAGTACTTAAAACACTTATGATAACCAAATTCGACTGGTAATAGATACTCCATCAGGCCCGAAAAATATTTAAGGACCTGGAACAGTTCTATGGACTAAAATTGTCGATTAACAGATTTTCCTTTAGATTTTAGGAATGCCTTATAATTTGAAGTGTATGGACCAAGTTATCATTTAATTCCAAGAATTTTTTTAGTATTTATTTCAATTTAACTTTAAACTATTTTGTAACGTAATATCGAGTGCTTTAAATAGCTTTATATCACTGAATAAAAACTTTCATCCGTTTCAAGTGTATTTAAATATAAGTAAAATAAAAATTCGTAATTTAGCTGTGCTGTAATGTGGGTTTGTTGCTTTTTAATTTATTCCCGTGGGTGTTAGTTGTATTTATCGTGGCTTCGTAGTAAGTGAACGTTTTCAATTCTATGTGTGCATGTATGTATGTGGATATAAATATAATAACTGCATGCGGTATTCCCTTTGATGAATAGAATTAAAATAAAAAACGTTTTCTACAAACGTGGAATATGAAAAACAGCCGCGCAGATGTTTGTCTGACGAAACTTGCTCTCTCAGTTCAGGATGTAGCCAATTTAGAGATTTAATTAATTTCACAGTAACATCCGGAAAGGCAAAAAAGGGACTGAAATTTAAATACTCTGCCGAAATTAAAAAAAATTTATGGGAAAAAACTGAATTTACATTTCCCCTATTTTTTGTCGCGGTTTTCTAAAATTTGAATTAACAATAACTGAATCTACTGACGAGGATTTAATCTCGCCTTTATATTGGTTGTTATAAATGTATATTGTATATACAGGGTAGTTAGATAACTCCCAGGGGAAGGCCCAAAATAAAAAAGTTGTGTGGCTTTTAGGAAGAAATCCAATGACGACCGTGAACTATTTTTGTACCTTTTCTTTTCAAGAATATTTTGTAATGTTCAGTAATGATCTACCTGGCATGTTCAGTTTTTTCGAGAATAAACTAGAATATTCGGGAATAATCTACAATGTTCCAGAATATCCAAAAAATATTCCAGATTGTTCTGGAATGTTTACGAATGATCCAGGATATTATAGATTTGTCGAGATTGATTTGGAATATTGAGGAATAATGTAGAATGTTTCAATAATGCTCTACAACATTCCAGAAAGATGAAGAATGTTTAATGATTCTAGATTTTTCAAAAATGATTTTGAATACTTATTCAACAAAAATCTAGTATTCTCCAGAATATTGAAAAATGTTAGAGAATGTTCTATAAATTATTATAACATCATCTGAACATCTCGTTGATGATCTAGAAGTTTCCGAGTGTTCTACATTTTTCAAAAATTATTCTGAATATTGGAGAGTAATCTGTAATGTTCCAGGATACCCAAAAATATTAGAGAGTATTGTACAAGAGTTTTTAAAAAATATTAAGATTGTTCTATATTTTTAGAGAATGATCTGAAAACGTTTCTGAATGTTCCAGGCTTCTCTAGAATGATTTAGAACGTTCGAGTATGATCTGGAATATTCCACATTTGTATATTGGACATTTAGGGTGAACCACTTAAATAAATCCCTGCAAATGGGTCAAAAACAGTAGTACCATTTCTGTGAGGAAATCGAATGATGAACTTGACCTATTATGTACTCGGACTCCAAAAGCGAGTAAAATTCAATCTCGAGTCATAGGGATTAAAGATCGATTCAAGATCTTTGGGATTTTATAATATTTGAATACAAAAATGTGCTCAAAAAATGTGTTTCTTTTTAAAAATACTAACTTAACTTTAAAATAACCTCAGGGTTACTTGATTACTTGTTTTGACTTGAGCTCTTTATTGAGAATTATTTGTGATTTGGATCACCCTGTTTATAAAAAAGTCGATATTTTCTCATGGGCCGTAGTCTAGTTCTTAATTGAATGAAAAGAAAGGAACGAGAAATAAATGTAAAAGCTTTGTGTTATTAAGAAAATGTAAAAGTTAGAATATGCGTTCTGTGGGTTGTAGTTAATAAAATTTCGTTTTGTACGGAAAACGATCTTTCGGGGCAAAATTCCAAGTTAATCCTAAACTGTAGTCGTTGGAAAAATTTACGTCAACTTCATTTCCGCGGCTTTGTCGAACGCTTTTTATTCCGGTAACAAAATAACGGTAGGGCGCAGTCGTTTTCCTCTTTCTAAACGTGTTGTATCATCAATCCAGCGCTTTGTTTGCAGCATAATAAAATTTTACGATATCTACGTATTTGTATCCTGGATAGGGAATAATGTTACACTTTCATCCCCTTTTTTCCCTTTCTGCTTGTACATTGTTGTTATTTCTCTCGGGCTTTTAGAAAAACTATTTCGAAACACTGGATTTAGGACCTTCGCACACCATAAAGTAACCCCCTACCTACCCTACCACCAGGTGTTTTGTAATCTATATTTATTACCAAGTTCCACAACTTTTCGTTCTTCTTTTTATTAACGCATTTGTACCTAATGTATCTGTATCTGTCCACATATGCACAGGGGAGGCTATTTTCATATGCTATCATCCCAACAAGCATTTATTTAGAAGCTGACTGAATCCAGTGAAATACTAGTCCTATATCTAATTAGTTTGTCTAGACATATTTCGAACAGAGCCTAACCCAATCCAATTCTACCCAACCCAACCCAACCCAACCCAACCCAACCCAACCCAACCCAACCCAACCCAACTTAATCCAATTGTACCTTTTATTTATCTGTGAATCATTTGTACATGACCTTCATTTCTCTAATTATTCACACAGTGTATCACTTACTACCACCTTACTTACTACTGTTGATTGCCGCCCCTTTTTTTTTAATTGTAACGGGGTTTGAACTTGCGATACTTGGTTTCGTAGTCGCACGTTCTGTCGATAAGCCACGCTCGCCTCCGAAGAAACGTTCGCTTAAAGCAGTATAAAAAGTTAATACATATGTAAATTCAAAGGGAGAAAAGCAGACTGTCGAATGTGGCTTTTTTGTGCGTTGTCGTAGGCTTAGATTTTCGTGACGAAATGGGGGGTAAAAGAAAGTTGATATTATCATTGTCGCCCCGGATGATCTGCTGTTGTTTGTTGGTTCGGTTTCCATCAGTCAGTCAGACGTCCTTCTAAAGTTTCTTGATTAATGTTACTCGGAGCCAGCGGAGAAGAAGCCATTTGTAATGTTTTTATTGTGGTCTTCCAGGCATTTTTTCTCTATCGATCTTCCACTTCGTCTTTCACACGCAACTGGATCGTTTGTAAACGTTGTTGAAAGCTTTGGCTTGTCAAAAACTAACCCCCACACGTTCTCGTGCATTTGTCTAGACATAAAGGTGTCACACTGCGTACGATCAGGACTATTAAGCGGTTGACAATTTTTTTTACAAATTATTCAGTACTACAGGAACTTTTTATTTGTAGGGTTAAATTATGTTTGGCGAGGCTTAGGAACTTACTGACCCGCGATATTGAATTATAAATCTACGGTCCCTTATGTCAATTTAACGACTGCGTTTGTGTCCGTTTCTCGTGGTTGATAATCCGTTGCCTTTGAAGAGAATTCAAGTTAACTAATTGCCAAACAAATCCCCAGAGAAAACAGAGCAATATTGTGACAACGCAAATTACTTGGAGTATATTCCAAGTCACATACATGAATGGACCATTACCACTAATATATACACTGTATGCATACATACATATGTGCAGAGGCACTAGAAATAATCCTTGGTCAAACAAGGGGTGGTTCTTGGGAATATCCTAAGCTGATATACGAATGTCCTTTCAAAATATTAAAAGGAATAGTGCCAGTTTGTAGACTCAAAAAGAAGAATATTGTGGCTAAAATTTATTATGACTACAACAGATGGCGCTCCCTTTCTGTCGGTGATACATTCATCTACCTGTGGGTACTGGAGGCTTTGAATGATCGGTGTACTGCCTATAGTGCACTGATAAGGACTACCAAAATATTTGCTACGTGGAAAATATTTTGAAAAAGGTTGTGAGCCAAAAAGAATGTTTTATTAATTGAAAAGTTAGTTACTCTCTGTTCGCAGTCCCGATTAATTTTAATTTATTTATATAATGAGGAATATTATTATAAATGTCAGTTTTGAAACGATTTTGGCGCTTGTTAATTAAAGAAATGTTGGTTAAAAGTTAATTAACAGCTTCGAAACATGACGATGGCGCTTGTTATTCTAATATCCATTCGAATCGTATTCAAAATGCAAAGGTGGTGATGCAATTCAATGGGGGATGATGGTAGGCGTAAATGCCACTACATATACCACGGCATCGTCATGAAAATGTCCATTTTGACTGTAACGGCCACGTTTGATTCCGAAATTAACCGCGTATTGTACAGGAATCTAATTTTGCACCAAAATGTCATTTAACGTTCGTATATACATAATTAGTTTCGGAACGGACGAGGAAAATTTAATATTAATAAACTCGAAATTCAACGCGTGCGGTCCCTGAAGAGTAATTTTAACTTTTCGCCCACAACAAGGATTTTGTTTAATTAGCGTTTTCGACAATTTTATAGTAAAATTTAATCAGTATTAAAAAGCAGATGTAAACGAATTTTACCTATTACAAACTCGTTGAGATTGGCTAAATTTAAAATTAAGACAGTGTGTTACTATTATAGATATTTTTCCTTAAAAAAATTCTAGACGGTACCAAAAGATGGCAGTATCTACTTTTACATTCTTCTTCCATTTATACAATGTTGTACTACAAAGCGAATGTTGCTTTCTGTATGATGGCCCCATTACTTGACCATTCTCGTGGGCGATAGGCATTATTGTTTCCAGACGTTTCGTCGGCAACTGCGGCTGACATCATCAGGGGATTAACGAGAGCGACATAACCTAACCTTCCCTCAGTTTTAATATGGTTTCCGGACGTGAAAATGTATGTTCCTATACATGTATATGTATTTAGTTTAGGTACAGAATAATTAGTAGAATTACATCATGTTAAAGTTCTTCTTTAAAATGTAACCGCAACAGAGTTTTTTATCGCGAAGAGGGTTTAATTGAAACAGTTATTTTTAAACCAAATAGAGTTCCAGAAAGTTCTAGAATTTGCAGGAATGTTCTAGATGGTACGGGGAAAGACCTGGAGTGTTCATTAACACCCAAAAATGTTAGACAATGTTTTACAAAATTTAAGTATGATCTGGAATTTTAAAGAATGATTTTGAATGTAACAGAATGATTTAGAATAGTCTAGAGTACTGAAAAATTTTAGAGAACGTTCTACAATCTTCTAGCATGATCTGGAATTTTTAATGTTACAAAATGATCTAGTTTTTTCGAGAATAATCCTGAATGTATGAGGATTAGTCAGAATGTTCCACAATATTCTACAACTTTACGGTATATGCTGCAATCTTTTAGCAAGATCATTAATAGTATTCTATTAGAATGTTCAAGAATGCTCCAGGGTTTTTGAGAAATCTGCCGAATGTATGAGAATGGTTTACCATGTTTCATAATATACAATCATTTTAGAAAATGTTCTACAACCTTACAGCATGATTTGGAATTTTTAAGAATGGTGTAGAGTATTCCAGATTACCTCAGATTTTTCAAGAATGATTCTTAAAGCATGAGAACGATTTAAAATGTTCCATAGTTTGAATAAATAATTTATTAAAGTGTTCCAAAATTCGCCATATTTTTTTGAAACTGGTTCTCAATGTAATATAATGATTTAGAATGTTCTACAAGCTTCTGGCATCATCTGGAATGGCCAAGATTAATCTATTAGAATGGTCCAGAATGCGCCAGGTTGTTTTAATACTGATTGTGAATGTATGAGTATAATTTATCATGTTTCACAGAATTCCAAAATTTCAGAAAAAGTTCGACAACATTCCAGTATGATTTGGAAGTTTTAAGAATGATGTAGTTTTAAAAAATGCTCCAGAATTTTTGGAAATCATTCCTAAAGTATGAAAGTGATTTTTAATGTTTCACAATATTTACAAATTTTCGAGAATTTGATTCAAATTTTTCTGTAATGATCGTGAATGTATGAGAATTATTTAGAATGTTCCCTAATATATTTAATGACTTTAGAGAATGTGCTACAACCTTCTAACATGATCTGGAATCTTCAATAATGTATAATATAATATTCCTGAATGTGCCAGATCTTTTAAGACTGATTCTGAATGCATGAGAATGATTTATCATGGTCCACAGCATTACAAAATTTCAGAAAGAATTCTACAACATTCCAGTATGATTTGGAATTTTTAAGAATGATATAGTGTTCCAAATTGCTCCAGAATCTTCGGGAATCATTTCTAAAGTATGAGAATGATTTATCGTGTTCCAAAGCATTCCAAAATTTCAGAAAAAGTTCAGCAACATTCCAGCATGATTTGGAATTTTTCAGAAAGATGAAGAGTCTTCCAAATTGCTCTAGAATCTTCGGGAATCAATCGAATGTTCTACAACCATCCGGGAAGGTCTGGAATCTACAATGTTCCAGAATGCTCCAGAGTCTTTGAGAGTGATTCTGAATGTATGAGCATGATTTAATATTCAAAAATTTTAGAGAATGTTCTAGAATCTTCCAACGTGATCTAAAATTTTCAAGAACGATTCGGTATGTCTAGAATATTTCAAAATGTTCCTGATTTTTTCTATTTTAAAATCATTCGAGGAATTTCCTTTTGGCAATATCATTTTCACCTTCTCGATGATTTATAAATTTACGATTGCTGTAAACGTGAATGTGTAACGTGTGATAGCGATAGGAGAAGGAAGAACGTTGAGAAGTCGCGGAAGTTGAAGATGTCTCCGTGCTATAACGGCCGCAGATTCTTTTACTGACAATGATTTGTCTTTTGCCGACTCAGAATTAATCCCTAGACAATCTGCCTTTTTGTCTCTGCTCCACAAAGCCATCCGGCACGGGGGATGAAGGAAGGAGTGCTGGGGTGGCGCATCTCAGAACGAGAAACAAAACGAGTCATCTGTTAAGTTTGCAAAAGAGAACGAGGACGACCAGAATTTTCCTCAATTTGTGAAATCCCTGACAACGCTATTAATATCAGCTATTAACCCAAGAGTTCTCTAAATCTTGTACAATTCCTATGATGACATACTTTTAACGATTGCCATTATCTTTGTATTTATCTTTCCTGATTAATTAACCGTCTGTGGGCGGTTGGGTTATGGTAATAATAATTTGCAGGAGAGTTTGAGACAGTGTGGTGGTTTACCCATTCGACATTGACGTTGCAAAACAAATTGATTGTTGCTAAAACGCCGCTCAATCAGGTAGTTAACCATCCATTTAAAATACATACCTACCTATTACAGTAGTGGAGGAGATGCGTATCCGAACATTCCTGGACCCAACATTGACAAATTGTCGAAGCAACTCCACCGCAGGTTGTTAATTTGAAATAGAAAAGTGTTTGACATTGAACGCCCCCAACTAGTGTAATTGATTTCTAAATTTTATATAAAATCTAAACTATCCTGAAATGTTAAACAATATTGTGTTGCGCATTGGAGTAATTTCGATCCTTTTCAAATTATTCTAAAAAAATCTGGAAGATTTTGGGACGTTCTAGATCATTTCTGTAATCATTCTCGAAAACTCTTCAACTGAACATTTTAAATCTGAAACATTTCAAGAAATTGCTAAAAATCTGGAATGTTCTATATCATTCTTAAATATATCTAATCGTTCTCGAAAACTTTGGAACGTTCTAAATCATTCTTGAAGTTCAATCTTGAAATCAGTTTTGAATAGACTGGAAAATTCAAGATCTTCTTGAAAATCTTGACGTTTCTAGATGATCATTGTTGAACATTCCAAGTCAATCTCAAACAATTTTGGATACTCTGGATCAATCTCCAACATTCCAAATAACTCGTGAAAAATCAGGAATGTTCTACACCATTCTCGAAAAATCTGAATTATTCTAATAATAATTTCAAAAAATTGTGGAATATTCTAAAGCATTTCTTATCATTTTCGAAATTGTAGATGTTCTTGAAAAATCTAGGACTTTTGAAATCATTGTCAAACATTCCAAATAATTCAAAAATATAGAACGGTTTAAATCATCCTCGAAAAATCTTAAACATTTTAAATCATTTTCGAAAAATCTGGAAAATTCTGTAGCATTCTTAGAAAATCTGAAACATTCCTAGCCATCTCGAAAAAACTGGAACGTTTTAGATCATTCCCGAACATTTCAAATAGTTCTCGAAAAATTTGGAACGTTCTAAATTATTTCTAAAAAATCTGGAACATTCTTAATCATTCTCGACAAACATGGAAGATTTTGGAAAGCTGAAGTTCTTTCTTGAAACCTGTTTTGAATAGACTGGAAAATTCAAGACCTTCGTGAAAACTCTCGACCTATCGAGATGATCATTGATGAACATTCCAAGTCAATCTCAACAAATCTGGAACGTTCTTGGTCATTCCTGAATATTTCAAATTAGTTTCGAAAGGAATGGAACATTGTAGATCATTGTTAAATAATCCGAATCATTCTTGAAAAATCAGGAACGTTCTACAACGTAAATATCGTGGAATATTGAAGCATTTTTTTGAAAAATATATAATTTTCTAGATCATTATCGAAAATTCAAATTCAGCCTTGAAAATCTACGACGTTCTAAATCATTCTAATTCCAAATGGAAAGGGATATTGCACATCAATATTGAACATTTCCAGTCGTTCTTTGAAACTTTCTAGATCATTATCAAACATTCCCAATCATTTTTGAAAAATCTGGAAGAATTTTTATTGTTCTAAACCATTCTCAAAGAATCTAATGCATTTTACACCATTTTCGAACATTCCAAATAATTTCCACGAGTTTAATGTGGAATATGCGGAATACAATTATCAATAATGAAAATAAAATACTTATTTCTAATATATTTTTTGGGTTTCTTTCATTCTTTAACGTATTTATAAACAATATTTTTATGTTATTGAAAATTGATTGTTCCCGAAACGCACTTTGTGTTTTCATTTCTCGCGTTTGTCAGTACGATAAAGGACGGATGAAAAGGACGTTGTTAAATCCTTTCAACGGGCGAAATCGTTAGGATTCCTTTGAAGTATGTACGAGTATGAACTCGTTTCAAACGGGAGTTGTAGAAACACACTTAACGACAAAGAGGAATAAAATCATTGAATAGAATGTCGGGAATGATAAAGTCGTCGATCACTAATCAATCTTACGCTTCAATAAATACATACATGCAGCAAATTGGAATACCACATGAAAGAAACTTTTTTGGTTCTGCTTCAAAATAATCACACAATCCTTGTCAAAATGATCTGTAGAAGATATTGTCATGTTGTGAATGACTCATACACAATTATAGTCTAATGTTGTGAGGAAATTTGATCATTTATATAAATAAAATACAATAATTAATTATATTTACAATTATTAAAATGCGGTTGTATTGTAAACTCTTATTTAACCCTTGAGGAAAAATTTGGAATGTTATAATTTTTTCTCGAAAAATTCAGGAACATTCCAAACAACTCTTGAAAGTCAGGTTCCTAGATTATTCTCGAACATTCCAGATCATTTTTGAAAAATCTGGAACATTCTATACATCCAAATGAAGTGTTTCTTCCTGGCTTATGGGCCGTGGTCTATAGGCTCGTTGACTGCCTGACGTTTCGTCGACAACTACTCCGCAGACCTCAGCTTCTGAACCTCTGAAGATGTCAGCCGCAGTCGCTGACGAAACGTCAGGCAGTCAAGGAGCCTATAGACCACGGCCCATAAGCCCGGAAGAAACACTTCATTTGAATTACAACGCTGGCCGTGAAAGCCTACACAATTTCATTCTATACATCATTCTCGAAAACCCTACATTTTCATGATGAAAAAATGTTTGAAACCATTTCCTGAAATTAAAGTAAATTTTAGATCTTCATAAAAAACCTGTAAGATTTCAAAGTTTTCTCGAAAAGTCTTTAACGTAGTAGATCAATTCCGAATATTACGAATCATTTTTGAAAGATCTAGAACATACTAGGTACATCATTTTCAAAAACCTAGAACATTCTAATTCATTCTTGAAAATTTTTTGTAGTTATTCTCCGAAATTAAAAAATCGGGCAGATTCCAAACTATTCGTGAAAAATATGGAGCGTTTAGATCAATGCCAAATATTATGAATAATATTTGAAAAATCTGGAGCATACTACATCATTTTCGAAAACTTAAAACATTTTAAATCATTCTTAAAAAAAAAACTACGTGTGGCACTCGGGGACTGCCGCGGTAAAGCTATTGCATAGCATTTTTTATCAACTTATGCAATTATAATATTTATACAATATTGTTTTTTCTTTGATATTAATATAACAATAATAAACCTATATACTTTCTCACAAACAGCTGCTTACGTATTCGTCCGATTTCGGAGCAGCTCGTCTCGATCCGTGCGAGCTTCGTACAGTCTACACGCATAAGTCTAGTCGCACGCACACCCCGCACCGCTCTGCCGGTCGAAGTGGGGGGTGTTAGGTTTTTTTCGTTACGGAATTTCTTGATTCGGTCGCCGCGCTCAAAGCCCGCGATAAAAGCTACGCAATAGCTTCTTAAAAAAGTTTACTATAAATTGAAATCAAAATTTTACTAATTTATGCTATTCGTTTTCCTAAAGTAGTGGGTAAGTTTCTTTAAGATTCCTATCAATTTATTGGACTAAATGTTTTTTAAAAATGGGAAAGAGCAAACTTTTCATTAACTACATGTTTCACATTTAATTTAATTTCAGTCAAAAATAGTGCAAATTAAGTCTACAAAAAATTTAGCAATTTTTATCACAAAAAATTCTTTCACCCTTACCTAAGACAAAGTTATAAGATTGACATTAATTGTAGCAGCACTATAAGTCTAATTAGTTGCAAATATTAAACTGTTTCTTCAACTAATTGTAAACAGTCCCGGATTTCAGTAAAGTGTTATCTATTGACACTTTTTACTCCTGCTTCTCCTCGATTTCCTCCTGCGCTGTCTACCTTTCCTCTTTCTACTTCTGGCTTCCACAATTCGCTGACAAGATCTATGATTACACCTTTCACGTCTTCGTCTCGATTCTCCATCCGAAGAGCTAGTGGAATTTGTAGTTGATGAGTCGTCTTCAGTTGATCTTGTACTATATCTTCTTCTTTTCCTTTTCCTTTTCCTTCTTGGAGCGACTTTGTTTGCCTTTTTCATATATTTTGCCTTCTGCTCCTCAGAAAATTTCCGCCATTCTTCCGTGGCTTTTTTCAAAGCTTCTTTTGTCGTTAATTCGGGATTCTTTGCGCGATATTCTTTCAGAAAGTTAAGGAACGGTGTTCTATGTGTCTCTTCGGAAACATCTTCTTCGTTGTTTTTATTACCTTCGTTTGGATCCGTTTCTTTCTGCTTTGTTTCATTAGTTTCATCTACAGAGATTTTGATGTTTACGTCATCGATTTCGTTTTCATCGTCTACAGGACCCATATTGAAGACACTGTTAATTTTATTGAATCTGATAAGTGCGAAATTTTTGACTTGATTTATCTTTGACAACTGTAAACAGTTTTTGTTTTATAAGAAAATCAGATGCCTTCAATTTTTTTTTTTTTAAAGTGAATAAATAACGCCAATAGTTTCAATAATTTTAATTAATACTTGTTTTCTTTTATTTTTTAAAGCAATAGTTAAAGTTGGGATAAACCAAATCTCTCAAAACGCGTCATTTTCGTAAAGACTGGAAGATTCTGGATTTTCTTAAAAAATCTGGTAGATTCTAAACCATTCGCGGAAAATTTTGAACGTTATAGATCAATGCCGAATATTACGAATCATTTTTGAAAGATCTAGAACATACTAGGTACATCATTTTCAAAAACTAAGAACATTCTCATTCATTCTTGAAAAATGTTGGTAATCATTCTCCGGAATTCTGGAAAATTCTAGTCTATATCTTCTTAAAAAATCTGAAGGATTCCAAACTATCTTCGAAAAAACATCGTATTTGAAAATACTTTTCTTGCCATTTCGTACAACGATCAAACGATACCTACGATACGTATATTACAGACCGATTCGGCCCTAGTAACTCACCCTGTATAGATGAAACCCCTACGATGGGTTCTTAAATCCTTGTTTCAAGCTCCTTCATTTCGACCAACATACATTTCAAATTTATTATTTTATACAAAATTTCATGATATACTGAAATGGAGTAGGTACCCTGTTCAAGTGGCGCAAATTGTAACGGTTCTCATTAGAACAAATGGTGATTTGAAGTAAGCCTCATTACTATAAATAGACGAATCTCATTCAATATACATATTATATTTGTAGATAAATACGGTTATTATTTTGAATATTCTCCAACTCGAGGGTTAATAATACCACTTTAGAATTAGGATCATATTCAAATATACATACATTTATACGTATTATATAAAAGATCTTTTAAAAGTGGTTACTTTGTGTTTATTTTTCGTTGTAATAAGAGAGACGGTTGCATTGCGGTATATTTTTGTCTTTTTACTTATTCTTTAGCGATTTCAATAGCGAGATTCGCGTTTCTTTTTTCTTTTTTTTTGGATGAAAATTTACAATGATAACAACTGAAATGCTTGCTTTCTGGCATTCAACTTGTTCTCTATACACAATATGCTAACCTACATCTCCGTATTGTAGTTCTAGCTGTGTACAAAACATTAAAAATACGTATCTAGTAAACCAAAAACAGGATACAGTCACACGTACTGTCAAGACCACATAAAATTGACTGTCTACAATTCAGCATCCCCAGAAAACTAAAACGTTTTCACTTGCGAAAGGTCTTTCTCTCTCTGCCCCTCTTTACTCCTGTTTCTGCATCTAATATGTTCCAACTAGGCGTTCAGGTGTAAGAAGATATTCTATGATATTTTATTAACCATTCCTTTCCATAGAGTCCTAGTACTCTTCATTTCCCTACTTTCTGAGGGTTATGTTTTCACTTGTGGGATTCTTTCTACCCTCAAAATATCTCAACTAGATGGTTTTAATGGCATTTGTAAAATAGAAAATGGTAGTAGAACGTAAAAGAAATAAATTTGGGTATCATATTGAGTGACATATCAGAGTCTATAGGTCTTTCAAAATCAATATGACTTTTCTAAATTTTAATTTGACTAAAAACTGAAAATGGCGGGTGCAAAACTAAAAATGGCACGTTTTTTGATTTTTTAAATTATGTACTTGCTTGTCCAAAACTCTTTTTTTAATTTTTAAAATCCACTATATCTGTTACTACATCGAAAATTCAAGGCCCACCTGGTTCCATGCGACGTCATTGAGTAGTCATTCATGGAGGTCCTCTTAGGGAACTGTTTTAGTCTAGCCAAAGGATTCATCATGCAAAACTTTTTTCATCGAGTATTCTTGTAGAGGTCGACGAGAAGACCATATGAGCAAATTTTTAACACAGACAAATAATTGTTACTATTATTTATTTAATGTTCAAGTTCAGCAAAATGCGTTTTTTCATCTATCGACGATGACGTAGCGAAAGCTGTGATAGATACAAAGAAAATTTACAGACATTTTTTCTAGAGCATTAAATTTTCTACAAAAAAGTTCAGGGCAGTATCACTCTATCTCCTACAGGCAAGGGAATATAGCTCTGCAAAGCTTAAATGTTCAAGCAAAATCACCCTTAGGTCAGTTGTATTGTTTTTTTTTGTTTCTTACCTCTCCAAGGATCCGCGATCAAACAAACTTTTGAATCGTTTAGCTACTCTACTAAGCCAAAACGAATCCCTATGAAGACCCCTTTAAATTACGTCACACATAAGCACTTGGGCCTTGAATTCTCGATGGTAACGTCCTCTTCCTCTGCATTCATCTATCCTCCACATGGTCTAAACATTTACTTATCACATTATTTTAATTTTCACAAAAGCTACTTTAATGGTATGAGACAGTACGTCACTAACTTTGTGTGTTTGTAGTTTATTATCATTTTTCTGTGTTTTTTTCTTCTAAAAGATGCAAATATGTAGTTCCTGTACAAGCCTCATTTTTCCCCTTTCCATGTCCTTCCTTCACCGTTAATCCTCGAGTCTTTATTAACCACAGGTAGATACATACATGTGTATGTAAGTATATAGTTTAGACACATAATGGTTCCTGTTTTTGCAAAATTAGTCCTGAAGGTCAATGTGTACACAGATGAATACCTACGTATTTTTGGAGCGAGTGAGAGTTGCGTCATCCCAAAAACTCTCAGTGGATCGCACAGTTCGACGTGACAATTCCTTTGTTTTCCTACTTTTGCCAGTCTTATCAACACCATCTGTCAAACGATCGTGGGGATGCTTTTAAATCTGCGTTAATTATTCATTTGGCCTCTTTTCAAACGAGGAGCACGGATCGATAGATGGTTTTTGAACAAGAAGTAAAACAATTTGATTATTTACCATTTCATCATGGTTACTGATAAGAAGCATTTTGCTCTAAATTATTTTTAGTTCGTCAAGATTATGTATCGTTTCTTTAAACATGAACTACCACTACACCTTTCACAAATGCGGACACGTATTTCGCCCATTTCTAATTTGAGAGTCTTGATAATGCCCAGAAGTGTACGCATTGGTGGCAAATGCAGCCAGCACCTAAATTAAGTAGAAAAACTATACCTCGTGGGACTAAATCATCATCACAGGGTCGTCCCCTTAAAACATTCCACATCTTCCAAACCTGAGTCAAGCTTTTGCTTTCCAATTAGCTCTTGCCCAAATCTAGCAGAATATCCGACTCCAAAAGGAGCATCTGTTCTATCAGTGGAATTCAGCATGCGAACCAGTTACGATGCCCGTAGTGACATTACTCTTCAGTACCTCTGCTCGCAACTGAGATGGAAACTGACGAGTGAGTCAACAGTTTACAAAGAAATACAACATCCAGCACTGCAGCAATCTTGACACCCAGCAACAAAATCAAGCAGAAAACCAATCAGCCAAACATTTCTCATGTGATTGTAGGTTTAAGTCATCATCACAGAGTCGTCCCTCTAAGTACTCCACACCTTTCAATCCTGAGTCTACCTCCTACCACGCTATTTTATTAATTAACTCCCCTTGAAACCCACATCACACGAAACAACTTGGACTAATTGGTTTCCTGCTTCATTTTGTAACTGAGTTTTACATGTCTGGTGTCACTGGATGAACAAAGCTCTGGAAGCTATTGACTCACTTGTCATTTTCCATCTCTCAACCAGCTCAGTTGCCAGCAGAGGTGCTGAAGAGTGATGTCACTATGGGGTCCGTAACTAGTTCGCATGCTGGAGTCCACTGATAGAATAGATGCTCTTTTTGGCGCCGGATTTTCTGCTGGATTTGGATGAGAGTTAATCAGAGAGCAGTATTTCATCACGTGGGAAACTTACAGTGATGCATGATCTGTTTCTGTTTGGCTTACAATCCAGTCCTGAAGGATTCGCCAAGTGAGTCAGCAGTTTGCAAGACAGTACGACATTCAGCGCCTCAACCCAGCAGAAGAATCAACCAGAAAGCCTATCTGCCGATTATGCTTCGTGTTATTGTGGACTTAAATCACGATCACACTGTCGTCCCTCGATACATTCCAATCCTGAGTCAACTTCTTCCCATGGTATTTTATCAATTCGCTCCCCTTAAAATCCACATCACACGAAACAAGTTTGGCTAATGGGTTTTCTAGTTTATTTAGCAACTGGGTTTTAAATTTCCTGTGTCGCTAGATGTTGCATTGAAGACTGTTGACTTTCCATGTTGCAGCCAGCTCAGTTGCCAACAGAGATGTTGAAGAGTGGCGTCTCTAGGTTTGGCTGAGGACTAAATGGAGTGCAGAATTTTATCAAGTAGATAACATTTGGAAAAGAAGAACAATCCCTGGAGCACTGTGTGTCGTGTGAGTCAACAATACAACATCCAGCGCCACAACCATCTGGAAACCCAGCAACCAAATCAAGCACAAACCCACCTACCTACCAGTCAAACTTGCCTCGTGTGATGTGGGCTTATGTTACCAGAGTTGTTCCTTCGACTACTCCACATCTACTCCTGAGCCAATCTCTATCCACGGTATTTAGCCTCTCTTAAAGTCCACATCTCATGAGTCCAGTTTTGCTGGTTGGATATCTGCTTGATTTTGTTTCTGAGTTTCAAGCTCTTTGTCTTGCTGGGTGTTGTGAGTGTAGTGTTGACTCACGTGATTCGTGCTCCAGTGCTGGATTTTCATTACGTGCGCTGCAACAGCTGCAATCTCACAGCAACTGATAAGATATTCTTTTGCGATTAGCTCTCATCCAAATCCAGCAGAATATCCATCGCCAAAAATAGCAGAAGACTCTGGTAAGGAGTTAATCAACTGAGTTCCCAATGACGTCTTCTTTCAGCATCTCTACTGGTAACTGAGCTGGCTACGAGATTGAAAATGATGTTTCTGTGGGCTCATTTCCTTAGATTCTACTTCAGCTCAGGATATTCTGCCCTCATGTGATGTGGGCTTTAGAGACAACCGTTTCAAACGATGGACAACTTTGTTTTAGATACATATGTATAGAACAGTTATTTTGAAAATTGCCCCATTCTCTGTTCTTTCATTACAAACCATTTATTTCCACTCAAATTATATACTTTGCATGTACTTCTCTGAGTGCATACTAAAGTACTTGATGCACCATAAATATTTTTGTGCCTATCTCTTTTCGAATTTTCTTCGTCCCCGATGCCTGCAGCAGTTTTATTATTAAACAAGTGTCCAATAAGTAAATATACTTAGAAGTAAACTGTTTTGTAAAATATAATTGTGCAGCAATTTGAATATTTCGATAAGTCTATGTTAGGAAGTTTTTCCTAATTGTTATTTTATTATGTACTCAATAGATGTTGTACTGTTATTTGTTTTCCGATTCAATTTATCGAGTGCGTGGCTGTTGTTGTTAGAGGAGAATTACAACTCAATTTCCTTTCAAAGAATAAAGTAGTTTAGTTACTTAAGCAATCGATTCGAAAGATAAATGGTCGGAGTAAAATAAAGTACCTGTTTTCTTCCAACACGCTCCAGAAAACCAGACCCAAGCCCGATACGGGAATTATTTGATGGTCGTACGTGACGTTTTCATCATCTTTTTCTTTTATGACAGCACACACACGTCAATTACCAAAAGAGATCTTCTCTTTTAACTCTATTAAATTTTAAAAGTGTAACGACTTTTCTAGTAGAACTTATTTATTTAACAGATATTTATTTTACAACTATTTATTTAACACTTAAACACTAATAGAATACTTAAACACTAATAGAATACTTAAACACTAATAATAATTCAACGACTTATTTATATCACAAGGAAAATGCGTATTTATATCACTCGGTATATCGTAGTTCGCTATTTATATTACTTGTTCGGAAGCTCACTGTGAACTGACTACTACTGGCCACGTCAACAGGTATTTATACTGATTAGGAACAATCCAGAAAGTTCCAGAATTACATACTAGACTTTACTGGAGTGCTTATTGTGTTTGTCTAATTTATGGCCTTGTTTATCGTCATCAAAGCGCCGACCGACGCCGGCGTTCTTTGAGCTCCGCTTATCTGCTGTCGGTTCTCGTCGCCGCTATCGCACACACACACGCTCGCCGCACTGCTCGCTCTCGAACACATATACGCTCGCTACACTGCCCGCTCTCGCACACATACGCTCATTACAAAAGGTACGGTGTCTCCTTCAGCTTTATTCTCACTGTTGAATGTTCTGAATCATTCTCGAAAAATCTGGAATGTCAGAAACATTTTCGTGAAAATAAGGAATATTTTGGAATAATCTAAACCATTTTTGAAACTTTTCTCGATAGACGAGAAAATGCTAGAACTTCTTGAATTTAATCTTGAAATTCTGGAACGTTCCAGGTCATTCTTCAAAGTCTGAAGCTTTGTAAATCATTCCGACATTTCAAATCTTTCTCGAAAAATCTGGAACGTTTTTCATTATTCTAGAAAAGTTTTAAACATCTAAGTCATCCCCGAAAAAATATGGAACGGTTTGGAACATTCTGGATCATGTTTGAAACTATTCTCGAAAAGACGAGAAAATTCTAGAATTTCTTGAGAAGTCTGAAGCTTTTTAGATCGTTGACGAATTCCAAGTTAATCTTAAAACTCTGAAACGTTCTATATTATTTTAGAACATTCCAAATCTTTCTCTAAAAGTCTAGAGCGTTTTGAACTGTTCCCAAAAAATCTGGAACATCTAAGTCATATAGAATATTTTGGAACGATCTGGATCATTTTGAAACTGTTCTTGAAAAGACGAGAAACTTCCAGAACTTCTTGAGAAGTCTGAAGCTTTTTAGACCGTTGACAGATATTCCAAGTTAATCTTAAAACTTTGAAACGTTCTATATTATTTTAGAACATACAAAATCTTTCTCAAAAACTCTGGAACGTTTTGAATTATTCCCGAAAAGTTTTCAACATCTGAGTCATCCTCGAAAAAATATGGAACGTTTTTATTAACCACAGGTAGATACATACATGTGTATGTGAGTATATATTTTAGATACATAATGGTTCCTGTATTTGCAAAATTAGTCCTGAAGGTCAATGTGTACACAGATGAATACCTACGTATTTTTGGAGCGAGTGAGGGTTGCGTCATCCCAAAAACTCTCAGTGGATCGCACAGTTCGACGTGACAATTCCTTTGTTGTCCTACTTTTGCCAGTCTTATCAACACCATCTGTCAAACGATCGTGGGGATGCTTTCAAATCTGCGTTAATTATTCATTTTGCCTCTTTTCGAACGAGGAGCACGGATCGATAGATGGTTTTTGAACAAGAAGTAAAACAATTTGATTATTTACCATGTCATCATAGTTACTGATAAGAAGCATTTTGCTCTAAATTCTTTTAGTTCGTCAAGATTATGTATCGTTTCTTTAAACATTAACTACCACTACATTTTTCACAAATGCGGACACGTGTTTCGCCCATTTCTAATGTGAGAGTCTTGATAATGCCCAGAAGTGTACACATTTGTGGCAAGTGTAGCAAGCAGCAAAATCAAATTGAAAAACTAACAGCCAAATATACCTCGTGGGCTTAAATCATCATATTCCATTTGGTTCCAATTGGATATTCAAAATTAATTCTAAAACTTTGAAACGTTCTAGATTATTTTAGAACATTCCAAATCTTACTCCAAAAGTCTGAAACTTTGTAAATCTTTCTCGAAAACTCTGGAACGTTTTGAATTATTCTCGAAAATTTTAGAAAATCTATGTCATCTTAGAAAAAATATATATGGAAGGTTTTGGAAAGTTCTAGATCATGTTTGAAGTTATTCTCGAAAAGGCGAGAAAATTCTAGAACTTCTTAAGAAATCTGAAACTCATTAGATCGTTGACGAATATTCCAAGCTAATCTTAAAGCTCTGGAACGTTCTAGGCCATTGCAGTACATTCCAAGTGATTCTCCAAAAGCCTGGAACTTTATACATAAATCGTTCCCAAAATTTCAAATCTTTCTTGAAAAACCTGAAACGTTTTGAATTGTTCTCGAAAAATTTGGAATATCGAAGTCATCCTCGAAAAATAAAGAGGATTTTGGAATGTTCTAAGTCATTTTTGAGACTATTGGCGAATATTTCAGTGTATCAAAGAATTATTTGATTTTGGTAAGGTTCTTTTAATTTTAGAACACATTTTTGGGCAAGTGTTTCAAATGAAATTTTATTGATACTACTACAGGCGTATACGAAGCTCAGTTGCAGTTATGAAAAATATTAAATTTCGTATTCGTTTTCGCATCGTCTTTCATTTTCCACAGGTTGTTTACATGATTGAGTCCGGTGCGAATTTTTCGTTTTCTTTTTTCTCCTCTATTTTGTTCGTCACAACAAAGCAGTCGATAGCTTTTGTACGAAAGTACGTATATAACACAAGAGAATTTATCTTCAGAGGGTTTCGCATTATTCGCTATCGACCCTATTATTCCAGCTCTTCGGATAATCCTCGAGAACTGTGTTACTAAAAGTTTTGTCCACTGAAATTCCCTTTGAAACGTTTTCCTTCCGAAGCACTCGCTTAGCTTTTCAATTATACGCTCCCGCTGTACCGCGAAATTCACCTGTCGCTCCATCTCAAACAATATAATCTATATATCGTACGTATACATACGACAATTTGTTACAAAAAAAAAAAAAACATAGAGAACAAAATGCTACAGTGGCTATTCAGCACGAAATTTTCTTAAATAGGAACTAAGTAGGTTAGGGACGCATTTATAAAAAAAAAACTAAAGGTAATTAAATGATCTTTAATTCTATCATTATAAATAGTCCTTTAACACCCTCTCCCACCCATCATACTGAAATTTATTTAAATAAATATTTGTGGATTTACGTGGTAAACATTCAAAAGATTAAACTAACTAAACTTTAATAGAATGGCGTCATAAATCGACCTATCCCCCAGAGAAATTTCAAAATAAACCAATCGATTTAAATTGCCGCGACATCTACCCACTCAGAGAATAAGATTTCTTTATTTTTCTACCCTCTATCCACCCTCACTCCTTTTTTACCGAATATTTACAGTGTATAAGGGAACTAAGGTGTGTAATATTTTAAATCTCGATAGACTCGGCACTTTAGACTTCGTATTGATCACTGTATCAATCTTTGAACTCATTTTCCACCCCCTTAAGGATCGAAATTTGGAAATATCGTTTACACACAGTAAGTACATAAAGAACTTTGTTTCAAAATTACATAATCTAAATAGAATCAAGTTCTTCTCCAATTAATACTCAGGTTGTCGATTTAAAAATTAAAAAGGCCTTCATCCCACTACCCCTTTAAGGGTTGAATTTTCAAAAACAGCTTCTGTCAAGTATTTTATTGTATGAGAAACATACGTCCAAAATTTTTTAAAATTCCAGAATGGTCACAGAATATTTTAAAAAGATAATTTTATAGTGGATGAAACGTTCTAGATTATTTTAGAACATTTCAAGTCTTTCTCCAAAGCTCTGGAACTTTATAAAATCATTCCTAAAATCTTAAATCTTTCTCGAAAAATCTGAAACGTTTTGAATTGTTCTCGAGAAATCTGGAACATCTAAGTCATCCTCGAAAAAATATGGAAGGTTTTGGAACTATTTCCGAAAAGGCGAGAAAATTCTAGAACTTCTTGAGAAATCTGAAGCTCATTAGATCGTTGACGAATATTCCAAGTTAATTGTAAAACTGAAAAATTTTAGATTATTTCAGAACATTCCAAGTCTTTCTCCAAAAGAGAAAGGCTTATTAAAATTTCGAAGTTAGAATACGAAGTTAAGAATAAATTCTCCAAGAACGTCCAGGAATTATGTCCTGATTTCATATTCTAACCTTCAAAAAGCCCTGTTACTGAGCGTGAAACAGGTTGTCGATTTAAAAAATTAAAAAGGCCTTCACCCCACTACCCCTTTAAGGGTTGAATTTTCAAAAACAGCTTCTGTCAAGTATTTTATTGTATGAGAAACATACGTCCAAAATTTTTTAAAATTCCAGAATGGTCACAGAATATTTTAAAAAAATAATATTATAGTGGATGACACAACGTCTCATTAGTTTTGAAAAATATTGCAAATGTAAAATGTTCAATTTTTGACATGTCTTCCTGTGCCCACGTCTGAGCTGTGCTTGTACTGTGTCTACCATAATGTGGTTCCTCATAGGCGGAGCGCTAGGGCTTTCGGTAAGGTCATTATGTCACGTGTCTGCATGATGCCACATGCAACGTTTTACCTCTTTTTCACGTACCTTCTTCAACCTCATTTTTTTGTCAAAACAGATGAGATGTAGTGGATTTGATTCACGAAAATGGATTTTGTCCTGTGGGTGCTTTTCCATTGATATATTTTTATATTTTTAATCCCTTAGCGTGTAAGACGTAGGCACATTTATTTCTTCCCTGTGATACTGGACATATTTGGAAACATATTACATGATAAATTTGTATTCATGAGTTTCTGTGCGTGGTGGGATGGACTTGGTGAAGCGTAATATTGCTTTCCGAAGAATATGCATTCGGATATACGTGGGTATTGATCGAAAAGATATATTTCGAATAAAATTGATGTGAGCGTCAAAAAGAAATGGTTATGGGTACAGATTTAATTAAAAAAAATAAATAAAAGATAAAAAACGAAAAAGCTGCTGCATATAAAAATTAAAAGGAAGTCTCGCTTTAAAATAAATGGTTAACAGTAAACTAGGAATGCAAGTGCTGCAGGATCGCAAAGCTTTAATTACGTATATTCCGGTGGCGTCTTTCAGAACTTCAATTAAAGTCGAATGTTAGGAATAAATCTCGATTTGCTGTTTTAACTACGAAGGTAATGACTGAATTAGTTCGACTGAAGTTTGACTGAAAAATAGCGGCGTTAAAAGACTGAGGCCATTAAAGAAACTATAAATAGATATATGGGGCCTTATCCATAAGAGCGGAAACTTCAAAAAACGACAACTAACACGAAGAAAGGCGAAGAGGGATGAAAATCTTTATTGGAAAATTTAAGGACCGATTTACAATACCGAATGATAATTACCTCTGTTGGAGGATCAGATTGGATCCTTCCCTATAAATTTGATGTTTATCATCACAACTCAAGTTATCAAACAAAACAAATTTAAGTTAGTACATTAATCTTAGTCAACTAAAATACCCCTTTGTAGTATGCTGCTATTTCTTAAATATTCTAGGAACAACCTAATATTTATGCCCATAAAAGGTTATTTTTTGAAATTAAATGTAACTCGAAAAATTAATGTATTGATCAAAACAACTGCGACTAGAGACGTGTTCAAATCCACGTAATTCTTTCAGAATTGACATAAAAAGTGTTTTCGAAAACTTAAACTTTAAAGGGGTGAAACTTGGTTTTCTTATGTGGAATATCAATAGTCAGCTGGATCGACTAGGTAGGTTTAGAAACACATTCCTAAGAGGATGAAAGTGCTTTCAAAAATTGACATACTGATCAATGTAGAATCCAAAGTGCTGCGACTAGAGACGTGTTCAAATCCACTTAATTCCTTCAAAATTGACAATAAAAGTGTGTTTAATTACTTTCCTGGAAGGCAGGTACGGAACACACGTACACAAATACAACGCACACTGCCGACACCGGCCTTGGCTAGTCGAGCCGGCCGGCAACGTATACAAGCGTACCCGGTCGCACACACGCACTTTCGCGTTCAAAAATTGACATACTAATCAAGGTAGAATCCAAACTGCTGCGACTAGAGACGTGTTCAAATCCACGTAATTCTTTCAGAATTGACATAAAAAGTGTTTTCGAAAACTTAAACTTTAAAGGAGTGAAACTTGGTTTCTATATGTAGAATATCAATGCTCAGCTGGATCGACTAGGTAGGTTTAGAAACATATTCCTAAGAGGGTGAAAGTGCGTTCAAAAATTGACATATTGATAAATACAGAATCCAAGCTGCTGAGACTAGAAACGCGTTCAAATCCATGATACTAACTTTCCATATTAAACCACAATCCTTCACCAAAAAGGAATGCTGTTTGCAATTTCTTTCTTATTTTTGGTTAATCATCTTACCATCTCACACTGTCATTTCTTTCCCTATTTTTTTGTTTCAAACGACGGTGTCTCCTCTTTTATTATATATATGAGATGTTGTTCTTGAAAGAGTGGATGAAGAAAAATTTGTTTTTCTCACTTTCAAAAGTACACATCTTGAATGGGGAATACGACGGGGTAGAATTGGGTTGGAAAATTGCCAATTCGTCTTTATTATTGGAAATAAGAAAACGTAACTTTGTTCTTTATTACATTACCAGGGTCATGCTCATACACAGCAGAACAAGATCATGTAAATTACAAACATTTTTTACAATATAAAGACGCAACGTTTCCACTTCCTGAAGGGAAACTGAGTATTTTCTTTTTTAAGAAGATTACTGATTGATATATGAGCACATAGCTCAAACATTCCTTGGTCAAGGGACAAGATAATCCATTATTGATAGATGATTTTTTTAAATTCAACCCCTAAATGGGTGAAAAGGGGGCTCAAAGTTTTGATGTATTGATCAAGGTACTGAACAAATTGCTGAGTCAGGATTTTAAAAGGGGTAAAAAGGGGTGAAAAAATTGTTTCTTTGTTATATTTTTATTGTAAAGTTTTGGGAAAATGTAATGGATTCCAAGTAGCTTTTCATTATTCTAGTGCTTTTAATAAATGCTAATGATTTCTTCCTGGAGTGTTGTGCACAAAGAGCAATCGTTTTAATTGCCAAAAGTGCACTAAACAGGACAAATTGGCCTTAAAACCTGCACCCCTGTTTTCTGCTGTACAAGCCATTCCCGTTAAATTGGTTGGACACGATTTTATTTAACTACCTTCTCTTACTAAGTTTCTGCCAATGCTGTCGCCAGCTGCTGCTTTCCGAAGTCACTCACTCGGCAAACCGTTTTACTGGTAACATAAATATTTTATTTGTTTGAGTGCTCTGACTGTCTCTGTTGTCTGTTTGTATCGTTCATCCTTTTTCTTTTCCGTGCAGTAGAAGGAGACCACAATCGAGATTTTCTCGAAATTTATTGGATAGTGAACATTTATTCTCATACGTTAATACCCTGAAGGTACGATTAAAGTCTTGAAATGTTTACAATTGGATGTATATACAGGTCAAGGGGCACCTTAGAGATAGACTAGAGGCAGAAACAGGAGTAAAGGGGAGCAGAGGGAGAAATAGATTACTTTACTGTATGATTCAGTAGACAAATTTTGTAAAAATGAATTTTATGTAGTTATAAGACAATTTGATATGGATGTATGTATATATTTTGTGCGCATTAATCCAAGTTGAAGTTCTTGTAAATCTATATGGACAAGATATTGGCATCGAAAATTGAAATAAACATACGAAATGCTTGAGGTAAACTTTTTACGAGTTGGGAGATCCCTAGGGATATCGGTGACGCTTGCTTCGTCGAACCAGACGACAGTGTAGTCGATGTTGTTTTTCGAAGAATGTATGTAAACGTATATACTCATTTTCAGTCATTGTGCTTCTATCCTTCGGATGTTTGAAATATTTTCCGCCAAATAAAGTGTACCGTGTAGTTTGATGGAGATATCTGGATTTTCTTAACTCTGCGGGGAGTCGTTTGTATGCTCCAAAGGAATCGGAAATCCCTTCAACTTTTTTTGCTTCAAAAAGTCTCAGAAATTGAAGGTGGATGAGTAGCTTAACATTTTAGAATGAATATGGTTAGCTAACGACGAAAAAATTTCTTGCTCCTATTTTTTGACAGTCGAAACCAGTCAAAAAAGAATAAAATCCTTGTCTACACGATTATTAGGTTTATTTCCTGCTTTCATCTTCTATAAACAAGGGAAACTTGAATGTTTAAATGTTTTCCTTCACACTATCCCGAACTTTAGCCCTGATACTGACCATTAGGGCTCCTGCACATGGAACAACCAGTGGCGACGACTAGTGGTTGCCACGAGTATGTATCGAGAGCATCATAGATTGACAGCTAGATGTACTCGTAGATATTATCATTTCCAACATCCAAGTCTTATATGGTCCTTATTCCAAGTCTTAAATACTCCATATTGCATTTCTTGCATAATCTAAATTAAATAGTCAAGTCTTGTTTAGTACATATTTCAGGCATTCCGTAGTCTACAATCCATTCAGTATCTGAGACAGCTTTTCCATTGTTTATGGTAATGATGGAATTTGGGAAAGTGCCAAGTTTTCTGTAGTACACATATGTTTCAAGTATAATACAATCCATATTCCCAGTCTTGTATCCTCCAAATTAAAAGTCTTCTACAGTTAACATTTGAAATCTTCTGTAATCTATACTTCCAGTCTTGTATACTCCATATTGTAAGCAAGTCTCGTTTGGCCTAAATTATAAGTCTCCTATAATCCATATTACATGTCTTGTATACTCCATATTTGATGTGTTCTATAGTCTACAATCCATTAAGGCATCGAGACGGATTTTCCATTTTATGGAGCAATGCTGGTCGATGTTTTGTGATCAATCAAAATAATGACCTCTGCTTGACGCAAATTCTCCTGGAGTACGTATATATTCCAAGTATAATGCAGTCCACATTACAAGTCCCATATCCTTCATATTGCAGGTCTTGTACAGTCCAAATTCGAAGTCCCCTGTAGTCAATATTCCCAGTCCTGTGTACTCCATATGGCAAGTATTGTGCAGTCCAAATTCGAAGTCTTCTATAGTCCATATTCCCAGTCTTGTATACTCCATATTGCAAGCAAGTCTTGTGTGACCTTAATTATAAGTCTTCCATAATCCATATTACATGTCTTGAATACTCCATATTCCATGTGTTCTATAGTCTACAGTACCTTCAAGTCTTGAGACAGGTTTCCTATTCTATGGATCATTGCTGGAACTGGGGAATGAGGAATAGCCTGCAGCTGGTCGATATTTTGTAATCAATCAAAACAACGACCTTTGTCTTATATCAAGTCTTCTGTTGTATATATTCCAAATCTTATGTAGCCTGTACTCCACCTGGTATATACTCCATATTACGTCTTTTATCATCTAACTTCCAAGTCTTCTACAGACTGCAATCCATTCGAGACTTGAGACGCATTTTCAGTTACTTATAGCGATGCTGGAACTTGGAAAGGGGAATACCCCTCAGGGGTCTTTGTTTTGTAGTCAATAACGTCCTTTGGTACGATTGCCAAGACTTTCTGCATTCGGAAAATGTCTTGAACCACTTAGAAATCTCAGCCCTTGATCATATATTGTTTTCATAGAACTATTGATGTCATACGATAGATCGATAGATTCGCACTAGACATGTAGCAGATGTTGATTTATCTTCCCCTTGCATTAGAAATCTTCAGTTATGTCAGACCGAACACTTACTTTGTTTAAAGATCAATAACTCGTTATTTTCTTGTGGTTCAAAATGACGCTTAAGAGCTCTAAATTGTCTTAGAATCCCATAAACCAAAATATAAAGAATGCACTGTACAAAATGTAAACTGAATAGCGCATGTTTTACCTGTTATGTAGTCGTTTGTGTATTAAATAGTGTCGCTTTTTCATATGTATTCTCCCTTATCAGATACAAACGATGCGGAAAATCCATGTACGTTAACGGTGTCAGTTAGAACTATGTGTAAGTAGCATTTAGCGTGTCGTTTCAAACAATATATATCTTTATGCACGATGCTTAATTATTTAAGAACATCGGGGTTGTTTGTCGTATTTCACAACGAAAGCCGCTTTTATTCGTAACACTTTTGCTGTGTTGTATTTCTGGATAAAAGTCAAGTAAATCGCTAAAACTACATCGCGGATATTTATTAGATATTTAATAATAAATTTTTAAGATCAAAGAAAGAATGTGTTGATGGAAAATATACCTTGGAATGTGGACTGTAGAAGGATTTTACAGTCTTCTATAGTCCTATTCCAAGTTCTATATGGCCCATATTCTAAGTCCGCATTGAAAATTTTGTATGGTCCACTTTGTAAGTCACATTCTTAGTAACTCTATTCCAGGTGTTCTATAGTCCATATTCAATGTTTTCTATCCTTCTGTAGTCTGAATTTCAAATTTCCGATATTCCATATTCCCTGGTTTGTATAATCCATATTCCGAGTCTTCTATAATCCATATTCAATGTCTTCTATGGTCCACATTCCAAGTAACTATGTATATTTTAAGTCGTCTATAGTCCATAGTCCAAGACTTCTATGGCCCATATTCCCAGTCTTCCGTGGTTCATAGTTCCAGTCTTCGGTTGACCATATTGCAAGTCTTGCATGTACCATGTTCCATGTCTTCTGTAGTCCTATTCCAAGTTCTGTATGGTCCATATTCCAAGTCTTCTATACTCCACACTGCAAACCCTGTATGGTTTATTTTATAAGTTTCTATAGTCCAAATTCTCAATTACTATATTTCAGGTCTTCTATAGTCCATATTCAAAGTTTTCTATGGTCCATATTTCAAGTCTTCTATACTTTATACTTCAAATCCCCGATGGCCAATATTCCAAGTTCTGAGTCTACTAAACCTAGTTTATATTCCAAGTCTTTCATAGACCATGTTCCAAATCTAGTTTGGTCCATATTCCAAATTCTGTATGACTCATATATAAGTCTTCTGCAGCCCACTTTTCAAGTTATCTAATTCATATTTAGTCCACGTTCCAAGTAACTATATACCAGGATTCATACAGTGCATATTCCAAGTCTTCTGTAGTCCGTATCACAAGTCTCGAATGGACTATGTTCCAAATGTTGGATAGGCCATATTGCATGTTCTGTATGGACCATATTCTACATCTTTTATAATCCACTTTCCAATTCTTCTATAGTCTATTTTAAAAGTTAGTTTTCTAGCCTTCTGTAGTTCGAATTCCAAATCTCCGATAGTCCATACTCCATATTCTAAGTTTTCTGTAGCCCACATTTCAAGCTGCTATACTGCAGGTCTTCTATAATCCATATTCAAAGTCTTCTACAGTCCATATTCCAAGTAACTATATCATTTTTAAGTCGTCTAGATTCCGTATTCCAAGTCTTCTATAGTCCATATTACAATTGTCGTATAGCTCATATTCCAGTTATTCTACTACATTCCATATTCTACATCTTCTGTAGTCCATACTCCAAGTATTCTATGGCACATATCCCCAGTCTTTCATGGCCCATATTTCCAGTCTTCAATAATCCATATACCAACTCATTTATAGTTCCTATTCCAAGTCTTTTAAGGTCTATAATCTAAGTCTTATTTAGTCCATTTTCTTAGTCTTCTATTACTTACATTCCATGTCTTTTATGGTCAATATTCCAAGTCTAATGTAGTCCATGTTCTAAATTTTCTATTGCTCACATTCCAAGTCTTCTGTAGTCTATTTTCTTGTACAGAAATTTTCCTGAAGATGTCGTCTGCACGTGGTGACGAAACGTTGACTACAAAAACGACGATCAAGAACCCGTACACCACCAATTAAAATGACGATAGCCGTGAAAGCTTCTCTTTAAATGAATTTAAATCCGCTGCTGACGGTCATTTACATTCCATACTTTAACTTTAAATCCAAGAAAGTTTTCGCATCCCCAGAAATCTTTTATTTGCCCAATTTGTTCCAAGTCGGAGTGTAGAAAACATTTTGAGTTATATGTTTGAGAATTAACTGACATTTAAGACTCGCCATCAGTTAGGTTAGTTTGTTCGTTAGCTAAATGTTGAACGAACAGCTGCAGAAATTTAGTAGTTTCCCTATTGGAGGGGCTACATAACTCCCCGCTGCTGTGCTATGCTGCTGTTCTTGCAGTAGTAACATTTCGCCTCGAAATTAATTGTTAGAGTTACGATTTTGCAATAAATTTATGCAAAGCATTCGCAGGAGGAGGTGCAGCGCCTTGTAAATGTTGTATATTAAGGGTCTGTTCTGTTGTCATAAGCTGTCACTCGATGCTGCATTAAATATGTAAATTTGTGTGCCCTCGATCACGAACTAAATCTTATACTGCGTTATAATTAATTAACTAAAGATAAACAACAGAATCCATGAAATACAATAATTGAGAGTTGTAATAAAAACTCTGTTCTAATATTGAAACAAAGGGCTAAATTAAGGCACTAAAGTGCGCACGTTTAATTGTGTATCAATTATTTTGTTATTATCGAAAGCATTAGATTTATTTCGAAGCGTAATTATTCGATACCGTTTGTTCGTTTTATAATTATACATAGTTTTAAGTGCCAGCGCCGTTCTATATAAACTTCTCATTTATTAGCAAATTACTCGACAGCACCTTGCAGTAATAGCCTTTCGTAAAGTTTCGTTAATTAATTAAACCTTAGCTTAATTGTTTTCTGGAAGGGCTTGTTCGCGCCTCGAGCCAATAAAACGACACTAATGCTTTGACAACATCATTTTTAAATAATAATAATCATGGTTTAAAAAAATGAATCAAAAAGAATTTTTTTAAACTTTACCAGCCCAATGTTCTTTTATGTTTTCGTCACAAATACCTTATCTTAACTCTCGATAGATTCCTGCATAAGTTATTTACAATCACAGATTCCCAAATCTTCCTTCATACCTAAACGGATGATGGCAAATAAGATTTTGGAGAGATTAAAAAATTTTCGATGTATCTAAAACATAGAACACCAAATATTTTTAGCTTAAAAGTTTACATAATCTGTAGAGCACATCTTCTGCTAAAATACAGCGTTTATTTCGTTAAAATATCTCTGTTAGTTCCTGAGTTACACTTGCTGTAAGCAAAACGCTTTTGTGAAGGACCCTAAGTAACGCGTGGCACTAGGAGTAGACCCGTACTCGGAACAACGCATGCGTAGTAGAGATAAATTGTGAACGCTTGAAGGAATGGGCAGGAAAGTCATAGACAGATGCGCCTACAATAGAAACCCTAATTAGCGTACGGTACTGGGAATGGGAGGGGTATTCAGATACGCGTTTGACAAAAACCCTAGTAAGCGTACGAGTAGTATAGATTCGCCGGTTCTATGACACTAAGGAGGAGGAAGTATAAGGAATGGGTGGGGTAGTCATGCACGCGTACGATAGAAACCCTATGGAACGCACGGTGCTAGGAATGCACGGGGAAGTCATACGTGCCTGTACTAAAAATCCTAATGAAACAGAAGAACTTAATGTTAAAATTAATAGATTGCGTATGGCAATGTTGGCTTCTCTTTAGACTACATTTTGAAGTTATTCTAAATATGTAAGCGTTGCTTTTTTTTTCTGGTGGCGAGGTTCTTATTGTTTAACGCAATTATTGTGCAAATATTAATTTTGTGCGTCCACTATAAACTAAAATTTTAACAAAGGTGTTAGGTGCGAAAATGTAATCCGCCCTTTTTGTTTGACCATCGTGTCTGCGGCGTTCAAACAGAGGACGTGCGGATGGGGGCAAAAAAAAGATACAGAGAGAAAGAGCGAGGAAAAGGGCAAAAACCGTATGCATAAGATTAATGTTCGGGCTTTAGTGGTAGTAAGAAGTAACCTCTCGCAAAAGCCTAACCCTGGATAGAAAAAAGATTTTCAAAGTTTACCAGCTTTTCGCGTTATTTGCTGTCGCCGTTTTAAAACTTCAATGAATAATTTTCAAACTTTATCAAACAATATTAGATATTATAACCGTGGATTATTTACAGATATTAGATATGACTTATAACACCTTTCTTTTTTAGTAAAAGCCCTTTCCCTTGCAGATACAGCATTTATCAACTGCTACCCTGGATGTCTTTCTCTCCTTCAAAGACATGAAACGCTTCCTTTATCACCTACTGCGTTCGCGAAAAGCTTTTAGCTAACTTAGAAATGAAATATGCATCGCAGTCGTATTTGTGTCACTTATAGAACATTGAAATGGAGCTTTAAAAGTCTCAAAAAAAAAAAAAAAAAATTAAATCAACTCAGACTGCGTAACAATATTCTCTAGTCTACAACAGCGTCTTCTTTACATTAAGAAATATACAGTCTACTCTAAATTCAATAAGGAAATGCGTTGAGCATTTTGAAGCTAATAATTGTTTCATTAAAAAATTATAATTTTCATAGGTGTCGCAAGATAACTGTAAAACTGTTTCTAATATTGGAGTAGCCACATGTCTGTAAATATATCAACTTCAGATATTTCCAGTGACCAAGAGAAAGGTAGTAATTTAAGGCCAAACAAGTTTAATTAATGTTATAGGATACTGAGTATCGGTTGCAACGACTAGTGTCTGCCACTAGTACTTCAGTCAAGCTAGTAGATGTTGCCATTAGTCGTAGCTACACGGGAATAGACGCATCCGCCAGTCGCAGCCACAAATGGCTTGATGCAGCCACCAGTCGTAGTCACTGACGCTAGACGCAACCACTGGTCATAGTTACAAGTTGCTAAACGCGGTCATAAGTCGCATTGACATTTATGTCCATCTACTGAAAGAGATGTACGCAGTGGCCAATGACTATAGTTTAGTGTGTGCAGGCGAAGGTCACTATATGTCGCTACAAGTTACTAGTGCTCGCCACTAGTAGAACTTGTGGCTGTAACACGGCCACTCAAACTCGCAGTTATAATCAAATATTGTGTGTGAAAAATCTCGTCAATTACTAGTGTCTGCTTCAGCCAAGATATTCGTGAAACAAGTGGTTATACGCAGCCACCAGTTAAAGTTACAAGTGGCTAGACACGGCCACAAGTCGCTTAAGGCTTTTTGTCCATCTGCTGATAGAGATATAAATAGTGGCCAAAGACTGTACTCTAGTGCGTGCGAACGGAGGTCACTATATGTTGCCACAAGTTACCAGTGCTCGCCACAATTAGAACTTGTGGTTCTAATACGGCCACTCAAGTTCTATTTTCAGTTTAAACCATATAAAATGTATTAAAAATCTCATCAACTGCTAGTGTCCGCCATAAGTGCTTCAGTCAAGATACTAGTGTCACAAGTAGTTATATGCAGCCACCAGTTACAGTTACAAGTGGCTAGACACGTCCCCAACTCGCTTAAGGCTTTCTGTCCATCTGCAGATAGAGATATAAATAGTGGCCAAAGACTGTAATCTAAAGTGTGCAGGCGAAGGTCACCGTATGTCGCCACAAGTTGCCAGCACTGGCTACTATTAAAACTTGTGGCTCGAACACAGTTGAAACTATATAACATGAATGAAAAATCCCGTCAACTGCTAGTGTCTTCCATTAGAGCTTCAGCAAATATACTAGTGTCACAAGTGATTAGACGTAAGCCACAAGCGGTTGAACACAGACAGCAGTCGTAGCCACAAGTCATTAACATTTCTGTTCATTTGCTGAGAGAAGTACATAATAGCTGACGACTCTGGCCTAGTGTGTGCAGGTCAGGGCTTCTATATATCGCCACAAGTACCCAACGTTGGCCACTAATACAACTTGTGGTCCATCAGTTTCTCTTAGAACCACGTAATGTGGTGCTTTAGAAATCTCGACAATAACTTGTGGCTGCCACTGGTCCATTATATATCAGACGGTTGACTGATCCTTCTCAGTGGACGCTTGGCCATCCCTGTTCCAGTAAATGATATTGACAACGCCAATCGAGGTAAAGTCTTGAACACGGTACATTTTATTTCCGGTGACGTGTTTCCGCGTTTGTTTCATTCGAATTTTCGTCGTGACGTTATTTATTACACAGCTTATCTCCGTCTTAAAGTTAATTTCGATTCTTTATTGCAAGGATCCATCTTGATTTTTTCTGCGGATCTATGGGACGAGCGCGGGGACCTTATTCCTTATACTGCAGCTTCCTCTACGTTGCAGCAAATCTTCCTGTAGATAAATCTTATAAATCCGCTCCTCTCTTTTCTCTTTTGTAAAGACAGATTTGTCGGATACATTCCTTCTTTTGTTCCAACCCCTTCTTAACTCAACTATAAACATCTAGCGTGCTCACGGCTCTTTCATGAAAAATTTACTTCGTTATCAGGTCTTGCCGAGAATAATCGAAGCAATATTTTGAAAAATAACTGCCAAATATCATGTAATAATAAAATGTAAATTTGAAGAAGAAGAAAAATATAATAGTAGTGTAGCTGAAGAGGCCTCACATTCGCATTGTTCGAAGTCACAAAGCCCTGATGTAAGGGTATTCAACAAGACCATTTAGCTAACTTAGTCTTACTGACAGATACCACCGTTTATCTCCGAGCTTTGTTATTGGGTACTTAATATTACTGACAACAAACAAAAGCTCTAATTGTAAACATCGTATAATGTGGTGTATAACCATGAAATGCGGGAATTTAAATTTTAAATTAATATATTACCTACTCTTAGTAATGATGGTAAGTGTGTACAGAGTTTGTCCGCAGAATAATGAGACTTGATGCGACCACTAGTCTCAGTCGCAAGTGGCTAGACGCAGCCACCAGTCACAATCACAAATAGCTAGATACAGCCACCACTCGCAGTCACAGGTGGGTAAACCAACCACCACTCGTAGTCGGAAGCTAGTAGATGTAGACACCAGTCGTAGTCACAGATGGCTAGAAGCAGCCACAGGTCACAGTACACGTGGCTGGACTCGATCACTAGCTTCTCAAAACTTTCTGCCCATTTGCTTAGAGAGAAGTACGTAGTGATCGATGACTGTGGTCTATTCTGCTCAGACAGCGCTGAAAATTCTGCCACTAGAACTCTATGCTAGATGCGACTATTAGTCGCAGCCACAAGTGGCTAGACGCAGCCAAAAGTCACAGTCCCCAGCTATCACTCACAATCACAAGGCATCAGGGGCAAACACCAGTCGTAGTCACAGGTAGCCAGACGCAGCCACAGGTCACAGTTACTCGTGGCTGGACGTGGTCACAAGTTTCTTAAAACTTTCTGCCCATTTGCTGAGAGAGAAGTACGTAGTGACCGATGACTGTAGTCTAGTATGCTCAGAGAGCGCTGACAACTCTTACAGCTAGTGGCTCTAACACGGTCACTGGAACTTTTTTGTTTTCGTTACCTTAGTTAAGAAGGCTTTTAACGACGACGCCCTATCAAGAGACAAAGAGACTGTTGAAGACATAGATCCATCGAGTTGCTCTTCATCAAGTAGTTTGAACGAAAACGTGACCAAAGTTAGAAATATCCTGGACCACTCGTTGAAGGGCTTCCAGATGTCTTCACGTCTTCAATGGTCTCTGAAAAACCTGAGCTTTTAACAAGACGTCGTCTTTATAAGCTTCTTAACTAAAGCGGTCGTCTTAGAGACGGCTTTGCTGCAGCTAATGCTCCATCTTTAACATTTTCTTCCTTGACAAAAATCCAAAAACTGCTTTGGCTCCAAGCGTGATCCCCACTGCATCAGAGCTGGAACGTGACTGTCACTCGGAAACCACTCGTTGGAGGGCTTCCAGATGGCTTCACTTCTTCAATGGTCTCCGAAAAACCTGAGCTTTTAACAAGACGTCGTCTTTATAAGCTTCTTAACTAAAGCGGTCGTCTTAGAGACGGCTTTGCTGCAGCTAATGCTCCATCTTTAACATTTTCTTCCTTGACAAAAATCCAAAAACTGCTTTGGCTCCAAGTGTGATCCCCACTGCATCAGAGCTGGAACGTGACTGTCACTCGGAAACCATTCGTTGGAGGGCTTCCAGATGGCTTCACTTCTTCAATGGTCTCCGAAAAACCTGAGCTTTTAACAAGACGTCGTCTTTATAAGCTTTCTTAATTAAAGCGATCCTCTTGGAGACGGTTTTGCTGCAGCTAATGCTCCATCTTTTACTTTTCTTCCTCGATAAAAATCCAAAAACAGCTTCGACTCCAAGCGTGATCCTCACTGCATCAGAGCTGGGACGTGACTGTCACCAGAAAACTACTCGGTGGAAGGCTTCCAGATGGCTTCACGTCTTCAATGGTCTCCGAAAACCTGAGCTTTAAACAAGACGTCGTCTTTATAAGCTTTCTTAACTAAAGCGATCCTCTTGGAGACGGTTTTGCTGCAGCTAATGCTCCATCTTTTACTTTTCTTCCTCGATAAAAATCCAAAAACAGCTTCGACTCCAAGCGTGATCCTCACTGCATCAGAGCTGGGACGTGACTGTCACCAGAAAACTACTCGGTGGAAGGCTTCCAGATGGCTTCACGTCTTCAATGGTCTCCGAAAACCTGAGCTTTAAACAAGACGTCGTCTTTATAAGCTTTCTTAACTAAAGCGATCCTCTTGGAGACGGTTTTGCTGCAGCTAATGCTCCATCTTTTACTTTTCTTCCTCGATAAAAATCCAAAAACAGCTTCGACTCCAAGCATGATCCTCACTGCATCAGAGCTGGGACGTGACTGTCACCAGAAAACTACTCGGTGGAAGGCTTCCAGATGGCTTCACGTCTTCAATGGTCTCCGAAAACCTGAGCTTTAAACAAGACGTCGTCGTTATAAGCTTTCTTAACTAAAGCGATCCTCTTGGAGACGGTTTTGCTGCAGCCAATGCTCCATCTTTGACATTTTCTTCCTCGATAAAAATCCAAAAACAGCTTCGACACCAAGCGTGATCCTCACTGCATCAGCGCTGGGACGTGACTGTCATCCAGAACGTTGCTTAGCTCAGGCTCAAAGCTTGATCCACAAGACTGGAGCATCGCTCGTCGACCAATGTTACTATTTATCGAACAAACCCTGTATAAGGTAGTAGTACACTGTGTATGCTTATGCTACCCCTATGTATTGTGCGTTAGTGTTCTGTTTTGACTAAGTGAGGGAGGAAAAAGAGAAGAGATGTGACACACACAGAGTAATGAGGACCTTATTGTAAGTTTACAACACCGTCCCCGGGAAATACATGTGGGGATGATGGTTTGGTATCAGTTAAAATACGCGTTAATCTCCACAACGACGCTGATGCCGGTGGTGCGACGTCTATGCGAGCTTGGAGATTACTAAATAGGTGTATATCGTTTTAATAATCTTCGCAACTTCGTGTAATAGCCTTTTTGTTCATCTGGGAGCCATAATGCGGTTCGGGGGCGCCATGAGAAATTGCTTCCTTGAGACGAAACGTGTACAAGACTCTACGGTCTCTCTAAGTCTTACCCATTGATTAAAGTAATTCCACGTGGTATAGCACCTGCTTGTTCTCAGTTTTATGTCTTTCTTTCTATAAGAAAACTGCAACATAAACAAAATTGTATCGTCCACACTCTACAGCACCGACACGAAATAGCCTAATTAACTTTTTAACTATTAAAGTAAGGGATGTTTTAACGTAGTAAAAACAATGAGCTTTAGGGTACGCCTATAACGATTTGGCTTCAAAAAATTGAAGAAGGTTGGTTGAATATCTCCTGAGTCAAAAACATATTAGAGGCAGGAACAGGAGTAAAGAGGGGCAGATAAGGATATATGATTTTTTAGTCTACAAGGAATGAGCAGATTTCTATAATTAAAGATCTGAAATTTAAAATCAAAAGTCCATTTTAAGTACCTATTAATTTGCGATTGAGGAGTCTTGTTACTTGCGTTTTAGATGAGCCTAAGGCTTTTTTGAAGAAATACGAATTTTGATGTTGACACGATTCTGCTTTTGATCAGTGGCCGTACTTAAATATCAATTTTCGTTTCCCCTAAATTAATTTCCTCATCTCAAAGAAAACAGATTTGTTTACTCGGTCTGCGTTTGAGATAAGAACTCGCTTTTAACTTGATTCCTCTTTAAAACTTTTGTTGTGATTGATTTATAGGGGGATTAAGTGAATTATATTTTGTTGTTTAAATTAAATGTTCAAGATGGCCCTTTGTCATCTATATTCAATAAACGTTGCTGTACTTGTTTTCTTTGAACGTTTCTCCTGATGCATCTTCTTCCAGTAAATGGATAATATATTCTTTGCGAGTCTTTCCGTATAAATTTCTCGAATAAATCAGTGTACATTCAAAAAAGTTGCACGAATGGGAAACATGGTACGTCCTATAAATAATGTCCAGACCGAAGCAGAAGTAGTCTGGTACCTTCAACTTTCGCAGGCCTCTCCCGAAAAATTATTATTCTCATCGGCAGAATAAAAAGAAGGAAAGTTACAACTCACAATCTCCATTCAGTTGAGCGGCAATTTCCTTCGACTGACGTAAACTATTTGTTGGTCTTCTGAAATTTGTTACTAAATTGTTAGATGCAATTTTTTAACATTTAACATCTTACAAACCTTCAGTTAGTTAAGGGGTTGTTGATTACAATATTAAGAAATTGTAATGTAATGCAGACCCTGATAAATTAAAACATTCTTTGATGTCGAGCGGTAAGGAAGCATATTCATCTTATTTGTAAGGGGATCCGTAGAAAAATAGGCATAATTTATTATTTTGGGAGGGTAGAAAGAAAAAAAAACGGGGGAAAGCGCACTTCATCACAAATTGTTTCCTCAAGAAAAAACTCTAAATCTGTCGTCCAAAAAGCATACCCCATTGTGAAAATTAACAATTCGGTGGCTAAAAATGTGTTTATTACGATAAAAAAGTACGACTTTTACAATTTAATTAAGCTAAAAATATAATTTCGGTGGATGCAACAACAAATTTTAAAAAATTAATATTTCCTGCTTTCACAAAGGATTGAAAAATTAACGAACAAAAACTAGGTTTAAAAAAACAGATAAGCCATGAATCACGGATTTTTTGGGGATGTAATTAGTAAATGAGTAAGGGATGATAAAAATAAGCTTTCCAGTACTTGTCTACAACTCGGAATTCTTTGCGCTTTTGGAAGTATGAACTTTCAAAGTTTGCTCTTGCAAACTAATGTGTAGTTTTTGAAGTTATAAATCGAAATTATTCATTAATTCGTTAACGAGACATAATTTAAGCCCTGAAACAATAAATTTTTGCACAAACGCAAAATAAAACAACAAAAAGGTAAATTTTTCCAATGTTTATTATTTTTGTACAAATAAAATTAGCTTAACAATTTTATTATCTTAAAGGAAAGATTTTTTTATTTTAAAATCGATCAAGAGGTTGGACAACTAAATTATTATTTTTTTTGTAAAATACGTTAATTTGTTTATTTTAAATCACTAAACTTCTTTTTTATTAACCTTTCATGACAAATTAAAAAGGGTCAATAAAAAAATTAATTGTTAACCCCTTATTAATTACTTTAATAAAGTGGATAATGTTTTTTTATAAATATATAGAACTGGAGCGTCGTTTATTAAACACAAAAGATTAAAAAAAGATGCTGTATGACCTCTTGACCCGAATTAGATTTTTGCAAATTTACAGCCGCTTTCTTTATAAAAATTTAATAACGAATCTTATAAACTGTATAAGACAGTTGAGAACCTAAAATTTTGAAGGAGAATTTTGTTTTTCAAAATTAGATAGGCACTACAAGTAGTCGTTGCAGGAAGCTTCCATTATCAGCCCCTATAAAGCTTACCAGATTCTATCTAAACACTAATTACATTGCAAAAGTAGAAGTATTTTTTTATTTCTATCTGAATTCTATCTTGGATCTATGGATCTTCAGCAAGTGAAGACTAAATCAATTAATTTTGTTTTTCTGTATTTTATGATAAGGATTATTTGTGCCATTCGTCCACTATTCCACATTTTTTTAATCATACTCCCCTAAATCCCTCCATCTTGGTCAAAAAGTATGACTTGGCCATTTCGTGGAACTATTACATTGTTTTACCATAACTCCATGGGGGTGTCACCGTATCGCTGTGAAATGATCAGGCCACACTTTTTGCCAAAATGTAGGATTTGTGGAGTTAGAGCTTTAAGAATTAGGCTTTATGGGGTCAGGGGCTTGTCTCCAGATGTTTTTTCTCATAATTTTTTAACACTCAAAGCTTTATGAGCTTTTGAGTCTTGACGAATACTTTTGTTTTGGTTTTATTTTATTGCTATTTATAAGATAGATGTTTTTAAAGCCTGGTGAGGGATTCGGACGCCCCGAAATCCCTCTCATTGTCTATGCCTTCTTACTGAACAGAGCCCAACTCTATAAACCCTACATCGTGGTCAAAAAGTATGACTTGGTCATTTCGTGGAACTGCGACATGACACAATCAGCTATTTTTTTTACCATAAGTCTATGAGGGTGTCTGTGCATCATTGCGAAACGATCAAACCACACTTTTTGACCAAGATGTAGGATTTATTGAATTAGAGCATTTAAAATTAGGCTTTGTGGGGTTAGAGGCTTGTCTCCAGATGTCTTCTCGTAATTTTTTAACACTCATACTTTAAATATTAGGGGGTTGAAAGGCAACATTTCTTGAAATTTGTTATTTTTTTCGTAGTTTGTGTGCAAATACTACTGTGCGTAACAAATTCCAGTATTTTGGGATTTCAGGAGCTCCCCTCCTAGAGGTTTTGATGATCATGAGTGAGTGAAAGTCAAAATCAAAAATATATAAGCTAGACAAATAAAATTTTGTAAATTTAATGAGTCTTCCAGCTATGTCGTATCCTGAGAGTTTAAGCTTTCTGATGTTATCCAAACGAAAGTTATGAGGGTGCGAAAATATGATGAAACGTTTTGTAACAAGGTAGATTTTGAGTTCCCTTGGCTCATTTTTCGTTTTAGCAGGGACACTATGGTCTCCAGATTATTAGGGGAATTAAATCTTCTTCCGTTTTCATTAAAATCTTTTTTATTTCGAAAGAATGTTTCTCAAACACTGTAAAATTGACTTACATTTCACAGAGAATTTAATTTCTAACAAATGATCCGTCGAGAGTTGCTTACCCTAAATTCAGCAATTTCCATAAGCCTTCAAATTTGATGACACACCTTTAATATGCGACTTTATTCGGAAATAATTATTTTTTGACAATTTAATCACTTACCGAGTTGGGGAAAGAAAGAAAATATTTTTTTTTGCTACACCCTACGTTATACTTCTAAGAAAACTGTTTATTTTAATTTCTCATAAAAATGCTTCTGTCAATCTTGTTTTTTTTCCCTTTCCTTTAATCTGGTTGTGACATTTTTATCTTTCAAACCTCTTCGGCCAGACCTTTGGAAAGACTTATATGGGGCGCTCTTAAATTTATTTAGTTTTTTTATTACATTTTCTTTACCGATCCCTTCTACTGCCGAGAACTTTCACGGATAAAATTGAGTCATCTTTCGTATTATAAATAACGGCAGCGTGGAATAAAGTGAAGTTCTAGAGCGTCTAGATAATGTCAGGAGGTAATGCTTTCCACTCCAGCACGTCATCGAACGAACCAATAGGCGAGGGTGCGCGGAGGGCTTTTGGGGGATGAAAACAAGCGAAGCAGTCCGAACATGTACAACGATAAAAAAAATGGAAAATTTATTTACCAAAGGCAAAGGGCCCGCTGCACTAACCGTAAATTTTAAATCAGTGCAAATTTATCTGACGCCTCGCTTTAATGAATAATGACCAAAGGGGTGGAATTGAACATAGTCTCTATTAAATTATCGATACACTCAAAAAATAAGGTCCACAGATAACAAAATGAGATAGAAAATGATCCAAAGGCCCAAATAAATTATCGTCTGTCCTCTAAAGTAGTTTCTCATACACTTAAGGGTGGATTTAGGGGGAGGATGATAAAGGAGCTCGTGCCCAAGTTCCAACTTTGTATTCAGGAAAGCCAAATTTAGCCAGATAACACTTTTCTTTCTTAGATATCGTTCTTGACTATTGCAAATCATCTTCTAAAAATCTGGATCATTCTAGATCCATTGTGAAGAATCTGGAACATTCTGGATCATTTTCGTACATTCTCTGACATTTCAAATCATTTTCTAAAAATGTAGAAGATTGTAGATCATTCCAGATCATACTCAGAAAATATAGAAGATTCTCAATAATTCTAAATCATTGTCCCAATATCTGGAACATTCTAGACCAATATCAAACCATCCAAATATTTGGAACATTGAAACAAACTTGAGAATCCCTACAAATAACCTATTTGGGGTTGAGATATGTTAAAAAAATTTTTGAAGCCTTTTTGGCTTCCAATTTTGTCAACTAATCAAAAGATACCAACATGTATCCAAGAGAATATACGCACTACTATGTATATTGCAAATAAGGCCAGAATAAGCTAAGAATAAAAGCCTTTGATATGCGAGACAAACAACTCCTTTAGTTGTTTCATGTTTCGCCTTTGAATGGTAGCAAATTAAACGGAACAACCCTCTAAAGAAAACCGCTGCAGATTTGTCTAGATTACATTGCTTATTCGTATTATATCTACCTATAGAGGGAAAATATTTCGTAGGTATTATTTTCCTTTATGCTTTGAAATATCTACGCTTTTCCGTCTATTGTATTTCCAATATTATTATTACTGTTTTGCGTTATATACAGGAGGGGTAGCTAATTGAAAGATTGCATGCAGGGTAGTTCTATTCGTGTATTGTGCAATTACGATATTTTTTTCTAACTCGACTGTAATTACAGTAAATGAACCAATTTTCCCTTCTCGTTTTCAAAAACAAAAAAAGAAAAGCTGCTTCGTTATGTATTTTTTTATTGTTTATTATAAGTAGACTATGTAAAATTTAAATTAATTAATTATAATTATGTCACATGAAGTTTTTCTGCCTGAACAATGAATTACATTTTTGATGCGTCTGTTACTTAATTAAGATTAAAGTTGACTGGTTGTATCGGTTCCATTCGTATAAACCCCACGGTAAACCCTTAACGATCCGCGCAGCTTCGGTGCCACGCGCCTACTGAAGCACCACGCGATACTCGTACCAATAAAACGCGAGCACGTAGTAACCCCCACTCCTAATCTTAATACCGCGCGTACCTGTACCGTACGTAAGGATCTATACCACGCGTGACTTGAAACCATTAATACTTGTTTCCTTCATAACTCTTATACTATTTGAGTTATCGAGATGGGACAAAAGCTGTATGCATTCTTTAAATGTATACATTTTTTATATTTTAAGGTCAATAATAGCTTATTGTTTCAAGTTTAACTGTGCGGCAAAGTTGAGAAGGGTTGATATCGGCACAAATAAAATATTATAGACTCGCTCTGCGTTAAATTTTAAATGTTTGCTAGCTTTTTTGTTCCGCGCAGCTTCGATATCAGAATTTTTTATTTTTAATTACAAGTACTTTGTGCTAATTTTATGAGCCACACCTTGCTATTAATTATTAAAGCCATTGTAAATGTTCAATTATGTCACATGACATTAATCTGGGATCCTTTGATCGAAATTTTTCTCCCTGAAAAATAAATTACATTTTTGATGCGTACGTTGCTTAATTAAAATTAAAGTTAGCTAGTTTGCTATTCTGCTTTGTCGGATGATTGTTGCGTTGTATTGGTTCTATTTGTATAAACCCCATGTCGGAATACGAAATCGGTTTAATAATTTATTTGTAACGTTTTGTTCAATTTTTCTATTGTCAATTTGACAAGCACGGCGGAATGTGAATTGAAATGTTCGTTTGATACGATATACTGCTATCCAAAATAACATAAATTAATTACTCCATCAGTAAGTAACTTTATTAATTTAATAAAAACGGAACAGTTTATTGCTGCATGACTGCATGTAAAACGCATTCCTTGTGCTCGTCTCACTGTTTTTAATTCGCATTAATTTAATTAGTGCACATTTGTCTGCCATATTTTTGTTGGGAAGACAAGCGCTACGAATTTATGTCGGACAAATGTAAAACATGCTATTATCTAATAATTCACTCGCTCTGCGTTAAATTTCAAATGTTTGTTAGTTTTTTTATTGAACAGATTCGTATCGTACTTTCTTAACGATCCGCGCAGCTACGATGCCGCGCGTCTACTAAAACACCACGCGATACTGATACCGACAAAAGCCGAGCGCGTGGCAACCCCCACTCCTAATCCTAATGCCGCGCGTACGGTACAGTACGTACGGATCCATACCACGCGTGATTTCAAATCTCTAATATTTGTTTTTATTATAACTTTCAAACCATTTGAGATACCGAGATGGGACAAAAACTGAACCCTTTCTAAAAATGTACTCTTGAAGTTAAGTACATAGACGTACAAATGTTTTATATTTTAAGATCAGTAATTTCTGATTCTTTTAACTTTGTGCCATCTCGATTTTCTGATTCTAAATCGAGTTGAGAAGGGTTGATATAGACACAAATAAAATGTTGTAGACTCGCTCTGCGTAAAATTTTAAATGTTTGTAAGCTTTTTTGTTGAAAATATTCATACGGTACTCCCTTAACGATCCGCGCAGCATCGATGCCGCGCGCCGACTGAAGCACCACGCGATACTGGTAACGACAAAAGCCGAGCGCGTAGCAACCCCCTCTCCTAATCCTAATACCGCTCGTAAGATACGGTACGTGAGGATCAATGCCACGCGTGACTTGAAATATCTAATATTTGTTTTTATTATAACTTTAAAACAATTTGAGATATCGAGATGGGACAAAAACTGAAACTCTTTCCAAAAAATTACCTATACGTACATTTTGTTTTATTTAAAACATGCTATATCGATTTTATCATTTTAAATCGAGTTGAGAAGGGTTGATATCGATACAAATAAAATGTTGTAGACTGCGCGAAATAAGATCAAGAAATATGATAGTGTTGCATTACGAAATCTCATGTCAGTGAGCAGAGTAAAGTGTTATTTGTGTACAGAACATAATGTAACTTCGCCTGGATATATGCATGTAAACAGACCCGTGTATTCGGTCTCAAATTTCCTTTTCGTCGTCTGTAAATTGAAACGACGTTGACATTATTTGGAAATTTCAGCTCAAAAATTATCGCAGAACTTAATATCATCTTGAAATCGTGTTGACTATTGGAAACTAAAGTTCAGAATTAACTTACTGATTGTAACCAATGTTTAATCAATCAGATTACAGAAATTCTTTTTGCTGATCGTCTAGTTGTGAAACGTACTGTTTATTTATCTGAGAGGAGATTAATTAATTCGGAGACATCAGACAGATCCACCCTTCGAACGAACATCCCCATAATCTCAAGATTAATTAATTAGCCTTATCAGAATTTTGTCGAGCGTAAACCTCTTCCGTAACTGGCTCTCTTATTATCAACTAAATGGACGACTGTTTCTACTATCCGGAGAATTGGGGTACAAAGGATCGTAAGGAAGTGACACAATCTGCTTAATTCGTTAAAAAACATTTTTATGGAAAAGACGAGATGGTGATAGGAATAACGGGGATCACTGGATTTTTAAATGGGGGAGGGTGGGAGGATCGTACATAACATCTAGTTCAAGGAGTTTGATAACACCTAAACGAGAGGGTCACTTAATTACTGAAAAGAACTTATAATGCTCATCAAATGGACCATTTTGGAGTGCTCTTTGGCCTCGTCTCTCTTATCTTTCGGCTGCTGCACCAAGCAAGTATGCTAAAACTTTAATTTTCCCTATGCAAAAGTTAATGGTGCATAGAATCCTCTCTTGGTAACGTCAGCGACCACGTTTAATAGCCCAGTCTGGTACCGCGGTTACCACACACATACACACACACACACACACACACATACACATGTTACCATGCATTCCAGAGTGGTATATTTTTGCCTCTTCCCCTTTCTCTCTCGCTCTTTACCCCTAGCACTGTTTCTTCTCTTTCTGCCACGTTCGTTCGCTTTAAGATTCTCAATTAAAATATGTCTGCACATATATCTCGCTGGCCGCGTGAACCATGCAGATTAACACTTACTCTTGGCGCGCTAATTCAAATTTGTGGCCCGTGAAACTACGCACTAAAAGGCGGGTAATTAATTACCTGACTAGGGAACTTTATGCATATCTCTGTATGTTTATGTATGTATATTTGTATTAGTACGCCCCTGCTGCTACCACCACTACAATAGAACGGCCACTTTTACGGCTCGAACTTTGAAAATCTGGGAACACTTCACTTTTAATAGTCAGTAGTGTTCGAGGTTATCAAAATGTAAAGCGTTCATACACGGGCTGTCTAACGGAATGGGGTCAGACGAAAGAAAGAAGTCGAAGGACCAAATCAAGAAACATTCTCGAACATTTCAATTCACCTTTGAACATTCCAAACGTTCTCAAAATATCTGGAACATTCTAGATCCTTCTCGATCATTCCAAATCATTCTAGACCCTTGTACGATATTCTGAATCATTCATATTGCCACTCTTAAACTACTACGAATGTCCTGAGGTTAATGGTCTTTGAATCAATACGATGCACTGGTTTGTGAAAGATGGACGAACAAGAATTTCGAAGTGGTGATAAACCATCATTGTTTCAAGGCTCAAAAAGGCCTGAGAAGCGAAAGATAAGTTTTGACTTTTTCTAACTGGTCATAAGGACACATTGGATTATTATCGTTCCGGGAGTCATATTAGGGTTTCAACGGAAGAAAACACCAAGAAATTCTATGTAATGGCGATGAATTGGTTGAAAGTATGGGAGATAACTGAGACTATGGGCTTCTCATTTGCATGGGTTTGGTACATTCCTTACGAGTGTTTCAGTACGCAAAAACTGCTGTGAAGTATCGCGTTTGTTTACAAACGATCAGAAGAAGCAATAGCAACTGACCGTCTCCAAAACAAAATTGATTGATTGATTGATTGAAAAGATTGTGCGTCGTTTTGTGACTGTAGATGAACCTGGGATACATCATCAGTACCATCCAGAAACCAAGGATCAATTGAAACAGAGAACTGAAGCTGTAAGATGTGCTACGAAAGTGACAAATACAGTTCAAAGGTCATGGTAACTGTATTTGGATTCCCAAGGAATAATTTTTATCGACATCTAAGAAAAGGACACATAAAAGTATAACTGATGGTTTCGTCGTTTTGTGACTATAGATTAAAGATGAAAGTTGGAGCCATCACTACCAACTTGAAAGCATGAAGTAATCGAAGCAATGGGCTGAAGCTGGTAGACCTGCTCCGAAAATGACAAAAACAGTTTTATTACCTATGGGATTCAGGGTCATAGTGTTTTTGGATTTCCAAGGGATAATTTTCATCGACTTTCAAGAAAAGGACACGCAAAAGTATGATTGGTGGTTGTGTCGTTTTGTGACTACAGATAATACGTGGAGCCATCACTACCAACTAGATAACAAGAAGGAATCGACGCAATGGGATGAAGCTAGTAGACCTGCTCCAAAAATGGTGAAGACAACGAGGTTCATGTCCTCAGTGGTTTGGGATTCCCAATGTACAGTTTTTATCGACTTTGTAGAAATGGATATCTAACAGAATAATTAGGAACTGCGTCATTTTGCGACTACAGATGATACTCGGAGCCATCACTACCAATTAAAAACCACCAAGTAATCGAAACAATGGGCTGAAGTTGGGAGACTTGCTCCAAAAATGACAAAAACAGTTCTATTGCCAATGAGGTTCATGGCCGCAGTGTTTTGGGATTCCCAAGGAATGATTTTCATTGGATTCTAAGAAATGTATATGTTGTAGTATAACTGGTGGCTGCGTCATTTTGTAACTATAGATGATACTTGTGTCCATCACTACCAACTAGAAACCAAAGAGCAATCGAAACCATAATGTGCTGAAGCTGGATGATCTGTTCCAAAAATAGCAAAGACAGTTCCATTAGCAATAAGGTTCATGGTCATAGTGTTTTGGGATTCCCAAGGGATAATTTTCATCGGCTTATAAGAAATGTGTATGCACTGCATCGTTTTGTGACTATGGATGGTAGTTAAGTTCATTATTACCAACTAGAAACCAATGGAAACAATGGGCTAAAGCTGGATGCCTGCTCTAAAAATAGCAAAGACAGTTCCATGAGCAATAAAATTCATGGGCACAGTGTTTTGGGATTCCCAGGGGATAATTTTCATCGACTCCCAAGAAAACAGTTCTATTGCCAATGAGGTTCATGGCTGCAGTGTTTTGGGGTTGCCAAGGAATGATTTTCATTGGCTTCTAAAACATGTATATGTCGTAGTATAACTTGTGACTGCGTCATTTTGCAACTATAGATGATACTTGTGTCCATCACTACCAACCAGAAACCAAAGAGTAATCGAAACCATAATGGGCTGAAGTTGGAAGATGTGTTCCAAAAATAGCAAAGACAGTTCTATGAGCAATAAAGTTCATGGGCACAGTGTTTTGAGATTGCCAAAAGCCCTTTTGGCGAAAATAAAGGTTCTGTTCCATGACCCATCCCGTTGTTCCACAGTTACAAGGGCTAAATTGTCGAAGCTACACGATGAAATCGTTCCTTATCCGCTCTACTCGCTAGACTTGGCACCCTTAGACCATTGAACAAACGTACAAAAGTTACTTCTAGGACAGAAATGCACGTCCAATGGTAAAGTGATAATGTAAATCCTATCACTATAACGTGAAAGCTTTTATTTTAGATGAACTGGGGTTGTTACTTTTGCAGTCTTAATTAACGTTATAATTTGACGAATGTTATTTATCCCTTTTATCTTCAGATTTTTTACGCTTCTTTGAGCATCTCTAATTGCATTGTTGTCATTTTACACGTCGGATGTAACGAGGACTTATTCCATGTAACAATTAGCACAGCTCACAAACTCTCTCCTTTTTTCTCTTTTTTTTTTTTTCTTTTCCGATGCTGTAAGTTAACTTTGCCAGGTTCGTTCTATCCCCTATCCCTCTATCTAATCATCTCTCTCCCAATCTCCCAGCTTACATTATTACTAGAAGGAAACAACGCATAAACTGACTTCCAATTAAACCACCCTTTTGTTTGCTTTAACAAAAGGCGAGACATCTCTGCTACTTTTCTTATTTTTTTCTCATTTTCTTAATAAGTTCATCTTACAATTATGCAGATGTACATTCGACTGTTGTAAATTGCGCACAAGCATGAAGTTAGACTCAGGGAATGACATAGAGTCCCAAGGAGTGGAGCAGAGAACGGTGATTGGTTGCCACCCCTCCTCCTACTTTGACAGATTTGTGTCTCTCTGTCTTCATGCTGATTCAAAACTTATGATAGTCAACTGAACATTGGATAATGGGAAGTGGCAAAGTTGGTACGAAAATTAAAAGGATGTGTAAGGGTGTCTTTTTTTGATGAGATTTTGTATATAAGTAAAACTTTGGCAGTATTTAGTGAGCGTAGTAGTCGTGAGTGAGATTTAGTAAACTTGTCGATAATCCTGTCGTTGGTCGTGAATATGGAATTTGTTTCTAACTTTGGCAAAATTGTCGAAAGTTACTTTGGTACATGTTCTTATTGGAATTCAGTTACCAAATTCGTAAACTGTTGCACAGGATAACGCTTTCATCCGGAGAGTTTAATTGAACCTCGTTTGGCAGTTCTAGACTGACGCAGACTTATAATACTAATACCACTCCAGAACTTATTGCTTTGTGAGATTTCTGAGCTGATTGAGATTTTCTTTGAATTAATCAAACCAAACCGAACTTCAACACAATGCATCCAACAGACTCCCTGTCTTAAACCAACCAAAATGGCACCTACATTAGTAATTATATCAATAGTTTTGAACTACAAATCCAGAAAGCAGAATTTGAAGGAAATTTTTATAGAAAATAAAACTTTCGAACAGTCAAACCATTGAAAACGATAAATAGGATGGTAGGACACCCTCTCAGACATGAGTTCATTTTGTAAATTTTTTCTAGAGTATCTGGTAGGTACTCGGCACTTGTGTGCGACCAGGTACGCTTGTATGCGTTGCCGGCCGGCTCGACTAACCAAGGCCGGTGTCGGCAGTGTGCGTTGCATTTGTGTACGTGTGTCCCGTACCTGTTTTCTAAGAAAGCAATTAGCCGTTCGCCGAAAATGTAAACAATCTTTCGAATATTCTGCATTGTTCCATGATGCTATAAAAGTGGAAGGACGTTCGACAGTAAGTTAGTAATAAATTGACAGTGACAGTGGTAACATCGGAAATAAATCGACAGTGTTAGAAGTGAAAAGACAAATAAAAAAAGAGACGCGCATATAAGTGAGTGTTTGAATAAATAGTAATCTAAGTGTATATAAATTGTATTTTTGTACTTAGTCTTGTACATAAAAATTTAATAAACCCACGAACACTACAATATACAGAAAAAATCTTGCATAACGTCATCAGATAATTTTATTGCATATTTTTGGTTTATTTTTTATAGGTAATGTAAAAAAAATAGCTTTTTGAATAACGTATTAATAAAGTTACGGCTTTGGAAATAATTTTTTCGTGGGCTACTGAGTGTTTAAAAATTTTTTGGTTTTAGGGCTGACTTTAAATATTAGTTTGAGAGATTTTTAAGGGTAGGTAGGTGCGAGTGAGAATTGGGTGTGGAGACGGGTCGTAGGAAAAATGAAAAATTGTTGTTTTAGAAACGACAACGATGCTACCATAAATTTAACTGGCTTAACTAAATTCCGTTTCGTTGTGACACTTACAGGAAAGTTTTTTTATTATATTACCGAAAGAACGCTCTCGCAAATTCCGTAGTTAACGATCATAATTGTTGAAACGAGAAATTTACGAGCTGATGCTATTATTCAATTCGTTTTATTTGCGAAATTTTGGGTTTCTAAAGACAAGGGAAATGATTAATATTTTTCTCTTAATTGATTCCAAAAACATCTGACATTATTAACTCTGTCTCTAAACATAAAATATTACGGGAACATTTACATTATTTAATTTAATTTACTTACCTAATGCGCTGGTATGTTCCTTTTCTTCATCAATCACTTTAACATGGACAATGTTTCCACTCCTCTTTATTTTATTTAAATGAGAAAGGAATTTAGCTGTTTCCATTGGCCCAAATTGTGTTATAATTTAATTTTTTTTTTTTTTTCGAAAACTCAATAAAACAACGATTAAATTTGAAAACAGCGTATATTTTTTAACACATTTACATTATAATCACACAGATGTTTTCAAAAAAAGAAAACATATATTTACACCTGACATATTCAAATCGTCGTCCTACTATATTTATACACTGAACATAGGATTATTTTTGGTTTTTATTTACATTAGTGTTTTGTACAAAAAAAAGTGTAGGTATATTCATAAAATAATCAGTGTTAGATTAACCATATTGTACGACCTGGCTCAGTGTCCAAGACTTGAGAATTCTATGATTGAGATTTGGACAGCAGAAGTGATTTTTTTTAAAGAAAAATCTGGTAATTGTACGTTTTAACCCTTAACTCTCCAATTCGATGAAATTTTAGTACCACTACTACCAATACCCACCCCCTGAGACCCCCCATATCCTTACACCTCTTCCACCCCCAACATTCTTCACGTTCGAAACGTCCAAAGAGTTTTCAATATTTTTCTAAATCCTTACGATTTCGTATGACATTCAAAAATATTTTTAAATAAATAAATGTTCCCCCATTGACTGATAAAAATTGCAGGATAACCATAGGAATTATGGTTTCCCACTGCAAAATTTAATGGGTTAATAAGGGTGATTACATTGAGGTGAATTGTGTAAATTATTTGGAGATTATTTCAGCTGGATCATCTCAAAATAAAAACCAAATCAACTTGGCAATTGGTACTTCCTTAGAACGCGCATTTTGTTACACTTTTGACCTCGTTAGTTCCACATAAAATTTAGACGCCCATTAGAGTGTCAGTTGAAAAATTATTTTTTTTTTTGAAGTTTAAACAAAGCACTGAAAAACTTTTCGAAAAGTATTGTCACAACGTCTATAAAGATTTAAGGGCTGCGTTTAGGTTTACTAGCACTGTTAAAAGGAACGTCCTTTCGTAGAGGAAGAACTTGAAAGTTTTAGTAGTCGAGGACGCGAGTGCACTGGAAACTCTGTCCAGGCAAACTTCGAATTCTACAAAGTCCAGACGCGTTATTGCACAGTAATGGTGCAGGGCACAGCCAAAGCCACAACCCCCGACCACTCCCACAGAATTTGCCCTAAAGTACCTGAAAAATCAGAAAAAAAAAGACGAATGTGGGACTTAAATCCAACCAAATAAAAATATATGAATACTTTAACATCAGGATTATTCATTGTTCTCTACGTTTTTTGGATGTGGTCTTGGAACATTTCTTTCTAAGTTGGAATTGTCTTTCTAAGACTTCACCAACAGTTTTGGCAAAGGCAAACATCCTCAAAGATTATTGCGAAGCTGAACACGTGAAATATCCAGCTTGGGAAAGGATTCCAAGACCACTATTACCACACAAATCCTAATTGAAGACAAATACACGAAATGAAGAAGTTCAAAAACACCACAAAGAAACTCGGAAGGGGGTTAGTAATTGTAAACAATTCCCATTGTTTGCCAGTGTTACAAAATTTGAACAAAACTTCTCATTGTGGTAAAAAAATGTTGATCTTTATTCTTAAATTAATGAACTATAAAAATTCAGAGTGGTTTAGTTTTTGGCTTCAAGTAATGACTTAAATGAATCCCAGTTCGTTAGGGCTTCAAAACATGACGGTATATTACGTCTTAACTTTTCCCAATGAAATATGGTGTTTGCGTCACATTCTGTGAAATATTTTAATCCCCTTATGCCAAAAAATGTGGTGAAAGAGTAATGAAAATATTTGATCCTACCTCGTAAATTTCTGGCTTTCTGACAGTGGACTGAGCGTCAACTTTTCTGCTAATCCATGCAGCGTTAATGGCGTTATCTGGTTGATACCATAATAACTGCTAAAGTTGTACTCGACCTGCCACTTTGGTTCTTCTTTAGAAGTCTTCGGTAATTCCAGATAATATTGCGAATAATCAATTATCTGAAATACGTGGAAGTCGTTTCTAAAAATGACTTTGAAAGTACTACGTAGAATTTAGGTCATCACATGTAAGTAACTTATGTATTCGAAAATGGCATACAGACATCTGGCACTACATTTAGTAGAAAATAGTTCAGCTTTTAATGTTCACATATGACATATAAATGGCGTGGAAAAGGAAGTATTTTAACGTATGAGAAACCGACCTTACATAAAATTCTATTACATTTTCGCCTTATAAAGATCTACGACTCGCGAGTTATTGTACAGAAGAAGTTGCCTAAAAGTCAGCATAAATCAAACGGGAAACCGTTCTAATACCCTCACATAATCGGCTAATTAAAACGTCAAAAGAAAAGGGGGAAAAGCCGTCCTAAAAAATATTATCAGGTACAAAGGAATTAACGATTTTTCGCTTGATCAAAACCTAAAGCGAACAGCATTTCTCTTCTTGATATTTCTTCTAAATAAAAAAAATTACAATAGAACTTATATTATGCGACTATCAGGAGAACAAGAACATTCCAGCAACGCCCGACGAAAATATTTTCCATTGATCAACAATATTTCATAAATATTTTATGAAATATTGAATTGATGAAGCTATGAAGTATATTTTATGAAACTAATGATCCTTTGATCAATATTTGCACATTATTAGTATTTTATGGGACTTCAGAGAGAAAGAGAAGATTCTATGAGCACAGAATTAGCAGAAATGCGCCAGTGGAATATCCTTCCTTGATAAATGATTACACTTCAGTATTTTAAAATAAAGAGTTAGAAAAGATTTTGGAAAGAAGTTAGCCACAAGAACACAGGGAATACGGTAAAGCGCGAGTGGAATATCTCCTTTGATCAATAGCCGCACATTAATATTTTATGATACCAGTGGGACAATAGGAAGATTTCACTGGCTTGGAATTTGTCGCATGAGCGTAGAAAGTGCGGTAAAATGCGAGTGGAATAACTTCCTTGATCAATAGTTGCGCATTATTGGTATTTTGTGATTATAGTGGAAGTTGTAACACGTGAATGGAACATTTCCTTTGATCAGTAACCACACATTGGTATTTTATGAGGCTATTGAAAGAAAGAGGAAATTCCATAAGCTAGAATTAGTCCCATAAATGCTAGGAGTGCGATAACAGGCATGTTTCCTCATCGTGATGTAAGCACCAGCCATGTATCATTTGAATGAACGATTTGTCATGCAGTATTAATTAATTATTGTCTTTTGACTAAGTAATTTTATCTCCTAAACGACAAAATGTGTTCTTTTTCGTATAGTATCCAGTAGTGAATCCCTTTGAACGTTGATTTCGTTTTGTTTTGATGGCAATTCCGCTACATTTTTTTCACGATTACAATTGTATCCACTTTGCTGGCTACATTCCTTTTAATTTTGGTCGAAATTAACAGCAGACCATATCCGCTCTACGATCGTAATCAAATTTTGTAGTTCGTTTGGTCCTCTAGTATCTTTAAATTACAGGACAAACCGCCGAACTCACCGGACTCGATCGCGGACACGAAACATAGAATGAGAGGACGTGAAATTTTCGAACCGGTCGATATCTACCAGAGAAATTAGCGTGAATTTTACACTTCGCTACGTTGCACTTTTATTGTTCTGTCTTTAAGCCCTCCGAGTTGGTTTAGTATCGTCCATTCATCGAAAAAAATCGAACTGCAAAAGACTAATCACCGAGATTACTGCAGCAACAGCTATCGGCATCAAAACAATTCGTACCGTCATCAAAATTTTACAGTTGGTGCAGTAGCGCACCGATGAAACAACATGTACAGTATGTCCCAAACAAACTGCGCAGCTAATCAGCCACGCATGTACTAACATACCGTGCGCTAATACCGCGCGCGGTTACCTCCTCTTCTCCTACTCCTTCTGTGCGCACAATACATACCAGGTGAACTGCGCATCTCATGGCCAGGTACTTATCTACCACGCGCTTATGCCGCCCGTGTTTATCGCCCTTCTCCCACTTCCGTCCTACCCCCTCGTACCATGCGTACATTCCAGCATACTCCCAAACGCGCGCGCTCGGTTTTTAGCTCATAACTTCTAAACCGTTTGAAATATTTTAATGAAACAAAAACTATTCGTTACAAATTCCATTCTGCGTTATTTTAAAATACATGAATAAAGTCAAAAAGATACTTTACCTCTCCGGTGTACCTGTCGAACTTGTACAGCCTCAAACCAGGATTATTGTGACCGCTGTTGAGCCTGCGGGGTGTGAGTGATGGCGCAATAAAGGCCCAAGACACTGGAATGCCTGGAGCAAATTACTGCAACATGCAGTTAGATGTTTTAAAATATTTACTCACCTTCTTCGCCGTAGAATATCCTGAAAGTGTCTGAATGAAGATGACCGAAAAATTGGCCCACAATTATCTTGGCGTATCTTCGTACTATCTGAAGATATCTCTTGTTGTGGTAATCTGAGTAAGCTTGGTCTGGAAGAGCCGCTTGCCTCTCGTCAGATCCTGGAGGAATATGACCTACTATGTAGACCTGTAATCACACGAACGAGAAACTATTTTTGCAATTTCTTTCCTTTGAGCTCAAAGGGATTGGGTAAATTATAAGAGCGTTTGTTTGAATTAATTTTGTTGCTTTTTTGGATGGTTTTGCTTCGAAATTTAGAAGGTCTCGAAAGCAACGTGCAACGTTGCTGCGGCGAACAAAGGGTGGTTAGAGCAATCAGTGGTCTTTTAAATCAAAATGCACAAACCACTTTTCGTTCTTTATACTTGAAACTACCAAATGCCGGGGAAAATTCGGTATAAATTGGATAGTTACAATTGTAAAACCCCGAAGCAGAATTTGTATTTCAACGAACAAAAGATATTCGTTCGAAGAAGGCAGCGTCGCGTCGTCTGGCGTCGTCGTCTCTACCCTCCTTACTTCTTGTTCTTCTTCTTGTTCAAACCCCCTGAATCGGCGTACAAGAGGGGGTGTCAAGAGCACTTAAAGTCATTTCCGTCACCACTTTCATTGTTTGTACATTTCCGAAGTAAATGTACATAGTTTCATACTTATATATGTACGTATATACTCAGAAGCGGAGAAAGGGGGCGGATTTAAGGGGTGAGGGATTATTACTAATAATTCTAAAGATAATTTTATGCTAAATGGCACAAAACTTCTGTTACTGTTACGCCGAATTCCGACTCTAATTAATATTCCATTGTTTTGAAAGGGTGGTTTGCTACCTCCTACCAAAATCCCCTAAACTCCGCTTCTGCATACCGTCTTAACTATATATAGCCACTTCAATCCAAGGGTATTCACTTGAAAAATCTATGAATATAAATAAACTTTTATACAACCCTTTTCTACGTGAAGATATTATGTAAAAGGGAGCAACTTGATATTATTATTTTGTAGAAGTACTCACTGGAATTTAGTTAAATATTTTTCTCTTAATTTCAGGTGTTTTGTCTACCAAACTTCTTTAAGGGTGAGTCTAAAATTTAGCTTTTTTTTTTTTCTTTGGAATAACACTCTTTCCTTAGTTTACTTACAAGTAAAAATCTATTTATTTGTAATGTTTCCTTTCAAACATGATTCCCGTTTTCAATCCAATCTTTGGGTTTGAGTCTTTCTCCCTCCAGATCTACATTCGTCTGAATTTGTTCTTCACCTTCACTATCTCAACTATTAGCAGGTCTTCTTCATACTGCAGTATCCATTTCACTATTTTATAGCCAATTTCTCTGTTTTCATCCCCAAATGCTGCACATGCCTAGGTGTTGATCCGATAAGTTTTAGTGTGTAATATATTTGTGCTTCCACCCTCAGATCTTAGCACCATATGTGAGGACGGTTTTCATCAATACTTCGAATGAGGATACCCTTTTTTCTAAAACTTCCTTGACAACTCTCTCCAGAATTAAATTCCGTCACTGTCTTCCTCATTCTACTTTAACTTTTTTCGTATTGAGTTTCAACCCTCTTTTCTATATGTGAAATGCAAATATTCTCGTAGTTTCCTCCAGTCTACCTTCATTGTTTGCCAACAAAACTATGTACTCTGCGAAAGAGACTGTCCATATTTTCCCAAAGTAACACCTTTTTCCCAGCTTTCTAAAATTTAGAATCCACCCTTGGTCATTATTTCAAACAGATGCCCCCGTGTGGATTCTGTTGAGGTGATCAACTCTTTTTTTTTCAAAGAGATTATTTAATGAAAGATGGGTAAGATGTGAAAGGTAAGTTAAGTCCTTCATATTTTCTGTTTTGGTTATGTGCCGTGTTCCCATCTCCCCTACTTTCTGTTTACTTCCTCTGTATTTATTATTTACAGTACCTAAAATGTTTCAGGCATCGTGCACGTTACCTTAGGTCGTGTTTATTTTTTTTGTCGATGTCAAAAGTGGTATAAAATGCAATTAAAGTTAAAGAGGTCGACATGTAGACGTTGATGTATAAACGTGAGTGTTCTTGAGAGCGTCGCGACGTCGAACGTCGCTCGAGTAGGATATTTTGTCGTACTGGTACTCGTCGTGCGTTTCTAACTAAGGATGTTGAATTATTTGTAACTACGTCGACGAAGAAACCACCCCAAGAATTATCGGACCGTAAATTCCTCTACTACAAATACTTACGAAATAACATACTAAGTATGTATGTAGGGGTTGCGAATTTTGTACAATATAACTGACAATTTTTGAAATTATTAAGTGATAAGTGTGGGTATGTACGTAAAAAGTGACGAGAAAATAGTATTTTCTCATTTTCAAAATTATAAGAAAGTGGTTTATGAGATTCCAAAAGAATCTGTATTTTTTTTTAATAATCTGGAATGTGCTAGATTCTCGAAAATGACTTAGAACGTTGGAGAATGATCTTGATCAACATTCTAGAATGATCCGAATTATTTAAAAGTAATCTAGAATGTTCTAAGTTTTTCAAGTAAGATTTGGAATGTTCGTGGGTAATCTAGAATGCTTCAAAATATTCAAAAATGTTAGAGAATGTTCTACGACATTCCAGAATGATCTGGATATTTAAGAATGATCGAAAATGTTCCAGACATTTAGAAAATGAATTGGAATATTCGAGATGGATCTAGAATATTCGGGACTATTGTACAATATCCCCAAATAATCTGGATTTTTTTTTATAAAAGATCTAGAATGTTCTAGACTTTTAATAAGTAATTTTAATTGTGCAAGAACAATCTTAAATATTTTGGACTATTTAAAAATGTTGAAGATTAATCTTAAAAATTTTAAAATTAGTGATAATGTTCTAGATTAGTCGAAAATGCTCTACTTGCTAGCGAATAATCTATAATGTTAGAGAATGTTCAACAACATTCCAAAATAATCTAGGATTTTTCAAAAATTCTTCAAATTATTCGATTAAGGCCAAGAATGTTTCTGAATATTCAGAAATATAGGAGTATGTTCCACAACATTCCAGAACAATTTGGATTTTCAAAAGTAATCGAGAATCTCTTGGAATTCATATCCATGAAGCTTGATTTTGGTTTGGACTTTAAAAAGGTAAATTCAAAAAAATATTTTTAAAATTTCGTTAAACGTTTCGCCACTTTTATCGCGGCTTCTTCAGTGACGTATGATTGACTGATCTAAACCTTTTTTAAGTTTTTTTTAAGAATCATAATACGGCATAAAAAAAGGAATTAAAAATTAGTTACTGAAGAAGCCGCGATAAAACTGACGAAACGTCCAATGAGGTATAGGCATCTTTCTTTGAATTTGCCTTAGTAAAGTCCAAATTAGTGAACGAGAATGTTTTCAAAAATGATGTGGAACGTTCCAGAATGTTCCAAAAGGTTAGGGAGTGTTCTACAACATTCCAAAATGATCTGGATTCTTAAGAATTATCTTAAATGATATTTAGAAAATAATTTCGAATATTATGTATTTATTCAGTGAGTTCCAGGAAAGAAACATTTTTAAACATCTTACAAATTAAATTTTGATATTAAAAATGGAAGTTAAACGTTCGTTCATCTAATAAAAGCTTTTTTTGAATAAAAAGGAAGGGGGGTTCGGTATTCTGAAAAATAAATTTCAAAAGGATTTGAAATACCAAATTAAAAGCCCTTTGTATATGCCGCTATAAGGAAGAATGAATCGACGGATCTCTCCCACGTTCACGTTTTGTAATTCCCGGATTAAAAGGAAACAACAACGGAATACAACCCGCCTTTATCGCCCCTTTATTTATTTTTTCTTACCGAACTACCTACCGATCCGTTTATGTTAAACGAAGTTATTTCATCCCTTGTCGTACGTAAAACAGTACACATATTGGCATATCTCATATGCCAACAGGTTAATTTAAAACGATAAAAATCGAAAGTAAACAAGAGAAAAGAAAATGGGAAAAACAGTGTAAACATCGAAAAGCGTAGGCAAAAATTGAATAAACACAAACAAAAATTTCTTTATCCGAACTCACAGTTTCCTTATAATGTTCACATTTCGTAAGGACCTTGTTCAGCCAGTCCCATTGTCTTTCAGCGTCCTCGTCATGTTTCCCTTTGGTCATCACGTTCGTGTTAAGCACTATAATTTGCAACTTGTGTATTTTCCTTTCTATCAAGTAGAAACCGCCTGTAAAAAAATTAAATATATCATTCACACTTAGACTGGGTCCATCATTTTGACCATTATCAATAAAATTTACCCATTTCAAACGTTTTCATGGAATCCGTTGGCAACCAACGGCTCCACATGTGACCGAGCTGTTTCCTTGACCCTGGGTCATCGTGACCCAGAGCAGGAAATACGAACTGCGAACTAAATGTTTTCGTCAATAAATCTGTTAAATTTTGCATGTATTCTAACTGAAGCTTTTTTTCATAACGCTTTATAGAATGGGACAGAGCATCTCTGAAACAAGTACAAAAAAATTGTCAAAAAATTTCTTTATTTTGTGTAAATATTAGTACTACTAGTGGCAGCCACAAGCTGTGGAAGTTATCTTATACTGAACCACCTCTGATGACGATTAGTGGCAGCCACAAGTCGTTGACGTTACATACTAAAAGTTCGAGCAGTCGTTTTCGAACCACAAGTGTGAGAATGATCAGTGCTCATTACTTGTGGCGATATATGATCGCCTGCTACCGTTATCGGCCACTAGGTACTTCAGTCTCATTAAATATCCCGAAGTTAACGCCACCTACGGCAGCAACTGGCCACTTGTAATTATCACTAGTGGCTGCGTCTGGATACTACTTGTGGCTGCGTGTAGCCACTAGTCGTCTAGAACGGTGATTTTTATGAAACTAGCGTTAAAAAAATTGTCAAAAAAGCCCTAATTTTGTGTAAATACTGGACTAAACATAGTCAATGTGTTGACTCCGGTCGATTCTAGTCGCTTGCCTGTCTGATATTCATAAAAATTAGTGTTGCCACACACGAACCACCTCTGATGACGACTAGTGGCAGCCACAAGTCGTTGACGATACTTTCATGCACATACTGCAAGTTCTAGCAGTCGTTTTTCGAACCACAAGCTGTGAGAGTGATCAGTGCTCATTACTTGTGGCGATGTAGGATCGCCCTCCACCGTCAACAGCCACAGGTACTTCAGTCTCGCCAAATGTCCCGATATGTTGACGCAACTCGTGGCAGCAACTGGCCACTTGTAGGTATTACTGCTGGCTGCGTATGGACACCTGTAGCTACGACTTGTGGCTTCTTATAGCCACTAGTCGTCTCTAACGGTAGCCTGAATGTTCTTTTGATAAATGGTTACAAGAAATTATTAAAAAAATTAGGAAATATCATTTTAAACAATGTTAAACTTTAACTGAATGGAATTTTTCTAAAATAAAGGTAGAAAGTGAATGGTGGGATCTAAACAAATTCTCCCTCGTTTTCTTAATGCAATCAGCACTTAATTCATAATTAGTTAATCAATAATCTTCTTAGAAGCTACTTAATAGTGCCATTGGCATTATTGGGTTCCCCTGTCTGGTAAGCGCATCCTCTAAATTCCGTTTCGCTCCTACGGTTCTCATGTCACTACAAAATAATTAATAATCATAATCAACAACCCTTGACGTGTGGCATTTTAACCCATCTGCCGCGTTCCCCAATAAATCGTCATAAATCTTAACATTGCATGACATGTTATCCCTTAAACGTACAATGTGCAATCCGATTAAATTTTTAGATGAATTACGAAAACGAACGTACTGTAATCTCTAAAGACCAAATTAGCCCTTAATTTACCTAATATGAAAGAAATTGAAATATGTGTAGTACTTAACCTTGTGGAAGTGTTAGGTGTTAAATTTTTGTGTTATTCTACTAACCCAGTCCAGAGGACGAATTCGACGTTATCGGCCTGCCGTTGTCCCATTATCCTGGCAGCTGACTCGACAAGTTCCCACGGGGAATCACAGGCGTAGTCGCCGTAACGCCCCGCGGGCTTTCGATAATTTCGGGGGCCGCCTTCTGTGTCCGCACGCCAGCATCCTGCCAAAGAAGAATAGCCCGAATTATTTATAGTCAAAGTGCTTCTTAGCTCCTGCCTGGAGAGGCATTGTTGTCCTGTAGGACACACGACTCCGGACGCCACCGGACCAATGCTTCTCTGTAATATATGTTACCTAATACACGGTCCCTATCCTGTATAAAACAATAGCCCCCAAAGGTAAAGCGAAAGGCAGTGTGTCCACCCCAAAAATTGAATTAAACACTTGCTTTTAAAAAAATACTTGACGTTTATGTGTGGCCTTCTAAATTCCCAAATTGCTGAAGTCCCAAAAGAAAAGAAATATAACGATTATGGATCAGTAGGTATGAAGCTAAAAGTATCGATACCTACTCGCACCAATAACTATTCTTTTATCATATCAGTAAAATTATTATTATTAACAAATAATAGACCATTATTTTAATTAGTAATAAATCAGTATCCCTAAAGTTTTCGCATTATTCCTTGTATTGTAGAGCAGGGATGGCCAAACTTTTGTTCATACTGGGTGATAGATCTTTTTAAAATACCTAAAAATATCAATCTACTAACACTGGATCTATTAAGTCATCATAAGAAAGGTGATAATTTAAAATCAAAAATATATTCAACTGCTGCCGTACACTGGGCCACCGGTGACGACTGGTATCAGCCACTAGTGGCTTAGACAAGCTACCACACGAGGCCACCAGTCACTGTCACAATCGGCTAGACACAACCACCAAATGCTGCTCCAATTGGCTAGACGCAGCCACAAGTGGCTCAACTTCTTCGTCTGTTTGACAAGGCAATAATAATCGACGACTCTGGTCAAGTGTGCGCACACGACAAACAACCATATATCGCCATAAGTAACTAGAAATGACCTCTCTGATAGCTTATGCCACTAGTATTGTTGGTTTACAAAAACAATACGTTAAAACCACATGGAATCCTAAAAAAATCTCATCAACGATTTGTGGTTGCAAATAGTGGCTTAATAGATGTATTAGTCGAGGCCACAAGTCATAGCCACAAGTAGTTAGACGTAGCCACCAGTCACAGCTACCAGTGACCAAGCGCAGTCACAAGTCGCGTCAACTTCTCTGTCTAACTGTCGAGGTAATAATAATCGACGACTGTGATCAAGTGTGCGCAGATGTCAAACAACAATTTGTCGCCACAAGTAACGAGTAATAATGACCACTCACTTAGCCTCTGGTTGGAACGCGATTACTCGAACTCCCAGTTTACGTGAAATCATACAAAATCCATTGAAAATCTCGTCAACGAACTATTATTGCAACTAGTGGCTTAATAGATGTACTAGACGAAGCCACCAGTCGCATCCACAAGTAGCTAGTCGCAGTCACAAATAAATATACGTAGCCACTAGTTGCATCTACCGGTGGCCAAGCACAGCCACACTCCTGTGTCCATTTTACCATGCAATATTGATCGACGACTGCGATTTAGTGTGTACAGGCTGCAAGCATCTGTATGTCGCCACAAGTAATGATCTGTGGCCTCTCTTGCAGCTTGTGGCCCGAATACGACCACTTGAAGTCTCAGTGTACTTTGAAGCAATTAAAAATTTTATCAATGGTTATTGGTTGCAACCGGTGGGTTACTAGACGAGGCCACCAGTCGCAGCCACAAGAAGGTAGTCGCAGCCACAAATGGAAATACGTAGCCATCAGTTACAGCTACCAGTGGCTAAGCACAGTCACAATTCGCGTCAACTCTTGCGTCAGTTTTACCGATCACTAGTGATCGACGACTGTGATTTAGTGTGTACAGGCTGCAAGCATCTGTATGTCGCCACAAGTAATGATTTGTGGCCTCTCTTGCAGCTTGTGGCCCGAATACGACCACTTGAAGTCTCAGTGTACTTTGAAGCAATTAAAATTTTATCAATGGTTATTGGTTGCAACCGGTGGGGTACTAGACGAGGCCACCAGTCGCAGCCACAAGAAGGTAGTCACAGCCACAAATGGAAATACGTAGCCATCAGTTACAGCTACCAGTGGCTAAGCACAGTCACAATTCGCGTCAACTCTTGCGTCAGTTTTACCGATCACTAGTGATCGACGACTGTGATTTAGTGTGTACAGGCTGCAAGCATCTGTATGTCGCCACAACTAATGATCTGTGGCCTCTCTTGCAGCTTGTGGCCCGAATACGACCACTTGAAGTCTCAGTGTACTTTGAAGCAATTAAAAATTTTATCAATGGTTATTGGTTGCAACCGGTGGGGTACTAGACGAGGCCACCAGTCGCAGCCACAAGAAGGTAGTCGCAGCCACAAATGGAAATACGTAGCCACCAGTTACAGCTACCAGTGGCTAAGCACAGTCACAATTCGCGTCAACTCTTGCGTCAGTTTTACCGATCAATAGTGATCGACGACTGTGATTTAGTGTGTACAGGCTGCAAGCATCTGTATGTCGCCACAAGTAATGATTTGTGGCCTCTCTTGCAGCTTGTGGCCCGAATACGACCACTTGAACTCTCAGTGTACTTTGAAGCCATAGAAAATCCAGCGAAAAAGATCGTCAACAATTTGTGGCTGCCACTAGTTGTCGTTACCAGTGGCTCAGTGTTGAGTGGCGCTAAACGTTTGCATTTAGGACAATTAAAACAATTCAACTTGTCAACTGTTTGGCCATCCCTGTCATAGAGTATTTACATTATAATTCAACTTACCTTTTCTGGTATCTCCGTTTATACTAAAGAAGGGATCGTAATGGAAATCTGTAATATGCCAGAAATACCCTGTAACAAAAGAAGAGAAACCATTTTAAATTAAGCACCCTATTAGCCAATTAACTAAATTATGTAGTAGTCGTATTATTTTTTTTTTAACAGAAAGTTCTTTTGTTCTTTGTTCCGGTCTCTGGGGATGGTGTCGCTTAAAAAAAGACACAAGCACCAGATGATCTGGGGGTGAAAAGAATAGGGGATTGCAAAAAAGACATTAACAATGGCCATTCTGTTACATGGTCAATTAAGTTTGGAATGCAATTTTCCTTTTTATTGGACGGTTTACTTCACGACCCCTAGCAATTATCTTCTTTACGGTTCCAATGTTTCTATCCAAGGATGGATACGTAACTAAATATAATACCTAACGGCGGTGTATAAATATAAAGGTTCACATAAGAACGGCCCTTTCTAAGAAATTAATTGTTGTCCTAACTACCTAAGCGAAAAATTTAGTGCTGGTATTATATGGTGTCGTGACAAACATTTAGGAAAAGTTTTCGGGCTGCTTTACTTTTATTCCTACAACAACCGATACGATGTAGAAAAAAATTAATTGCAGGGTATTATGTGGAATATTGGTTTCTAATACCCTTAGGAATTTTCCCGAATACGAAAAACCGGAAAACAGATTTTCATCAAGGAATAGCTATGGGCCTTTATTGGGATTTCAGGTAAATTATATTTATTATAAGAAAGGGGGTGAAATTTAGGTACAAAACACTTATTTCGAGTTCTCCCTTTTATGAGAGAGATTGAGGTAAATTATTTCAATATTTGCATATGAAAATAGAATTTTTCGAAAAGTCTGGAATATCCTGGAATCCTTTGAAGTTGTTCTGGAGAAACTTGTAACATTCCAGACCACTCTCTAATATTTCATATGTAAAACATTTCTCCAACATTCTGGATCATTCTTGGAAAATCTATAACGTTTTAAATCTTTCTACATCATTGTCGAAGTATATCGAACATCCTAGACCATTCTCAAATTATTTTCGAAATATTCAAAAACATTCCTACAAATTCCAGAACTTTCTTGAAAATTCTATTGCATGAATTATGTTCCCTGACACACCAAAACATTTTTGACTCGATTTGGAAATAAAATAAGTTAGACATCCATCCTCTATCATCTTTGGAGACCAAGGATTATCTACCATAATAACAATGGCAAGGGAATGGCAGTAGGTGGTTATTGAAAAAAATGAGGACAAACAACAAAGCGCCTCTCATCTATATTTTGATTAATATTTATTAAATAAAATTGTTTTGTAATTTTGAACTCTTTATGGTTCGATTCACCCAGGTCACCATTATTTTTTCTTCCACTACTAACCCACATTTTTGGAATCACAACCTCAATTATTTGTATTTGTATTTCTTTCATTCAACTAACAATCCACATTCAGTAAATAGTTCAATAATTTTTTATTATTTTTATCCTTTGTAATATTCGTTACGATGACAGGATCTCTTTAAATTTTTTATTATTATCATCCTTTCTTTAGAATAGAAGCGTACCATTGCTTACTTCTTGTTATTTATAATGAGACAGGAGCGAATATAAAGAGGAGGCAAGCAGCTTGATATTAATTATTATTATTCCTGCATCGGGAACGGTTACATCCCGTTGAAAATTCGCGCTCCGGATCTTTTTGATAATTACGATTTGAATACTTCAGGTTTTTCTTTCTTGTAGGATTCCCACTGTTTCAATTCAATCAGAATGAACGAAATTCTCTTATTGCACCAAAACTCGAAAGGAACTTTTTTGTTTTATTGTTGGTCGCCAATGAGAAAAAAAAAGAAAACAAAAATCCATTTGGAACTTTGATATTATTCAAGTATTCTTTTGTAAGATATCAACAAATGTTCGGTGTTCGTTTCCTTTTCTCGTAAAACTTTTTCAAACACATAAACCAGCTTTGCTGAGAGTTTAACATTCCTGAAATCCCTGGACGGCTCTCCACCCCATTTTCCATCTCATCCCCACACCTCCCACTACGGCTCCATGTCGCATTATATAATATCCACAATGTAACAAACTTCTGCGGTCAAGTTTTGAACAATGCTAATTAATGTGTCCAGTTGATATCGCGTTAAATACAAATCGCAAAACTCACGTTTCGTAGTCATTTATAATCTTCTTCATGAGGTTCTTGTGTTCAACGTAATCTATTATTGTTGCCACAGAAACACCACTAGCAGGTAGATTTTATCTGTCTGGAAACGGAAACGTATTTTTATGTAGGTAACGTTTTTCCTTAAAATTTGGTATGGTTGAATACTCGAAAAGTTGCTAAATTATTCCCCAAATCCACAAAGTAATATCCATATTTGTAAATGTTTCATTTCGTCTTTTTCTGAACCCATAAAATAGGGTCATATACCAAAGTGGCTTATATTCAAATTCAAATTTAATCGCTAAAATCTACAAACAATATTCCAGTTAAAAATCCAGATCTTATTTCACATTTTTTATGGATGAAAATTCTGTGAATTGTATTCCTTCTGTGGAAGCCATTAGTTGTCTTTAGAAACTTCTACCAAGTTCTTTCACATTTTCCACATCCCATCCTATTCAATTATTCCTTATGGTATTTCTTCTATGGAAGCCAGTTGTTCCTGAAACTTCCAGCCATTGCTTCAAGATATTCCACACCAGAACCTTTTTAATTACACTTTAATCCATTCCTTTTATGATGGCCACTTGTAGTTTGAAACTTCCAACGAGTTCTTCAAGATTTTCCATATATCATCTTCTTCAATTACGAATCATACCATTCCAATCATGGAGATCAGCTATCCTTGAAGGCTTCTATCAAGCTTTTGAAGATTTTCCACACTCTATTGTCTTCAATTATTCAGCTGCACGTTGCGTTATACCTGTCATGGAAGTCAGTTGTTCTTTGAAACTACCATCAAGTGCTATATGATTTTTCATATCCTACCTTCTTCAGCTACTGCTTATACCATTTCGTCTATGGAGGCCAGTTTTCCTTTGAAATGCCGCTCAAGTACGATTCAGCTATCCTTGAAACCTTCTATCAAGCTCTTGAAGATTTTTCGTACCCTATTATCTTCAATTACTGCTTATGCCATTCCTTCTATGGAGACCAGTTTTCCATTGAAGCATCTCTCAAGTGCTATATGATTTTTCACACCCTATCTTCTTCAACTACATAACATTCTACTGCTTTTATGGAGGGCAGTTGTCTTTCGAATCTTCCAACAAGTGCTTCAGGATTTTTCACACCACAACCATCTTCATCAGATCTTAATCCATTCCTTTTTTGATGGCCAGTTGTTGTTTGAGACTTCCATCAAGTGCTTTAAGATTTTCCATATCTCATCTTCTTCAATTACACTTTATGCCATTCCGTTTATGCGAAAATTATCACACCTCACTTCACCACCACTGCTTTTCACATTCCTCTTTTCTCTTCCAGTAGAACATCAGTTATTCCTTGAAGTTTATTTTCGAAAAATGACAATTGTCTTATTTTACAATTATCTCTTCTAGAAATTTTCCAGAAGCCTTTATCAAATGCTTCATGATATTTTACCCCCTATTTTCTTCAGTTAAGCATTGTATTTTGCACTATCTACATTTCACTTTTTTCTTCTTTGAAGCTCCAGTTCTATTTCCAAATTTAATGACTCAAAATAGAATTCTCAACAAGAACAACATTTCCGGACGTATTTCATAGATGAAAATTTCGAAACGTTGTCTCAAATTCTTGAAGGGTTTCTTCCCTTTCTCTTACAGGAATGTATCAGTTATCCCTTAAGTATAAAAAAATAGCAATGTCCAAAAAATGAAGAAAATACCCTGAAATTTCCTTGAAAGCCTTTACGGTTTTCCACATACAATATTTTCGTTTTTCCTGCCCTCCCTCCCCATTTTCCATTCCTTCTCCAAGTGATGTGGTTATTTATGTTCGTTTTGAAAAAGGGTTTCAACAAACGTGTTCTGTCTTGTTTACAACCGCGTATAATTTTACCTTTGCGGGTTATATTGAACAGTCCGATAGTATCGTCTTTAAGGGAATATAAATCTCGAAGAATAGCGGCCAATGGTGGTGGACTGCCAGAGGAGACACGGGAAAAGGGCTGCTTACTGGAACGGGGAAATTTATACCGCTTCTCTAGCTTTCATCAATATGCATGAGATCCAGCACGGTGCATGTTATATATATACGTACGTACATTTATATATATGTATCTCACCCCTGTGATGTAACGTTTGAAAATTTTCGACTGCATTCAGATGAATGGGTCTCAACCACCGCCGCCGTTCCCGGTTCTCATTGTTCCAAAATTTACTCCAGACAATAACCAAAGTGTTCAGTTACAGTTACAGTTATTCTACATGCATAATAATCGTACACAACCTCATTCCAAAAAAAACCATTTTTAGTATAAAAAATAATGTCTTCCCCTAACCTAACTTCTACTCCTTGCTGTAAAAAAAAGTTATCACCCCGAAAGTTTCTTATTTTTTTATTACAAAACTTCGGTTTTATTAATTTGCCTATTTATAGAAATCCATTAGAAAATAAGAAAAAGAAATAGGCTAAAACAGAACAAAGCCGGTAAAGAGCTGATCTTCTTCTTATATAAATGTACGTATATATTGTACATATGTACGTACATAAACCCATGTAGGAGTCTGCCTTATAGTTCGGTTTTAGTTTAAATCCCTAACGTCTAAAACTTTTTATAACTCAGCAAGAATAAAGAACGTCTTTGTTTTTCGCACGGAGTGAAGTTTTGCGATTAGCAGTTTTCATTTGTCCCGAGAGGTCATCAAGGTTCAATTCTTATCCCAGACCAAGCTACAAAACAAATAACAAAATCTTTAACAAGGTTTCAAAACAAAAAATTTTAGTTATTAGTCATCCTAATATAACCAGGGTTAGCTTAGTCTGGGTTAAACCCAATCATGTATTTATTAAATAGAAGCAGTTTCGATAAAAACATTTTACGAAGAAGGAAATTTTTTTTGCTAAATGTCGTATTGAAAAATTTTGACATGTTTTCCATGAAAATGCGAATTGATTCTTTCAATGTCAAGTGGGTGTATTTCGTCAAATGTATCATTTTACAATTGTTCATTATAGAAAATTCCTCGAAGCCTTTATCAAATGCTTCAGTATTTTCTACATTATTTTTTGTACTGATGTCTGATTCAACTCTTTTTCCTTTGGAACTCCAGCAGTTTTTCCAAATTTAATTACCCAAAATAGCAATCTCAAGAAGAACAATATTTCCGGAAGTACTTCACAGTGTTTTCATGAGTGGAAATTTTAAAACATTTTCTCAAATTCTTGAAGGTTTTCTAATTCTCAACTTCTTTAATAACATCTCACATTTTCTGCTTCTCACATCTACTTTTCACTTACAGGAGTGTATCAGTTATTCCTTAAGTTTAGTAAGTCTAAAAAATTTGAAATCCCCAAAAAATTAGGAAAATTCCCTGAAACTTCCACGGTTTTCCACTGCCAATTTTTTATTTAATTTATTACTCATACTACTGTAACCAGGGTTAGAATAGTCTGGATTAAACCCAGTCAAGTACCTACTTATTGAAGAGAATTAGTTTTAATGGAAACGTTTTACGAAAGAGAAAATTTTTCTTGCTAAATGTCGTGGTTTTCCTAATTTTATTGAAAAATATTTGCATGTTTTCCATGAAAAGTGCGAATTGATTCTTTCAATGTCAAGTGGGTATGTTTCGTCAATTGTCTCATTTAACAATTGTCTTTTGTAGAAAATTTCCAGAAGCTTTTATCAAATGCTTCAGGATTTTCTACGCCCTATTTTCTTCAATTATACATTATTTTTTGTACTGATGTCTATTTCCAACTTTTTTTTCTTTAGAGCTGCAGCAGTTTTTCCAAATCTAATGACTCAAAATGAACGACATTTCCGGACGTATTTTACAGTGTTTTCATGAATGGAAATTTTGAAATATTTTCTCAAATTCTTGAAGGTCTTCTAACACTCAACTTCTTCGGTAATGCCCCACACTTTCTGCTTCTCAGATCTCCTTTTCACTTACAGGAGGGTATCAGTTATTCCTTAAGTTTAGTAAGTAAAAAAAAATAGAAATCCCCAAAAAATGGAGAAAATACCCTGAAACTTCCACGGTTTTCCACAGACAATCTTTTATTTAAATTATTACTCATACTAATGTAACCAGGGTTAGAATAGTCTGGGTTAAACTCAGTCATGTATTTATTAAAGGGAATTAATTTTAATAGAAATATTTTACGAAAAAGGAAATTTTTCTTGCTGAATTTCGTGGCTTTTCCGATTTTATCTGTTGAAAAATGTTTGCATGTTTCCCATGAAAAGTGAGAATTGATTCTTTCAATGTCAAGTGGGTGTATTTCGTCAAATGTCTCATTTAACAATCGTCTTTTGTAGAAAATTCCCCGAACTCTTTATCAAATGCTTCAGGATTTTCTACGCCCTATTTTCTTCAATTATACATTATTTTTTATGTTGTCTATATTCCACTTTCTTCTTCTTTGGAGCTCCAGTTATTCTTCCAAATTTAATGACTCAAAATAGCAATCTCAAAAAGAACAACATTTCCGGACGTATTTCACAGTATTTTCATGAATAGAAATTTTGAAACATTTTCTCAAACTCAAAACTTCTTCAATGGCACCGCACATTTTCCACTTCTCACATCTTCCTTTAACTTACAGGAGGGTATCAATTATTCCTTAAGTTTAGCAATTAAAAAAATATTGCAATCCCCAAAAAAGAAGAAAATTCTCTGAAACTTTTATGATTTTCCACACACAATTTTTTATCTAATTTATTACTCATACTAATGTAACCAGGGTTAAAAAAGTCTGGGTTAAACCCCGTCGAGTACCTACTTATTGAAGAGAATTAGTTTTAATAGAAACATTTTACGAAAAAGGAAATTTTTCGTGCTGATTTTTCCGATTTTATCTATTGAAAAATGTTTGCATGTTTTCCACGAAAAAGTGCGAATTGTTTCGTTCAAGGTTAAGCGGGGTGTATTTCGTGTCGAAAAGGGGATGCGTGTGGCTTCGTTGAAAACAATATTACAGTACACTGTTATAATATATAACCAAGTTCTTGTGATAGGATACAGATATACACGAGGTTCGTGATCAAAATCGATAGAGCGGGTGGAATATTGGGGTGCAACCAGAATCTACAATTCATTCAGAAGGAATTGGGGGGAAGAAATACGTAATAACAACGGACAGATGGCTAAGCCGTTAACGTATCTTCTTTAATTCCTGTTCCATAATGTCTTACGTGATCGTACCGATTATGATTTAGATTGATATTAACTTGTAAACTTCCATAGAATACGTGTACAGGAAATTAATCTTAAATTACTTACTACTTCTAAAAATAAATAAATTTACTTATTTAATAACTTTTTGCCTGTTTTTACTCCTGTTTCTGCCTCTATTATACCTAAATTGACAATAATAATTGACCCATGTATTTTTTTCTCACAATTGTTAATAAATCTTAATTTAAACGTTGGCTGTAACAAACAGAGAGACAGAAACTCTAGTGAACTTGTAAGTGTCCCTTAAAAAGAGACAAACTAGAGGTTAGAATCCCCGAATGACGAAATAAAGTAGATTCAAAACATACAGTGTATTGTACAAAGTAACTAAATTGTTCCTTGTATTTCGGAAAGGGGTAACAACTGGACTTTGATTAGGGTCTCCGTTTTATTAGACGCGGTGTTAATTCGTTACCTGGACCCGTTTACAACCTGACATAAACAATAGTACATTCAGTTATTAAACATTTGTGTTTATCTCGAACTTTATTTCATCCACCTTCCCCTAAATGACCAACCCCATAATAAACAGAGGACTGGCATTAAAAAACGATTTATCTCATTAAATATTTACAGCTGAAACAAAGGAAATTATTTCTCTAGCTTTGTAATCATGACGTGTCGAAGAAATCTATCCCCTTTAATAATCCTGTTCAACCGTTTGTTGTTTAAAATCCTGATGGGGTAATTGAGTAAAGTCACGCACATATAGGCGGGAAGGATTAAAAAAAAGTTACACCATAAAAAATGGAATATTTTCATATTCTGTACCCTCTACTTGCAGAGTATAGCTTTTATTTTCTTTTGTTATCCTAAATGTAGACTGGACAGTTCTAGATCATTCTTACACATTCCAAAACAAGCTCAAAGAACTGAGAGCATCCTGCATAGTTCCAAATCGTTTTTGAGTATGTTCTCGAAAAATATAGAATACTTTGGATAGTTCCTGATCGTTCTCGAGCATTCCGAATCAATCCCGAAGGATTTTTAACGTTCTGAATCGTTATCGATCAGTTTTGAAATCATTCTCAAAAACCTGAAAGATTCTAGATCCTCTTAAAGAATCTGGAAGTTCTGGGTCATTATCTAACATAAATTCCAAATCATTTTTGAAAAATCTGGAACATTTTGGACAGTTCTTAATCATTCTTGAACATTCCAAACCAAGCCCCAAAGGATCTAAAACGTTCTGGATCAGTTTTGAAATCATTCTCAAAAAGCAGCTTGGATTCTAGATCCTCTTAAAGAAACTGGAACTTTCTAGATCATTGTCGAACGAGCATTGCAAATCAATTGAGAAATATGGAACATTTTGGAATCTTCTTGATTATTCTTGAACATTCCGAGTCAAACTGAAATGGTTTGGAACATTCTTGATCAGTTTTGGAATCCTTCCCAAAAAGCTGGAAGATTCTAGATCTTCTTAAAGAATCTGGAAGTTTCTAGACCATAGTCTAACATACGTTCCAAATCATTCTCGAATATTCTAGAACTTTTTGGATCAGTTCTAGATCATCCTTTCACATTCCAAAGCAAATTCAAAGAACTGCGAAAATCCTGGATAGTTCCACATCGTTTTTGAATATATTCTCGAAAATGTGCAACACTTTGGTTAGTTTCTTATCGTTCTTGAGCATTCCGAATCAATCCCGAAGGATTTGAAAAGTTCTGGATCGTTATCGATCAGTTTTGAAATCGTTCTCAAAAACCTGAAAGATTCTAGATCCTCTTAAATAATCTGGAAGTTTCTAGATCATTATCTAACATAAATTCCAAATCATTTTTAAAAAATCTGGACCATTTTGGACAGTTCTTAATCATTCTTGTACATTCCAAACCAAGCCCCAAAGGATCTAAAACGTTCTGGATCAGTTTTGAAATCATTCTCAAAAAGCAGCTTGGATTCTAGATCCTCTTAAAGAAACTGGAACTTTCTAGATCATTGTCGAACGAGCATTGCAAATCAATTGAGAAATATGGAACATTTTGGAATCTTCTTGATCATTCTTGGGCATTCCATAACAAACACAATGAACTGATAACATCCTGGATCGTTCCAAATCATTTTTGAAAACATTATCCAAAAACCAGAAACAGTTTGAATAGTTCCTGATCGTTCTTTTCTCCATCAATTTTGAAATCATAATAAAAAAGCTGAATGATTCTAGATCCTCTTAAAGAATCTGGAAGTTTCTAGATCATTGTCTAACATACATTCCAAATAATTCTCGAAGAATCAGGACTATTTTGGTTAGTTCCTGATCGTTCTTGAACATTCCGAATCAAACTCATGGGATCTGGAACATTCTGGATCACTTTTGAAATCGTTCTCAAAAAGCTGGAAGGTTCTAGATCTAGAATCCGGAAGTTTCTAAACCATAATCTAACTTACATTCAAAATAATTCTCGAATAAATTTAGAACATTTTGAACAGTTCTAGGTCAAACTTTCACATTCTAAAATAAGCTCAATGAACTGAAAACATCCAAAAAACATTTTTGGAAACATTCTCAAAAAATCTGTAAAATTTTGTGTAGTTCTTAATCGTTCTTGAACATTTCGAACCAAACTCAAAGGGTCTGAAATTTTCTGAATCGTTCTGGGTCAATTTTGAAATCATTCTCATAAACCTGAAAGATTCTAGATCCTTCTGGAACATTCTAGACCATTGTCAAATTTTTCTCCAAAAATCTGGAACCATTGTATATCTTTATCTACCTCTTCTATCCCCCCTCCTCTGTCTAACCTTAGTGGATATTTACTTTGCTTAAGGAACTTATGATGTACAATCAAAATAATTTCCAATCTTAACAATTTGATCGTTATATTAATTTGAACGTATTTCGTACTCCGTTCCAGGTTTGGAAACCCCGTTACAAGTTGAATCCTCTTTTGTGATTTTAGAAACATCTTAAAATATGCATTTACATTAACTTTTTTGTATCACTCATTTCACCCCTTTAGGAATTTAATTTAAAAAAATCCTTTCTTAATGCAGGTTATGGAATCTGTGCGGAAAATTTCAAATTTGTGGGCTTAGGAGTTTAGGTTCAGCATTTAATATATCACCTAGTCAGTTTGGCCTGTAAAAATTCAGGATCTATCTTCAATTTACATTCAACATTCACCAGAAATTCACATTTAGACTTGGATGCATGAAGGTCTTCTTTTGAAATTTATTAATTTTTGTGTTGAACATTGTGACTTCGACCGTCAAGCCGGTACCGGAGAATTACCCTATCGCATACCCTCAGGTGTTCCTTTAGAAATATAATATTGGTTTTTCTTCTCGCGAAAGGCGAAAAGTAATTAATTGTGTTTGGACTACCGGCTGACAGTTTCCCCTGTATTCCGATCATTGACGTCACACCGGTTTTCACAAAGTTTCAGCCCGCTCTGTTTGCCCAAACAATTAATCACACTAATGGAGGTCTTCAAAGCCATAACGTCGTCGACGTGTTTGTCCTCGTCGCACGCCAACCGCACCGTTATCTTTCTTTCAAACCCGACGTTCTGTCATTGGGCTCAACAGCCAACTGTCGAAACCACAAGTCCTGCACTTTTACTTCACACTCAGAAAGAATGTCCAAATGGTTTCTCCCAAAAAATTTCTTCCAATTACTATTAAGACAACTTTCGAAACATGGAGGGCTAACTAGAGTCATCCCAGTTGCAGAAACAGGAATCAAGGGGGTGAGAGCAAAGGCGGAAGCAGATGTTATAGTTAATAACCTTCTTAGGGGATTCCTAGGATTGCAATTATTGCCAAAGAACCTAATTCTTCCTGGAAACATCTATTTCAGTAGATTTTGGCGTCAATGTATCATGGTTGTTTCTTTCTAATTAGCTAAATAGGATCAGAAGGAGATTATATTCATTTTAGCAATTGATGAATGCTACATATTTTGGGGAATAGAAAGATTAGTTACGATAAAGAAATATAACAAAATCTCCTTGAGGGACTCCCTGGATTGCAATTATTGCCAGGTTACCAAATTCCTTCTGACAACAACTACTTCAGTAAATTTAGGTGTCAGTGTTTTGTGGGTGCTATTTTTTCTAATCATCTGATGAATATCTTTGACTAAAGAAGGGCAGTAGTGGGAAAGCAGATTAGATTATTTTTCCCAAAGAGTGAAGGATGTGGAACGGTGGAGGTTATGAGATGTTAAAGTTTTTGACAAACATACGAAGATTTGCTCCGGTAAAAAATGTAACATAATCTTCTTAGTGGATTCCCAGGATTGAAGCTATTTCCAGAGAATCAAATTCTTCGTAGGAACATCCATTTCAGTAGATGATGGTGTCATTGATTCATAGTTGTTTTTTTTTCTAATCAGCTGAATATTTTTGGTCAAAGAAGAACAGGAGGGGAAAATAGATTAGATTATTTTTAGCAATCATGAAGGATGTGGTATTTCCAGAATTTGGGGAATGTGAAGATTGACTACGGTAAAAATGTAACAAAATTTTCTTAGGGGATTCCCAGGATTGCAGTTATTGCTAGACAACCAAATTCCACCTGTAAACATCCACTTCAGTAAATTTACATAAGTATCAGCGTTTTGTGGCTGCTATCTTTTCTAATCATGTAAATTTTTTTGACTCAAGAGGGAGCAGAAGGCGAAAGTAGATTAGATTATATTTCGCAAATAATAATGGATATGAGATGTTAAATTTTTTGAGAAACATAGGAATATTTGCTCCGGTAAAAAATGTAACAAAATCTTCTCAGGGTATTCTCAGGATTGCAGCTATTTCCAGAGAACCTAATTCTTCCTGAGAACATCCATTTCAGTAGATTTTGGTTATTCATGGTTGTGTTTTTTTAATCAACCAAAGGGGAACAAAATGGAAAGCAGATTAGTTTATTTTTAGCAAATAGTGAAGGATGTGTAACTATTACCAGACAACCAAATACCATTTCCGTTTCAGTTGATGTTGTTGTCAGGGGTTCGTGGTTGTTTTTATTTTTTAATCGTTTAAATATTTTTGACTAAAGAGTAGTTTGGGGGAAAGTGGTTTAGGTTGTACATATTTCCCAAATACTGAAGGATGTGTGATGTTACAGTCCTTGAGGTACATGCAAATATTAGCTCTGATAAAATATGTTCCCAGTTTTATAACGATTACCAAACAGCCAAATTCCTCCTGGGAGCATTCATTTCAGTATATTTTGGTGTCTCTGTTTTTGTGGTTATTTTTTTACTAAAGAGGTGCAGTTGAAGACAGTACATAGATAACTTATTTTTCGCAAATAGTGAAGGTTGTATACTGCTACAGATTTTGGGAATTGCGAAGATTTGATTCCATGCAAAAAATGTACCAAAATCTTCTTAGAGGATTCCCAGAAATGTAACAATTTCCAGAAAGCCTAATTCTTCCTGATACAATCTATGTCAGTAGATTTTGGTGTTATGGTTACTTTTTCAAATCAACTGAATATTTTCGACTAAATAGGAACTGAAGGGGAAAGTATATTAGATTATTTATAGCAAATAGTGAAGGATGTGGGATTGTACATATTTTAGGGAATGTGAAGATTATTTCAGATAAAAAAGTAACAAAACTTCTTTGAGGGATTCCGATGATTGTAACTATTACCAGACAACCAAATACCATTTCCGTTTCAGTAGATGTTGTTGTCAGTGCTTCGTGGTTGCGTCTTTTCGTAATCAGCTGAGTATTTTTGAATAAAAGGTGGCATGGGGAAAAATAGTTTACATTATTTTTCGCAAATAGCGAAGGTACAGATTTTGGGAAATGCGAAGATTAGTTTCGATACAAAAAATGTAACAAAATCTCTTTGAAGGATTCCCAGGATCATAGCTATTACCAGACAACCGAATTCCTCCTGGGATAATTCATTTCATTATTTTTTTTTGTTAGCTGTTTTGTAGTTTTTTTTGTATTCTCTATAGAATTTCCGCCGAGTTTTTTTTTGGTCGTTTTTGTGGTGGTAGCTTTCTTCTTAATGACGTACTGCTTTATGGCTTTGATATATTATGTCAATAAAACGGTCGTGGGGTTGAGTCCAGAATAATGTATCAACATTAACTTTGGACTGACAGACACATACGATCTCACGCCGATTGATTTTAGCGGTAGATTGTGGAAAAATGACGCCGGGGACGACCGGTGTCCCTTTTCCATTTGTCCGCGTCGCGCAAAAATTGGGACGAGAATGGATGCCGCCGTCGAATAATTGTAAGAAAACATTTTCCATTCCTTTTGATTCATTCGTCAATTCAATCGGCCGAATAGGAAACCTATTGAATCGGGAACGAAAAACATTTTTTCCTTTTGATAATGGGATACCTCCACTAATGGAACCAACCCCACAAGTGGGTGCCATATATTTTATCAGTAATGGTAAAGCATCTATGGTACAATATTCCATATGACACAGTAACAATTTGCACCTTAGGGGTTTATTTTGAAAAATCTTTCAAAACTCGAAGAAAATTTTCTTCCATCATCTTCAAACCTTACACCTGCACTGCCAAAATTTTGGTTTTCCCTAAGAAAAAGCAAATCTTCTTGAACACCTCAACAACTCAATGACCATAATGAAAATGCAAGTAGTGACATTGCAGTTGCAAATAGTTTTGGTTATTTTTTTTCAACAAAATTTTTTTCACCCAAAATAGAATTTATTTTTTGTTTTATTTAGTTTTTTGAGTAAAAATATAAATACTTACCTATTTTATCGTAAATGCCCAAAGCTGAAGCTAAGGCACAGTTGACAACAACAAAAGTTGCAAACAACATTTTAAAAACTTGTCACTGTTCCCAAGTTTCAATTACATTTTAAATGTCTAAGAAGATTTTTTAAAAACAATTTTTTATACGTATTGAATTTTCTAAACTTTTGTTTTTTTTATTCACAGTCAAACAAAAACCAATATTGAGAAAGAAAACTAACCAAAGTTGTGGATATAGTTTTTTGTATTAAACAAAATTGTCGGAGTTTTTACTGTTTTCGCGGCGGGACTTTTCCCAAAGACAGGTACGTGCTCATCTTCCCGATTTTCGTTTGACACTGGAAGGCTGCAGGGAATTCGGAATTCGTGGAAACCAAATTCAAACTCGCTCTTGCGCTCTGACTCCCTTCCGATCCTATATGGTACTCGTACACAAAAAAACTCCCCTTTACATACAATAAAAAATTAACTTTATCACTAAACCAACGATAAACAGTCATGATTTTTTTCTCCAGAGCTTTCAGAGTTCTTTTAAAAATGTTCAATTGCTTGAAAATTTTTTTTCATAAAAATTTAAATTAGTTTTACTTTGAAATTTTAAAAAATGATCTAAAATTTTACACATTTTTCGAGAAAGATTTAGAATATTCAAGAGTAATGTAGTGTTCCAAATTTTTATTTTAAATTTTTCGAGAATAATTTTGAATGTTCAAAAATGATCTGACATTTTTGAGAAAGACTTGCAAAATCCAAGAATGATCTAAAGTATTCCAAAAGGTTCCGCAACACTTCAGGATGATCTGGAAATTTTGAAAATGTTCAATAATCTTCCAGAATTTTCGAGAAAGATTTGGAATGTTCATGAATAATGTGCAGTGTTCTAAAATATTTCAGATTTTTCAATAATTATTTAAAGTGCTTAAAGAGTGAACGATCCACAATGTTTTTATATGACCTGGAATTTTCAAAACAGATTTGAAATGTCATATAAAGCTCTAAAATATTCCAAAACCGTAAAGGAGGTTCTGCATCTTTTCAGAATACTCTGGAATCTTCTAGAATGATCTAAAAGATTCCACATTTTTCAAGAAAGATTTAAAATGTACATAAATAATGCAGTGTTCAAAATTATTTCATATTTTTTCGAGAATAATTTTGTTCTCAAAAATTATATAAAAGGTTAAGTGAACCGCCCGCAACGTTCTAAAATGATCTGACATTTTTGTATGCAGCATTCCAGATTTTTAAGAATAATCTACAATATTCTATAATTTTTCGAAAAAGTTTTAGAATGTTCGAGAATTATCTAAACTGTTTCAAAAGTTTGCTTAACCTTCCGCAATGATCTTGAATGATCTGAAATTTTCGAAAAAGATTTGTAATGTTCAAGAATGTTCTAAAAACCTAAAGAAGGGTTCTGCAGCATTCCAAAATTTTTGAGAATGATCTGTAATATTCTATAATTTTTCGAGAAAGCTTTAAAATGTTCGAGAATAATCTAAAGTGTGCTCAAAAATGATCTAAACTGTTCCAAAAGATAGAGAACGGTTCACAACAATCTGTCATTTTAGAGAATGATTTGTAATGTTCAAAAATTTTCTAAAAATTAAAAGACATGTTTTTCAAAATTGCAGCATTTTTGAGAATGATTAACTAACAGTGCTCAAGGATTGTCTAAACTGTTCAAGAAGTTTGCAGAACGTACCGCAATGTCCTGAAATGATCTTGAGTTTTCTAGAAAGATTTAATACTCAAAAATGTTCTAAAAACCTAAAAAAAAAGGTTATGCAACGTTCCAGAATTTTTGAGAATGGTCTAGAATATACCATAATTTTCGAGAAAAGTTTAAAATGTTCGAGAATGATTTAGAGTGCTCGAGAATGATCTAAACTGTTCCAAAAGTTTACAGAACGTTCCGCAATGATCTGGGATGATCTGGGATTTTCGAATAAGATTTTTAAAGTTCAAAAATGTTCTAAAATTTAATTTTGATGGTTTTATATATTTTCTGGTAGACAAATTTAAATTAATATACGTAAGTTTAGAGTTCCATTTCGCTCAATAAACGTGTTACACAACTGTCAGCGATATCAGGAAATTTACAACCGCGAAACCCTCCAATTTCGTTATAGTTTGCTTCAAAACTATCAAATAAATTAATGATTACGGGTATATTCGAAAACTTGGTATGAAATAGCGGGTAGAAACTATCATAGGAACTTTATAATATTCCGGAAATAAATATAAGTGCCGTAATTTTACTTTTATGCAGGGGATTCCATGTTAAATCAACGCCTCATTTTCTTATTACGTATTACATTCACATTTAACAATACTACAACAATCTATATTTCAGTAATAAAAACTTTTAATAAATTTTAATTTCAAATTTTACTTAAAAGTTTACTGACTATGAATTTATTCTTTAATGTAATATTCATCCAGATTAATGTACAGTACGTCACAACCTAGAAAACCACTCTATCTACGCCAATCAGCATGTCACATTTGGTTAGTAACCATACATTTCTTGAAACACACAAAAATTGGAAGCAAAGATATTCGGACATGACTCAGCGTTGCCACACAGTTGGCCACGGGTAGTGGCGACTAGTGGCCGCCACAAGTCGTGTACTGGATTATTCGTACGTTTTATATGCCAGAGGTGGCTGAAGGTTAGTAACCATCTATCTCTTGAAACACACAAAAACTGGAAGCAAAGATATTTGGGCATGACTCAGCGTTGGCACACAGTTGGCCACGGGTGGTGGCGACTAGTGGCCGCCACAAGTCGTGTACTGAATTATTCGTACGTTTTATATGCCAGAGGTGGCTGAAGGTTAGTAATCATACATCTCTTGGAACACACAAAAGTTGGAAGCAAAGATGTTCGGACATGACTCAGCGTTGCCACACAGTTGGCCACAGGTAGTGGCGACTAGTGGCTGCCACAAGTCGTGTACTGGATTATTCGTACGCTCCATATGCCAGATGTGGCTGAAGGTTAGTAACCATACATCTCTTGAAACACACAAAAATTGGAAGCAAAGATATTCGGACATGACTCAGCGTTGCCACACAGTTGGCCACGGGTAGTAGCGACTAGTGGCCGCCACAAGTCGTGTACTGGATTATTCGTACGTTTTATATGCCAGAGGTGGCTGAAGGTTAGTAACCATCTATCTCTTGAAACACACAAAAACTGGAAGCAAAGATATTTGGGCATGACTCAGCGTTGGCACACAGTTGGCCACGGGTGGTGGCGACTAGTGGCCGCCACAAGTCGTGTACTGAATTATTCGTACGTTTTATATGCCAGAGGTGGCTGAAGGTTAGTAATCATACATCTCTTGGAACACACAAAAGTTGGAAGCAAAGATGTTCGGACATGACTCAGCGTTGCCACACAGTTGGCCACAGGTAGTGGCGACTAGTGGCTGCCACAAGTCGTGTACTGGATTATTCGTACGCTCCATATGCCAGATGTGGCTGAAGGTTAGTAACCATACATCTCTTGAAACACACAAAAATTGGAAGCAAAGATATTCGGACATGACTCAGCGTTGCCACACAGTTGGTCACGGGTGGTGGCGACTAGTGGCCGCCACAAATCGTGTACTGGATTATTCGTACGCTTTATATGCCAAAGGTGGCTGAAGGTTAGTAACCATACATCTCTTGAAACACACAAAAATTGGAAGCAAAGATATTCGGACATGACTCAGCGTTGCCACACAGTTGGCCACGGGTGGTGGCGACTAGTGGCCGCCACAAATCGTGTACTGGATTATTCGTACGTTTTATATGCCAAAGGTGGCTGAAGGTTAGTAACCATACATCTCTTGAAACACACAAAGATTGGAAGCAAAGATATTCGGACATGACTCAGCGTTGCCACACAGTTGGCCACGGGTAGTAGCGACTAGTGGCCGCCACAAGTCGTGTACTGGATTATTCGTACGTTTTATATGCCAGAGGTGGCTGAAGGTTAGTAACCATCTATCTCTTGAAACACACAAAAACTGGAAGCAAAGATATTTGGGCATGACTCAGCGTTGGCACACAGTTGGCCACGGGTGGTGGCGACTAGTGGCCGCCACAAGTCGTGTACTGAATTATTCGTACGTTTTATATGCCAGAGATGGCTGAAGGTTAGTAATCATACATCTCTTGGAACACACAAAAGTTGGAAGCAAAGATGTTCGGACATGACTCAGCGTTGCCACACAGTTGGCCACAGGTAGTGGCGACTAGTGGCTGCCACAAGTCGTGTACTGGATTATTCGTACGTTTTATATGCCAGAGGTGGCTGAAGGTTAGTAATCATACATCTCTTGGAACACACAAAAGTTGGAAGCAAAGATGTTCGGACATGACTCAGCGTTGCCACACAGTTGGCCACAGGTAGTGGCGACTAGTGGCTGCCACAAGTCGTGTACTGGATTATTCGTACGCTTCATATGCCAGATGTAGCTGAAGGTTAGTAACCATACATCTCTTGAAATACAGAAAAATTGGAAGCAAAGATATTTGGGCATGACTCAGCGTTGCCACACAGTTGGCCACGGGTGGTGGCGACTAGTGGCCGCCACAAGTCGTGTACTGAATTATTCGTACGTTTTATATGCCAGAGGTGGCTGAAGGTTAGTAACCATACATCTCTTGAAATACACAAAAATTGCTCAATCGAGCTACAAGGCGCGGCCACGAATCGCAGTGACACTTGACCAGGCGCAGTCTATAGCCGTACCTACTTACATGTGGCTGTGTGCAGCCACTAGTCACTATTACATGTGGCTAGGCGTTGACACAACTCGCATCCACTTTTCTGCGTACAGTGGTATGAGTTCGCGACTTGTGGCAACATCTATATATACTCCTACGCTATGTGTACAAAAACACAGTGATTGCGCATAGCCACTTGCAACTGCGACTAGTGGCTTATTGTAAGTTTAATTGCTCGGCTAAACTACCAGTAGCTGCCACTAGTCGTAGCAACCGGTAGCCCCATTTGTGACAATGTTTACTCATGCTGGTCATGAAGTTACATTATGTACAATACTAACTTTGAAAGTACCTACTTATCCCAAAAGGGGTGGTAACATTTTTAAAGACATCCCGTTTTAAAAGGGGATAGAGACCGATTCTCAGTACTAAAAATTGGGGATCGGAAAGGGGTGACGTTAGAGGTGGTGGTAAAGTTGAAATGTTTGATAACACATAAATGAGCTTCTTATGGAACCGTCAGTCGGTGGGAGTGGGGAAGTGGAAGGTCCAAGGTATTCATTCCCCAGTGGTAAAATGTAGGGGTCGAAAAGCGGTGGAGTGCAGGGTGGAGGTAAAAAATAATTTATTTGATAACGTATTTAATGGGCTTTTTAATTTGTATATAAGGCAAATATATATTGTTGAGTGCCAAATAAGTAAATAGGTAAATTGAAGGAGGGGGTTGGTGGTGGTTGGGGTGCTGAAAGCGTGTCAGTTTGCGAATAAAACAAAATTTAAAAGCCCATTTAGTACGTTATCAAAAAGAATCAATTTTTACCTCCACCCTGCACGCCTGGAATGAAGTTCTTGGGCCTTCCTCTATCCTCCCTCAACCCCACAACGCTTTTCTCTCCGATGGTCCCATTATAATCCCATTATTAACTTTATTTCCAACTCCTACGTCACCCCTTTTCGACGCCTATTTTTTATCACTGGGGATGATGATCTTGGATCGTCCCCTATACCACCCCCCCCCCAACCACCACCTACATATCCTTTTATTTCGGTTTTAGTAACTAAAAATATATTTTTTTTTATATGAGGTGCATTCACAATTTAATGTTTTTAATTTAAAAAATAAAACGTTATTAAATAAAAGCAAATTATAAGTCATCTAATTTTCAAATTATACACTAACATTGATAACAGAATTTTATCATGTTCTGGTTGCACAACCGCAATTCGTATCACTTTATTTACATGTTTTTGTACAATCTATGTACATGTGTAAAAGTTAAAATCGTAAATTAGAACAATAGCAATTACGGAAACTATGGTCAAAATTATCGTGTTATTGTCAATATTTATTGGTAGGTAAGGAACTAAATATAAAATTTTACATGTCCATAATATAATAATGTACTTCACTAAAGCCCAAATTTGCTCGTAAACATTTAACATTTTCCATACTGCTCCAATAAACATATCGTTTCATTGAACAAAGGTCAGTAACAGTGGCAAACACAAATATTTATTTATTTATCTCTTCTTTTGTTCCTATTCCTAATTTTTCTTTATTTTAACAGCAATTTGTCATTCTTTATCTATCGAAACAAACTCCGATGTGGTCATTACTTTGTACACAAGAAATTCAAATCCAAAAAAAATTAATGACACCAATATATACAAGGTGGACACTTCTAAACGTACAGTATACATAATACCAGGATGGAGATGTCTCACCAACGAAACCTGGGTGGTCAATATGACTCAAAATTACCTCCAAAAAGGAGACTTTAACATTTTTATAGTCGATTGGACCAATTATAGTTTCAGCTATAATTATCTTAGGTCATACAACAAGGTAATAATTAATTCAGACCAAAAAATATTTAATACGTGATATCATAATGGTGTAATTCAGGTGGGAGAAGTGGGTAAAGTGGTTGCAGACAGTATACTGATGATGACCGGGGAGTCCGAAACATTTCTCGACAAAGTACACTTGGTAGGGCATTCGTTAGGGGCGCATGTCTGCGGATTTGCAGGCCGAGAAGTATACAGGGTGGCGTTTTATAAAGTGGCACGTATCACTGGTTTAGACCCTGCCAAACCGGGGTACGAAATTCCAGTGAAAAGGGAGTTAAAGTACAGACTAACAGAATTTAGTGCCCAATTCGTTGACGTTATTCACACAAATGGGGGTGTGCTAGGGTTTACTGGGATAATGGGTACTGCTGACTTCTACCCCAACGGGGGTGGGCCAACGCAACCTGGGTGTAATGTTATAGGTAGGTGAGGAACGAATAGGCACTTAGGAAATGTCTAAAAATATTTTTATTTTTTAATTTATTAGACGAAATATGTAACCACCGAAGGGCTTATCATTTCTTTATGGAATCGATATTATCAGATAATTTTGTAGCGAAGGAATGCAGATCATGGGATCTTTTTAAGCAAGGAAAATGTAACAAAAATCAGGAAGCCATAATGGGTGAAAACGTTTCGTTAGCAATAAAGGGAAAATATTTTTTGAGGACCAATTCCAAACCGCCTTTTGCAATAGTTTAATTTTTGTACCAATAATGTTTTAAACAATATACAGCCTTTTTTGTACACCCATATTTCTGTGGGTCCTCACCCTTTTCCATGACTATCTTCTACCACCCATTCCCACTTGTGATATTAAATAACCCTTAGTGTTCCCTCGTTTATGAAAGAGTTTCCTCGTGGTCGTTATAATTTTCTAGAAGGTTTTTTTTATAAATTTTAGAAAGTTATTAAATGTTCCAGATTGTTCGAAAATGATTTGAAATGTTCGAAAATGAACTAAAACTTTCCAGTCTTTTTAAAAAAAGTTTGTAAGTGTTCTAAAAATTTCCAGAATGATTTGAAATTTTCAAGACTATTCCATATTTTTTAAAAAAAAATTTGGAATATTTGAGGAAGATTTAGAATGGGCCAGTATATTCAAAAATGTTAAGGGATGTTCTATAAAATAATTTAGAATGTCCAAGATTATTCAAAAATGTTAGAAAATGTTCTATCGAGTTCCAGAATGTTCCAGAGGCATCTGAATTTATCAACAGTGTTCCATATTTTTTCTGAAATAATTTGGAATGTAGCAAACTTTTACGAAAATGTTAGGAAATGTTCTATAACATTCCGGAATAATCTGAATTTTACAAGAATGTTCCATACTATTATAAAATAATTTGGAATGTTCGAGAACGATCTAGAAATATTCCAGACTATATAAAAATGATACAGAACATTCTACAACGTTTCAAAATAACCTAATTTTTTTTTAAGAATGTTCCATATTTTTCTAAAATGATTTGGAATGTACCAAACTATTCAAAAATGTTACAAAATGTTTTATTACAATCCAGAATGATCTCAATTTTTTCAAGAATGCTCCATACTTTTCTAAAATGATGGCAAACCATTCAATAATTCTAGGAAATGTTCTGTAATATTAGACAATGATGTGATGTTTTTAAGAATACTCCATATTTTTGGGGGATAATTTTGAATCTTGTAAACAATTCAAAAATGTTAGGAAATGATCTATAACCTTCCAGAATGTTCCAGAGAAATCTGAATTTATCAATAGTGTTCCATATTTTTTCGGAAATAATTTGGAATAGAAAAAACTGTTGCAAAATGTTAGGAAATGTTGTATAAAATTCCAGAATAATCTGAATTTTTCAAGAATGTTCCATACTTTTATAAAATGATTCGGAATGTTCGAAAACGATCTAGATATGTTCCAGGCTATATAAAAATGTTACAGAATATTCTAAAACGTTTCAAAATAACCTGATTTTTTTCAAGAATGATCCATATTCTTCTAAAATGATTTAAAATGTACCAAACTATTCAAAAATGTCACAAAATATTATATAACATTCAAGAATGATTTGAATTTTTCGATAATATACTATATTTTTTGAATTTGATTTGGAATGTTTCAGAACGATCTAGAATGCTCCAGACTATATATAAATATTACAAAATGTTCTTCAATGTTCCAGAATAATCTGAAATTTTTAGAAATGTCCCATATTTCTCGGGGATGATTTAGACTGTTGCAGACTATTCACAAATATAACGAAATTTTTCATAACATTCTAGAATGATCTCAATTTTTCAAAAATGTTCAGCACTTTTCTAAAATGATGACCTAACCATTAAAAAATTCTAAGAAATGTTCTATGACATACCAAAATGATCTGAATTCTTAAAGAATGTTATCTGTATATTTTTTGAATATGATTTGGAATGTTCGAGAACGATCTATAATGTTCCACACTTTATAGAAATGTTACAGAATATTCTACAACGTTTCAAAAAATAACCCTCATTTTTCTAAGAACGTTCCCCATTTTTCTAAATTGTTTTCGAATGTACCAAACTATTCAAAAACGTCACAAAATGTCCTATAACATTCCAGAATGATCTCAAATGATGACAAACCTTTCAATAATTCTTGGAAATATTATATAATACTCCCCGATGATCTGAATTCTTTAGGAATGTTCCATATTTTTGGGGAATAATTTGAAATCTTGTAGACAATTCAAAAATGTTAGAAAATGTTTCATAACATTCCAGAATGATCTGAATTTTTCAAAAATATTCCATAGTATTTGAGAATGATCTAGAATGTTCCAAAATGATCTAAATTTTTCAAAAATATTCTATATTTTCTGAAAATGATTTGGAATGTTCGAGGACGATCTAGAATGTTCCAAATTACGTACAGATGTTATGGAATGCTTTACAACGTTCCAGAAAATTTTGGAATATTCCAGTCTATTAAAAAATGCCAGGGAATATTGTACAATATTCCAAAATGATTTGAAATTTTCAAGAATGTTCCATATTTTCTGAAAATGGTTTAGAATGTTCAAAAACAATCTAGAATGTTCCAGACTTTATAAAAATGCTACAGAATATTCTTCAAAATATCAGAAGTGTTCCATATTTTTGAAGAATCATTTAGACTGTTACAGACTGTTTACAAATGTTAGGAAAAATTCTATAACATTCCAAAATGATATTAATTTTTCAAAAATATTCGATATGTTCTGAGAATGATTTGGAATATTCGAGGACGATCTAGAATGTTCCAAAATACTTACAAATGTTATGGAATGCTTTACAACGTTCCAGAAAATTTTGGAATATTCCAGTGTATTACAGAATGCCAGCGAATGTTCTACAATATTCCAAAATGATCTGAAATTTTCAAGAATGTTTCATTTTTTTCTGGAATGATTTGAAATGTTCCAGAAACGTTAAGGAATGATCTAGAATGTTCCAAATTTTTCAAGAATAATTTAGGATATTCAAGAATGATATAAAATATTCTAAAAGGTGAGATTATGTTGTACACCATTCCATGATGATCCTACAATTTCGAAAATGGTACGTCGAACCGTGAAATAACTAGACGTACTACAGTATTGTTTTTATTTTTTTTTTTATGTTAACACTGCTACAAAATTATCTATTTCACCAACGACGCAGAATATCGTTGTTCAACAAAAATTTTCATGTTATGATAAAAGCATGACTTTCTTTTGCCGATTTCGAAATCCACTTGTTGTAATTCTTGACAAGTTAAAGTTAAAAGCGTTTATTCATATACAAAAATGAATTTTTTGTTTAAAGTATTATTAATATTACCACTACTTTTAGAAGGTAAGATTTCATTTAAATTAAAAACAGTACAAATAAGTTTATAAAAAATTTTTAGCTCGGTGTTATCCTTTAAACAATCCTTCCGATGTATATTTTTTTCTGTACAACCAGCAATTTGATAATGGTACTTTATTAAACGACAAAAGTAAAGATTTGTACGACCCAGAAAAGTGCACGAAAATAATTATTCACGGATTCAATGTCAATGCAAGTTCACCGTGGATAATAGATATGGCAAAATTATTTGCTCAAAAAGGTAACATTTGGATTATAGTTCTTACTTCCTAGTTTATTATCCTCATTGTTTTTTTTTTGTTTTTTTAAAAAAAGATAATTGCGATTCAATTACAATCGATTGGGGAAAACTGAGTGAAACGCTGTACATAAAGGCTGCTCTAAATACAAAATTGGTGGCCCAAATAGTCGCAGATGGGATGGTAGCTCTGTTGTCCCAAAAAAATTACAAGCAAAATATTACCACTAATGTGAAAAATATTCATTTCATCGGACACTCTGTAGGGGCGCATTTGGCTGGTTTGGCCGGCCATAATATCGCTGCAAAATTAGGGACCAAAGTAATACGTGTAAGCGGTAAAAAAACATGATATACAGGGTGTTAGTTTTCTTTCTGTGTTATAATTATTTAAAGGTTTGGATCCTGCTGGTCCATACTTTGATGCTCTTTTTGCCAGCAAAACCAGACACATTCAGAAAACAGACGCTGATTTTGTAGACATCATACACACAGACGCTTTTTACGGGTTTTATGCTAATCTGGGCCATGTTGATTTTTACCCCAATGGTGGTATTATACAACCCCAATGTGGTACGTACAGAAATTGAATAAAAATTTTGGTAATTATGTACAAATACTTACTACCTTCCGATTTTCTTAAAAAAAAAGTACCTATATTGTAGAGCTCGTCATGCTGATGGAGAATATATGTATATGTAGAGCGCGGAAACCACCCCTTCATGCTGTTTTTGAGCTTTTAAAATTTCAGTAATTTCGTGTACCTATTTGTCTTCAGTGTGTAGTGGTTTGTTGATCAATTTTAAATATTCGATACTTGTTATTGTTAGATTAGATACCTATAGAATAATTTGTAGTCTTTGTTTGTACGTGATACATGATACTGCTTGTTTTTTTAACTTTGAAAGCGGTTATTCTTAGTCTTTTACGAATACAAATGTCAGGAAAGGTTAGTATGTAAATGTTAACACACCCATCCTGAACCGTAACCTATTGCAATACACACGGAAGTATTACGACAGTTTTTTTGTATTTTTTTGAAGCTCAAAACCAGTATGAAGATCTCATAAAATACAAAAAGCTGTCGTGATACTTCCGTGTGTATTGCAATAGGTTATGGTAGAGGGTGAGTGTGTTTACATTTACATACCCCACACCCCGTACCCTAACCTTTCCTGACATTGTATTCTCCCGCCTGTCTTTTGTGAACATATAAACACTCATAAATGTTGTCCAACACTGAGCCACTAGTGACAATGACCAGTGGCAACCACAAGTCGTTCACTAGAGCCGCAAGCGACATCTGGTCGTCTCCGTGTACGCCCAGAGGTTGCTGGTGGCTGTGGACGCGTCTGGTCACTTGTGACTGGTGGCTGAATACAGCCACTAAAGGCTGCGACTTTTGGCTGTGTCTAGCTACTTGACTAATGCACTAGTGGCGAACACTAGTCGCCGCCACTAGTATGCAATTTATTTTTTGCTTTGAATTATTCCCGTCACTTAAATTTATTACAATATTACATTGTAAATTACCTGTTAACATTCACTTGTACTACGTGATTTATTTCAGTCACTGGTGATAGAAATTTGTGTAGCCATTCAAAGGCCCACGAGTATTATTATAAGTCCATCGAGGACCCCTATTATTTCATTGGGACGCAATGTCACGAATGGGACCTTTATTTGATGAATTCGTGCAAAAATAGTCCCAAGGCACCCATGGGAATTGCCACTCCGCCGTACACGAGAAAACAGTATTATTTAAGAACCAAATATGTATAATCGAAGTTAGATATTTATTTTTATTATTTAAAATAAAATTTATTCTACAGTGCGGTTTTTAAATTCACAATTAAACACTTATTGTATGTATGTATCGAATAATATTTGTTTATGAATATCTGTTATTTATTTACTTAATTAATGTTGTCGTTGTTTGGAAAATTACGCCAACACTTGAACTTACGATTAATTTTATTTAAAACTAACTTGTAAAGGAAAAATAATGTAATATAGGCGTAATCAATTTAAGAAGTGCCACACGCTGGATCATCGATGGCGAAGACCAGTGACCGCCACCAGATTAGACACGACCACTAGGCGCAATGATTAGTGGCTAGACGCAGCCACTAGTCGCAATCCTGGTATCTAAACACGGTCATCAGTAGCGCTCACTCTTCGGTCCATTTACTCCCTGTATTTGGTTAAGTGTGTGTAGTTAGTAGATGACTCTACGTTGCCACAAGTAGCTAGCGTTGACCACCGCCACAGCTTGTGGCACGTATACGACCACTGAAACGATCATTTTACGTTAATTCCATATAAAATGTATACAAATACTTGTCCACCACATGTTGCTGCCACTAGTCTCTACCACAATGCTTAATACACCTTTACTGCTGTGCATATTTACATAAGGTAATGATTCATTGTTTACTTAGCTTCAAAAATTATTAATTAGCAGTTTTTTCTTTTACTGCATTCATCACTGTGAATACCGAAAAAGAGGTCTTCAAGAACTAAAAACATGTCAGTCATTAATTGATTTGAGTACCGACCCCCATATCCCTTTAAGTTTAATACTAATTCACGTACCACCAAGAAAGTTGATAAATCCATTCGGTACACCCCCGCTGCTCTTAAAGGTTTCATTTCTTGAGCACGCATTAACAGAGTAATTATTTTTTTCGAATTTTTTGTGTTACCATGAAGTTGCCATCCACATCCATAAATACCGTTAGCCAGTTCGGTTGTCTTTATAATAACACATAAATTAATACCAAAATTAATTAATCGATTTTTTGTTTATTATTGTACCTGATCTGCTAAAAAATTTGCAGCAAAAAAAAATATTCCAATTTCTATTAAAACGTTGTTAATATAAACAAGATTGTTTATAAATCTGCCAGTGTCAATTAAAACTCTGCGAAAATAATGTGTACTTGTCTTTTAAAAATGTTATGGTATTACTGCTGGTGGGTACTTACGAATCTGATAGTAAATACATCTCAAGACATAGTATCAACAAACTAGTCGACAACTGCGAAAATAATTGCAAAGAGTATATGTTGTTAAGTTTTGAAAATATTCTACAAAAAAAAAACATGTTTTAACTGTCGTAATCAAACGCATCAATAGAGAAAAACATAATAAACTCCATCCAGAGACTCAAGTGAGCTTCTAGACGCAGCCACTAGTCGCAGTCACTAGTGGCTAAACGCGTTTCAATAGTTACAGCCACCGGTGGTGAGATACAGTCACAAGTCGCAGTCGCTAGTGGTTAGATGTGGCCACATGCCGCAAACACTAGTGGCTATACGTGACCACAAGTCACCTACACTAATGGTTAGGCGTGACCACAAGTCGCAGCAAGCAATTGCTAAACTCAACCACCAGTCGCAGTCAATAGTAGCTAAACGCGTTTAAATAGTTACAGCCACCGGTGGCGAGATACAGTCACAAGTCGCAGTCGCTAGTGGTTAGATGTGGCCACATGCCGCAAACACTAGTGGCTATACGTGATCACAAGTCACCCACACTAATGGTTAGAGCTGACCAGTAGTCGCAGCAAGCAATTGCTAAACTCAACCACCAGTCGCAGTCACTAGTGGCTGGACGTGAATACCAATATCTTTCACTTTGAATTCTTATTTTCCCAAAATGCTGGACCTGGTGGTTTAATTAAATCCTGTCTCAACTACGTTCATTTTAGACACGTTTTTTTTTTTGTTTTTTAAGAGTCATATAAATTAATGCCTTATGAAAAAAGTCCTCAAGATATCAATTCCAAAAGAGTGGGCACTTGAACTGTATCAGTAGTTGTTCTAATAAAAAAGTGTTGATAACTAATCGTAAGTGCAAAGGTAACTCACTTTAAGATCCTGTTATGGTACTCAATATATTCGATCAATGTTTTCCCAATTTTCTCCTCATCTCCTTTGCAAGTCTTCTCCATCGAACAGAAACCAAAGTTAAGCAGTTTAAACTGAATTCCCAATTGGATACAAAACACTACAAACAAAGAATCAAATCCAAAAACAACTACGACTAATAACGGTGCCGTTATGTCCTCTAAAGCCAAAATTATTTCGTAAAAATAACCGTTTGGTACCACCCATCTGCCAATGGTTAACTGGTAATTGCCGATCAAAAAAGATTTGGACATGGAGAATAATACAGACGAGTAGATTGTGATCCTAAATAATTTTAAAGCGTTAAGCATAGCTCTATGGTTTTTTTGTAAGACTTTTTCGACTTCTGGTCCAAATTTATTTATGTTCCAAAGATCCATCATTTGGTCCATTAATTCTTTTAAGTCGTTTCTTTTCGAAATCATCGTTGCTACTTTCAAAACCACCTTTCAAATAATTATAAAATCGCTTATGTGCTTTTGTACCCCCTGTATATTTACCTGTATGTACAGTATGGTTCCTTCGTAACTATCTGCGATATTTTGGACTGTTAAGACACAAAAAAATAGCTGTGAGAAAGTAATAAAGGAAATTATTAAAATGGTTATTAAAAACGATGAATTAACGAATTTTCCAAATTTGGACCTACGGTTCAGATCCAAATCAAAATAGATCATGAAATGTTGAGATAAATGAAATGCTTCTTCTTGGGGAGACATTTTTCATCTATTACAAACCGAGTGGTTTTTCTTTTTCATTCCCTTTTCTACAATTAAGTGCTTAAAATTTGTGTTATTTTTTTCTCCCTCATAATTTTGCAATTAGAAGTTCCTCAAGAAAGTTTCACTGAACTCGTAACGTCATATTACAGATAAAATTGTATGTCTTCGACTGGAATTACGATTTTTTTATTTAATCATGAAAAAATTACCTGACATCAATTATTTGTACTTATACGTAATGTGACTAATTTTAATTTTAAATGACCAAGACCTAAAACCAACACTCAAATTTAACCTTTAAGTCAAATTTTAAGGCTCAAATCAAAATCGAAAATTCCATTATTTTTTTTTTAGTTTCTTTTATTTTGAAATGGCCTTGAATTGACTTCTTACCATAAAATGGTACGTACAGTTAAACGTAAAAAAAAGAAAGAAAGTTAACCTTTAAATGATCTTGAAATTTGACCTCAACTTGTAGCTGCATTTCTCCCTGAATGTTATTTAAATTTTGTTTCCAATTAGTCCTTCCCCTGGGTGTAATTGGAGTTGTTCATTTATATAATGGGTCACCATTCCCAAAAATATTGACCCAAAGCCCAAACCCAACTTTTGCAGAAGTTCCTTATACCTACATTGTGGGGTACCCTACAATTTTGAAATTCAACCCCCAAAAGGATGAAATGAGATTTCAAAGTTTGATGTATCGAGTAAAAGAAAAGCTACGAAATTTGAACTTTTGCACAAAAGTTCCTTTTACACAACAATGTCATCCACAATAAAATTATTTTTTTCAAAATAGCAGTGAGGGAAAGATTAATAGACCAAAAGGGCCCATGATGGGTTTTGGTAATCACTTTTTTTTTATAATTTATTTTTAATTTTGTTGTGTGGATTTTTTTCAGTATCCACAGCGCGTTGTAAGCTGATTTTGATACTCAATAAGCGTTTCCGTTTTTTGTATTAGTCCAAAAAATCAAGAACGCATTCTGGGCTACATTAAACGCTCAGAAAGCGATATTTCGGACAGTGGTAATATGCTGGTGGTCAAAACGCGTTTTACCTGTATTTTTCGACCATTAACCGAAATAATTGTTTAATCTTAACCCTAACATGTGTACCTATTTATGCAGTCATTTTAAAAACTCCTTTTGTTTATTGAATAATTTATTTTATTTTTTTTATCTTTCTAAGTACTTTAGAATCTGTTTTTTTATTTAATATTTTAAGCAACAATTTTTATTATCTCTTATTGCAAAAACTCCGTACCATATTATTCTTACTTTTGTCATATATCTTAATATCCTTAACTCAACTTTTCTAGCGATAAGAAATTTAAAATTAATTTTTTATTTATTTTAAAGTATTATATCTTATTACAATTTTTATAATTCGAAAATCAATATGATCGATCAGCATTCACTGTCACGAACAATTTCCATTGACATTATTAATTATTTGGTTCTAAGAAAAATTATTTAATATGTTGCTATGCGGTAGGAAAACGTTCCCATTAACTGAGGAAATTCCATTTCATCCAATAATACCATTTGTAGTTTTTAAAGTGATAAGAGAGATAATTAATAACAAAAAATAAAAGATTTAATCAGTATTCAGTTATGTAAACCAAAATATAAGTTCGTTTAGGCTCTGTAAAAAATAAAAATAGTATTTTATTTTTATTTTAACTGTAGCAGTTCGTGTGGAAAAATTTTCCGTGGCTTTCCCAGGGTCATGGTCTACGTATCTGCCATACATAAAGAGTTTCCAAAGCTACTGAATTTGGAGGGATTTTGTGGGGAAATAGGAAGTTTCACCCTCTTTTTTCATCCCTTAGAGGTGGATTAAAAAAAAAAGAAATAGGTTTTTTTTATTTTCTGTATGTCAAATTTCATCATAATAGGTTCAGTAGTTTAACATTTATCGTACAAAATCTATCCCCCTTCCCCCAACCCCCATTTGGAGTAATTCTTTTAAAAATCCTATCCTATATCTATTCCCTAGTGTCAGACTATCTCTTTGTCAAATTTCACCAAAATAGGTACAAAGGTTTGGACGTGAAAACTTATCAAACAAACAAACAGACAGACTTTCGCAAATAATTAGCAATAAAAGGTAAATACCTACCAAATTTTTAGATCTTTTGTCGTTAATTTTTATATTAAATATGCAAAACGAATTACAATCTCGAAAACGCAGTAATATTTCATAGTTTTTTACATTATCTTAACGTTTGAATTCAAAAGTAAGCGAATTGGCGCCACAGAAGCGCCACTTAATTTGATTTGCTAGTTTTTAAACAATCACTACTGTCTAGTCGCTGCGATTGGTATCGGAAAACCCAGTGGCGTAACCAGAACGTATTAAATAGGCAGTACAACGGTAGCCTACATTTGAGTTAATTTTTTTATCTAACCCAAATAGACATTTCACATCATCTAATAATATCATTTCAAGTATTAAATGTGATAAGAAAGATAAATTATATAAAAAAAAACACGTTTTATCAGTGCGTTGACACTATAAAAAACAGGAATAATATTATTAATACATGTTTTCATAGAAAAAAATAGTATTCAACGCTGTAATATTTCATAATTTTGAAATTATTTCAACAATATTTTATGTTCAAATTTAAATATAAGCAAATTGGCGCCACAGAAAAAGTATTTCATTTGATTTTTTTAAAAGATGGCAGATTTGGCACCAATTATTGTCTATGTACTGTACTTAGCTTACGAAAATCCAGTAGCGTAACTAGCAGTTACAAAATAAAACATTAAAATAATTAGCTTACGTTTAAGTTTATTATTTTTATTTAATTCAAATACACGTATAATACAAATTTGATTTGATGCTATGCTAACAACTAAATATCTAATTGATAAAACCAAACAAAAGAAGCCTGACTTAAATTACAACGACTATTCCTAAAATCACAAAATATGAAGTTATATTACAACGACTTCTGTAGATATTTATCGAACAAATACAGGGCCAAAGAGTTATCTTTGGTACTCAACAAAGAATGCAGGTCAGAGGCGTATCCAGATAATTTTCTGACATTGTTAGCGAGTTTGTGAGTGAACTCCTCTTCGATGTACGAAGAAATTTCGGGATCGTGCGATTTTTCACGACGACGAGTGACGGCTTCGTGAATTGTATGAGCTTCCAAAGCCAACGATTTCTCCATATCCAAAGCTTTAGCCACGCTTTCGAGTTCGTACAATTCGTAATTTTCCTGGTTTGGATTGACTTCGTCTTTCTTAAATCTTCTGAAATTCATACGTCCGCCTCTTTTGGATATGTGTTTTATTATTTCGATCGATTGGGCCCATTTGTCGTCAGATAGATCGCGGAACAATTTTTCGAATCCGGGCCTGTTCTTTTCGTAATTGGCGTAATGGGTGGACATGAGGAGGTACTCGAAAGAACGCGAAATGTGAGTGGTAACGAATGCCTGTAAATCCCCCAGTACTTCGTTTATCCCACCATAGATAGCGTTACATTTTTGCAAAGTTGGTGTTGCTGAAACAAAAACGTTTGTTTTTATAATTCCCTCTGTTCTGAAATCAAATGTTTTGTGCAATAATAACAATAGACGCATTTGTTTTTAAATCGCGTAATGTATCCCTTTTTGTTGCACGGATGTTACGCCAATGCTCGTACGTAATGACGTCACGTCCACCATTACTGCTCATCAGCTGTTGCAATATGCATAATTTTGTTCTTTCTTAGGTTATTAATTGTTAAATGACTTATGCATGTCATCATAATTCACTTGATAACGATAAGGATTACTGCTCGAGTTAAATCAAATGTCCAATAGGGCAAAGAGCAAAATATCATCAAATAATAATAATAATAATATAAGAAAATTTAAATGCTTTTATTATTATTATTGTTAAACAGTATACAAAATTATTTTACTTACACACTTTACTTGGAAGCGAACAGGCCTGCAGGACATTTTTGTAGCAATAATCCTGTTGTGCCGTTGCAACAGCAATAACGCCGAAAATAAACAAAAACAAAGGCTTCATGTTTTTTTATTTATTTTTATACAAATTAAACCGAAATTCGGATTTTGTCAGCACTAAAAACAATCACTAAAAACTTCTATTGACTCTATAGTATCGCTTACGTTCGAATTGTAATAACAAATAATTTATTGTAAAAACAGAACGTCGAAGATGTTTCACGGGCTGGTAGGCATGCTCAAAACATATTGCGCATTTATTACACAAAGAAAATGTCCGACAGAGCATAGAGGGGGAGAAGATTCCAAACAACAGCTTGTGAGTTGTTATCTAAAACGGGAACAATGTTGTGATTATTTATCTATCAGCAGTGTTAAAAGCGTTCGTGATTTTATTTAGGCTCATCTGACTGTTTTATTGCATATTTTAAGTCATCTGAACCAGTGTCGTGTTCGAGGCATCAAAGACAATATAATATCCATTATTTTATTGTACAGAAACTAGGTATTCGTCATAAACAAAAACATGAAGGTCATTGTTTTTGCTGTGTTTTTGGTCGGTTTTGTTTCAGTGTCGTTTGCAGCCGATTTACAATGTAAGTTAAGCATTCTATTTAACAAATCAATATTATGATGCCCTCTAATAACCTACAAGTTTGATCATTACTGAAATGTTCAAATAAAATCCTTTTGAAACTATTTGTTCATTTCCTTTGTTATAAACAAAAGTTAACCCCCAAATGTTCTTAATTTACATTAATTTCCAATAATTTTAATATTTTTCGGTTTTATTAATGTTTTTCTTACAATAAATAATTTATTCAAAATGGCTACCGCAAATTAGTAAAACAATGCAGCCGCCATGTTGAAATAAAGCAAATTTTAGTGTACATATAACGCATTGTTTATTTCCTAGAACAATTTTTTAGTGTGTTAGATTTAATTTTGTTTTCGGGATTTATAAAAAAGAAAATGTGCCACAAAACAATGCCATTTTTATTATTTATTATATAAAACCGTGATGAGTCATTGTCGGTTCACGTGGACATTAAATGCACTATCGGTATGTCCATTTACTTAGACTAATTTAATATCACAGGAAATTATGTTGTGCGTCATGTCGTGAATAATTGATATTTTTCCGTCTTAAATTCAAAGTAATCATAAATCCAACTATTAACACAAAATTAGGTTTAATTCGTAGGCAACCACTTTTACTCGAAAACTGCTTTGTTGTAATTTAATTTGAATCAAAAAATTATTCGAAATGCGTTGTAAATATTTACCAATATTGTGCAACGTTATCTATTTTTAACTATTGTACATAAACATATACACTATGTAGCACGTACATACGTCAAATACGCCTTTCCCCAATGTTTTTGTACACGGGTACGTACAACTAATTCATTAGTCACAATAAGTACTTTAATGTTAAATATAATCGTAATTTAGACTAATTTTTTTAACTAAAGTAAAAACCACGAATCTTAAGGCTTTTTGTCCCCAATTTAAAAACATATGCGGCCATTGCTCAATATACAGGGGGCGTTCGAGAATAATACGACTATATTTCACGTCCCACGTAGGTAGACATAAAAAGGTGGACGTCCCCGATGAGTGGAAGTCAATGGTTGACCCCTGTGTGACTAAAATGATGAACCAGATTCAGGAAGAAATGAAAGCTGCAATTCAATACATGGCCATGGGCGCTCACTTTTCCAGAGACGTAATCAACAGGCCCGGCTTTGCCAAATTCTTTTTCGATGCAGCCAGCGAAGAGCGACAGCACTCAATTAAACTTATTTCGTACTTACTAATGAGGGGCAACCTTACAGAGCATGTTAACACTCTGCTTCAAAAACAGGCATGAAAATAAAAACTAGAAATGAAAAACGGGACAAAGATTATGTAATTTTTTTGTTTAGATTGAGCCACCTACTGAGGAATGGGCTGACGGTATTAGCGCCCTCAGGGATGCTCTCAGACTTGAGGCTGCAGTTACCAATAAAATTAGAGATGTAATTAAAATTTGCGAAGATCCACAACTAGGAGACAACAATTTCAACGATTATCATGTTTGTTTTTAAAATCGTGTTCTTTTGTTCTTTTGTTTCAACGTGCGTTTGTTTTAGCTCGTTGATTATTTAACTGGCGAATTTTTGGAAGAACAGTACAAAGGTCAACGTGAACTGGCCGGTTACATATCGACGTTAGATAAAATGGTAGACGATCATGGTGTGCTTGGAGAATTTTTGTTTGACAAACAACTTCTTGAGTAGAACTCTTATATAATATGGCTGTTTTTTTTTTTTATTATTATTATCATTAAAACATTTAAGTGGCATAATTAAATATTTCAAAACTGTGTGATAAAATATTACAATGTCATATTAATTTTTCAGAAAATTAGAATAGTGTAGATATAGAGATGTATGTAGTTTTTAAAATATTATAATTGTATGGTGTTGTCGCAAATGGACTTCACGTAAATAAAATTACATTTTGTGTACATATTAAATTTCGAGATTTAATTTTGAACCCTAAAATGCTTATATAATCACATTAAATAATCTTAAGGACGTCTATGATTAGATAAAATAAAAGATAAGTATTTAATAAAATGCATTTATCATTATCTCATGCTATATTCGTTTAATTTGTAAATCAGTCTTAATTTGGAAATAAAAACTTAAACGTCGGCCATTTTTGATTTAATAATTTGAAATATTAGTAACTTCTGTTTTTTAATTGTTGGTATTACCTTCAATGGAAGGCTATTTAGACTTCTATGGTCCATAGATATATATTTAAATCTAACCTCTCAGTTCACCACACGTTTTGACGTTTGTGAGGTTACGTATTGTGTAAAAGGTGCTAATTTGTGATAAAGATTAATAAAAATGGCTATAGAAAAGCGAAAACGCGTCTCTAAAAAGCGTAAAATAGCGTGGAGAAAGCATTCGAAAGTTAAAGACGTAGAGAATTTCCTAGAAGAACAAGAATTTGAAGACAGAGTTGGGTATGTTTATAAGATCACTTCATGTGCTTACTTTACGTTAAATTACACGAATTTTTAGTAAAGTCATAGAACAAAAGTCCGATAAGGAGTTGTTTCAACTTGATACAAACGCAAAAGAGCCTGCCAGTTTGAGTAAACAAGAAAAGCGGAAATTGTTAGCAACGAAACCACTCCGTAGTTTTTCAGCTTTCCAACAGCCAGTGTGTCTAAATTTACCGTAAGTTTTTATAGATAAATACCATTTTCATAATTTTTTTTGCGACATTTGTATTTATAGGAGTAATAAAAAGAAAGACATTATCTCAAAGAGGTTACGGAAACAACTAGAGACAAAAACTAAAAAACCTTTAAAACCTTCCGAAATACAGTCCTTAAATGACGCAAAAGCAGCTGCAGAAAAGAAGATTCATCAACAAACAGAAGATAAATATAATACTGACTTGTGGATTACAGAAAGTACGTTTTTATTACATATAATTTTTAATGAAATGCCTTATTTTTACGTTATTATATTGCAGATTTATCAGACCCAAAACAACCAGAACTTCAGTCAGAATGGGTGAGCAATAGTACAAGGCAAAACATTTTACGTGGAGAGAGCAAATTTCGCAAACGGCTTCCCAAAATAACAAGGTGGAAACAAACCGTTTTACCTTCTGTAGAGCCTCCTCATCCTGGAATGTCTTACAACCCCTCATTTGAAGACCATCAAGCATTATTAAACGAAATCGCTGTTAAAGAACAGAAAATTATTAAAGAAGAACAACATTTGAATCGTGTCACTAACAAAATGTTCAGAAAAGTATCTCGTGAACAGAACCAGGTATTGTTGCAATAGTAAATCTTATCAAACTTGTTTTATTAATTGGAAATGTTTCTTTATTAGAAAAACTGGATACAAGAGATGTCTCAGGGTCTGCCGGTGGCCCAAAAAGGGGACAATTCGGACAGCGAAGCGGACATAAGTGGCCCCATTTCCGTAAATCCTCCAGTCATAAACAAGAAAAAAGACTTGAAGCAACGACGGAAACAAAGGGAACAGCAGAAGCTCCGACACGCTCTACAACTTGCAAAAATTGAAAGGCGAAAAGTAGCCGATATTTATAAACTGAAACAGCTGAAAATAAAATTAGCAAAGAACGAAGAAAAACAGAAAACAATCCAACAAAAACGGGAAGTCAAAAAGAAAGAGATGATTCACAAACCTAAACGAGTGGGTCCAAAGAAATACGAAGAGCCTGATTTGGAGTTTACGGAAATTAAAGACCTCACGGGGAATTTGAGAACGCTGAAAAAAGAAGGCAACTTGCTCCTGGACAGGCTGAAGAGCTTGCAGAAAAGAAACATTGTAGAACCGACAGCCCAACGTATGAGGAAGAAAGCCAAGGTGAAGAAATTTATAAAATCAGGACATACGGACGACTGGAAGGTAACTGTGGCCAAAGCAAAATTGCAACCGAGACCTCTGCTTAGAAACAAGATGAATACAACTGATAATGATTTTTAAGGTAAGAAATGTTATGTATTCTATTTAAAGAAATAAATGAAGAAAATTTTTGTCAACTATATGTTTGATCAACTTAATCAAACTAAATACATCGAAGAGAAATGGAGACAAACATTAAATTCCTAAATTGATTAACTAGAACCAAAATATTTTTGGTTTTCCTCCTTATTTTTTGAAATTTTTTCCATTTAATTCGAAAACTGGATCGACCCGCCATCTAGCATAAAGTGGTTGAATCAATGTGAATACCGCGTAAAAGTTACAGTTTACGATAGCGATGGATTCGCCATCTAACATAAAATAGCCGAACGTGTACGAGTTAAATTGCAGTTTTCGTAAACAGTTGATCTGTCATCTAGTGTAAAATAGCTGAAGGTGGAGAAACGAATAGGGAAGCGTTATAGTTTTCGTGAATTAGGTTGGTCCGGCACCTAGCGTAAAAGCGCTAAACATAAGTGAAACTGTAATGAAGTTAGTTAGGTTTCTTTACATTAGCTACTGAATGTGTTATACTTGGGCAATTGTTTATGAGATGGCACCACCAGTACTATTATTTGAAATTAATCAATTTGAATTATTTTACTAGTTTTATCCTTAGTTTAGGGTTTTATCCCCGTAAAGAAAAGGCAATTAAAATTATCTTAGATTTTTAAAAAATGAAATTTATAATCAATAAAAAAATTAGGGTGAATAAGTGTATTCTGTTAGTACGTTTTGAAAATTTAAGAAAAAATTAAAACTCAAAATCTTTCAAATAAGACAATAGGAAGTACCCGGAAGGATCGAAAGAGGGTAAAAGAAGGATTCGAATGAAAAAATAAAATATTGTAGGCGCCATTTGAAAAAAAAGGAATTTATTCGTGTTTAAAATTTGTAATTTTTGCAATTTTTTTTGAACGCCCTGTATACATTTTTGAGTTCATTTTTGCCAGGGCGTTAGCTTTAATATTAAGCTACTACTGGTAAAAATTACAACAGTCTAGGTCGTATTTGGTGGTAGTTATGATTTTTTATAGTTTGGATTGCAACTTTTTGCTTTTATAAATTAAATTGTTTCAGAAACCGCTCATCGTAGATGTACAAGTTGGTTAATAAAATCACCTTAAAATTCCATGTTTAATGCAAATTCGTCATAGAAAATATACCATTCTATTTAAAATAACAAAGTTGACATTAATTTTCGATATAACCGGAAGTGGTGGATAGTTAAAAGTATTTTAGTTAGAAAGATCACCTTTGATATCCTACATTGTCAAATTTTCAAATCTCCAACGTGTTGACGTTTTTTAAAACGCCTAATGTACCACTCAGTATTCTGGATTTCTTGAATTAATTCGCATCTTTTTTTTATTTGTTACGGCCCAATTATTTGTTCAATAAAATAAGAGGCTAAAAAATAAACTTTTATGGACCTTCATTTTCCTCAGGAATAAATGCAGGAAAAACGTTCTAGAACTGCGTCAAAATTCACATTCGCAATCACAACGCTAATAAAAACGAAAGATAGTTGTATGGAAAATGTTTATTAGTTTTAATTGAATATTATCTATTAATTATATATACATATACGTGTGTGTGAATATATGTATATATATAATATTGTACAAGCTACTACAGTAATAAAGAGGAGAATTAGAATTACTAAAGGCAATTCATTAAATTTTATTTTCACAAGATTGTGGTGAAAGTGTTGCAATTATTATTCATTTTTTCATTCAACATTCATTAACATTATATATATCATAATTATTTATATAATATATATTGCTTTGATTCATTTTTTAGTTCAACTTTGCGATAGTTTGGACAATAATAATTATCTTTATCATTATTATTATTATTATTATTATTATATATAGTACAGTACATGGACATAATATGTAGTAGCAATAAAAAAACACATTTCAAGAGGGATATGTTGAGAAGTAGTAGAAAAAATTCTATGTTCGTTCAATTTTAAGTACTTACAATAATTAGTATCGGAGACGTCAAATATACAGATGCAGAGAAAGTTCATAGGGGAAGAACAGACAAACAAGCAGTTCAAATACCAAATTATTTAACTATTATAGTTTAGTAGATATAACACTGGACAAAACACACGTCTAACTTGCGCTTTTTTTTTTATTTATTATACTTTTCTTTTTTGGCCGATGATGGAGCGAAACTGTTTTTGATTTTATATTTATATACTTGGTGTAATTTTTATATAAGTAGGTATAATACATAGAAAATGGTAACACGAGATTCCTAAAACTTCAAGCAGGGAGTACGTTAACATTCAAGCTTTTCTATTTTAAGTAACATGTAAGCAAATTTTGGAGCTTTTGATGTGTAACATCTTACAATTAAAATTAACTCTGATTACCGTTACAATGTTAGTGAAAAAAATGGTCGATTTTAATTTGAAAAGAAAATTCTTAGGTGTGTAAGAGTAAAAAATTGTTTTTTTATATTATATTTTAAATCTGATGTAGTATCTCGATCACACAATTTAGACTTTTTTTAAAAACCTAATTGAAAGTGAAAATTTTATTCTTTCTTTCTTCTGTTTCTCGCGAAATCATTTTGGTCGCAATAATGTTCATAATTATTTAAATTAAAAAATAAAATAAAACGTATACTTCTTCATTCTTTAAATTATATACTATAATAAGTATGAATATTATATTACAACCGAAATTATTTTGAGAAGAATAATATCGTCTTTAATTGGGTTTTTAAAAATGGTCTAAATTACTACCGAAAGTTCAATATTCAGTAGTAAATCGTCCTTAACTTCCCAGAACACAATCAGATGCTAAGGGCTCAAGCCCTTTGTGGTTAATTATTTTTAATATCATATCAATTAATCATTTAAAAAAATTATTTTCAAACAGATCAATATTTCAACGAAAATTTTGCTCGTTATCCAAATTAAATGTTACACATCATTAGCAATATCTAATATAAGACTCGCTCAATTTTTATTATGAAAAACACTCCCCAAAAACGGTTTTCAAAGGCAAATCTTACTTCACTACCATCTTTTAATAATCAATATAATAATGATAATAATTATTACAATATTGTTAACTTCAGTTTTCTAAAAAGCTTTTAATTTTCCTTTTTTTTAAACAAATAGCCATTTTACAGTAGAACCCCAATTGTTTGTAATATATGATTTAATTTATTTGTTTTAATAGAAATAGTCCAGGAAATCTCAAATACAAGCCAATAGTTTCCCTTTTTGACGATGATTCCCCAAATGCGTTTTAGAACTTCAATCTTTTAGTATATTTCATCCAAATTCACTTGTGTTCAGATTATTCAGAGTAATTATTGGTGTTCTACTGCAGCGCGAAAAAGTAAACGAATAATTAATTTTAATCAAACTAAAGTTTAGAATCGGGAAACCCTTTAGAAAATATAATAAACGCACTACAAGTTATTTTTATGTAAGCCTAAGATAATTTTAAAATCTTTTTTTGTTTCTGTTCTGCTCGGCACTTGATGTACTTTCATTCGACATTATTATGTATGTAGTTAGAGACAGTATGCACTTTACAAGAAATCCACTATACACATATTAAATTGTACAATACAAAGGCACACCTATTACATTAATTTTTTCTTTCTTTGCAAAATATCTAAATCGATTATCGTATATTTCTTCTTATCGCAAGAGACAGTTATTTATTAATTTTTTGAGTGGTCAAAGCAACAAAAAGGAAGTTGAAAATTTGAGTAATAATAACATTCGTTTGTACTTACTGTAATTAGTGGCTTTAATTTGATTTTAAAATTTACTATAACTACTACAAAACAATAATATTTCGCTTGCAGACACTATATAGTACTCGCTTAACATCAAGAACAAAAAAATAATATTAGGAATATACAACAAAAATTGCATTTTAAAAATTACAACGAAAGAATGCGTTAAAAACTACGTATTTATATCACTTCAATAATAATAATCTGTAGTTCACTGAATCGTTTTTGTAATAATTAATTGCGTGGTAGCTAGGTGAATAAGTAAGTGATTGGGAAAGAGAGAGACGGTTAGGGGAGAACGGGATTAAAACCACGAGACGACTTTAACAAAGGACACGGCTGCACTTTTTCTTTTTTCAATTAATTATTTAGAAGATCGGCGACATTAACAAAAAAATAAACGCTAAAATTATTTAACTATAAACCGAACTCACGCGCGCTAATTTGTATGTGCAACAACGTAAATAATAAAATAAAAAACTTAAGTAGACATGCTAGGACAGTGTCAGACCACTAACTTTTTCATTCTGCGCATAAAAGATTTAAGAGGGTGAAAAGTATGCGAATGTAGACTACGAAGGTATGAAGAAAAAGGAATTTTGACACAATTTTGTCACCAATGCCTTTTCTAGCGAATGAAATTCTAGACAAAATGGAGGTATCAAAAGATGATAGACAGACAGACGTGTCTAAAGGTTTGTAATGAAGGCTCCAACTTGTAGAGAAATATATCAAAATTTTACACGTTTTGTAAGTACAAAAGTAGACGTCTTACATAACTCGAAAAAAAACTTAAAACAGATTTTCCAATAATACGTGAAAAACGGTTGTATTTCAGGGCCTTCATTCCAAACCTTTCTGCCTGTAGAATTACGACAGCCTCATTTTGTCCAGAATTTAATTTGATAAGCATGACAAGAGGCGACAAAATTACCAGAACATGTTTTTTCTCTCAAATTAATTTTAAATGTGTTGGCGATGCCATGACTGAAGAAATTGTATATAAAAGAAGTCGATGGTCTAAAACTGTACTAGTAGATCTACTAACTAAGAATAATAATGTGTGAGCAATAGCAGCGAGAGCTTAAGAACTAATCAATAAAATTAATTAATTAATTAATCAATAAGAAAAATCAGATGGCATTTCGTGACTCCTAATTTAAGCTAACAGTATAATAATAATAATGATAATAATCGTAGTAGTAATTAAAAGGTAAAACGAAAGAATTAATAAAGTAAAGAAACGTTACCATCATGAATAACACGAATAAGCACGTTCAGATTCGTTCGAAACGTTAATTAATAATAATAATAATTCCCTAAATTCAACAACATTTATTCATATTTTTAACTATAAGGTATTTTATAATTATTATTCGTTATCAAGCCCAAAATTATAATGGTTCTTTAATAACAAGAAAAAAAGAAAACTAAACTAAGATTTTAGAGGAAACGTGATTTCAGAACGTGCCAGCAAAAAGGCATTAAGAATGCCATTTTGAGATCGAAAAAGAATTTCGAATGCCAATTTAGTTACTGCATTCGCACCCGAAAATCAAAAAGTTCCTTCCCTTAAAATTAAGTTTTGTTAGCGCAACAGGTGTTCCTGTATGCATATCATAAATAATAATTGTGTGTGTACCATTTCTGGACCGTGTATTTTAATTAAAAGAAGCGACGAGGGAGCGGATGGGAAGCGAAAAGATAATAAAAAAAACACATCGATCGCGACTCTCACAATCAGTAACCCTGTTACGACCTGGAGGTAGTTACAATTGGTGGTACAACATCAACGACGGAGAAAAAAAACTTAAAACATCCGTAAAATATTTTGCGGACGTCCCGTTAATGAAGACGATTATCGAAATACTTCTACTGGCAAATAATGGCACTCTACATAAATTAAATTAAAAAAAAAAAAAAAAACCGACCCGGGGATCTTCTTGGAAGGAGCCAGCCAGCCTCCCGAAACCTACTCGGAGTTGTTGAAATATTCTGAAGCATTTCCTCTGCATATGGGACACGTTCTGTTCGACTACATCACAAAAATAAACACGTAACACCACTATAAATCAAAAACAAACAAAAAATATCTTACCCTCAACCATTTGTCGATGCACTTGGCGTGGAACTCGTGGGAGCAGGGCAGTACCCGAAGAAGTTGCCTCGCCTCGAAATCGCACATACAAACGACGCAAGACGTCTGGTCTCCCTGATGAGTGTCTGCATTGAATTTGTAACTCAAAAGCTGCTCAATTTCTAATTTCGCAAGCCCTCGGGGCTTCGCCTCGCCCAACCGCTCCGCCAAGTTCAACAGCGCCTCGTAGTTCTCCGTCTCGGTCGTGTCCGAACTGCTCAAGTCCGTCTGCGAGAACGGAGACAGGGGCGGATTCGAGAACATGGTCCTAAATAAAAAAAAAAAAACAACATCATTTTCGAACACGTCAATAAAGTTTTAAATTACGTACAAAAAGTGTAACAAGAATCCGGAATATTGTGCCGCTGACGGCATTGGAGGGGTGCCGTTGTGATGATGCCAACGGGCCCGAGGTGGTGGTGGAGGCGGAGGTAGACGTGCGCCCCTCAAATAACGCGCGTGAGCCGTACGCATGTGCAACAGCTGCTCCAGCTGATTGCTGTTTCGCGAATCGTTCGGGGGCATGAATATGGACGCCGAAGGCGACACCTGCATCGATGGGGGCACGTGATGAAGCGGTGGGGGGCCAGCATGTAACGGGTGAGTGTGCGCGTGATGGTGATCGTTTATTAGCTCCAATTCGATCGCTTCTGATCTCTAAAATCAACATTTGTATTATCGTCTCATCTTTCACTGTTTTATTAAATTAAATCGAAAAATCTGGAACGTTATAGATCGTTATCAAGCATTCCAAACCATTATGGAATGTTATAGAATATTATCTAACATTTTTTGATATTTTGAAACATTCTAAATGATCCTCCAACTTTTCAAATCATTTTTGCCAAGTCCAGGACATTCTAAAAAAGTTCTATATCATCTTCTAACGTTTCAAAACATTCGAGAACAATCTAGATCATATTTGAGAATTCTAAATCATTCTGGAATCCTGCACAACAATAGCAAACACCCTAGAACATTGTAGATCCATCTCGAACATTCCAAATCCTTCTAGAATGATGCAGAACATTCTCTAACATATTTTGATAGTTTGGAACATTCTGGACGATCCCTAAACATTTTTGAAAAATCTACAAACATTCTTGAACATTCTAGATCAACCTCCAACTTTCTACATCATTTTTGCCAAGTCTAGAAAAATATAAACTAATTCTAGATCATCTTCAAACATTTCAAAACATTCAGGAGCAATCTACAACATCTTTGAGAATTCTAAATCTTTTTGGAATGCTGTAGAACATCCTCTAGCATTATCTAAAACTCTCGGACGTTTTAGACCATTCTCAAACAATTCGAGACATCTTCAAAAGATCTGTAAGATTCTGGAGCATGTCGTTACCTGCGGTGAAATATGCTGGTGAGGGTGGTGCGTGTAATGTTGCCCGGGGACCTGGAGGTTTCCGGTGCCACCGCTGAAAGTTCCGTAGCTCTGATGAGCCGGTAGACATCCGGGGGGCGCGGCGAACTGTTGCGCCGCCATCAGCTGATGATGCGTAGACGGCAGTGGTAGAGCCGAGTAGATATTGTGCACATGACACGTGTGCATGTGATGGGGCGCGCCTGCAGGCGCTGAACACAACGATATGTGCGGCGGCGGAGCCGTATAACTCCAAACCGTTTCATGATTGACAGGAATCGTCACAGGAACCTGTCGTTTCAAAATGCGGCATAAAAAGAAATATAAAACAAGTCAAATACTGGACCTGATTGATGTCCATGACGACGGTGGACTGATGCTGATGGGTGTGGGCCGTGGGAGGCGTACTTGGAAGAAACGTCTGACTGTGCGAGTGCGCGAACTCGTTCCTGTCTCTGTAACGTGGACGGCGGAGCGGGGGACTTCCCTAAAAACGATTAAAACGGGACTCAAGTATTGAAATTTTTGGAACAAGGTCTCGAATCGTACCTGCATGTTGTTATGGTGAGTAGCGGAAGGCAAATGTTGTCGCGGAGATCGCCTCGGCGGCGAAGGGGGCTGCGCGTTCAGTTCAAGATGATGTCCCGAGCGCGACAGGCGTCTTCGTTTACGAGACGGACTCTCTGATTTGATTCCCTCGTCGCTTGCCTGTCTGAAATACTGCGTCGAGTGCTGCTGGAATTGCACCGGGCTCACGTGAAGTTCTGCAAGATCACAGACGACAAGAATGTTATTGAGCAGTCTTGTGCTTCCCAAAATAGTTTCTATTACCTCGTCCGTGTCTCCTCTGGGAATTCGAAAAGTCCATAAGCTGCCTCTGCAGCTCTTCGGCCTGCGGGGGGCTCAGTAAGTTGGAAGGATTATCGCAGATGTTGATGTGCAGAGGGGGCGAAATGTGACGTCTGTCCGCTAAGTTTCCAATGGCGCGCCGGTCTTGCACGTGCTGATAACCTTGACTTAAACGGCGATCAACCGGGTTGACGGGAACAGGCATATGTCTACGGTCTTGGGGTCCTTTAATACGATTTTTTGTAATATTCATAATCCGGATTAATTAAAGATTACGTACGTGATTTACGTGTAAAAATACGGATTGTTGAAGCTTTTTTAAAATAAACAAATACAACACAAACGTACTGTAAACAAGATACAGTGGAATCTCGATAATTGGAACCTCGTTAAGTCGAGAAAAATTCCGCTGAACCCCTAAACACACGGTATTGCTAGTACATAACTCGAATTTCAAAAAACAGACTTCGTAAGTCGAAGTTAGTAAAATATAATGTCTTGTTATGAATTCCCCAAACTCATGGTAATAAAATCTAAAAGAAATGGTCTCATTGCTAAAAAAGAAGTTCGTTAACTTGAAAGTCTTGTTAATTCGAAATTTTTAGCGTTCGAGTTATCGGAATTCCACTGTGAAATATTATCATATTTTACTTCCATCTCGAAAACTAGTGACTGAAACTTATCCCATTAAACAGACAAATTAGAAAACCTTGAAGAGGTTTTTTAAAGTCCGATTGATCCGAGAAATGTCGAAAAAACGATAAAAAGGTTTTTTTTATTCGGAGTATTTACATTAATGATGTAAACTTTCAAATGATTATTAGCTGCAATTTCTCCAATTATCTTTCCTTTATATTGAAAAATAGGTGAAGCACAAAGTTTTTCATTATTTGTCGTTTTATTTTAAACTTTAGTGTTTTCAGTTTTTTATAATTTGTTAGTTGGGTGTAATAAGTTACACCAATTTTTAGGACATAAGCCATCAAACAAAAAAAAACCTAAGAACTATTCCAATATGTGTCTTTATTCCGTGAGCTATTTTACAAATGAGTTGTTGAAGTTTAGTACAAAATATTACATTGTTTTGTCATTTTCCATCAACCAAAATAAAATATTCAGGTAGTTATCAACCAATAGTTATAAACAAAAGGCTAATGTTTGTATGTTTGCTGTTTGTTGTTTACAGTCAGTTTGTTTGAGGAATTTTATAATAAATAAACAGTAACAGTCATCAAAGTATTAATATCCGAATAATCACAACATAGTAGAGATTAGAATTTGCAGGAGAATTAAAATTAATGATAAAAAAATAGATAAGTAGAAAAAATAATTAATAAAATAAGGACTTTCTTCAAGCGTAAAGGATTATAACAGTAAATTAGCTATTTTTAAGGTTAGGTTATAATTATTAAAAAAAACTCACCTTGAGCTTCATTAGAAAAAGCCATATGATTTGCACACAAGATTGGGCTCAGTTGTGGGTTTTTTGGATACCCGTGAACGAAATTTGAGTCCTTGGAAGTAGATCCATTGGAAATTGAGCATTCACTAACAAATAAAAAAAAAAATAATGACAACTTCAAAATGGATACACATGCACTAATCCTGTATTATGGTAATTACCCTCTATTGAAGTTGTTATCAAAATCTCTAGAAAAATCTTTAGAATAACGATTGGGCCACCTCAAATGGTTATTATGAGAGTGATTAGACCTGGGCCCATGATTATTTCCATGCCTATTGTACGAAGAAGAGTTCCTCCTTGGTTGACCATGATTGTTAGGATTCATTACAAACTACCTGGAATAAAATCCCTGATAAGACTAAAAATTACAAATTCGCATGCAATCGTGGAAAACCTTTCCCCCCGAGCACTTAATTCAGACGAATCCAAACGATATTCCTCCAAGTATAAGTGCACTATTGATCCAGTGGGAGCATTGCACACTTGACAAAACAAAAACAACTAAATATAAAGGAACTAAGATTTCGATCCACAAAAATAACGTTTAAATTGCACAAAAAATAAGCTTATTGCAACACAACTTGTTACGGGTAGAAAGGGGACAAGAACGAGATAAAACTTTTTCTTTTGTGTTGTGAAATCACGAAATTACACTTAAATTTCTATACACCAACACAAAAGACCAAACTCGGCATTGAAAAGTAAGCGAGTGAGGTCATCAAAGAACATAAACGACAGTTTTCATAAACACAAATTCCCATTTCATATAAAATTCGTAAATTTTTCATAATTATCTTAAAATAATATTTTACATTTACAGCGTAATTATTCTTCTTACACAATTATACAATGTTATACTGTTTTATTTTTAATCATAACCAGGTAAAACCTATTACAGTTACTGTAAAGAATGGCAAAGAATTTTCTTTATTACAGTATCAAATATTATCTCTTATCATTAAAAGATGTTTAAAATAACTAAAAATCATCTATTTACAGTTAAAATTTCCTGATCCTACGGAGAATATTTTACTGGTGTAACATAATGAAGGCGCCTATAAAATATGATAACTCTGTTTTCTTTATTAAATTTCTATGGTTTTATTTATTACAATTGGCTAATAAAATCTTTAAACTAAATATTGAGAGCATAATACCCTGGTGAAATCATAAGTCTGTATTTTAAATAATTTTTATTGCGAGTTGACTATGTGTGTAATTTTTTTATTATCAATTTGAACAAAATATTTCTTAGGTTTACAAATCATACGATTGAAAAAAATGCTAATTTTAAATAATATGACGCAGTAGGTATTGCTACTGTTTTTACATCCGAACAGAAATCTAACAGTCAATAGTCAGCAATGTAGATAGTTGACTTTCTACTAAAAATACCTGATGTCTTAAATTTTTAATAATTGAAACTTAAAAATCAATTTTGTGTTAATATTCACTGTTCTTACAGTGAAATTTTGTGATGGTTTAACGTAATGAACGCACCTTTGCAATAGCTAGTTTCTATTATTCCTCATATTAGATTTCTATGGTAGATACGTGTCATGATGGCGCCGATGACGCAAATGATGACGATTATTTTTAATGAATGGCAGTGAACAATAGTGAACGAACGAGAAATCCCAAATAAAAGTATAAAATATTAATTAGATAGTATAAATTTTTATTGTCGAGTTTGTTAAAGCAAAGACATTATAATTGTGAATCGGAAAAGGCTGTGATAGTAGATAGCATTTCTTAAAAAAACGGTACGGAAGTGTTGGTGCGATCTACGTTGCCACAACCATTTTGGATTCTTTGTTATGATTGTGATTATAGCAGCGTCCATTTTGTGCAAAATGAATTTACGCTATTCGACCTCAAAATAAAAGCAAAATCGAATAGTTATTAAATGTGTTTTAATAATTCCTGAGAAAAAAATCAGTGTTAATGGACAGTTAGCGCAATATTGCACTGATCGAGCGAGTGATATGGCCAAGAAAAACCAGGGTACGTACAAAGGGGACTACATAAAGTCTCGTGCAATCAAACACCCGAATCCGGCCTATTATTTCAACACCATCGCAAACAATTCACGCACAAACATGAGAATGAGCTTGCACAGGTATTCGACCTCCGATAGTCAAGGATCTAGTCCAAGGACAAGTCCAGGCCTCCTCGCCGGCCACTACGCCGGTTGCAAATGGGTCGAGCCACCTCTTCCTTCGGCATTGCCTCCGCCGCCGCAACATTGGATGCAAAAAATGTCAATTAATTGTAAATTTACAAAGGAAGCTTCTCAACCGTCTGATTTCACCAGACAACTTAAGATGCTTCTAAATGTGCAAGCTTGACCAGGATGTTTACCGCAATATGAAAGAGACATATTACAATCGATTCTACTATTGTGATGGGTGGACAATTACTATCAATAATAACTTCCTAATTAGCGAGTGAATACGACAGTCTAAACAAGAGGATAACTACTTTTAACGGTATGAATACCTTCTTTGTACTTATTGGTTTAATTTTTTACTTGCTCATTTACTTCACTTTCCGTTTTTGGGGTGATATTACAATTTAAAACCGTTTCTTCTTTCTCAAATTAATTAGAAACGACTAACCAACAAAATTTAAAATATTTGCAAACAAAGGATTGTCCTGTTTAGCCGCTCAAGTGATATTAATTATAGAAGTTATTATGACTGTTTAGATGTAATTCTTAAGCCACTTTCATAATGTGATTTATTTTACGTTTTATATGAGAGTATAAATTTTAGTTTAGTGGGAAAATGCTTTAAGTGTGCGTGTGTATGAAAGACTGTATTATGGGTCTTGCATGTCTGACATTAAATAGATTTAAATCCAAAGACAAATTAGCACTTAAATCTGTACGAGGTCGTTTAGACTGCTTTGAAATTCCAGAGTCAGTTTTAACTGACAAGTACTGATTAGAAATTCAAATCAGTTTTTTCAAGTCCTCTAATCATGTATTTTTTACTGAGAGTTTTTATCCTTTTTTTTTGTCAGTTTTTATTATGAAGAAAAAAGGATAAACAAACAAATATTTATTTTCCCATTTTATCTAGTGAATTGTTTTTAGTATGATTTTTTCTATTTGAGTTTGTATTGTGACGGAAAACAGTTATAAAAAATTTGGATACAGAAAGATGAATCGGTAAAGAAACTTTCACTAATTGGGATGGGATTATTTTGAAAATTAAATAATTTTTCTTTGTTTTTTTGTTAAAAAAATAGAATATCACTGTTAAAAAAGTTATATGTTTAAATGCTATTTTGCAAGTACAAATGTATAGAGAAGATCTACAGATCCGTCGTTGGCGACGTGTATTTTTATTAAATGGAGTACAAAAATATATAATCACAATTATTTGTAATATATAGCTAATAAGATACATGTACCAAGCATTGAGTTGACGTCATGGTATACATTTCGTGTGTCGTTTTTGAAAAGATGTTTTTAATGAGGAAAAAAATAATAAGAAAAATGGGATAACAGATAACAGAATGTACTTTACTTTATCTGAATTATTAATTAATACGTGTTTTTTTTAATTTGAAATGTATACTTGACGCAAAAGAAAATTATATTCGTGTATTGTATTCTGGTAAAACCCTTGTTGTCTTCCAGATCTGCCTAGGAACACAATATGTAGAATTGTGCAATATTGTTAACATTAATTAACGATTAATTGATACAATACACCGTTTGTTTTGTAATTGATGAAAAAAGAAATTAACCAGGAAATATTATCTATGTCTACTAAATTGTTCAGATTTGCAAAGAAACCAACATCTGGCTTTAACACCGTTTAGCTCTTGTACTTTTTAACTATTAATAGTCTCTGTATGTTAGTTTATAGTTATAGTTTTTAAGTACGCGGGATCTCAAAGTATGTTCACTCTTTTTTTAAAGATTTAAAAGAAAAAAACAACAAAAATATGATAGCAATATCAAAAAAATTCAACACACAAATCATCTCCATCCTTTTAAATCTGTGATACCTTTCATCGCCCTCTTCATTCTTACTCCTCTTTGCTCATTTCTTCTCCTATTTCCATTCATCTTTACTATTTTTTAACCCTTACCCTTTCCTCTACTTCCTTCCCCTTTTCTCCCTTCGGGGTTTACACCCCACCAATTTTTTATCAAAATCGAATGCCGATGCCAAAACTAGAGTATTTCAAGAAAGAAGACAATAAAGAAGAATTGATAAGATAACAAACTAATGCAGTTCACAACAAAGAAGATAAGGACGTTCTCGTTCTCCCCCAGCAGTAGTGGTTCCCGACCACGTTTTTTTTAATGCAAGCTACTTTTATTAGCCCTTATTTATATCAGCGAAATATTAGACCAGAAATTTCGTTGTTTACCAGTACAAGAAAATCTTTTATGATGTTTGATATTGCCAAAATCGGGAGCAAATGAAGATCCTATAATTGTTTGAATATGTGTAAAAAGTGTACACTAAATATTTAGTGAAAGAGATAATTAATTATGTAGCTATTTTTAATATCACGTTAATTAACCCTTTAAGAAAATAATTTTTAAACAGATCCATATTTCAACGAATATTTTGCTCGTTATCGAAATTAGATGTTACACGTAATTAGCAACTTCTATTTTAAGGCTCGCTCAATTTTTTTATGAAAAATACTCCAAAAACAGTTTTCAAAGGCAAATCTTACTTCACTACCATCTTTTAATAATCAATATAGTAATGGTAATAATTATTACAATATTGTTAACTTCAGTTTTCTAAAAAAACCTTTTAATTTTCATTTTTCTAAACAATTAATCGCATTATAGTAGAACGTAATTTAATTGCGTACAATATTTGGTTTTTTTTTTATTTGTGAACCATCGCAAGTTGATTTCTAGTCTAATATTTTGGGTACATATAAATCAATTCTAATGGTAGTAGCATGTACAAAAAAAAAAACGGACAACAGAGTGCGTTTGGCAGGGAAAACCCCTTCAAAGCTTGCAAGCAACATGGCGACCATGGTAAGTGTTTCAAAGTTTTAGTAGGAATTTTTTGTTAGGACGCAAATATAAAATAATTTAAAGGATGAAGAAGAGATAGACACCTTTTTATGATCATGATCATTAATTAACTTCTTTGTAAAATAGAATTTACCCTATCAAATTTAAATCGTGCTTATTTTTGTACATTTTAGTCCACCCTGTACATGACAACACGTAATCATCCTGTATATGTTTCTTAAGTCACGTGATGTGTAATTTTTAAACATTTTCGAAGCAAAGTCGTGCAAAGTTGATTTAAAAGTGAAAAATCGTGTATCTTGGAAAATAAGATGTAAGTTTTGAATGCATTTTGTGATAATACATTGTTATAGCAAAATTTTTCAAAATAATTAGTGGTTATTAAATTTTATTAAAAGTCGTGTGCCTATAACCTAATTTTATTTATTTGATTTAACTTGAGTAAAATCTTAACATTTTCGGAAAATCGTGTAAATACAACCTTACTTTTTTTATTTATTTAATTTAGCTTCACAAAGAAGAAGCGTCTTTTATCTTCTTACAATTAATAATATGCTACTACGAAATATTTCAATAAAAATTAATTTATTTTGTGTAAAACAAATCAACAGGTTGTTTATAATATCTTATGAAGAAAGAAAGTCATCCTCGTCTTGGTTAAGAGACACATAGGAACCCAAAAATGATTACTTAGGACGTACAGTGTGCATAACATGTATATTTTGAAGAACAGGAGCCCCAAAGTCCTTGGTGAGTTGTCCATTAAACTAATTAAAAACTATGTATTTAACGTAAACTGTGTATAGCACACGTATTTTAAGGTACTTGAGGGTCATATTACTCTAATGTAGTTAATATTTGATCCTTCTGTTTCCTTTAATTAAAAATAATTGGCAAATATTTTTAACTCTAGGTTTTTAATATTTACGTAGACAATTACATAAAAACCACGAATCTCGTGATAGAAATATCAATTTATTATATTCTGACTTGCGTATAGAGTCAATTTAGTACATCAGGAATTTATTCTAAAAATTAAAATTAATAATTGACAAAATTTTAATTATCTTCTCTCCTTTTACATTTTTTTTTGTTTGGTATAAGTTAAAAGAGCCAAAAAATGACAAAATTGTAGTTATTTCAGAAACGACCAGATGTGTATTAATAAAATCGATAAATAATCAAATTTTGTAACTGTTAGTGCACAAAAACGTATACCGCTCCATTTGAGAAAATGAAGTTTATGTTTAATAGCTAAAAAATAGAAACGGTCTTAATAATGACGAATTGAATTAAATTTGGATATGAGACGATAGGTAATTTCTTGCTCAAAGCAATGGTGAAACCCGGATCTTCCCGTCTTGTTTCGTTTCGGAGATGCGATTTTTTTTCTGATACGCTGCAAACGTTTCATTTTCTTTCAAAAATGCTAAATAGTGCCGAAACGGTGCAGCTTAGGTCAAATATTATTTAAAAAGTAGACTAATACCAATTAATAAGTTTAATTTAGTACAATAATTAATTTAAAAATTCAAACAAACCATTGTTATTTTATATTTTTGAATTTTCGCTACTATCTGCCAATTTTTTTACTTTTTTGATCAAAGAAACATTTAACATAGTTATAATACGATTTAAAATATAACGGATAAATTTAAATTGCAATTTCTTTTAAATATAACATTAATCTTGTTTAATCGTATGTATGGAAAGCCGAAAATTAATTTCCGTACTTTTTCCCTGTATTTGATTAAAATTTTTTAATTAAAAACCGAAAACAATTTATTTAACTGTATTAAATTAAAACAAATTTAAAATAATACTATTTAATTTAATAAACGAAAATAAATACAGTATAAAAAGTCCCTATTTACAATGATAACTAACGCAAACTCACACAAACATACTAATAATTTTAAGTATTTTTAAATTAAGTTTTATATCATAACGGAAGTTGAAGAAATATTACATACATATATGATAAACAATTTAACGAAATAAACATTTAAAATCACTTTACAACGTATATAGGAAAACAACCATTTTGTTGCACTTAATACCAACATTAAATTTATTATATTTGAACATTGCACAGTCTAAAGAAGTATTGACGAACTAATTCTTCATTAATTAGTAATATTTATTTCTGGAAATTCTTTATTTAATTTGAGAAGCTGGAAAATGAAAGAAGAATTAATTATAAAAGCAAAAATTTGATAAATTCATTAAATATGTACCTGAGCGTTTTTTATTTTACTACACTTGTATACGTCTAACGTTTTAAGGAATGGTAACGATAGCGCTGCTTCTCTACAACTTCTTACAGTTATATTCAGTCCCCTTAAGTCTAATACTTTTAATTGAGTACACGTTTGTAAAATTGGCTCGAGGTTTTCGTCGGTTATGTTTTTCCAACCGTATATGGCAAGTCTAGAAAATCCGACGTTGATTTAATTTAAAACAAAAAAATAAGTTAAAACATGTATACAAAAGAACAAACAAGTACTGAAAATTCGTCTATATGGATGGAATATAAAAAAGAAATTTATTAATATTTCAAATTTTTTCCTGTTTCCTTCGTCGGATTTCGTTGTAGTTTTTGCCACAAATACTTTTTAATATTGCCCGTAACCGGCATAAATTTTATTCGTATCGGACGTCCTTCAGAAGATAAAAAATTATTTTCGAAATATTTGGATTTTTTTCCCTTTTACCGAATTAATACTATTTAAGGTATTATTTTGTTTATGGCACCGTATCAACACAGAAACTGCAATTTTAATTTTGTAAACGGTTTCTAAAAGTAGAAATTATAGGCTAAAATTCCTCTATCTCAGTTTTTGTATATTTTCTCTTTAAATAAATAAAAGGAATGAACGTACTTTTCGAGCCTTGTACATCCTGCAGCCAACTGTTGCAATGAGTCTTCGGGGTCGCAATGAAAGGGCCCTCCTGTCAACTCCAAAACACGTAAATTTGAACACTTAGCAATTGCTCTCAAACCCTTTGCTCTTACTTTTCTTTTTTCGCAAATATACAATTTTTCTAGATCAGAATTATAATTTCCTATTATATCAGCAATTGTATTCGCCTGCAGATTTGTTGTGTCAGCTTAAAATCATAACTAGTTAGTTATTAATTGCAGTAATTATTTTCCCGAAACTCACCCAAACTTAGTATTCGTAAACGTCTGTTACTCTTAAGTAATTCGCCTACTATAAATACTGGAATTTCACACAGACAAAATCTTAAATTAGTTATGTTATGTACTTCTGGCAGTGTCCTAAATGAGCCTTTGCACCTTATTAAATGTAATTCTGTAACATAAAAATAATGAATTATCGTTACATTAAAGCTGTAGGTACTGTGTTACTCACTCCTTAAACTAGTACATTTTGAGAGCTGTAGAGATACTTCTTCACTTCTACAACCCTCTACATACAGCGAAACAACATACTCTCCACATTTACTTAATAATCTGTAAAATTTAGTAAACAAATAAGGACGTAAAACAGAAATTGAGTTTATACTTACTTTATAATCTGATTATCGAAATGAGAATAGTTGTCTGGGGGGTTACCCTTATCATAATGTTTGTAGATTATTTGAAGCTTCCTTGGAAATGATATTTTTGAAACATATGATTCAATATGTTTTGGATGATAGGAATACTAAAATTATAATGTGAAGGTAAAATATTCTTCACACATGTACATTCTTACCTTCAAACAAACTTTTTGATACAAAATTCCATCCTTAGAGGCCAACCAAAAACTTCTACACAACAGCGCACATTTGGAAATGGTTTCGAAGTCTAAGTACTTAAAAATATTTAAAACTACCTCGTGCTGAAAATCAACGTTCATAATTGTCATTGTGTCTAACAATGTTTTTACTTACTGGTAATTTGGCAAAATAATTTTTCGTCTGACTTGTTATAACCTCCTGCGTCCCAATTACTTGCGATATTAATTCAGATACTTTAGATTTCTTCCTGTGGGGTTCTATAACTCCAAAAGAACACCTTCGGCTTCGTCGTACGTTATTTCTATCGCTCATTATATTACTTAAATTAATTAATTAATAATACATGTCCGATTTATACGTTACCGGGACGCAAAATTTTTATGTTAAAGGTTTTTTTTTATTCTTAAGAACCACATTTTCTTGTAAATTACTGAGAAAATCATAATATTGTTATTTATTTATGCCACATTCGGCTCGATTCGACCTTACTCGTGAACCGTAGATAAAAGAGGAATATAAGTGACAAACTCTTTTTGACGTATTGTAGCGCCCTCAAACGAGTGGTGTCCCAATTAAAATTAGGTTCAATTTTTTTGTTAATTTTTAAAAGTTGAAGTAGAAAATTGACAGACTATCTGTTCCGTATTATTTTTATTTATAGAAGTAAAACATTACGATTTTCTACTTCACTAGCATTTTTCTATTATTTTTGACACGAGATTCGTAAAACTTAAATAGAACGGTGCGGGGCGCGGGTTTTTGGGTATGCCAGTTTTTTAATTTTGTTTTTGAAGTTTATTGCACGGTGATGTGAAAATTTGACAATAAGCAAACTGTCTTCTCTCTTTTAGAGTAGGGTTGTAGGGTTTGTTTCTTACAATTTTTTTTTTATCAATTAATGAAATTAAAAGAACAAATAGTTTACATCCTACGTTTTATCTTTAGTTATTATACAAATTGTTCTTAGGACGCTCGATTCGAGTTCTTCATCTATAACTTTAAATATTTTTTCTCTATGGTAGGAGTTTCTGTTCTGAATCAATTCCATAGGTCAATCGGATCAGTTTAATGAAGATGTCTTTTATATTTCTATGAGTGGTTATTTGTTTCAAGTTTGTTTCACGCTTTCACACCATTTTCATTATTTTAAAAGTGTTTTTCTACTAGGAAAGGTAAGATTATTTTGTATTGTTTTTAATTGGGTACGTTGAAATTGGTTTTTAATTTCATAGCTGATACCCGAATGTGATAGGCATTTTCTCCTATCTCATGTTTTAAAATAATTTTGTTACCTACATTTTTCACTGCTGAAAACAATATTTGTTATTTTTTTTTTATAAACAGGCTTTTTAAAAATGTTGAAGATCGATATTACTGTTGTATTCGACATTGTTGCATGCTTTTTCTGTTTTGTGTAAAGATTTGTTTAAAAAAGTAGTTATAATACGTTGGTACCCATGTTATATTTTATACGTTTTTAAGAAGTGTTGGCTTTATTTCAAAATTATTATGAATTATAATTACTAGGTGCAACCAGAAGTATTTATGACAGTATTGTAAAAATTGTTTAGTTCCGGTATATTAGTAGTTAAAACAGAAAAATGAAGTCTTCATAGCTAATTTCAACTAATTCGTAGGTGCAAGTACGTAAATATACAAAATTGTATAAAAGGAATTTACCCCAATATGGTAATCCATTTTTTTTATTCGTCCTGAAAATCATGTCTTTTATTTCTTAATATTTAAAAAATCAAGATTTGAAAGTATATTTGGTTTTACTAATGGAAAAAAACAGAAACTAAAAAGGGTTTTTATAATAACTTGATAAAATTAAAAGAGCTGAAATTTGGGGCGACATATTTTTATTTAATACAAAAATGATCCCTTAAGTGCCAATAGAAAATGGTTTAAGGGCAATTTTGTTTCTTTCCTTCTTTCTGTTAAGTAATAGAAATTGCGATCATCATCAGTATATTTATAATCCATTATTTTTATTAATCACAAAAATTGGCTCAAAAATCTATTTTTTAATGGAAAATGTGTTTTTTTGGTTTCTTTTTTTATAAAACCAGTTTGGAATTGTCATATTAAATTTATTTCTAAATTAAGATGGATTTTCGTGGCTATTGTCTAATACATCTTTACAATATAGTTTTTGTGCTTCCTGAAGATGTCACCTGAAAAGTAGGTACAAAAACTAATAGTAAATCGATCCTTTATCTCTATTTAATAGGTACTTAGATAAGTAACTCAATTTTTTGGTCGTCAAATATTCCTTGTAGGTACAATTTTATTTATTAAAGTCCTCGTATTTGTTTTTCTGAGTTAAAATTCTTCTTTGGTCAAGTCAGGACACATACGTAGGCAACAAAAAATTGACCTCTCCACTGTCCTTTAAATGTTTGCTAGCTTATCTACTTTGTCATTATCGTGCTACGTTTTTTACACGAAGAGTTCGTTTATTTTATCCTGCTTAATAAATTCTTTAAAAACCGTCAATAATATAATTTTAATACAATTTTGGTATACTTATTTGGAGAAAATAATCGAAATTAATGATAAATTAATGAAAAGCATTGGCATACTGCATGCAATAAATATTACGACTTCAAAATTTTTAATACGTTAAACATTGGGTGGTTTGTTAAAAAAAAATTAATTCTTAAATTTTGAAAAATTACTCGTGCAAAACGATAGTGGGCTTAAAAAATTTACTTTTCATTATTATAAAATAAAAGAATGACGTAAAAATTTGTTCTTTTGCTTTTCGTACCTATGTGGATAATATACAGGGTGGTCTAAATTCTGTGGCCTTTTAGACGTTTATGGAAAATTTTGAAAAATATCAACTTTGTGATTTTAACTGGAATGGTATATTTTTTTACGACAAATTCGAATAAAACGTTAAATTTTAAGCCAAGTTTGATAACCAACTTGCACCCCTAGGATGAACAGTTTTTGAGATAATTTACAGAAAAAAAGACACTACCATAATCCAAACAATAAAAAATCATACCTTTCCAAAAAAGTGACTTAGGGTACTGAAATTTTTACCGGTTGTAGAAGAGGTTTAAGACTAACGTTCTGCCAAAACTAAGCTTCATAATTTCTATAGGGCGTTCATAAAAAAATAATCCAAATTTTAAAAACTTTTTAACACGAATAACCGTTTTTTAAAATGGCACGTACCATATTTTATTTTTCCATTCGATTCCTCTTTCGATTCGTTGAGATGTTTCGTTTAAAAAAATTTGAGCAATTTTGGATTTTTAAAATAGATAATTTCATTAATTTTGGCGGTTGTACATGGCACACTTTTGTAACACCAAAATTACTGAAACTGGCTATTTAAAGTTAAAATTCCAAATTACTCAAAACTTTTTAAATACAATAATACGAAACATCTCAACGGATCGAAAGAGGAGAAAAAGAGGAATCGAATGAAAAAGTAAAATATGGATGTCATTTAAAAAAACGAAGTTATTCGTGTTTAAAGTTTTAAAAATTTGGATCTTTTTTATGAACGCCGTGTTTAAATTATGAAGCTTAGCTTTGGCAGGGCGTTAGTCTTAAACCTCTACTACAATCGGTAAAAATTTTAGTAGGTACTTTCTGTCACTTTTTGGGAGAGTTATGATTTTTTATTGTTAGTGAATTTTTGTCTATAAATTAATTATCTCAAAAACTGTTCATTCTAGCTAAGCAAGTTGGTTATCAAACATAGCTTAAAATTTAACGTTTTATTCGAATTCATCGTAAAAAATATACCATTCGATTTAAAATAACAAAGTTTGTATCCACTTGCAGTATAACCGGAAGTGCAACAAAATTGAAAATATTTTAAAAGCATAGACCATGTGTCGTAAGTAGAACACGATTTTTTTTAAAATTTTCCTCCCGTTAGTTTTCCCTAAATACACCACTGAATTTGAACCACCCTGTATATTTAAAACAATGTACATATATTTAAATGTAATGTTATTACTAATTGCAATTTTTAATACGCCGATACTTGTTTGGCATATTTAATTATAAATTTAAAAAGTTTTTGTAATAATTTAGCATATTTGAAGAGATTTGTCCCTATGAATTTAATTTAATAGGGGTGGGTCTATTCAAATTGCTATTATTTGCTTGCCACAGTCTTCTCTAGTATTCTCTTGTTTGAATTTAGCAAAAATCATGATTTCATTTTAACAGGTTTTCCCAAAATATAATTCTTTTTACGAAACATTGGCATGCTTAATTTGTAAATAACTCAAAAATCATATTTTCTTTTTTCACTTTTAAAGAAAACTATTTTTTAACCATTTATATTTTGAAACGGATGAAAAAAGATTTTTTCGTAATTGTATTTTCAACAGAAATTATAAAATGTTTAAATAATCCTCGTATAATTTATTCGTCTCATTAGTGAAAAGCTCTGTTTTACTTATCTGGTTATTAGCACGCATGTGCTGTGTTAAAATTTCTCTCTTGATTGCCCTTCATTGCCTTTCCGTTCGTCGTAGAACCAAGTTCGTTGCTTGGTTTAACTTGTTTAACAGATTTGATGATTTCTACTGATAAAGGTAAAATAAATTTGATATTTTGTGCTTTTGATGTTCGTATAGCAGAAGCCCCTACGTAAAAGATTTGTTTGAAAAGACATGATAATGATTGTTGAAGGATGTAGCGAATGAAGAGAGATTTTTTTTTAAATTGAATTCAATTTTTTAGATCCGAATGATTTTTAAAAATTCAGTCATATTTCTGTACTTTATTTATTTCGGTAACGTTTATTAATATTCATTTTTTTATAAGCAATTAAATGGATATAATTAATAGAAAATGCAGTTACTTTGTATCACATAAAAATAATTCGCCCCAAAAATCTCTTGGTTTTATAATTTCTTTTTTCAGTAGTAGAAATAAAAATTAATAAGATGTGATTTTTGCCTTACGTTAAATAATAGGTACTTCGGGAGTAAAAACATAAAAAAAACATTTTTATCGTAATTCCAAACAAAGCCAAATTTAATAAAATAGAAATAATTTTTTAACTATTTTTACAGTAACCAAAATTTCCCAACAAAATACGTTTTAAACTTCTTTATCTTCGTTTTGTTTTTATTTTTTTTTGGATTTGATGGTACATTGTAAAAAAAATTAAATACTTTGTAGATGAAAGAATACATTTTTTAAAAAATAAGTACCTACCTGTTTCATATTTTTTCAGTTTCATTGAATCAAAAATTTTTAAAAAATCCGAAGAATGAAGAAGTGTAAAATACAATTTTTTACGAAGTCTAATAATTGCGTTTTATTTTAAAAACTTGGTTTATAATTTGGGAATCACAGCAAAAATATTTTTGATGCCTTTGCGATTTATTGTTTTTTGAAAAATTCAACAAGTATAGATGATTAAGGGCTGTAATTAAAAGTTAATTATTTTTATTTGATATAAAAATGCTCCCTAAAATGATGATTCAAAGTGCTTATTCTGGATTTTGAAAATAGATACTTTACATCGATTTTGCTAATGATTCTTTAAGATTACTCATCTTTATAATTTTTATGTTTGTAAAAATTGATAATTCGTAATTGTAACTAAATAAACAAAATCAGTATTTTTATGTTAATAAAAATTGTTAATAAAAATAAAATTGTTGGGTAAAATTTATTCTTACGTTTGATAGCAATGATTAAATTTAAATTAAATTGAATTTATAAATAGCGCTGTTTTTTATTTATTTTATCCAATAATTTTTTAAATTTTTGTATAAAAATACTATTTATTAATTTCGTTTGTAATAATAAATTATTATTACAATCGCACATGCAGTATAACATTACTGAATTTCGAAAATATCTGTCTAATTTTTAAACTCTTAATCGATTTTTCTTTAGTATTATGAAACGCTTGATTTCATCGTTTGGCATAAAAAAATATTTTATACACTTAACTGACTTATTATATATATTATTTATTTATTAATCTCTTAATTAATATTTCTTAAATAAGTATTGAGCTAATTTTTCAGGAAATATGTTTTTGTGAATATTGCTTTTCAATTATTGTACCTGGTACGACTTAATAATTAGATGTATCACTTTTTTTTTACAGTCATACTTGTTGAAGATGTACCTCAGAATCAGTATGTCTACACTTGTCTTCACGAGAGGACTTAATGCAGTAAAAGTAAGAATTTTATTTGTTATTTTGTATTTTATTTTAACATCTCTATTTCCATATTTTTTTTTGACAATTTTAAATGAAATTAAATACCTACGTAATTTCCTTGCTTTAATTTATTATTATTTTTTTCAATCTATTGGTTCTGTAAAATTATTTTTGCTTTGGTTGACAAAATTTTAGTTTGAAAAAAATTTTTTGTAATACTTTTTAAACGACGTAGTCTAAATTTATTTTCTTAAATTGTTTATTGGTGGATTTCATTTGAATGATCAGAACTAATCACGTCTGAAGAATTATTTATTGAAATGTATTCCAAACGTTTTTAGCCTTGTAGGTTTTATTTTAATCCCCCATCACCTATCTGTATGTAATACATTTTAATTTTATGTTCAATGTTCAAATTAGTTTTTAAAAGTTTTACGAAATTTTATCAAAAATTGTTGGCTGGGGAAATGTTTTTAACTAAAAACATTCCACAAGTCGATTTCATTGGAATATTTTTCAATAAATAATTTCTTAGCCGTGATTAGTTCTGATCATTCTAAGTGAATTGAAAATACACAGTGAAACTTTTGATTTTTTTTCTAGAGTTCTCGTCTTTTGGTGGTACTGGTATACTTCGTATTCAATGACCAGTCCAACGTGGGAGATGGAAGGGGTCGTTCATGTGAACGACTGGAAGAAGCTTTTGCTTCATGCTCGTTAATAGCATGTCTTCCGGATGGATCCTCTTACTCGTTAGTCTTTTGGACGGAGTCTGAGGCTAAATCCTCGGGCCTGGCTATTTAACTTGAGCCTTTTTTGAGACTTTCGCAATAGGTCTTCTGGATTATGTCCTTGGCTTTACTCTTTAACCGACGATTATCGTTAAAATCGTGTCTGGGTATTGGATGCAGTCTTCGGTCTAATCCTCGACCTGCGATTGTCTGAAACTTAATTTAAATTAGGTCCCTTTCCCGTGACGATGGTTATGAATTGCGGGACAGAACGTCTGTTTGGATGTTTAGTCCTCGATTTATGACTGTCGATTTGTCGTTGGCTTTTGGCCAATTTTGACTGTTGCCTCCACTCCCCATGAGTTTGAGTCCGGACAGGAGACTCTCATTCATGGAATTTGTTTTTCAGCCCGTCTACGTACGCAGGACGAACGAGTTTCGGTGAGTTTATATGGTTTTTTGGCTTTTAAGTGACTTTTGTTTAATTTTTTTTTTCTGTAATTATTTTTAGATGTTGTAAATATGTTCACTTGCTCCTCCAATTCATCAGTAATCTAATCAATCTAATGATTATCTGCTGCATCCTGTATATAAGAAACGATGAATCTGACTATTTGAAAACTTCACACAATCCACGACTTGGATGTTCCAAAATCACCAACAGAACATAATTAACTTCATTCGACGTATTTGAACAGTTGCAACTTTTTCGAAGGTTTGGAAATTTATGTTTTTAATATGTTTTATAGTCATTTATGTTTTAAAGCATCGAGTGATGAATTTCTAGTTTTTTCTCACATGATTAAAATTGTACATAATGAATCTTATTAAAAAAATGCAGTACCTACTTTCAATGCAATCATCATTAATTTAAATTTTGAATTTGTTTTTTGTAGATGTAAATCTTCAACTGGTCTGGTACACAACTACGGTGTAGTTTGGCGTTTTGCCGGCGTCTACTAACCACTCAGCTAGTAAAGGTATGAAAACGAATTTTTATTACCTTATTTGTTTATTTTCAATGCCATTTTTTGAATTGGTTTTCAAAAATTTTCTAACGTTTCTTTTTTTTCACGTATTTACATTTCATATATTTGGTTTTAAATAGTCTATTGTGAATGAATAATATCAAAAGATTCCTGCTTTCCTTAGTTTGACTTAACTTTTTGGTTTGTTTAAGTTTTCTAAAATAAATGCTTTAAACGGTAGTCTTTCTAATTTATATGTTTTTAAAGAATTCTCAAAAATTACATATTTATTTTTTTATTTGAAACCATTCAGATTTGTATGTAAACAATGTATGGCAGTTACTGTACAGATAATTAATTACCAAAATTTTGAAGCAATTTTGCCCATGTTTCTGTTTTCCTTTATAATCTTCTTCTTTAAATTTACGATTTTAGTTTAATAAGGTTTTCAAGTTTTCAATTATTTTTTGTTTTCACAGTTTTTATCTTCGACTGGTACTGCAACCCTACAAAATCAACTCTTCACCATTAATCTGATCTTAACAATGATTGATAAAAGTCAAACATCGTGTTAAATGTTCCTGAATCATCTGTACGTCTTAGATTATCAATAGAACATTGCAGAATTGGCGTAAAAAGTTACTACGTTGGAGAGCATTCTTCCTACTTCTTGCATAGGTATGTAATTTTCCATCTTCTGATTGTTATTGGGAACGATAGAAATGAGGGCAAACGTTCTTTCACTGAAATTGTCAGAAGAAACTTTATTTTTTATCTTTCTATAATTATTGTGTTTATAATTAAAAGTATAACGAATGAGCCTCCTAAATAGGGTATTTAACCCTTTAAAATTAAGTTTACGATTTTACTATTTTCGCAAATAATTTGCAATAACATTATGAAAACTTATGGCAATATATTAAATATAAAATGCATTTCTGAATTAATTTTTGAAATTTTGTCTAGGACTTGTTTGCCTTCCTTTTTAACTTCAACTTTTAAATTTACAATTTAGCAATAATTTTCAAAACAGTACCGATCGTAAACGGGTTTCTTGGAAAATTTTCATTTGAAATTATCATCAAATACATTTTATTTGGTTTTGTGTTTAATTGTCGTTGTTGCGTTGTAAACATTTTATGCAAAAGTTGTTATTTTAACTTGAATATTTGCAAATAGTTCGGAAAATGTTTTGAAAATCTATCCTATTTTTATAATTAACAAACTTATGTTTCATTTTTGGGGTAAGCCTTCTTCAGGATTAGATTATACGGTTAAATATACATTTAGTAGGCTAAAATGAAGATTAAACAATAAAGAAAGCAACCCGATTCTTTAAAATTACAAATAAGAATTAAAAATATGTTTTATATTTTTAATTATTGTAATGTGTAGGGGTATTTTTGTACTATTTTATTTAATGTGTTCTTCGTCGTATAATCTAATCCTGGAGAAAGGCAAAACATAAATTAATTGATTATAAAACAGAAAAAGACCTTCACCCCACAACTGCTTTGTTTTGATTTTTCCAATATTATTTGGGGAAAAATTGCTTGTTTCCTATTTAAAATCGGGCTGTCAATTGAATCGATTTCGATTAAACTTTACCCAAAAAAAAAGATAAGGTTGTCAGAAGTGACATGGGGCTATTTTTTTAACTGTTAATATATGAGAATTGCATTTATGATAAGTAGTATAGTATAGTATATTCGCCGGTTCTATAACACTAAGGAGGAGGGAAGTCGTTCACTTTGAACGAGTTCAAAACTTGTTGAGTTTTTGCCAGTTACCTTAATTGGAGTACTGAACTTTTTCATTGAACGAGCGTGAGGCTGCCTCGATAATTGTTCTAGTTTCATGTGAGGCATTGGCCGGTTATTAGGTCATACACCATGTACTTATATTAACAATAAGGTTATTTAGAAAAGAGGGTGAAAACTTTGTTGACCGATTAGGAGGTTCATGACCAGAAATTTGATTATTAAACTTTTATTTCGTCGAATGGTTGTGGGGAGGGTAAAGTATCACGGGTTGAAATCATGGAAGGATAAAGTATAATAAGTAGCAGCCACATCTAACGTACAAATGATTGTAGACTAAATTATTAATATAGAACCTTAAAACGCTTTTTCTTGTTATGGTGAGCGAAAGCGGTCCCCTGAACCACCCTCACTACAGTAAGAAAGTTAAAGTTCACTTATGGGCAATGACTCATATAGAAATAGAACATGTTCAAACCTGCTAAAGGTAAACGACTTCCCTCCTCCTCCTCAGTGTCACAGAACCGGCGAATCTATATTACTATGATAAAAAGTTTTACATAATTCGGTAACTTTCATTCGTTATATTTATCTGTTTCTAATAGAATTTTCTTTAATTTTTAATTGCATTTATTTCTTGTTTTACAAATTTAAATTGGTTATAATGTATTTAACATTTATTAAACAAAAATACTTTGTTCATTTACTAAAACAGAGACGGTTGAGTACGACAATTTTATCATTTCTTTAAAACAGTGATTGAGGCATCTGAATAAATATCAAGGCATACAAGTGTACAGAAAATTATGTTACTTAAAATATTTTGTAAATTAAGATATTGTTTCTTTTTCAAGCATTCGCCAATTGTTGTTGTTTTTTACATTGACAAAGTTATTGTATTAATAACCTAAACGCCCGTCCGTCTCTCTACGTATTTTTGCAATTATCTCGTAGTATTACAAAGAAAATTGTACCTCTTGGCTTCTAGACGCCTCGATTAATGGGTAAATACAATACGATATTTGTTTTTCAGTAACTGAAAATTGTTTGATTAATTTGTAGCTAATTCACTTTTACCAGTCAAATTAAAATCATTAATATTAGATTATTTTTCAAATATCTCAAATTTTCTTTCATACATATTTTTCTCTGATATTTTTTAAAAAATAAGTAATTAAACTTATCACATTAAGACTTGTTTAATAAATACCTACTAATTATTTAATATTATAAATATATAACCAACGAATTAATTTAATTTACTGTGAATTGAAAATGTCCTTTTGTTTTTTAACAGTATTTTGCTGTGCTTTATGCAAAATATTGCTGTTAAATTTTTATGTTTGGTACGTATTATCTACCAGTCATAAATATTATTACTTTCTATAGTTATATCTGATGAATGGAGAGACAAAGACGTTGCATATATTACAACAAATCATCATCGTGAAAGACATTTCTCCAACTCATCTTAACAAAAGAGAAAAGGAAAGCGATGAACTGCTGAGGAGCTCTTAAAGAAGAGGACACATTTCAACTCCAAGAACTTCGGAATCGACACCAAAAATGGAAAGGATTGTTAGGTTTTTAAATTTCGTATTAAGTTTTAAATAATCAAAGCAAATAAGTCATAAAACACTTATTCTTATTAATAACAAAATTAATTGTTTTCTAAATTTTATTTATCATAAAAAAATCTAATACATTTAAATTTCTTTTGGTATTTATATTAATTTTAATTTATAGTCATGAAACATGTCCTTTTATTAATTTATTTCAAAATTTCGCTTTTAAAGGTTTTCTATGACTTGCTTGCTTATTTCTTCTTGAGATATAGGTACACGTAAATAAAATTAAGAACATGAGAACAATATTTCCACTACTCTAAATAAATTCAAGTGGATATATTTTAAAGGAAATTGACAATTGGACTCTGAAAAATAATAGTGGATGAATTGAGACTAAATATTTTGATTTGCATTTCAAATTTTAAACTGTTTCAGACCAATACATATAAATATGTCGTTAAAATGGTTGTCCCCGTTTAAAACAAAATTGATTACTAAAGTAATTTTGTTTGTTTTTCAAAATTAGAAACAGAAAATATTATTTTGGCAAATTTTAGAGTAGTGCAATTACTGTGTCAAGAAAGGAAAAACAAACCAGTATGTCTTAAAAGTTTTTGTTTCCAAAAAAATTTTGATAGAAATAAAAAAAAATTTAACGTAAGATAAAAACTTTTAGGGCAGACTGGATTCTATCGTTTCCATTTTCATTCGACCGGGAACCCCCGGTTTAGCTTTCTCTTGGCCATTCTCTATAATGGTACCTATAGCTTGAAAGGATGTAAAAAATGTACATGCATGGCGTAGTGCACGTTTTTACACCCCTAAAGTATAGGGTCTCCGACTTCCTTCGACTGCGGTCACTTTTTTCACGTTAGACGGTAGAGCCCACGTACGTTATACTAATAATGTTGGAGTAATAATTGGTTGGTATTGTGTTTGTAACATTAATCGAACTTTATTATCACATCAATATTATTCGTGAAATGGACAATGTGGAATGCTGGCCGTATAACGCTATTCTTCACCCTCTCTTGGGAATTTCAGTTGATGATTGGACGGAACTAGTTTCTCGAGATCACAGCAGTTACACCTTCCTCTTCCTTCGATTGTTACGTAAAGAGGTGGGTGAGGAAACACCGAAATATTACTGTGTGCGACCCTCTTGCCTTGGCGATCACAAAACCATCAATCTTTTTTCTTCCCTTCTTTTTTGACATGGTATTTTTCTTTTTTATTGATACTCAAAACATAACAAATATCTGACAACGCATTTGATGACTTATTCAAATTGCTTATATAAATTTTATTCCAACTTCCAAACAAATCAACCTAATGAAAAAAAATCTTTATCAGAAACCTAACTTTAATGAAGTGCAAATATATAATTTATAGATTCGGTGTTTGTTCTGCTTCCCATTTTACGAATTTTCTTTGATTTGTCAGCTGACAAACACCGAATCTATCCAAACGAATTTGGAAAAAACCAACATTCAAATATATAATTTATATTCAAATTAAAAAAAAAAAAAAGAAATCGAAACAGCAAAAAATACAAGTTTATAAGAAGACAAAGTCTATCCAATAATTAAAGCAAATATGTATGTACCTATATTTTCATATTTACATTTGTGTAATATATTAACAGTTTTAAAAAAGAACGTAAGCAACGAAGTTAAGAAATAATTTTAATCATTTTTTAAATTTTACTGACCGTAAAACACCTTCGATAACTTAATTGCTTTACGTTCTCAATAAAACGTTAAAGCAATAACTTTAAACCTGAAAGTTCTTGTAAAAATTTGTGTAAAACATTTGTAATTATGTATCTTTGTAGAATTTAAATTTTTATTGTGTTAGAGCCACATCAATAAGTCGGAAAACTATTAATCCTATGTTTCATTGAAAACTTGAACTGAATTCTTTTTAGTCGTGATTACATAAACGTAACAATAAGACTAAAAGATATTTAAAATAAATTAAAAACTAAATACTTGCTTTAACTATTCTATTTCGCAAAGGAATAATTAAGTACGTTTCTCAAACGTAAATTAATTAAATCTTCATTAGGGAAATCTAGCTTTCATCGAATTCACTTTGACAAAAAAGCATTTTTATTCAGTAATTAATTTTCCGACTTATCTGTTTGCTCTAAGTGTTACATATTAAATTGCAATGTGTAATGTTTAACAACTGAAAACCCCACCAAATTCCTATGTGTATTTTACAATGGGTATGGTATTTGTGTATCAAAGGTAGGTGATTAGGCGCATAACATAAGTTTCGAACGCAGAAATTATCATTCTACGCACAAAACCTTCTTCTTTCCGGTGGTTCCAACAGGTTTAAGTTTTAACTCAAAATAAAAGAGTTAGAGCCTAGGAAACGAATTCGTGTTTTCGAAAATTCGGTAATGTTTAATAAGTTCGCGGAGCTTTTTCGGGCACTTCCAAATTTTGTTTTCAAACTTTGAAAACATCATTCTACGCAAGAAACCTTCTTTCCGATGGTTCGAACAGATTTTAGTTTGAGCTCAAAATAAAAGAGTTAAAGCCTAGGAAACGAATTCGTGTTTTCGAAAATTCGGTAATGTTTAATAAGTTCGCGGAGCTTTTTCGGGCACTTCCAAATTTTGTTTTCAAACTTTGAAAACATCATTCTACGCAAGAAACCTTCTTTCCGATGGTTCGAACAGATTTTAGTTTGAGCTCAAAATAAAAGAGTTAAAGCCTAGGAAACGAATTCGTGTTTTCGAAAATTCGGTAATGTTTAATAAGTTCGCGGAGCTTTTTCGGGCACTTCCAAATTTTGTTTTCAAACTTTGAAAACATCATTCTACGCAAGAATCCTTCTTTCCGATGGTTCGAACAGATTTTAGTTTGAGCTCAAAATAAAAGAGTTAAAGCCTAGGAAACGAATTCGTGTTTTCGAAAATTCGGTAATGTTTAATAAGTTCGCGGAGCTTTTTCGGGCACTTCCAAATTTTGTTTTCAAACTTTGAAAACATCATTCAATGCAGGAAACCTTCTTCTTTCCAATGGTTTGAGCAGATTTGAGTTTGAGCTTAAAATAAAAGAGTTAGAGCCTAGGAAACGAATTCGTGTTTTCGAAAATTCGGTAATGTTTGATAAGTTCGCGGAGCTTTTTTTCGGGCACTTCCAATTTTTCTTTTTAAGCTTTGAAAACATCATTCTACGTAAGAAACGTTCTTCTTTTTGATGGTTCGAACAGATTTTAGTTTGAGCTTAAAATAAAAGAGTTAGAGCCTAGGAAACGAATTCGTGTTTTCGAAAATTCGGTAATGTTTAATAAGTTCGCAGAGCTTTTTCGGGCACTTACTAATTTTATTTTCAAACATTGAAAACATCATTCCATGCAGGAAACCTTCTTCTTTCCAATGGTTTGAGCAGATTTTAGTTTGAGCTCAAAATAAAAGAGTTAAAGCCTAGGAAACGAATTCGTGTTTTCGAAAATTTGGTAATGTTTAATAAGTTCGCGGAGCTTTTTCGGGCACTTCGTAATTTTGTTTTCAAACTTTGAAAACATCATTCTACGCAAGAAACCTTCTTCTTTCCGATGGTTCGACCAGATTTTAGTTTGAGCTCAAAATAAAAGAGTTAAAGCCTAGGAAACGAATTCGTGTTTTCGAAAATTCGGTAATGTTTAATAAGTTCGCGGAGCTTTTTCGGGCACTTCGAAATTTTGTTTTCAATCATTGAAAACATCATTCTACGCAAGAAACCTTCTTCTTTCCGATGGTTCGCACAGATTTTAGTTTGAGCTCAAAATAAAAGAGTTAAAGCTTAGGAAACGAATTCGTGTTTTCGAAAATTCGGTAATGTTTAATAAGTTCGCGGAGCTTTTTCGGGCACTTCCAAATTTTGTTTTCAAACTTTGAAAACTTCATTCTACGTAAGAAACGTTCTTCTTTTCGATGGTTCGAACAGATTTTAGTTTGAGCTTAAAATAAAAGAGTTAGAGCCTAGGAAACGAATTCGTGTTTTCGAAAATTCGGTAATGTTTAATAAGTTCGCGGAGCTTTTTCGGGCACTTCCAAATTTTATTTTCAAACTTTGAAAACATCATTCTACGCAAGAAACCTTCTTCTTTTCGATGGTTCGAACAGATTTTAGTTTGAGCTCAAAATAAAAGAGTTAGAGCCTAGGAAACGAATTCGTGTTTTCGAAAATTCGGTAATGTTTAATAAGTTCGCGGAGCTTTTTCGGGCACTTCCAATTTTTCTTTTTAAGCTTTGAAAACATCATTCTACGTAAGAAACGTTCTTCTTTTCGATGGTTCGAACAGATTTTAGTTTGAGCTTAAAATAAAAGAGTTAGAGCCTAGGAAACGAATTCGTGTTTTCGAAAATTCGGTAATGTTTAATAAGTTCGCGGAGCTTTTTCGGGCACTTCCAAATTTTGTTTTCAAACTTTGAAAACTTCATTCTACGCAAGAAACCTTGTTCTTTCCGATGGTTCGAACAGATTTTAGTTTGAGCTTAAAATAAAAGAGTTAGAGCCTAGGAAACGAATTCGTGTTTTCGAAAATTCGGTAATGTTTAATAAGTTCGCAGAGCTTTTTCGGGCACTTACTAATTTTATTTTCAAACATTGAAAACATCATTCAATGCAGGAAACCTTCTTCTTTCCAATGGTTTGAGCAGATTTGAGTTTGAGCTTAAAATAAAAGAGTTAGAGCCTAGGAAACGAATTCGTGTTTTCGAAAATTCGGTAATGTTTGATAAGTTCGCGGAGCTTTTTTTCGGGCACTTCCAATTTTTCTTTTTAAGCTTTGAAAACATCATTCTACGTAAGAAACGTTCTTCTTTTTGATGGTTCGAACAGATTTTAGTTTGAGCTTAAAATAAAAGAGTTAGAGCCTAGGAAACGAATTCGTGTTTTCGAAAATTCGGTAATGTTTAATAAGTTCGCGGAGCTTTTTCGGGCACTTCCAAATTTTATTTTCAAACTTTGAATACATCATTCAATGCAGGAAACCTTCTTCTTTCCAATGGTTTGAGCAGATTTTAGTTTGAGCTCAAAATAAAAGAGTTAAAGCCTAGGAAACGAATTCGTGTTTTCGAAAATTCGGTAATGTTTAATAAGTTCGCGGAGCTTTTTCGGGCACTTCCAAATTTTGTTTTCAAACTTTGATACCTCATTCTACGCAGGAAACCTTCTTCTTTCCGATGGTTCGAACAGATTTTAGTTTGAGCTCAAAATAAAGGAGTTAAAGCCTAGGAAACGAATTGGTGTTTTCGAAAATTCGGTAATGTTTAATAAGTTCGCGGAGCTTTTTCGGGCACTTCCAAATTTTGTTTTCAAACTTTGAAAACTTCATTCTACGCAAGAAACCTTCTTCTTTTCGATGGTTCGAACAGATTTTAGTTTGAGCTCAAAATAAAAGAGTTAGAGCCTAGGAAACGAATTGGTGTTTTCGAAAATTCGGTAATGTTTAATAAGTTCGCGGAGCTTTTTCGGGCACTTCCAAATTTTATTTTGAAACTTTGAAAACATCATTCTACGCAAGAAACCTTCTTCTTTCCGATGGTTCGAACAGATTTTAGTTTGAGCTCAAAATAAAAGAGTTAAAGCCTAGGAAACGAATTCGTGTTTTCGAAAATTCGGTAATGTTTAATAAGTTCGCGGAGCTTTTTCGGGCACTTCCAAATTTTGTTTTCAAACTTTGAAAACATCATTCTACGCAAGAAACCTTCTTCTATTAGATGGTTCGAACAGATTTTAGTTTGAGCTCAAAATAAAAGAGTTAAAGCCTAGGAAACGAATTCGTGTTTTCGAAAATTCGGTAATGTTTAATAAGTTCGCAGAGCTTTTTCGGGCACTTACTAATTTTATTTTCAAACATTGAAAACATCATTCCATGCAGGAAACCTTCTTCTTTCCAATGGTTTAAGCAGATTTTAGTTTGAGCTCAAAATAAAAGAGTTAAAGCTTAGGAAACGAATTCGTGTTTTCGAAAATTTGGTAATGTTTAATAAGTTCGCGGAGCTTTTTCGGGCACTTCGAAATTTTGTTTTCAAACTTTGAAAACATCATTCTACGCAAGAAACCTTCTTCTTTCCGATGGTTCGACCAGATTTTAGTTTGAGCTCAAAATAAAAGAGTTAAAGCCTAGGAAACGAATTCGTGTTTTCGAAAATTCGGTAATGTTTAATAAGTTCGCGGAGCTTTTTCGGGCACTTCGAAATTTTGTTTTCAATCTTTGAAAACATCATTCTACGCAAGAAACCTTCTTCTTTCCGATGGTTCGCACAGATTTTAGTTTGAGCTCAAAATAAAAGAGTTAAAGCCTAGGAAACGAATTCGTGTTTTCGAAAATTCGGTAATGTTTAATAAGTTCGCGGAGCTTTTTCGGGCACTTCCAAATTTTGTTTTCAAACTTTGAAAACTTCATTCTACGTAAGAAACGTTCTTCTTTTCGATGGTTCGAACAGATTTTAGTTTGAGCTTAAAATAAAAGAGTTAGAGCCTAGGAAACGAATTCGTGTTTTCGAAAATTCGGTAATGTTTAATAAGTTCGCGGAGCTTTTTCGGGCACTTCCAATTTTTCTTTTTAAGCTTTGAAAACATCATTCTACGTAAGAAACGTTCTTCTTTTCGATGGTTCGAACAGATTTTAGTTTGAGCTTAAAATAAAAGAGTTAGAGCCTAGGAAACGAATTCGTGTTTTCGAAAATTCGGTAATGTTTAATAAGTTCGCGGAGCTTTTTCGGGCACTTCCAAATTTTATTTTCAAACTTTGAAAACATCATTTTACGCAAGAAACCTTCTTCTTTTCGATGGTTCGAACAGATTTTAGTTTGAGCTCAAAATAAAAGAGTTAGAGCCTAGGAAACGAATTCGTGTTTTCGAAAATTCGGTAATGTTTAATAAGTTCGCGGAGCTTTTTCGGGCACTTCCAATTTTTCTTTTTAAGCTTTGAAAACATAATTCTACGTAAGAAACGTTCTTCTTTTCGATGGTTCGAACAGATTTTAGTTTGAGCTTAAAATAAAAGAGTTAGAGCCTAGGAAACGAATTCGTGTTTTCGAAAATTCGGTAATGTTTAATAAGTTCGCGGAGCTTTTTCGGGCACTTCCATATTTTGTTTTCAAACTTTGAAAACTTCATTCTACGCAAGAAACCTTGTTCTTTCCGATGGTTCGAACAGATTTTAGTTTGAGCTTAAAATAAAAGAGTTAGAGCCTAGGAAACGAATTCGTGTTTTCGAAAATTCGGTAATGTTTAATAAGTTCGCAGAGCTTTTTCGGGCACTTACTAATTTTATTTTCAAACATTGAAAACATCATTCTATGCAGGAAACCTTCTTCTTTCCAATGGTTCGAACAGATTTTAGTTTGAGCTTAAAATAAAAGAGTTAGAGCCTAGGAAACGAATTCGTGTTTTCGAAAATTCGGTAATGTTTGATAAGTTCGCGGAGCTTTTTTTCGGGCACTTCCAATTTTTCTTTTTAAGCTTTGAAAACATCATTCTACGTAAGAAACGTTCTTCTTTTTGATGGTTCGAACAGATTTTAGTTTGAGCTTAAAATAAAAGAGTTAGAGCCTAGGAAACGAATTCGTGTTTTCGAAAATTCGGTAATGTTTAATAAGTTCGCGGAGCTTTTTCGGGCACTTCCAAATTTTGTTTTCAAACTTTGAAAACTTCATTCTACGCAGGAAACCTTCTTCTTTCCGATGGTTCGAACAGCTTTTAGTTTGAGCTCAAAATAAAAGAGTTAAAGTCTAGGAAACGAATTGGTGTTTTCGAAAATTCGGTAATGTTTAATAAGTTCGTGGAGCTTTTTCGGGCACTTCCAAATTTTGTTTTCAAACTTTGAAAACATCATTCTACGCAAGAAACCTTGTTCTTTCCGATGGTTCAAACAGATTTTAGTTTGAGCTCAAAATAAAAGAGTTAAAGTCTAGGAAACGAATTGGTGTTTTCGAAAATTCGGTAATGTTTAATAAGTTCGCGGAGCTTTTTCGGGCACTTCGAAATTTTGTTTTCAATCTTTGAAAACATCATTCTACGCAAGAAACCTTCTTCTTTCCGATGGTTCGAACAGATTTTAGTTTGAGCTCAAAATAAAAGAGTTAAAGAACGTACTAAATAGCTCAAACCCCAACGCCAAAACTTGGATCAAAATTGTCCGAAGCACTTTTCGATAACAAAGTTATCTTCTTCAGGGACTGAAGTGAACTGAAGAGTTAAAGCCTAGGAAACGAATTCGTGTTTTCGAAAATTCGGTAATGTTTAACAAGTTCGCGGAGCTTTTTCGGGCACTTCCAAATTTTGTTTTCAAACTTTGAAAACTTCATTCTACGCAGGAAACCTTCTTCTTTCCGATGGTTCGAACAGATTTTAGTTTGAGCTCAAAATAAAAGAGTTAAAGCCTAGGAAACGAATTGGTGTTTTCGAAAATTCGGTAATGTTTAATAAGTTCGCGGAGCTTTTTCGGGCACTTCCAAATTTTGTTTTCAAACTTTGAAAACTTCATTCTACGCAGGAAACCTCCTTTTTCGGACGGTTCAAACAGATTTTAGTTTGAGCTCAAAATAAAAGAGTTAAAGCCTAGGAAACGAATTGGTGTTTTCGAAAATTCGGTAATGTTTAATAAGTTCGCGGAGCTTTTTCGGGCACTTCCAAATTTTGTTTTCAAACTTTGAAAACATCATTCTACGCAAGAAACCTTGTTCTTTCCGATGGTTCGAACAGATTTTAGTTTGAGCTTAAAATAAAAGAGTTAAAGCCTAGGAAACGAATTGGTGTTTTCGAAAATTCGGTAATGTTTAATAAGTTCGCGGAGCTTTTTCGGGCACTTCCAAATTTTATTTTGAAACTTTGAAAACATCATTCTACGCAAGAAACCTTCTTCTTTCCGATGGTTCGAACAGATTTTAGTTTGAGCTCAAAATAAAAGAGTTAAAGCCTAGGAAACGAATTCGTGTTTTCGAAAATTCGGTAATGTTTAATAAGTTCGCGGAGCTTTTTCGGGCACTTCCAAATTTTGTTTTCAAACTTTGAAAACATCATTCTACGCAAGAAACCTTCTTCTATTAGATGGTTCGCACAGATTTTAGTTTGAGCTCAAAATAAAAGAGTTAAAGCCTAGGAAACGAATTCGTGTTTTCGAAAATTCGGTAATGTTTAATAAGTTCGCAGAGCTTTTTCGGGCACTTACTAATTTTATTTTCAAACATTGAAAACATCATTCCATGCAGGAAACCTTCTTCTTTCCAATGGTTTAAGCAGATTTTAGTTTGAGCTCAAAATAAAAGAGTTAAAGCTTAGGAAACGAATTCGTGTTTTCGAAAATTTGGTAATGTTTAATAAGTTCGCGGAGCTTTTTCGGGCACTTCGAAATTTTGTTTTCAAACTTTGAAAACATCATTCTACGCAAGAAACCTTCTTCTTTCCGATGGTTCGACCAGATTTTAGTTTGAGCTCAAAATAAAAGAGTTAAAGCCTAGGAAACGAATTCGTGTTTTCGAAAATTCGGTAATGTTTAATAAGTTCGCGGAGCTTTTTCGGGCACTTCGAAATTTTGTTTTCAATCTTTGAAAACATCATTCTACGCAAGAAACCTTCTTCTTTCCGATGGTTCGCACAGATTTTAGTTTGAGCTCAAAATAAAAGAGTTAAAGCCTAGGAAACGAATTCGTGTTTTCGAAAATTCGGTAATGTTTAATAAGTTCGCGGAGCTTTTTCGGGCACTTCCAAATTTTGTTTTCAAACTTTGAAAACTTCATTCTACGTAAGAAACGTTCTTCTTTTCGATGGTTCGAACAGATTTTAGTTTGAGCTTAAAATAAAAGAGTTAGAGCCTAGGAAACGAATTCGTGTTTTCGAAAATTCGGTAATGTTTAATAAGTTCGCGGAGCTTTTTCGGGCACTTCCAAATTTTATTTTCAAACTTTGAAAACATCATTCTACGCAAGAATCCTTCTTCTTTTCGATGGTTCGAACAGATTTTAGTTTGAGCTCAAAATAAAAGAGTTAGAGCCTAGGAAACGAATTCGTGTTTTCGAAAATTCGGTAATGTTTAATAAGTTCGCGGAGCTTTTTCGGGCACTTCCAATTTTTCTTTTTAAGCTTTGAAAACATCATTCTACGTAAGAAACGTTCTTCTTTTCGATGGTTCGAACAGATTTTAGTTTGAGCTTAAAATAAAAGAGTTAGAGCCTAGGAAACGAATTCGTGTTTTCGAAAATTCGGTAATGTTTAATAAGTTCGCGGAGCTTTTTCGGGCACTTCCATATTTTGTTTTCAAACTTTGAAAACTTCATTCTACGCAAGAAACCTTGTTCTTTCCGATGGTTCGAACAGATTTTAGTTTGAGCTTAAAATAAAAGAGTTAGAGCCTAGGAAACGAATTCGTGTTTTCGAAAATTCGGTAATGTTTAATAAGTTCGCAGAGCTTTTTCGGGCACTTACTAATTTTATTTTCAAACATTGAAAACATCATTCTATGCAGGAAACCTTCTTCTTTCCAATGGTTCGAACAGATTTTAGTTTGAGCTTAAAATAAAAGAGTTAAAGCCTAGGAAACGAATTGGTGTTTTCGAAAATTCGGTAATGTTTAACAAGTTCGCGGAGCTTTTTCGGGCACTTCCAATTTTTCTTTTTAAGCTTTGAAAACATCATTCTACGTAAGAAACGTTCTTCTTTTTGATGGTTCGAACAGATTTTAGTTTGAGCTTAAAATAAAAGAGTTAGAGCCTAGGAAACGAATTCGTGTTTTCGAAAATTCGGTAATGTTTAATAAGTTCGCGGAGCTTTTTCGGGCACTTCCAAATTTTATTTTCAAACTTTGAAAACATCATTCTACGCAAGAATCCTTCTTCTTTTCGATGGTTCGAACAGATTTTAGTTTGAGCTCAAAATAAAAGAGTTAGAGCCTAGGAAACGAATTCGTGTTTTCGAAAATTCGGTAATGTTTAATAAGTTCGCGGAGCTTTTTCGGGCACTTCCAATTTTTCTTTTTAAGCTTTGAAAACATCATTCTACGTAAGAAACGTTCTTCTTTTCGATGGTTCGAACAGATTTTAGTTTGAGCTTAAAATAAAAGAGTTAGAGCCTAGGAAACGAATTCGTGTTTTCGAAAATTCGGTAATGTTTAATAAGTTCGCGGAGCTTTTTCGGGCACTTCCAAATTTTATTTTCAAACTTTGAAAACATCATTTTACGCAAGAAACCTTCTTCTTTTCGATGGTTCGAACAGATTTTAGTTTGAGCTCAAAATAAAAGAGTTAGAGCCTAGGAAACGAATTCGTGTTTTCGAAAATTCGGTAATGTTTAATAAGTTCGCGGAGCTTTTTCGGGCACTTCCAATTTTTCTTTTTAAGCTTTGAAAACATCATTCTACGTAAGAAACGTTCTTCTTTTCGATGGTTCGAACAGATTTTAGTTTGAGCTTAAAATAAAAGAGTTAGAGCCTAGGAAACGAATTCGTGTTTTCGAAAATTCGGTAATGTTTAATAAGTTCGCGGAGCTTTTTCGGGCACTTCCATATTTTGTTTTCAAACTTTGAAAACTTCATTCTACGCAAGAAACCTTGTTCTTTCCGATGGTTCGAACAGATTTTAGTTTGAGCTTAAAATAAAAGAGTTAGAGCCTAGGAAACGAATTCGTGTTTTCGAAAATTCGGTAATGTTTAATAAGTTCGCAGAGCTTTTTCGGGCACTTACTAATTTTATTTTCAAACATTGAAAACATCATTCTATGCAGGAAACCTTCTTCTTTCCAATGGTTCGAACAGATTTTAGTTTGAGCTTAAAATAAAAGAGTTAGAGCCTAGGAAACGAATTCGTGTTTTCGAAAATTCGGTAATGTTTGATAAGTTCGCGGAGCTTTTTTTCGGGCACTTCCAATTTTTCTTTTTAAGCTTTGAAAACATCATTCTACGTAAGAAACGTTCTTCTTTTTGATGGTTCGAACAGATTTTAGTTTGAGCTTAAAATAAAAGAGTTAGAGCCTAGGAAACGAATTCGTGTTTTCGAAAATTCGGTAATGTTTAATAAGTTCGCGGAGCTTTTTCGGGCACTTCCAAATTTTGTTTTCAAACTTTGAAAACTTCATTCTACGCAGGAAACCTTCTTCTTTCCGATGGTTCGAACAGCTTTTAGTTTGAGCTCAAAATAAAAGAGTTAAAGTCTAGGAAACGAATTGGTGTTTTCGAAAATTCGGTAATGTTTAATAAGTTCGTGGAGCTTTTTCGGGCACTTCCAAATTTTGTTTTCAAACTTTGAAAACATCATTCTACGCAAGAAACCTTGTTCTTTCCGATGGTTCAAACAGATTTTAGTTTGAGCTCAAAATAAAAGAGTTAAAGTCTAGGAAACGAATTGGTGTTTTCGAAAATTCGGTAATGTTTAATAAGTTCGCGGAGCTTTTTCGGGCACTTCGAAATTTTGTTTTCAATCTTTGAAAACATCATTCTACGCAAGAAACCTTCTTCTTTCCGATGGTTCGAACAGATTTTAGTTTGAGCTCAAAATAAAAGAGTTAAAGAACGTACTAAATAGCTCAAACCCCAACGCCAAAACTTGGATCAAAATTGTCCGAAGCACTTTTCGATAACAAAGTTATCTTCTTCAGGGACTGAAGTGAACTGAAGAGTTAAAGCCTAGGAAACGAATTCGTGTTTTCGAAAATTCGGTAATGTTTAACAAGTTCGCGGAGCTTTTTCGGGCACTTCCAAATTTTGTTTTCAAACTTTGAAAACTTCATTCTACGTAAGAAACGTTCTTCTTTTTGATGGTTCGAACAGATTTTAGTTTGAGCTTAAAATAAAAGAGTTAGAGCCTAGGAAACGAATTCGTGTTTTCGAAAATTCGGTAATGTTTGATAAGTTCGCGGAGCTTTTTTTCGGGCACTTCCAATTTTTCTTTTTAAGCTTTGAAAACATCATTCTACGTAAGAAACGTTCTTCTTTTTGATGGTTCGAACAGATTTTAGTTTGAGCTTAAAATAAAAGAGTTAGAGCCTAGGAAACGAATTCGTGTTTTCGAAAATTCGGTAATGTTTGATAAGTTCGCGGAGCTTTTTTTCGGGCACTTCCAATTTTTCTTTTTAAGCTTTGAAAACATCATTCTACGTAAGAAACGTTCTTCTTTTTGATGGTTCGAACAGATTTTAGTTTGAGCTTAAAATAAAAGAGTTAGAGCCTAGGAAACGAATTCGTGTTTTCGAAAATTCGGTAATGTTTAATAAGTTCGCGGAGCTTTTTCGGGCACTTCCAAATTTTGTTTTCAAACTTTGAAAACTTCATTCTACGCAGGAAACCTTCTTCTTTCCGATGGTTCGAACAGCTTTTAGTTTGAGCTCAAAATAAAAGAGTTAAAGTCTAGGAAACGAATTGGTGTTTTCGAAAATTCGGTAATGTTTAATAAGTTCGTGGAGCTTTTTCGGGCACTTCCAAATTTTGTTTTCAAACTTTGAAAACATCATTCTACGCAAGAAACCTTGTTCTTTCCGATGGTTCAAACAGATTTTAGTTTGAGCTCAAAATAAAAGAGTTAAAGTCTAGGAAACGAATTGGTGTTTTCGAAAATTCGGTAATGTTTAATAAGTTCGCGGAGCTTTTTCGGGCACTTCGAAATTTTGTTTTCAATCTTTGAAAACATCATTCTACGCAAGAAACCTTCTTCTTTCCGATGGTTCGAACAGATTTTAGTTTGAGCTCAAAATAAAAGAGTTAAAGAACGTACTAAATAGCTCAAACCCCAACGCCAAAACTTGGATCAAAATTGTCCGAAGCACTTTTCGATAACAAAGTTATCTTCTTCAGGGACTGAAGTGAACTGAAGAGTTAAAGCCTAGGAAACGAATTCGTGTTTTCGAAAATTCGGTAATGTTTAACAAGTTCGCGGAGCTTTTTCGGGCACTTCCAAATTTTGTTTTCAAACTTTGAAAACTTCATTCTACGCAGGAAACCTTCTTCTTTCCGATGGTTCGAACAGATTTTAGTTTGAGCTCAAAATAAAAGAGTTAAAGCCTAGGAAACGAATTGGTGTTTTCGAAAATTCGGTAATGTTTAATAAGTTCGCGGAGCTTTTTCGGGCACTTCCAAATTTTGTTTTCAAACTTTGAAAACATCATTCTACGCAAGAATCCTTCTTTCCGATGGTTCGAACAGATTTTAGTTTGAGCTCAAAATAAAAGAGTTAAAGCCTAGGAAACGAATTCGTGTTTTCGAAAATTCGGTAATGTTTAATAAGTTCGCGGAGCTTTTTCGGGCACTTCCAAATTTTGTTTTCAAACTTTGAAAACTTCATTCTACGCAGGAAACCTTCTTCTTTCGGATGGTTCAAACAGATTTTAGTTTGAGCTCAAAATAAAAGAGTTAAAGCCTAGGAAACGAATTGGTGTTTTCGAAAATTCGGTAATGTTTAACAAGTTCGCGGAGCTTTTTCGGGCACTTCCAAATTTTCTTTTCAAACTTTGAAAACATCATTCTACGCAAGAAACCTTCTTCTTTCTGATGGTTCCAACAGATTTTAGTTTGAGCTCAAAATAAAAGAGTTAAAGCCTAGGAAACGAATTCGTGTTTTCGAAAATTCGGTAATGTTTAACAAGTTCGCGGAGCTTTTTCGGGCACTTCCAAATTTTGTTTTCAAACTTTGAAAACATCATTCTACGCAAGAAACCTTCTTCTTTTCGATGGTTCGAACAGATTTTAGTTTGAGCTCAAAATAAAAGAGTTAAAGCCTAGGAAACGAATTGGTGTTTTCGAAAATTCGGTAATGTTTAATAAGTTCGCGGAGCTTTTTCGGGCACTTCCAAATTTTGTTTTCAAACTTTGAAAACTTCATTCTACGCAAGAAACCTTCTTCTTTCCGATGGTTCGAACAGATTTTAGTTTGAGCTCAAAATAAAAGAGCTAAAGCCTAGGAAACGAATTGGTGTTTTCGAAAATTCGGTAATGTTTAATAAGTTCGCGGAGCTTTTTCGGGCACTTCCAAATTTTGTTTTCAAACTTTGAAAACATCATTCTACGCAAGAAACCTTCTTCTTTTCGATGGTTCGAACAGATTTTAGTTTGAGCTCAAAATAAAAGAGTTAAAGCCTAGGAAACGAATTGGTGTTTTCGAAAATTCGGTAATGTTTAATAAGTTCGCGGAGCTTTTTCGGGCACTTCCAAATTTTGTTTTCAAACTTTGAAAACTTCATTCTACGCAAGAAACCTTCTTCTTTCCGATGGTTCGAACAGATTTTAGTTTGAGCTCAAAATAAAAGAGTTAAAGCCTAGGAAACGAATTGGTGTTTTCGAAAATTCGGTAATGTTTAACAAGTTCGCGGAGCTTTTTCGGGCACTTCCAAATTTTGTTTTCAAACTTTGAAAACATCATTCTACGCAAGAAACCTTCTTCTTTCCGATGGTTCGAACAGATTTTAGTTTGAGCTCAAAATAAAAGAGTTAAAGCCTAGGAAACGAATTGGTGTTTTCGAAAATTCGGTAATGTTTAATAAGTTCGCGGAGCTTTTTCGGGCACTTCCAAATTTTGTTTTCAAACTTTGAAAACTTCATTCTACGCAGGAAACCTTCTTCTTTCCGATGGTTCGAACAGATTTTAGTTTGAGCTCAAAATAAAAGAGCTAAAGCCTAGGAAACGAATTGGTGTTTTCGAAAATTCGGTAATGTTTAATAAGTTCGCGGAGCTTTTTCGGGCACTTCCAAATTTTGTTTTCAAACTTTGAAAACTTCATTCTACGCAAGAAACCTTCTTCTTTCCGATGGTTCGAACAGATTTTAGTTTGAGCTCAAAATAAAAGAGTTAAAGCCTAGGAAACGAATTGGTGTTTTCGAAAATTCGGTAATGTTTAACAAGTTCGCGGAGCTTTTTCGGGCACTTCCAAATTTTCTTTTCAAACTTTGAAAACATCATTCTACGCAAGAAACCTTCTTCTTTCTGATGGTTCCAACAGATTTTAGTTTGAGCTCAAAATAAAAGAGTTAAAGCCTAGGAAACGAATTCGTGTTTTCGAAAATTCGGTAATGTTTAACAAGTTCGCGGAGCTTTTTCGGGCACTTCCAAATTTTCTTTTCAAACTTTGAAAACATCATTCTACGCAAGAAACCTTCTTCTTTCTGATGGTTCCAACAGATTTTAGTTTGAGCTCAAAATAAAAGAGTTAAAGCCTAGGAAACGAATTCGTGTTTTCGAAAATTCGGTAATGTTTAACAAGTTCGCGGAGCTTTTTCGGGCACTTCCAAATTTTGTTTTCAAACTTTGAAAACATCATTCTACGCAAGAAACCTTCTTCTTTCCGATGGTTCGAACAGATTTTAGTTTGAGCTCAAAATAAAAGAGTTAAAGCCTACTAAACGAATTGGTGTTTTCGAAAATTCGGTAATGTTTAACAAGTTCGCGGAGCTTTTTCGGGCACTTCCAAATTTTGTTTTCAAACTTTGAAAACATCATTCTACGCAAGAAACCTTCTTCTTTCCGATGGTTCGAACAGATTTTAGTTTGAGCTCAAAATAAAAGAGTTAAAGCCTAGGAAACGAATTCGTGTTTTCGAAAATTCGGTAATGTTTAACAAGTTCGCGGAGCTTTTTCGGGCACTTCCAAATTTTGTTTTCAAACTTTGAAAACTTCATTCTACGCAGGAAACCTTCTTCTTTCCGATGGTTCGAACAGATTTTAGTTTGAGCTCAAAATAAAAGAGTTAAAGCCTAGGAAACGAATTGGTGTTTTCGAAAATTCGGTAATGTTTAATAAGTTCGCGGAGCTTTTTCGGGCACTTCCAAATTTTGTTTTCAAACTTTGAAAACTTCATTCTACGCAAGAAACCTTCTTCTTTCCGATGGTTCGAACAGATTTTAGTTTGAGCTCAAAATAAAAGAGTTAAAGCCTAGGAAACGAATTGGTGTTTTCGAAAATTCGGTAATGTTTAATAAGTTCGCGGAGCTTTTTCGGGCACTTCCAAATTTTGTTTTCAAACTTTGAAAACTTCATTCTACGCAAGAAACCTTCTTCTTTCCGATGGTTCGAACAGATTTTAGTTTGAGCTCAAAATAAAAGAGTTAAAGCCTAGGAAACGAATTGGTGTTTTCGAAAATTCGGTAATGTTTAACAAGTTCGCGGAGCTTTTTCGGGCACTTCCAAATTTTGTTTTCAAACTTTGAAAACATCATTCTACGCAAGAAACCTTCTTCTTTCCGATGGTTCGAACAGATTTTAGTTTGAGCTCAAAATAAAAGAGTTAAAGCCTAGGAAACGAATTGGTGTTTTCGAAAATTCGGTAATGTTTAATAAGTTCGCGGAGCTCTATCGGGCACTTCCAAATTTTGTTTTCAAACTTTGAAAACATCATTCTACGCAAGAAACCTTCTTCTTTCTGATGGTTCGAACAGATTTTAGTTTGAGCTCAAAATAAAAGAGTTAAAGCCTAGGAAACGAATTCGTGTTTTCGAAAATTCGGTAATGTTTAACAAGTTCGCGGAGCTTTTTCGGGCACTTCCAAATTTTGTTTTCAAACTTTGAAAACATCATTCTACGCAAGAAACCTTCTTCTTTCCGATGGTTCGAACAGATTTTAGTTTGAGCTCAAAATAAAAGAGTTAAAGCCTAGGAAACGAATTGGTGTTTTCGAAAATTCGGTAATGTTTAATAAGTTCGCGGAGCTTTATCGGGCACTTCCAAATTTTGTTTTCAAACTTTGAAAACTTCATTCTACGCAAGAAACCTTCTTCTTTCCGATGGTTCGAACAGATTTTAGTTTGAGCTCAAAATAAAAGAGTTAGAGCCTAGGAAACGAATTGGTGTTTTCGAAAATTCGGTAATGTTTAACAAGTTCGCGGAGCTTTTTCGGGCACTTCCAAATTTTGTTTTCAAACTTTGAAAACATCATTCTACGCAAGAAACCTTCTTCTTTCTGATGGTTCGAACAGATTTTAGTTTGAGCTCAAAATAAAAGAGTTAAAGCCTAGGAAACGAATTCGTGTTTTCGAAAATTCGGTAATGTTTAACAAGTTCGCGGAGCTTTTTCGGGCACTTCCAAATTTTGTTTTCAAACTTTGAAAACTTCATTCTACGCAGGAAACCTTCTTCTTTCCGATGGTTCGAACAGATTTTAGTTTGAGCTCAAAATAAAAGAGTTAAAGCCTAGGAAACGAATTGGTGTTTTCGAAAATTCGGTAATGTTTAATAAGTTCGCGGAGCTTTTTCGGGCACTTCCAAATTTTGTTTTCAAACTTTGAAAACTTCATTCTACGCAAGAAACCTTCTTCTTTCCGATGGTTCGAACAGATTTTAGTTTGAGCTCAAAATAAAAGAGTTAAAGCCTAGGAAACGAATTGGTGTTTTCGAAAATTCGGTAATGTTTAATAAGTTCGCGTAGCTTTTTCGGGCACTTCCAAATTTTGTTTTCAAACTTTGAAAACTTCATTCTACGCAAGAAACCTTCTTCTTTCCGATGGTTCGAACAGATTTTAGTTTGAGCTCAAAATAAAAGAGTTAAAGCCTAGGAAACGAATTGGTGTTTTCGAAAATTCGGTAATGTTCAATAAGTTCGTGGAGCTTTTTCGGGAACTTCAAATTTTGTTAAGGTAGTTTAAAGTTCGCGGATCTTTTAGGGCGTTTTCGGGTAATAAGTAGTATTTAATAAAGTTTAGGTATTTTATGTAACTTTATTGTTTAATGATATCTAGGTACATACAACAGGACAGAAGTTATCAAATAGGTAAGTGTAATAATGAAGTACTTTATAAAGGATTTATTTTAAGAGTAATGTAGTAGATAATTTTAAATATTTAAAACGTTTAGGTTGTTTTGTAATTTATATTCATATATATCCGTGTTTAAAAAAATGTAATGTTTTTAAATGTAATTTTTATAAAAAAAAACCAATAAAATGTAAAAAAGGTATGAGGTTACTTATTTCAAAATCCTGTTTAGTAACCTAACCTAAAAATCCCAAAAATTTGAGTTAAATGTTTAGTTGATAGGTGGCGCTGTGCCATGTGTTTGCATTGAATTAACAAACTAATATTTACCTAAGGAAAAATATCGAAATCGGGTAGGATGTGGGTGGGTGGGCTCATTAGTTAAGATTCTTATATAGGTTAAGATTCTTATATTAAGATTCTTATATTAAATTAAGATTCTTATATTAAGATTCTTATATTAAGATTCTTATATTAAATTAAGATTCTTATATTAAGATTCTTATATTAAATTAAGATTCTTATATTAAGATTCTTATATTAAGATTCTTATATTAAGATTCTTATATTAAGATTCTTATATTAAGATTCTTATATTAAGATTCTTATATTAAGATTCTTATATTAAATTAAGATTCTTATATTAAATTAAGATTCTTTTATTAAGATTCTTATATTAAATTAAGATTCTTATATTAAGATTCTTATATTAAATTAAGATTCTTATATAGTGCCATCTTTTATGCAATAGCAAAATTTTATAACTTAAATAGCAAGTTAAGCGAGAACTGTAAAGGCTATAGTGGGGCTATCTATTATTTAGTAGTTAAAAAAAGGAAACAGACAATAAACGTAATCTGTATTTTAAATGAATGCGCCATCTCTTGTTTACTAGCAGAGAATATAACAGTAGCTCAAACGTAATCTGTAATGAACCGCTGGTGCCATCTCTTGTTTACTAGCAGAGAATATAACAGTAGCTCAAACGTAATCTGTAATGAACCGCTGGTGCCATCTCTTGTTTACTAGCAGAGAATATAACAGTAGCTCAAACGTAATCTGTAATGAACCGCTGGTGCCATCTCTTGTTTACTAGCAGAGAATATAACAGTAGCTCAAACGTAATCTGTAATGAACCGCTGGTGCCATCTCTTGTTTACTAGCGGAGAATATAACAGTAACTCAAACGTAATCTGTAATGAACCGCTGGTTCCATCTATAGTTCGATAGCTATAATACAACAATGTTTAATCGTAAACTGCAGCACTACAACTACATCATCTACTAATAACAAGCAAAATAAGAAATATAACACACTTTTCAAAATAAATAAACAATTACTTCAAATATTTTAATTCTACAAATCTATACATATGTACATGTATTGACAAACTACAAAAAAAGCCGAGTTTCTTCCACGTTTCATCATTACCTCTACAGTACCTTCTATTGCGTTTCCATATTTACCTGTAATAATTATATAAATTATAATAATGATTAATATTAAAGAGGAGTCAGACAAAGTTACATTATTAAATTATTAAGAATACAATGAACATTGTAATTTGAAATTAAGTAATCAAAGAAAACACTTTTAAGAGTTTCAAAATTATTTTTTATTGACCACGACGACCGTTTCGCCACACTGTGGCTTCATCAGGTGGATGAATTACAATAAATAAAATTACATTTTTAAGCCTTATATATATCTCTAAGTCTACTTAACTTAAAGGGTGGGAGAGCAAAGTTTTAAATTTAGTAGGGGCGAGTTGTTTACTTCAATCTGGTTATTTATTAAAACTTCTAAATTGTTATAATTATTAATCTCTAAACATTCCAAAAGATTTAATTTTTGACTTTTACTTGCAAAATGTAAAATTTCGTAATTTTCATTAAATTTATGATCTGTTTATTAGGTGTTCTGCATATGCAGATGTACATTTTTGATTTTCAAAATATTTTTTATGTTCTTTAATACGTTCTTGAAATGAACGACCAGTTTGCCCTATATACACATCGTTACAATCACCTTAAAAGTGTTTTCTTTGATTGCTTAATTTAACATGGAGTTTCAACAAGTAAGCGCTAATACAGTGAAGATTGTAATTTGAGTTCATTCAGGAGCAGTTTTAGTGAAACTGCATGAAATATCAAATAATAAGGCAAACAAACAGGAAAATAAATAAATAGTAAATAACTTGATAAGTATTTGCAGTTGGTTTTACGTGAAACATTTTAAAAATAAGGAAAGGAAATAAATAATACTGCTTTTTTGTTTCACACTGGAAATTTTATTGAATCTCTTACTGTGCGTAATATCAATAAAATTTCCAACGTGAAACAAAAAAGCAGTACATATTATTCATTTCCTTTTCTTATTGAAATAGAAAATTTTTCCAATTTGTTTATACAATTGTTAGAAAATATACTTACTTTGTCATTACGCCCCAAAAATATCATGGAAAGTGGTACCATTAAAACCAACTGCAGATGTTGGGGCATTTATAAACTGAATGTACATTCTGCAATAAAAAAAACACAATCGTTAAAACGCTTTTACACATAAATTTGTTACAACACAAAAGCATAATATTTACCTGTCAGGTGGAATGTTCAGTTCCTTGCTTACAATTTCAAAGAGAGCCTTCGAATGTTTCTTGTTTTCCTCTGTTCCTAACGCTCCAATGCTCATCAGCGTGGCCTGAGCTGCTGGTTCACTATTTCCACCCCAACTTAAGTTTACACCACCAGTAACAGAAGCCACGCAATACTGAAATAAATACGACGCATGTAATAAGGTTTAAAATGTTTAAAAATTTCCTTATTTATACATATAGTGAAATTATTTCTAACGAATGCAATACTTACACCTAACGGTTTACCTAGAGATTTTGATACAAGTTCAGTTAACTTTTTAGATAAATCGGCAGGGATTTTATTTTGTGGAACATTTGTTTCAAGTCTAAAGTAAGGCATCTTGAGAAACACGCATTAAAAATTTTAGGTTATGTCCGATACCTTATCGTTAACTATTTTAAATAATAAGTATCTGAAAACCAATAAAACCTTAATTACCAAGAATCGACAAATACAAATGTTAATTCGAACAACACAGTTAGTCTTAATATAAATTTTTGATAGAATATTTTTAGCACTTCTAGTAACACTTGAATTTTTCTTAAGTAAAAGTTGGTGTTACTGGTTACTGAAGTTAGAGATTTGAACTACACCATAGATACAAATAAGTAAGAAAGTTCATCACGTCCAATATTAGGTAAAAACAATTAAAAGTAACTATACATTCAATTCTAAAGATATTTGTTACAATTTGTTAGATGGAATCGTAGATGATTGATAAAATGTTGTTTTGAACGCAGTAGTTCAATTATACCGAAGCTAGGGATTTTCTAATGTAAGAGTTTGTTGAGCTAGTCACCATAGAAATAATAGCGATTAACTTAAAATGAGTGATTTACTTAAAAACGCAACAATAGGATAATTAATTTAACTATTAGTACAATTTTAAACATAATTAAATTCTCAATCAGAAAGGAATCGCTGTTAGGGTTTTTGAAAAATAAATGTTTGTGTTTGTGGTTACCAAATACTATTGTTGTTAACTTCTGTATATTCTTTAAGCATGTTCGTAAACAGTAGTCCATACGACATAGCAAATTAAATATAGCTTTTCTATCGGTTTTTTGATGATAATAAGAAATGCTTCATGGACACTTTCAGAATATGATAATAGATGATTATATAATAGCCATCAGGTATTTACTTTTCTACGCAATATGAACTACCATTTATTAACATTAAATGTTTTTTATTTTTATTTGCCACTTTCAACAAATTTATTCCTAAAGTCCGAAACTTAAAGACAAGACATGTCGTACTGAGAGAAAATGATCCATTAATCCATTAAAACGTTTAAAATTGTTTAGAAGCTAGGAGTCATGTATTACTTTGATTAATCATTATTAATAAAATGTCTTGTATCTAATATTTAACTATTTTTTATTGCATATTTTTTTGTAACTTCGGAAAAAATCCACTGAAGAATTTGATTAAATTCTAGGCCAAACGTTTGGAATGTTTTTCAATAAAACATTTTTTTGTCTTTGAAATACAAATAATAATTAACAACACAAACGTATTTAATTACCTGTAAAAGATGCGATATTCTTAAGCTGTACCATTCATTCTTTATGGTCTAATGTGGTCTAATAACACCTTCGCTGAGTTCTCTACATTTCATGTTGTAGATGTAGTATTACTGAAAAAAAAAAAAAAAAAGGAAAAATAACTATCAATATTTATATGTCTGCATTAGGAAAATTGAAAAAGTGTTTTGTAACTTCGAGTCTGTTATTGCATAATCTAAAAAAATACACCTTCGCGGGCATTTTGGGCACACATTGGAAATTTATTTTGAACTTCCATTAAAAGCATACTATGCAGTGAAATGTCCTCTTTTGGCTGGCGAAAACCGATTTTTAATTAGACGTCTAATAAGGGCACCATAGCTTTGCAAAGTAAAGTCTAAATTAGTTAGATCAAAAATAATTCAAAACTTCGCGGGCATTTTGTGCGCACGTAAGAAAATTATTTTGGATATCCATTAAAAGCATACCATGCAATGAAATGTCCTCTTGCGGCCGGTGAAAACCGGTTTTTAATTAGACGTCTAATAAGGGCACCATAGCTTTGCAAAGTCAAGTCTACATTTGATAGATCAAAAATAATTCATAACTTCGGGGGCATTATTGGCGGACGCAAGAAAATTATTTTGGATATTCATTGAAAGCATACCATGCAATGAAATGTCTTTTTTCGGCTGGTGAAAACCGGTTTTTAATTAGACGTCTAATAAGGGCACCATAGCTTTGCAAAGTAAAGTCTACATTTGCAAGATTGAAAATAATTCAAAATTTGTCAGCACAAGATTAAGTACGTTTTAAAAAGACGAGTCGAAAAGGTCTGTGTCATAAAATTCCAAAAGAATTGTCAAAATGACAATAGAAAACATTAAATAAAATTTTACGTTTGAATAACACTTAAATAAAATGCTTCTGTGTGCCAATGGATACCAACAGCAACATCTCCAACCACGGACTTCTCGTCTCGTATGCTTTACTGATATCTGTAGGTGTTTATTGTACCCTGGTTCTTTTGAGCTACGGAATGATTCGGTACAGTCTGATCACATTTCTCCTCTACACTTTCTACGCCTGGACGGTATGCTGGACTTTCGCCGAAGATGCATCGGAATATCAGAGAAAAGTTCCCTATTACAATTTTATTTCCACAGCAGTTGGAACGATCGGCCTTCCATTTCTTGTGGCTGACTTATGGATAGCTTACGGATATTTAGAGGCGTTGGCTCATTTCCTTTGTGGTTCCTGCATGTTTATGACGCCACTCATATCTAATGTGAACAGAAATCGATTGATTGTCGAGAGCCAAATCACATATCCCGGTTTTCTGGCAAGTCTGGTACTTGTGGCGGTCAGTTTTTATAACAACAACAACGAGGGTGTAGCTGCATTCGTTCTGTACCATTTGGCGGCAAGTTTTATGCAAAAGTTCAATTGTGATCGATATGTATCGGTTCAGGAATTGACCAACTGTATCCTGTCCATTTTTCTGTATCTATGCCTGAACGCTATACTGACTGCACAACCAATACAGGATTCACCAAATATGCATACTTTTGTAGTTTAAATAATAAATACCGTTCATTTATTTCTCAGAGCCTCTATTTAAGGATGAAGCATTAGATTTCTGAACATTTTATATCGAATTATAGATTTTAGGTGTATTTATTTGGTTTTGTTTCACAGAACTTCTAATGCAGGGTGTCTGTCTTAAGAACTCTTAGCCCAAGGCGCCACCCTTAGTTAATGTTAAATTTTTAACTATGGATAATACCTTGGTTATAGAAGCAAATAGATATTAGATTCCTAAACATTGTCATAAGAGGGTTTGTTAAATTAAATTTTATTCTGGAGAACTCTCCATCTAAAGTTTATTAGAGGTTGAATCTGTATCTATGGATGTTACTTTAGGTGAACGTCCAAATGTTCTTTGTGGAGTTTTGTATTTTGGGTGACCTTGTTTAGTTTTCTTCTACACAACTCCTTACCTATGGTGCCATCCTTAGTTAAAGTTAAATTTTTAATTAAGGTTGACACCTTGGGCATTAAAACACGTACTAGAATCCTAAACGTTGCTGTGGAGGTTTGAGTTTAGAGTGTTTTTACTTAATTTTGCTCTATAAAACTTGCTACCAAAAGTGTCATCCTTAATTAGAGTTGGAATCTGTAACTAAGGATGATACCTTGGGTTGCTGTCCAAATGTGTTTTGTGGAGTTTTGGATTTTGAGCTATTTTGTTCAGTATTGTTCTGCAGAACTCCTCACCCAAGGTGTCATCTTTAGTTACAAATTGTATCTCCAACACTCAAAACCCAAAACTCCAGAAAACACATTTGGACACCCACCCAACGAATCATCCTTACTTACAGATTCTAATTCTAATTGAGGATGACGTTTTGGGTAGCGAGTTCTCCATAGTAAAATTAAATAAAAACACTCAAAACTCAAATCTCCACAAAAATCATTTGGATACTCAATCAAGGTACCATTCTTAATCGAGATACAATTTGTTACTAAGGATGGTACCTTGAGTGAGTGTCCAAATGATTTTTGTGGAGATTTGAGTTTTGAGTGTTTTTATTTAATTTTGCTCTAGATAACTCTCTACCCGATGTGTCATTTTTAATTAGAGTTGGAATCTGGATGATGGTTTCAATGAGTGTCCAAATGTTTCTTTTTAGTTTTGTTCTGCAGAACTCCTTCCTCGAAGTATCGTCATTAGTAAGAGATACAATCTGTAACTGAGGGTGGTACCTTGAGTGAGTGTCTAAACGATCTTTGTTGATGTTTCAGTTTTGAGTGTTTTTATTTGGTTTTGGCGTCACCTTCAGTTGGAATCCTTCACCAAGAATGGAAGCAAACCCGTCTACTTAGATTTTTAAAACCCTTTTTATTATATTCTGGGTTTGCAGATGCTTTTATTTAATTTTGTTCCTCAGAATCCACCTAATCTTCTTGTAAAAAAATCGTAGGTTAGGATAATATTGGCGAAAGATGGAATTGAGTATACAATAGATACTATTACAATAAAGCAAATAAAAATGCTAAAAAGATATTTTTAACGGGTTCATACACGTTATTTTCGTGTTATTCTTCGAGTTCAATGCTAACAATATTCGTCACGGTCGGATAAGGTACAGACCCCACTTTCTGCTCCGCTAATTGGTATTTCCTTCCTGCTATATGTTGTATTCACGGTTTGAATACTATGTTTAGTTTAATGTCAATATTACAGCAAGATTTTCACACTTTACACGCCAGAGGGAAAATGTAAAACGTAAAAACTACCCTTATAAGACGTACTTATATAGTTCAAACTTCGCGCAAGTTTACCAAAAATAATTAACAGTTATCGCAGTGTAAGTTTTTTTAATCTAATGAAATGTGTACCCTCAACAAGAGCAAAGCCCTTATGGCTTTTTGTAACTTTCTACTATTGGTAAGTCAAGAATTACATCTATGAAAAATATTGTACATTTACGAAATTGATTGTTTTAAATGATAAATGAAAAATCTTTTAATTGAAGTGGATCTACAAACAAATTTTAAATAAGAATGTAAGAAGTACCGCAAAGTGCAGTTTATTTCAGCAAATTCGAAAGCAATACAAAATTTTTGGTATACCAAGGAAAGTTATTTTCTATTCTTTTTGTTAGTTGAAGAGGATTGTCGATGAGATTATAAGTGTGGAAAATAATTCAAAATATCTAGTGCAGTATTGGCGTCTCGAGGAGTGCGATCATGAATGGTCAAAAAAGGCGCACCACGCATTAAAGTGCGCTTAATTCGATGATTGACGCGAAACTTTAATCGGAGTTTTTAAGTGAGCGCTTCAGAGGTCCACAAAGTAAACCTTGTCTTGACAAGATCGAAAATAATTCGAATTTTCTCGTGCAGTTTTGACGTTTCGAGGGACGTGATCCTGAATGGTCAAAAAAGGCGCACCACGCATTAAAGTGCGCTTAATTCGATGATTGACGCGAAACTTTAATCGGAGTTTTTAAGTGAGCGCTTCAGAGGTCCACAAAGTAAACCTTGTCTTGACAAGATCGAAAATAATTCGAATTTTCTCGTGCAGTTTTGACGTTTCGAGGGACGTGATCCTGAATGGTCAAAAAAGGCGCACAACGCATTAAAGTGCGCTTAATTCGATGATTGACGCGAAACTTTAATAGGAGTTTTTAAGTGAGCGCTTCAGAGGTCCACAAAGTAAACCTTGTCTTGACAAGATCGAAAATAATTCGAATTTTCTCGTGCAGTTTTGACGTTTCGAGGGACGTGATCCTGAATGGTCAAAAAAGGCGCACCACGCATTAAAGTGCGCTTAATTCGATGATTGACGCGAAACTTTAATAGGAGTTTTTAAGTGAGCGCTTCAGAGGTCCACAAAGTAAACCTTGTCTTGACAAGATCGAAAATAATTCGAATTTTCTCGTGCAGTTTTGACGTTTCGAGGGACGTGATCCTGAATGGTCAAAAAAGGCGCACCACGCATTAAAGTGCGCTTAATTCGATGATTGACGCGAAACTTTAATCGGAGTTTTTAAGTGAGCGCTTCAGAGGTCCACAAAGTAAACCTTGTCTTGACAAGATCGAAAATAATTCGAATTTTCTCGTGCAGTTTTGACGTTTCGAGGGACGTGATCCTGAATGGTCAAAAAAGGCGCACCACGCATTAAAGTGCGCTTAATTCGATGATTGACGCGAAACTTTAATCGGAGTTTTTAAGTGAGCGCTTCAGAGGTCCACAAAGTAAACCTTGTCTTGACAAGATCGAAAATAATTCGAATTTTCTCGTGCAGTTTTGACGTTTCGAGGGACGTGATCCTGAATGGTCAAAAAAGGCGCACAACGCATTAAAGTGCGCTTAATTCGATGATTGACGCGAAACTTTAATAGGAGTTTTTAAGTGAGCGCTTCAGAGGTCCACAAAGTAAACCTTGTCTTGACAAGATCGAAAATAATTCGAATTTTCTCGTGCAGTTTTGACGTTTCGAGGGACGTGATCCTGAATGGTCAAAAAAGGCGCACCACGCATTAAAGTGCGCTTAATTCGATGATTGACGCGAAACTTTAATAGGAGTTTTTAAGTGAGCGCTTCAGAGGTCCACAAAGTAAACCTTGTCTTGACAAGATCGAAAATAATTCGAATTTTCTCGTGCAGTTTTGACGTTTCGAGGGACGTGATCCTGAATGGTCAAAAAAGGCGCACCACGCATTAAAGTGCGCTTAATTCGATGATTGACGCGAAACTTTAATAGGAGTTTTTAAGTGAGCGCTTCAGAGGTCCACAAAGTAAACCTTGTCTTGACAAGATCGAAAATAATTCGAATTTTCTCGTGCAGTTTTGACGTTTCGAGGGACGTGATCCTGAATGGTCAAAAAAGGCGCACCACGCATTAAAGTGCGCTTAATTCGATGATTGACGCGAAACTTTAATAGGAGTTTTTAAGTGAGCGCTTCAGAGGTCCACAAAGTAAACCTTGTCTTGACAAGATCGAAAATAATTCGAATTTTCTCGTGCAGTTTTGACGTTTCGAGGGACGTGATCCTGAATGGTCAAAAAAGGCGCACAACGCATTAAAGTGCGCTTAATTCGATGATTGACGCGAAACTTTAATAGGAGTTTTTAAGTGAGCGCTTCAGAGGTCCACAAAGTAAACCTTGTCTTGACAAGATCGAAAATAATTCGAATTTTCTCGTGCAGTTTTGACGTTGCGAGGGACGTGATCCTGAATGGTCAAAAAAGGCGCACCACGCATTAAAGTGCGCTTAATTTGATGATTGACGCGAAACTTTAATCGGAGTTTTTAAGTGAGCGCTTCAGAGGTCCACAAAGTAAACCTTGTCTTGACAAGATCGAAAATAATTCGAATTTTCTCGTGCAGTTTCGACGTTTCGAGGGACGTGATCCTGAATGGTCAAAAAAGGCGCACCACGCATTAAAGTGCGCTTAATTCGATGATTGACGCGAAACTTTAATCGGAGTTTTTAAGTGAGCGCTTCAGAGGTCCACAAAGTAAACCTTGTCTTGACAAGATCGAAAATAATTCGAATTTTCTCGTGCAGTTTTGACGTTTCGAGGGACGTGATCCTGAATGGTCAAAAAAGGCGCACCACGCATTAAAGTGCGCTTAATTCGATGATTGACGCGAAACTTTAATAGGAGTTTTTAAGTGAGCGCTTCAGAGGTCCACAAAGTAAACCTTGTCTTGACAAGATCGAAAATAATTCGAATTTTCTCGTGCAGTTTTGACGTTTCGAGGGACGTGATCCTGAATGGTCAAAAAAGGCGCACCACGCATTAAAGTGCGCTTAATTCGATGATTGACGCGAAACTTTAATCGGAGTTTTTAAGTGAGCGCTTCAGAGGTCCACAAAGTAAACCTTGTCTTGACAAGATCGAAAATAATTCGAATTTTCTCGTGCAGTTTTGACGTTTCGAGGGACGTGATCCTGAATGGTCAAAAAAGGCGCACAACGCATTAAAGTGCGCTTAATTCGATGATTGACGCGAAACTTTAATAGGAGTTTTTAAGTGAGCGCTTCAGAGGTCCACAAAGTAAACCTTGTCTTGACAAGATCGAAAATAATTCGAATTTTCTCGTGCAGTTTTGACGTTTCGAGGGACGTGATCCTGAATGGTCAAAAAAGGCGCACCACGCATTAAAGTGCGCTTAATTCGATGATTGACGCGAAACTTTAATAGGAGTTTTTAAGTGAGCGCTTCAGAGGTCCACAAAGTAAACCTTGTCTTGACAAGATCGAAAATAATTCGAATTTTCTCGTGCAGTTTTGACGTTTCGAGGGACGTGATCCTGAATGGTCAAAAAAGGCGCACCACGCATTAAAGTGCGCTTAATTCGATGATTGACGCGAAACTTTAATCGGAGTTTTTAAGTGAGCGCTTCAGAGGTCCACAAAGTAAACCTTGTCTTGACAAGATCGAAAATAATTCGAATTTTCTCGTGCAGTTTTGACGTTTCGAGGGACGTGATCCTGAATGGTCAAAAAAGGCGCACAACGCATTAAAGTGCGCTTAATTCGATGATTGACGCGAAACTTTAATAGGAGTTTTTAAGTGAGCGCTTCAGAGGTCCACAAAGTAAACCTTGTCTTGACAAGATCGAAAATAATTCGAATTTTCTCGTGCAGTTTTGACGTTTCGAGGGACGTGATCCTGAATGGTCAAAAAAGGCGCACCACGCATTAAAGTGCGCTTAATTCGATGATTGACGCGAAACTTTAATAGGAGTTTTTAAGTGAGCGCTTCAGAGGTCCACAAAGTAAACCTTGTCTTGACAAGATCGAAAATAATTCGAATTTTCTCGTGCAGTTTTGACGTTTCGAGGGACGTGATCCTGAATGGTCAAAAAAGGCGCACCACGCATTAAAGTGCGCTTAATTCGATGATTGACGCGAAACTTTAATAGGAGTTTTTAAGTGAGCGCTTCAGAGGTCCACAAAGTAAACCTTGTCTTGACAAGATCGAAAATAATTCGAATTTTCTCGTGCAGTTTTGACGTTTCGAGGGACGTGATCCTGAATGGTCAAAAAAGGCGCACCACGCATTAAAGTGCGCTTAATTCGATGATTGACGCGAAACTTTAATCGGAGTTTTTAAGTGAGCGCTTCAGAGGTCCACAAAGTAAACCTTGTCTTGACAAGATCGAAAATAATTCGAATTTTCTCGTGCAGTTTTGACGTTTCGAGGGACGTGATCCTGAATGGTCAAAAAAGGCGCACAACGCATTAAAGTGCGCTTAATTCGATGATTGACGCGAAACTTTAATAGGAGTTTTTAAGTGAGCGCTTCAGAGGTCCACAAAGTAAACCTTGTCTTGACAAGATCGAAAATAATTCGAATTTTCTCGTGCAGTTTTGACGTTGCGAGGGACGTGATCCTGAATGGTCAAAAAAGGCGCACCACGCATTAAAGTGCGCTTAATTCGATGATTGACGCGAAACTTTAATAGGAGTTTTTAAGTGAGCGCTTCAGAGGTCCACAAAGTAAACCTTGTCTTGACAAGATCGAAAATAATTCGAATTTTCTCGTGCAGTTTTGACGTTTCGAGGGACGTGATCCTGAATGGTCAAAAAAGGCGCACCACGCATTAAAGTGCGCTTAATTCGATGATTGACGCGAAACTTTAATAGGAGTTTTTAAGTGAGCGCTTCAGAGGTCCACAAAGTAAACCTTGTCTTGACAAGATCGAAAATAATTCGAATTTTCTCGTGCAGTTTTGACGTTTCGAGGGACGTGATCCTGAATGGTCAAAAAAGGCGCACCACGCATTAAAGTGCGCTTAATTCGATGATTGACGCGAAACTTTAATAGGAGTTTTTAAGTGAGCGCTTCAGAGGTCCACAAAGTAAACCTTGTCTTGACAAGATCGAAAATAATTCGAATTTTCTCGTGCAGTTTTGACGTTTCGAGGGACGTGATCCTGAATGGTCAAAAAAGGCGCACCACGCATTAAAGTGCGCTTAATTTGATGATTGACGCGAAACTTTAATCGGAGTTTTTAAGTGAGCGCTTCAGAGGTCTACAAAGTAAACCTTGTCTTGACAAGATCGAAAATAATTCGAATTTTCTCGTGCAGTTTTGACGTTTCGAGGGACGTGATCCTGAATGGTCAAAAAAGGCGCACCACGCATTAAAGTGCGCTTAATACGATGATTGACGCGAAACTTTAATAGGAGTTTTTAAGTGAGCGCTTCAGAGGTCCACAAAGTAAACCTTGTTTTAGCAAGATTCTGCATTAAAGTGTTCGCTCTTCGATGTTAGAAGTTAATTTCTAATCTGACTTAAAATAAGCGCGCAACTGCTTTACCAATTTGAAATCGCACTTTTTTTATTACGCTTTGTACGCAAAAGTGACGTAATTTTTTAACACGAAAAATTTTGTTTCAGGTATGTGGCGGTATATTGGCAACCGGAGGAATTTTGATAATATTTGATACGGAAAGAGTGCTACTTTCGAAAGTACTTTCTACTGACACGCTGGGCACCGGTAATTTGCCTCATCCAATTCTCTACTATGTAGCACTCGGAATTGTTATGTTGGGCTTCTGTTTGGCCGGTGTGGGCGTTTTGGGTTGTTGGGCTTCTTGCTTACACAGCTACTGCTTTCTAGTAATTGTGAGTTCATCAAAGCTTTTTTATATAATAATATAATTCTTACAAAACCGTTTTACTTGAACTTTATATACCAATTGGCTAGGTACTTTACAATCAGTAATTTAATTAATTAAGAAAAGCACTTACCCAAAGTATGATAAACTGCTGTTCTGTTTATTCATCTCCCTGAAAAATAAAAAATGAAAATAAATTGATAAATTAGGATGTACCCCCCCACAAATCCACCTCAGGTCATACTAGGGCCTTAGGTAAACATCAAAATTGACTAAAATTGAACCATTAGAACTTTTAATTAACCAGATTAACCAATTAGTTCAGCAAAATTCGTTTTAACATTGTTTTCTTAATGTAGATTTATTCTACTCACTGAATCAGTAAATCATGGTTTAATCAATTCAGTCACACTAATTCTATTATTTATTTATTTTTTTTCGATTATTCCGCATATGTTGACGCTGAATTGATGATTTTAGTATATCCTAATCATAATGGGCCTTCTAGTCGGAGAATGTGCAGTGTACACGATACTATGGATTTGGCCGAGTTGCCTTGGGATGGAACTGAGAGTCAATGAGTTAATAAGATCATTGAAGAAAAATTATGGAACGGCGGGAAACGAACAGTTTACTGTCGCTGTGGATCTTATCCAAAAAACAGTAATAAAAAAAATTAAATCTTAATAAAAAATATCGACTACCTAATTTTGAAAATAAATTGTATGGGTTATGGTAAATTTACAAAAAAAAAATCAGTTTTGAATAAAGTCATCCCGAATTCCTAAGAATTTCGAAAATTGATTAAAAATGCATATTACTGAAGTATTTTTTTTTAGTATCGCTGTTGTGGAATTCTTTCGTCTGATGAATACGAAACTTCTTTATGGCACTTACAAGACTTAGGACCAAAGCCAAAGTTGTCAGTGCCACTCTCTTGTTGCGTTTTAAGAAACTTTGTTGAACCCCAATCGTACCTTGACCCACATCCCCGTAACACGTCTTTATGTCAAGCTTTAGAAATCAATACGCACGAAAATTACAGGCATAATCGGGTAAGTACCAAGTTATTAAAAATTACGAAGAGAATTAAATATTTGTGCCAGTATCGCAGAAATAAAGCAAACTTCAAAATTATTTTTCTAAAGAGAGAAAAATAATACGAAAATATTTTTGTTAGGGTTGTTTCAGCTACCTCGAAGAATGGTACACGCAACACCTTTTCGTGTTTCTCCTAACAGGTTTAGTGGTCGTCCTAATGGAATTTTTGGTGCTCCTAAGTACAATTCTAGCATTTACGAGACTGTGCCAGAGCCGCAACGCGAAAAGGGCATTCGAAGAAACTGTTGAAACCGAACAACCGCAGCCGAGAATTACCGAGAACATCTATCACACCAGCATACCAAACTTGAACAGAACTTTTATCAGACAAAATTATAAAACTTGACTATGGCCAAATAGGCATAGGAATAATGTTTATAGAGTCAGTAAAATGGAAGCTGAATCCATGCTGTGGTGATATTTTTTTTATAAGTAATTATACATATATACAGATGTAATTACTTATATAATACGGTATTAATTAATTAAGTTAATTAATGTAAATACGTATTCCTATATCGATAATAAATTATACTCAAATAAGAAATCAAGTATTTTATATTTGCGAGGACAGAATTGAAAGTTCTAGACCGAAACCCGAAATGTCTAATTGGCCACTAAATTTGAACCACCCTGTATGTACATAATATATCCTACTGATGTTACAACATGCCAAATTTTAAACGTCACTAAAGCTGTGACTGCTAAACTAGACGATATCCACCCTGTATATCAAAGATTTGTGCGCCTATTTTGTAAAACTTATTTTTATATTTTATCTTTTAAAGCAAAAAATATTCAATTTAAAAATATAGTTTTGTTTGTTTAACAATATTTTTAGCTTCATAAAAGAAGATAATTATTTACAGATTAAAATAAAGGATGAAATAAAAGTAGATTTTTATAAAGACGAATAAAATTTTAAATACTGATTATACGAATGCGGATGCGGATGTCTAGAAATATACCAAAATTTGTGAATGTGAAAACGAATGAATATTCGTTAGATAACTAGTACCTAAATACATAATTCAAAAAACTTTTTGTCTTAAACGCGCGCATATGAAATTATTTTTAACTTATTTAAATAAATAACTGTATATGTTCAAGATATAAACCAAAATACAACCGATTTAAACAAAAATTGAATCATTAGTTAGGCAACCCAAATAACACACGTGCGAAGATATTTCCTACATTATCAACTGCATGACACTAAAATTACAGTTTAATAAGGATGTAATTAATTCACCCAATCGTTATTACCTTAGTAACAACTTGTTTTGTCCCGTTATGACCCGTTATTATTGCATATTTTTAATTGTAGTAAAACCAATAAAACGCTTTCATTATTACCTTATTCTTTTACGATTACATTTCTATTTTTCAACCGACAATCATGTTATTGCACGACTACACATACGTGTAAAAAACAATAGTTATCTCAATTTTTACAAGTACTAACCTGCTTCAATAACCCGTTACTCCGGACAGCAACGTTTGCGTATGTTTGTATGTTCTATCCTATGGTTCTATCCTGCTATCTGCCGTACAACTCAAATCTCGTTCTCGTTCGTTGGTTCAATCGTTTCGGTTTCTAGCGTCGTACGAACATCGTCAATATTCGTGTTGTCGCGCACGCGACGAGCGTAAGCTCTCGTCATTTCGTATGTGACAGGTGGCTGCATTGGCACGCTATGGAAAATGGCCGCACTGCCTCGAAATGTGTGATGTCTAGTGCAGTGTTTATGTGAAAGGGACCACTAATAATAGTCAGAACATTGTCAGTACCTTCGACAAAGTTCACACGGTTGACTTTCTATTCGAATCGTGGGCAGTACCGCCATTCATCTGTATTTAGTTCGATTTAGCAGTCGTTCGAAGTGCGAGTGTTGTGTTATTGCTCAAACTCATAACCATAACCTACCAATGTTGTTATGAATTATAAAGGAATGTGTTCGATTTAGGCGAATTGAAATAAAAATAACGAAACATAAAAAGTTTTTTAGTTTTTTTGTGGTGTACTTTCACGTGACTTCAAAAACAACCTGTTATACTTTTCGCTCCGATGTCTACATCTAAATATAAACAAACCAATGAACTCTCCAACAATACCGTAACCGACTTTTGTCCTGCGTTTCGAAAAGCGTTTAGTTTTAAAATGCACATGGATACAATGCAAGATTCGTTCACGTAATATTTGAAAATTTAAAACAATCGACGCAGTCTCGCGGCCGGACGGTTTAAATATATGCGCCGACAAATCTTAATTGCATTAACAGAACTGCTAGGTGTTGTCATGAATGTGATAAATAAATAATATTTAATAAACATTATTCGGTGCAATGTAATGGACAGAAGTTAGTTTTTCACGCTGGATAGGTCTAGCTCTGGCCCGGGGGGTTGCCTCGACGGAGGAGGAGGGACCATCCCTCCCGGCGTCCCTCAGCCCCCGGGTCTATCGTCTTTGCACCCCGATGTGATAACCCCTAAGCGTCAAGCCGTCGTAGACAGGTGGGTGATTTCTCTTACATACACTGATATTGTTTGTATATATAGGTATAGCCTGCACAACCCCAACAAACTTTCCCATCCTACCACCGAATTATCATCCCTAGGTATTGTTTATCTTTTATGTTACGTACCTACAATACTTTAAGCTTAGAATTCTAAAAGGATCCTTCAATATGATGGTCAGTTTATTAAGAAATACGGTAGAGTACCTACAATTAAAACTAGTACCAACTAGTATTCGTACTGTACATTTATATTTGTACAGTTCTCAACGTAAAATATGATTATATGGTCGATATCATTAAATATTTTTGAACCGTGTTGGGTTTCTTTTCCGAAGTTACTTATATCTATCTGTAGGGTATCGTTTATAAACTTTTTTGAAGTTGCGACCCTCTAAATGGCGAAAAAGCTAATCAAAAATAAGTTGAATCGACGAGTAGCGTTTCCCCTGGGAAAATAAGGCCCGACACCTCTGACGTAACAAGTTAGACATGGCGATGTAGGTAGGCGATTATACAGAACACTTTTAGTCTACAAGGCACAGATTGAGCAAAAATTATTTTGATCGTGGATTTTTGTAGAGGTCGAAGAGAAGTGTTTGCACAAATTTTTAATACTGGAAAATAATTGTTACTATTATTTATCGAATTTAAAGTTTTGCAAAGCCAGGTTTTTTACCTTTCGACGCTTCCGTAGCGAAAACCGTGATAGGTACGAAAAAAATTAAGGCACATTTTTTTGTAGATAATAGTATTTTCTACAAACAAGTCCTGGACTGCCCCTTCTATCTTTTACAGGTAAAAAACTGTAATACCCCAAGGACGGCTCAGCGGCACATTGCGCGTTTAAGCGTGTCTTTGGAGCGCTGTAAGGAGTGCTGCCTCGGACTTTTTAGTAAAGAATTTAATTCTCTACAAAAAATTTCTGTACATGTTTTTTGTATCTATCATGGTTTTGGCTATGTAAACGCCGAAAGTTAAAAAAAAACATTTTACAAAACTTTTAACATTAAATAAATAACAGATATAATTATTTACCAGTATTAAAATATTGCACAAATCCTCTTCTCGTTGACCTCTGCAAGAATCTGCGATCAAAATAATTTTTTATGATAAATCCATCAGACAAAGAATTTCGTAAATCGACTAGTTGCAATGACGTCACGAGTGAGCTGTTGGCCCTTGAATTCTTGTTAGCAACGACTGTAGTGGCCTACTAAGTTAGCGTCACGGTCTCACACGTTGTATTCTCGAGTTCGGTTCTTGACTCCCAGAGACATACGCCTCATTATTTTTATTTCATTAGTTTTCGTAATTACCTACCTACTAACAAACTTATTGCTACGTGTTACATTTCTTATCGAGGATGAATGTGCACATAAAATAATGTCATTATGTAATTGAAGTACTACGTCAAAAAAATTGCTTTCTAATATTATTTTAAACCAGCACTCGAGCCAAGAAACCTAAACTTCGAATAATCGCAGATAAAAGCAAACGACCTTGTTTAAAAAAAAAAGCACATGCATCTTCTCACGTTTCTATCTGCAGATAATAAATTTTCTTAATGATTAATAATACAAACGTACCTATAAAATATTTTTGAGTTTACACTGGCAAACTTTTTATCGTAAATAAAGTTCGTGTACTTACTTAAGATAGATGGTATACAGTTTTTATTAAACCCGAGCTATTGCAAATTCACTTTTAATTACTGTTGCGATAGTTTCAACTTACACAATTGAACTGTGCAATCACGTCTTTCGAAATGTGAATTATACGGTACAAATGTGAAAAAATCTAATTATGAAAAACCTACTATGAATTATCTGCATAAATAAACAGGTTAAAAAATTGCGTAATTAATAGCAGCCATATCACATTTGCTTTTCTAATGAAAAAAAAATGCAAAGTTGTTCGTCCAAAACTTTACGAACAGTCCCGATATTTTTTAAAGCTCGCAGGAATTAAATAAGTGCGTTACAAAAATTTATGTGTTTCAGATCGTCTTATTAATAGTTAACATTTGCTTTTGTAATGTTATATCAAAAAAGAATAAAAAAAAAAAATTGTTGGTCCGAAAGTTTTCGATCAGCCCCGGTATCTTTTTTTTACGTTCGATCGCGTTCGTGTGGGATTTAATTGTTTTCTGCACTGGATCTTCTCTTTTGTTTCAGATTACGTCGTCGGATCGAATCGTACCGGCGACGACAAAACGACTGCATGCCGAGGTTCGATCAATCGTTCAGCGGCCTCTGCGAGCAAAATCTCCAGGACACGTTACAACTGAAGCAACGTTACCTGGACGCGAAAACCAAAAGAACTCCAAAGAGTAAAGAAAGTAAAAAACATCAGGACACCACGTCGCTCCAAAGCAGCGTCCACGTGGTAAGTTTAAACATACAAATTCAAATACAATACACATCACAATGTATATTTTATAATTTTTATTCGCGTACCGAGGGTTCCGTACGTCAGTTGTTGAGTATAATTTCAAAAACCATATACTAGATACTGTTTTTTTTTTCCTTTAGAGGTATTAGGTTAGGTTAGACTTTTTTAGTTTATGTTTTGTAACTTAACCAAAAATTGAAAATTAAACCCTTTGAATAAGAGACATGAGGCATTTTGGATGGTTTAGGATAAGTTGATTGCAGATGTAGATTGAGAAGTTTTTGTAAAATTAGTTTAGGTTATGTTACGTACTGTATCATAAAATAACCTAACCTAACTTAAATTTTCAAAAATCCTCAATCCACACCAGCCTTACCTACTCCAACTTTACCCACTTCCATTTCTCCAGCTCGCAAATGTTAATTTCAAATTTAGGTTAAGTCGTTACCTGCGAGAAAACAAGGCCCGCCAGCTCTGACGTAACAAGCCAAGCTATGGCTGTGTAAGTATGCGATTGTACGGAACTCTTTCAGTCTAGTAGTCAAGGGATATATCTTGCAAAATATATTTTTGACGCAGATTTCTCTAGAGATCGACGAGAAGAGCATTTATCCAATTTTTTAACACTGGCAAATAATTGTTACTGTTATTTATTTAATGTTAAAGTTTTGAAAAATGTGTTTTTTGACCTTTCGTCGCTTACGTAGCGGAAGCCGTGATAGGTACAAAAAGATTATACCGGCATTTTTTGTAGAGAATTGAATTTTCTACAAATAAGTCTGTGGCAGGACTCCTCTATCTTTTACAGTTAAAAAAATACAACGCTCCAAAGACGAGCTTAAACGTGTAATGTGTTACTGAGCCGGATTTGGAGAGCTGCAATTTTTTATCTGTAAGGAATAGGCTGCCCCAATTTTTTCTGTAGAAACAAAAATGGTCTCATTACTTTTTTTGTATCTATCGCTACTTACTCTTCGAAATGTTAAAAAACGCATTTTGAAAACTTTACTTTTAAATAAATAACAATAACAGTTATTTACCACTATTAAAAATTTGCACAAATGCTCTTCTCATAGATCTCTACAAGAATTCGCTATGCTGTAAAACATTATGGCCACCAAACAGTTTTGTAATTCGACTACTTGTTCTGACGCCACGCGTTAGCTGCTGGGCCTTGTATTTTCGAAGATGGCGGTTACGTTTATTCGTTGTTGGTTATGTAACCAAACCAAAAATTGAGCACGAGAAATCTGTGGTTAGGTTGGATTAATTTAACTCAAATTTTCTCAATCCTCAGTAATAGAACTCAACTTTAGGGTATCCCTATTTCAGTATTCAAGGTAGAAGTTAGAAAATCGTGGACCCAAATCTGTTACTACCCTAAACGACCTCCCTCCCTGTTGTTCCAGCTCAAACTGGTCAGTTTCAAACTAAAGTTAGGTACATTACGTTACAAGAACCAAACGTAATCTACCTTACCAATTATTTAACTTCCCTATGAAAGTTTTTAAAAATTTTCCTTTTATTCCGTTTTTTTTTTTTTTGAAGATTGTTTTTATCCAAATTATTTACATGACCGGCTAGATATTGTAATCGAAAAATTCTAATAATTATTTAGCTCATACAATGTAGTTCATTATCATGTTGTTTTTAATTGGACAGACGAATTACAATAAAGTTTACAAAAACAAAGCAGTTAATGATTTTATTCGTTTACAAACAAAACTGATGACGGAGTTTCATAGTGCAACAAAACAGGTAAGTAAACGAATATAAAAAAAAAATCCGAAGTTCAATTGGGAAAAGTAAAAGGGAAAAATAACCAAAACCTCAATTTTAGGTAATAAAAAAAAACACGTGATTTTTTTTTGTTATAAACATAGGTACACATAAAAAAATAAACGTATTATAAATATGTACATGTTATGTATGTTGTTTGCCAATAAGTACAATTGATGACCTTGTATGTATATTCAGATTCACTGCCAACGTCGCGTCTATACAACATATAGGTACCTACCATAGATCCATCGACCAAAAATTTTTATTTCAAGGGTAACCAGTTTGACGAATCAAAAAGATTTTCGTATGCATAAGTCACACATGTGCAGGGTTGGAATCGCGCAGTTACTCTATTGAATATTGAGGACTTATCGTACATATTGGTCAGAAAAAAATTCTAGATTAGATAAAGAACCATTGAATATGTTTTTCACTGTGTATTGGGTTACGGTAGAGGGTGTGTGTGTGTGTGTGTGTAAGTGTACAGATGCACATCCAACGGTAACGTAGTTACGCTACTTCTACGTCAAGTGTAACAAAATAACCGTTACATGATCACAGGATTAAAACACTATAACTAATAACGGTGTCGTTATCGCGTTCGTTCACACACACATTGAAACAGATACTACACTAGACAATTTACGTACAAATTAAGAGTTTCTTTGATTAGACGACTTCAAAACTTTAAAGAAAAATAAAAGTTAGACACTAGGACACTTTCTGAGATATAAAAGGAAAGTTAGGTTAGGGTTGGTTAGGCTGTTAGTGACAGAAACAGGAATAGAAAGGGAAAGAGGGTGAACCAGATACGATTATTGTTCGAAAATAGAGAAGGATGTAGGATGAAGAAATGACTGGAAGAAAATAATTTTAAAAACTGACAGTTTTCTTGCTATTTTACATACCTATTTCTTCGAAAAAATGAGACGATGTAGTTTGTCGTTGTTTTCAACTCCGAGTTAATAAAACCAAAAACCAGTTTTTTCTTTTTTTATAAAAGCAGTCGAACGGTATTCCACTTTTCGTCAGAAATTGTCTTGGATTAATTAGACGAAATTTATAAACAATCTTGCACGTGTTATACTTGAAGGTTTTCTAATTTTTATGGACACACTTGGCAAGGCCATTGTAATAATTTTTACATTTATGAAATTTAAACAATTTATATCTACGATCATAGTACGTAATTAATTTTTTACGAAAAGAACAGGTTGCAGTTTAAAGTGGTTTTTTACTGATTTTGTTAATAAGTTTAAGAACTCAAACTATTAATGTCAACTTCAACAAATAATATGATACTTAAGTTGGTCGTTGACGATTGTTTAACGTAAAATTGTGACATAATAATAACGAAGAATAAACAAATATCCTTTTGCATAAAAACTGTTGAAAGCGCCATCTATTTGCAATATGTTTTACTAACAGCTGTTAGTTGGAAAGTTTTCTATGTGCAAGAAATTTTATTTGCAAACATATTGATGGCTGAATGTATAAAAATCAACTCAGGAGCATAAAAAGGACTATAGCTATTGTTTAATAGAAAACAAATATCAATCAATGAATAATGCAAAATAATTATAAATTTTACGTAAATCTTTCTCATTACACCACGGCGTCCTGTTCTAGTTTGTCTTACGCAAAGAAATGTTTTCTCCAATCCCAAGAATCCATGCACAAAATTACGTAATTGTTGCTCAAAGTAAACGAACGCGGAAAGCCTTTTCCTTTGCATAACAACCGGAAACGTGTAGTCGACACTATTGTTTGACATTATTTATTGAATCGCAACAATAAGTCGCTTCGACAAACAACGATATTATCAGCCTTTGGTTAACATAGTTCATCAGCATAACAACAAAAATACTTAACAGAATTACATATTTCAAAATGTTTTTGGGTTTTTTAGTTCTGACACTCTGCTGCTACAACAAAAGGATTTTTGTTCGTAAAGGATGCACAGATCAACTTTCATAATACTTTCGTATTTGAAAGGAAACGCTCTGTGATCTGTTCCTGAGGAAGTAAGTGTTAAATGTTTCATTTGCCTCTTAAGAAACCGTCAACCGAAAAAATGTATTAAAAAGAGAACTACAAAAAACTTTTTTTTTAAAATACACGTACGTTAATTTTTTTTTGTAACATTTAAAATAATGACTTTCGGATTGTCCTGGAAAAGCAACATCGTTGAGTAACAATATAATTGTTCTCTTGTGTCATGTGGTTATGTTGCAAGATTTTTTTAACTATTGTTTGCAACGTACAGAAGAAATAAATTTGTATTTGATCATTTGTTGCTGTGCAACCACTTGAGGGCTGATTTCGTGAATGGGGAACAGGAAATAGAAGAAAACTCACCCTCTGCCATGGCCTACAGTTGGCGATTAAGGGTTTGAGAAGAGAGAAAGTGATATTAAAGCGTGTGTCTATGAAATATATCAAAGAAGCGAGGCTTCTGATGCTCCAATACGGAATACGTTAAAACTCAAATGATACTTCTTCATGTCCAAAAGCTTGAGCTTGAGCTTGAGCAAAATATTGAGCTATGCTTTCAAGTTTGGAAACAAAATAATCCAAAGGAGACTGAATCCCTATTGTTGGCAAAATATTGATAACATTTTTTCAAACTTGGAAACAGAATACAACCCAAAGGGGCTAAATCTACTCAGTAGCGAGCATGAGGAAGCAGTACTAACATTAACTCATCGCAATAACGAATATTTGAACTCGATCGTTGTCTTGATGAAACAAAACTGCCTTTTTGGTCAAAATACAGCCTCATGTTTTGGGTTTTACTTTTCAAACTCTGCAATAAGTTCTCATAATTGATTATTGTTTTTGTCTTCTGAAGATAGTCAATCAAAATCATCCCCTATGCACCCCAAAAAACTGACGCCATGACTCATCCTGTAGAAGGAACTTCCTTCGTGTTATTTGAAGCCGATTCTCCCCGTTTGGGCCCTTGTTTTTACTGTTCCTTCATCTCATGTGTGAAATATTGGACTCGTGTTTCGTCCATAGTTATGAATCTACGTATAGAAACTCTGCTTAATCTCTCTGAAACTTTTCCAAAACACCTACCAACTGCAAACTCCACCTCCACTCTTCACTTGTTGGCAAAATATCGAGCTATGCTTTCAAGTTTGGATACAGAATAATCCAAAGAGGACTAAATCCACCCTATTGTTTTTGTCTTCTGAAGATTATCAATGAAAATCATCCTCCATGCACCCCAAAAAACTGGCGCCATAACTCTTCCTGTAGAAAGAACTTGTCTTCGAGTTATTTGGAGCCGATTCTCCCTTTTTGGGCCGTTGTTTTGACAGTTCCTTCATCTCATGTGTGAAATGTTGGACTCGTGTTTCGTCCATAGTTATGAATCTACGTATAGAAACTCTGCTTTATTTCTATGAAACTTTTCCAAAACACCTATCAACTGCAAACTCCACCTCCACTATTCACTGTTGGCAAAATATTGATTATATTTTTTCAAACTAAGAAGCAGAGTATAACCCAAGGAGTCTAAATGTACCCAGTGGGAAATTTGAGGATGCAGTACTAACTTTAACTCAATAATGAATATTTATTTGAACTGGATCGTTGTCTTGATGAAACGCCTTTTTGGCCAAAATACAGCCTTTTGTTCTTGGTTTCATTTTTTAAACTCTGCAATAAGTTCTCATAATTGATTATTGTTTTTGTCTTCTGAAGATAATCAATCAAAATCATCCCCATGCACCCCAAAAAACTGACGCCATGACTTCCTGTAGATGGAACTGTCTTCGTGTTATTTGGAGCCGATTCTTCCCTTTATTCCCTTCTCAAGTGTAAAGTGTTCGACCTGTGTTTTATACATTATTTTGCTTCATCTCTATTAAACTTCTCCAAACACTTTACTGAAGCATTCTCCTTTGTTTCATTGCCCATAACCCAACCATCTTGCACACAACTTTCTCATGTCCAAATTTGCAGTCACTATGTCTGATAGATGGTGCATTTTTGGTTGATGGTCATCCCTTACGATTTTGTGCATTTTCTTCACCATTCCAGCGTGATCTCTTTTGGTCAACCACCACGAAATTCGTCTCGAAAGCTCATAGTTCCTCAACTCTGTCATCCAACATTTTACTATTGTAAAAGATGGAATATGCTCCCCCAGAATTGATATTGGTCGGACTGAGGCTTCCCAAATGGAGGTGTTGTGTCATATGATCATTTTTTTCCATGTTTATGTTTTATTTTGGTGGTTGCCCAACAAATACAAACCGAGTTTTATAAAGATGGTCATGCTTTCCACCGTAGTGATTCCCCTCAAGCAACATCTTTACGTCAGATCTGGCAATTCTGGAACTACCCCTTGTGGATTTTTTCCGGCTATATTTTTGTATTGAAAATATTTTTTTGACACACTGACCTTTACAGCTAGTTAATTCGAACGTATTCTATACCTTTGATATTAGCCCACGTATTTTGGCATTTACGTTCGGAAATACAAAAGGGCAACTGAACGAACTCGAGGGTTGTGTTTGGAGCACGAAGCCTATAGCAACGAAAAAGTACCTACCTACCATATTAGTCGGCAGTGGTAAATTAAACTAATGCGCTTGGTGGCCCTAATTAGACCAGCTAATTAGCTCAGCATTCTGAGTAACAAGTGATTTCCTAATAACAAACTCACTCACTCGCCAAGATAATTTACTTTTTCTTTAATATAACAGGAGTAATACAACAGACTGTACGTACATAGACACATGTACATGTGTGGTACTGGACAACATGTGTATTGCACAGTGCAAAGGTCGACAAACTCCGATGGTCATACACGTACATATGTATGTTTATACATTGATGGATACACGTATATGTATGTGTATATGTACATCAATGTATGCAGAGGTATAGTTTTTTAACACACTAGATTAGCTCATATTCGGAGATCAAATTTTTCACAAAGGGAGTAGAATTAATTATCTTTCTTACTGTGAAAATATTCCCCTCTGCAATCAATAATAATTTGAGGATCGAGACTAACACAGAAGCTGATAAAGGTGCGTTGGTTCTGGCCGAATTGGGATATAACCATCGAGAATTCAAGGCCCAAGTGTTTACGTGTGACGTCATTTAAGGGAGTCCTTGTTGGGAATTGTTTTAGTTTAGTAACCAAGAGATTTATCGTGCAAAGAATTTTTGATCGCGGATTCTTGTAGAAGTCGTTTTGAAGAACTTTTGTGCAATTTTTTAACACTGGCAAATAATTGTTACTATTGGTTTTTTAATATTATTTTTATTACGTAAGGAAATCCGTGACAGATACGAAAAAATACCGGACAAGGAAACGAGTCTCGCAGCTTTTCCCGAAATTCACTTTCCAAAACCTATAGATACATCATAAAAATAATTAAAAATCTGTTTAAGTTTGTGCCAATGAACCCCTTTCGTATGATAATGTGATTTAATTAAAAATATCTGGCTTTCAGATTTTTCTCTTCTGTAAAAATTAGTAAAATTTTTATAAAAAATCTACAAAAAGATTTGATCACCCATACAATTATGACCGCGCATACCGTTGGCTTAACCTCGATGATTGATTACGTACTTTAAGAACTTTAACGTTGAATAAATAATAGTAACCATTATTTGCCATTGTTAAAAATTTGCACAAATGCTCTTTTTATCGACCTCTACAAGAATCCGCGATTAAAATAATGTTTGCTCGATAAAATCCCTTTGTGCGTCCGGCACAGTCGCCTACTTACACTGCTTGTACGACATAGCTTTCAGGCCTTGAGTTCTCGAAGGTAACGGTCTGTAAGGATGCACTTTACGCCATTTGACTTTAATTTTAGAATAAAAGTAATAACTTGTTCACGGATTCTAGTAGTAGAGATCGATGAGAAGAGCATTCTGAAAACTCAAAAGTTCATTTATTATTAATTTTTAATCGTTTGAGTATTTTATTTCGAAAGTTTTACCATTCGACGTCTACACTAATTTAAATAACAATAAAAATAAAACGTTTTGTTGTACGTACATAGTCGATATAAGAAGCAAAACTTTCGCAATCTTAGTCTGTGAATGTAGAACAGTCAGAATATTGAAAATCTGCTAGAGATATCGCCGTCCATCGTGGTGTGTACAAGTTAAATAGAACGTGGCGAAGCCTTCAAATCGTACCGTTGCCAGTGTTATTCAGATTTTAGGTCACCTGGCAATTCTAAATTACTTTTATAACAACAATAATAATACCTATTTACCAATACATCGAACAAGGTTATTTATTACGGAATTTTTTGTTTTGAAATCGCCAACGTGGACGAATGCACGGATTTCATATTTTGTTGGTAACCTTAGAAAAGGTATACAGAGTACGATTCCACCTTGCGGTCAACAGTACTTACTATTCTACTACAGATATATGGGTACACAGAACCTTTTTGCAGAAACTTCAGGGGAAGGTTTTCGAAACCATAAGCATTCAAGGAGGAATTGTACCATACTTTTGACCGCGAAGCGTAATCGAATTATACTTTTTAACCGCAAGGCGGAATCGTGGTATACTTTTCACTGCAGGGTGAAATAGTAGTATCGATTCTAATGGCACCCAAACATTCGGGGTGGAATCGCACCTTAAGCACTTGTTCTGGCCGCGAGGCGTAATAATGATATCGATTTAATGACACTTAAGCTTTCTAGGCGGAATTGCACCATACTTTTAACCGTAGGGTGTCCCAAATATACTGGGCGGAATCGTACCATATTTCTGATCGCGGAACGCAATCATATACTTCTTTTAACTACAAGGCGGAATACTATTATCGATTTTAATAGCACCTAAACGTTTAAGGCGGAATCGTACCAATAATGTTATCGATTTAATTATATCCATATTTACTGAATGAAATCGTACCAAACAACTTTTGATCGCAGGACGGAATAGTACTATCGATTTTATTGGCATCTATACATCGACAGTGGATTCGTACAATACTTCTAACCGCGGCTAGTGGTATCGATTTATTGAAAATTAAACATTCTGGGCGGTATTGTACCATACTGTTGACCGCAGTGCGGAATGGTACTATGGATTTTAGTGACACATGAACATTCTGAGCGAACTGTACTATAATTCTGATTCCGGGGCGGAATCGTACCTTATTTTTGAGCGCGAGACGTAAAAGTACCGCCGATTTTAATGACAGCCAAATATACGAGACGGAATCATACAGTACTTCTGACCGCGGGACGGAATCATAGTATACTTTTGACCGCAAAACGGAATACTACAGATTTTGTGGGCACGTAATCATTGAAGGCGGAATCGTACTATTTCTATCGATTTAATGAGACATTTACATTCAAAACAGTATTGTACCATGCTTTTGACCGCAGAGCGGAAGGATACTATGGATTTTAGCGGACACCTAATCATTGTGGATGGACTGTACTATAATTCTGGTTTCGGAACGGAAGAACCCTGTCGATTTTAATGGCACCTACATAATTGGAGCGGATTCGTACCATAATATTAAGAGCATGGCAGAATAGTCCTATCGATTTCAACGACAGCCAAACGCATGAGGCGGAATCGTACCGTACTTCTCACCGCGGGACGGACGTCACAGTATACTTTTGACCATAAAACGGAATACTACTATAGATTTTGCAGGCACGTAAACTTTTAGGGCGGAATTGTACTATTTGTATCGATATCTGAACGCTTTCGTACCATACTTTTGACCGCAGAGCGGAATGATACAATCGATTTTAAGGACAGGTACATAATGGGGGCGATTCGTACTACCTGTAATATTAACTGCATGGCGAAATAGTACTACTAATTTTAATAACAGCCAAAGATACGAGGCGGAATCGTACCATACTTCTGACCGCGGAACGGAATCATGGTATACTGTTGACCGCGGTGCGGAATACCACTATTGATTTCAAATACTACTATAGATTTGGATAACATTCAAACATTTGACGGAAAATAGTACCACACTTTTGACCGCAAAGCAAAATGATACTGTGAATTTTAGTGACACCTGGACATTCCGGGTTAACTGTACTATGTTTCTGATCGGTATCGAGGCGGTATCGTACCGTATTTTTGATTTTAATGGCATCCAAATATACGAGACGGAATCGTACCATACTTCTGACCGCGGTGCGGAATACCACTTTAGATTTGGATAACATCCAAACATTTGGGGAAGAGTCGTATCATACTTTTGTCCGAGAGGCGGAATAGTGAGTATCCTGATCTGCTGTATACCTATATATATATATGACTGTTAGTTACTCACCAAAATTAGTATCGTACAGGTTCTTATTTTCGAACTGCAGATCTTCCATCTTGTTGTTTCTGTAAAAAAAAAGAAACTGAAGTAAGAAAATGGTCCTGTTAGTAGTACCTGCAGCAAATCTTTTATACGTATTATACGGATAAGTACATAATTGGAACGTAAGGTGGTATGGTTATGGTATTACATTTATATGTAACAATTGCAACCAGGAACTGTATAGGTTTGGTGCTTTAATTAAGAAATACGGAAGATGACGTTTGTTCAGGGTCGCAGTTGAAAATTACAGATCTGCAATCCGTTCTGCGTTGGAACAACCAGTGATTTAATAATAAATACGTAGAAGCAGATATCTTTCCCGACGAAGGCCTTTAATGTGATTCATATCCAGTTTGCATAAATGCTCGTTTTTAGATAATGATATTACAACAGCTTTTCTACGTAATTTAAAATTTACATCATACGCAGAAAGAGCAAAACTTTTATTGTGTTAAATTTCAACGAAATTTTCTGAATGTGTATGTATTGACAGATAAGTTTTGAATTCAGTTAAGAAAATGGCGCTGTCGTAGAGATCTAAAATAAAATTTATTCTATATTATTTTTAAAAAAATTTGTAACTTCCCTGCATCTCCCTAACCCACATTTAAATCATCTACACTTATAGGTATTAATATCTTCAAAATATCTTTAATGAATCAGAAGGTGAGAGAAAAAATTTAAAAATTTATAAAGCGGTTTGATCTGTAGCCTTGTGGTCCTTCATTCTTTACACTACACTATACATCAAGGTGATCAGATCATTCGCTAGTGCGTTCAACACCTTGTAACATAAAAGTAAATGAGTATAAAAATAGACTTTTTCCTTCCAATTGAAATAAGTAATTAAAAATTAAAATACATTCTGAAGGCAATACTTTATCATACTGATGTACCTACAAAATATGTGCAACACAGTTTGTGTATCTACTAGTGTACTATTGTTCTAATTTATTGTTTAACGATATTAATTTTCACGTCAGCAATTATTATTACATATTTATCAACATTGCAGCACCTGAGTTTGCAAACGTTGCCCTGCGAAGTCGTACGATTATTCAGAAAACAAGAAATTTAAAATAATTTACTAAACAATAACGTAAACCACAAGGACGGTTGTGACGTAACGAATAATAACGGTTTAAAGAAGCGATTGAAAAACTGATAATTAAGCAATATCATCATCTGATAACAGTTGAAATCGAAAAATAATCTAGAAAAATATTTGTAAATTTTTCTTTCAACAAGAATTGAATGCCATCATTAGGATTTTTGTAAATCGTAGTACAACTAAAACCTAAATAAAAAACCTTTGCCTTTATATACTAATTAAAACTTAATTTATCTGAATTGTGAGTCGTCCACAGACTGAGCTTGCAAATGTGTAATTTTTACAAAAATGACCAAACATTGTTAAAGTCCAAAAAACAAATGTAGAAATAGACGAGACTAAGAAGTAATACACATCATAAAATAATTCTCAACCCTTAGAAAAAAAAAATTATGTTGGTCTACAAACCACCCCTCAACGTCTATAGCACAGACGACTTTCTTTTTTGTCGAAAATCTTCTGCCCTTTTACCACCCTACTCTCCCGAATATTAAAGTACAAGTACTTATATCTGAAATTCAAAAAAAAAAAAAAAAGTTTGAAGGGCAAAAGATTTTCGACAAAAAAGAAAGTTGTCTGTGCTATAGACGTTGAGGGGTTGTTTGCAGACCGAGATTAAGGGTTTAGAATTACTTTATCAACGTTGTGCTAAATGTGATGAGATTATGTTGAGAAAAAAAAAACAAATTTAAGCCAGATACTCCTATAGGTACATTTTTACTGGCAGCAAGTGTGCTATTGATGCCCCAAAGGGTATTCAACAAAATCTGAACTGACAAGGCCCTGTCATCTTGCCCTTGATAGATCAGCAACACAGACTTATAGGTCCCTAGCTACAGTGGCTTAAATGAAAAAGAAATTATAGATGACCTAACCAGAAAGAACTATCTACAAGAAACGCCTTATTGAACCGAAACCCACTGCTGATATGCAAATGTAAAGACACCCATCCTGAACCGTAACCTATTGAAATACACACGGGAGTATTACACAAGTTTTTTTGTATTTTATGACGTCTTCATACTGGTTTTGAGCTTCAAAATTACAAAAAAAATGTAATACTTCCGTGTGTTGCAGTAGGTTACGGTCCAGGATGGGTGTCTACATTTACATACCGCTCACTCTTTCCCAACATTTTTATTCATAAGACACTAAGAATAACCGCTTTCAAAGTTTAAACAAACAAGCAGTATCATGTATCACCTATTCTTATATCAACAACCATGACGAACCACAATTCCATAGAAACAATCAGTATGTTTATTGTATTTTTTATAATGTAAAATAAGTAAATTTAAAAAAAATTTGTTGTACCTATTTGTTTTCAATGTGTAATGTACTTATGGTGGGTACCTATATACAAACATCGATAAACATGATATCCGTCGTAAATTTTCGCGGTAAGCACAGGAGAATTGTGATTAGCAGATAATCAATCCACTCAAAATACGTAGGTATACTACGTAGGTACATATGTAGGTTTATACATTTCCATTTCCCTTTACTACCAAGGGAATCCACGATATTGATCTGGATATATAGGACTGTGCATTGCAGTTCTAATTTGTTTAGGACACACCTGCTTGTTACCCTGACATCGTTTCAAAGTTATTCGATAATTCGAGAATTAAATTGGACTTATTCCCATTCCTCTCCCCATATTTATTTCCCTTTTACGACAAAATATTCCTTTGTTTAAATCAGACTTTGACTTGAAATTGATTCGAATCACATTCTGTGTAAGTATATTATTACTGATTGCAAGTATGTTTCACTAATAAATTATTGACCTCTATAGTATTGTTTCGACCCTTCCAGGTCATTCTCAAGAGAGAAATTCTTTTAATGTTTTGTTCTGAGATTTTAACTATGTATTTGTAGCTTTATTTATACTGAAAAGACAGGACACTATCTGTATTACACAAAAATAACATATTTATTATTTCAATACACTGTGACCGTTTCTTCAGAATCATCCACTTGAAGAAGCCACGATGTGGCGAAATAATTATTTATTATGGAACATATTTTTGAAATAAACTTCTTTATGCGATTTTTAGTAGTTTATAAAAATGAGGATTCGCGTTTCCAGCACTAGACTAGCGCGGCGGGTCTTCAATGTGTATGTGTATCAACGCGATAATGACATCATTAGTACTTGTATTGTTGTGTTTAATTAATCTTGCGACCATGTACTGTTTATTTTGTTAAGATGAGATTAACGAACGGTTGACGAGGAATTGGTTATATTTATACTAGCGTACCTACTACGTAGGTTATATGGTGTAGGCGTGGACGTGTGCATTTACACGAACCCACACCTACTACCGCATAACCTATGTATAGTTCGTTATCTAATCTAAAAAGAACAAATACGACATGCACCCAATATTAAAATAAATCAACAACACAACTATTAATTTAGTTCTATAAAATTTTATAATAACTTGAAATATTTTAGTTTAATTAAAAATAATAAAATTTTTATTTTTGAAATGACAATTAGGCAATTGTTTTTTTTTTTTTAATTTCTATCGGCAATTCCTACGACTGCCAATTTTTGTTTTTTTAAAAAAACCGGAAATTAATTTCCGCGCAAACTGTTCCGTTCGATTAAACGAGCGGTGTCCGGTCGAGTGCGGCGATTACGGGCATCTCACCGGGTCGGGCACTGGATCGCTGCCCGCGGACTGAACACCGAATGACGGCAACGTGCGTAGCCCGATCAGGTACGTGTCCACTCGCATTCGACCGATTAAATTAAAATAAACCACGCGCGAACGGAACGTATCGAAAATTGCAAATTGTGCATCAATTCTACAGCAACAGCCACGACGACGACGACGCCGTCCGTCGACAGCGATTCTACGGGACGGCGATACGACGACGTCGACTACCACCACTACACCGCGGCGGAATCGCGGGATCAACAAACAACAATAACAACGCATGTGTTCGTTACGTTTTGTTACAATAGCGCGCGCGGTTATTGTTTCGACAACGACGACGTGTTTGCGTCAATTTTCGTCGCCTGCCGCGACTGCTTTACATTTACATACGTACCTATATACATAATATATATATACATAAGTACACGGGTGTCTGTGTGTATTTATTAGTGCGTTGTTGCAAAATTGTTACTGTATTATTTATTAGACTTTAAAAAATTATGTATACATAAGTACCTATGTATAAATATAGTAGGTACATAGATAGGTAGACAGCGATCGCATGTGTTCTCTCTTAAAACAGTGAGCGTGACAGCGGTTCTGTTGTTGCTGCTGCCACTTTGCGGGCCATTCTGTTGAAAAGATTTGTGTGAAAGTCACGCGCGGCGGCCAAGGTGACAACTAGTGTGCGTCGTCGTCGTGAGCGTCGTTGCAGCGTCGCCGATTCGACTACTGTAATTGAGATGATGTGACCGATGAAATCGTGTTTCTAAACATGCTAGAGGATGCAATGTCTTCTTCTGCTTCTGCCAAGGTAAATTTCAAAACGCGCGCAATTACGATTTTTTGGTTGCAAAATCGTTTGTTGTTTTTCAAAAATCTACAGTCAAACTGTTTCGTATCACAATGGGTTTTAGATTATTTTAAGGTGATAACGAAAAAGGACAAAAGGACGTACCTAATACATATATGTATATTGGTACAAATTAAACGTCCTTGTAACGTTTTTTTTTTTTTAATATCCTCGTACAAAACGTCACAAAAAAAAAAGAATATTAATGACAGAAATTTAAATTAAATAAAATTCGATTTTTAAACAAAACAAAAAAAACGTATAGGTATCTCACTTGGAATTCTAATAGTTTTGGTATTTTTTCGGCCTTCCCCCAAAATCGTGTTTTTTTAACGAATCAACCTAACCTAACCTATACAAACCCAAATAATAATAGTTTTTAAAAAATTGTTAAATAATAGTTTTGCACTTATTGTCCAAATTAATCTAAACTTTGGGCGCTACGATCTCGAGATTAACAAGAAGTAAATATAAAATTAAAAATCAAAAACGAAAAGATTTTTTGGGTAAAATAAGCAGCTGATAATAGAAGAACAGACAGTGGCGTACCATCGTTTTCGTCTTTGGTACCTACGTATGTATAATACATGAACCTTTATTCTTATGTTGACCCAGTTATTTTTCTCCTAAAGTATCAGAACGTAATTAACGACCACCCTGTATATTTCAGGTTTGGTTTATACCTACATACTTTGAGTCAACTGAAATTATTAAATATACTTATAATTTCGCATATTTTTTCCAAAACAATCGGCCATACTTTGAACATGAGCTTTTCAATTTGAAAGTTGCATATTAGGCATAATTGAATGGTTGGTTGATTGACAAGAAAGTGAAATTACAATCGTTTAAATAGTCGCCTCCACAATGGAAGATAACCTTCTAAAAAAACACCATTGTTCTAATATTTTTTTTTTCCATCAATATTACTCACTAAAGCGATAGCTTTATTGGAAGCTTTCGTTTAACAAAATTATAAACAAATTGTTCGTTGCAAAATTTTTAAAAATTGGCGTAATAACAAAATTTCTCAAGATGCCCCGTCTCTTGGGCAAGTCTGGGGTCTTATTGACCTCTCAGAAATCAGTTAAAAAAGATGGTTACTTAACCTAACCCAACATAATCCTCACAGAAATTTGTAACACGTGACGCTTAAAAGGAGCTTTTGAGTTTTTGTCACATTAGGAAACGTCAAAAAATGAAGGTTTTGCTGTTGCATCCCTACGCGATTAAATTTTTCTCCCATTTGGCTATAATTGCTTTCGAAAAACTTGCCATAACTAAGGAGGCTTATAAAGACGACGCCCAGTCAAGAGACATTATTTTGTCGGTGACTCAGGAAGTTGAAGAACTGACAGGAAACCGTTGAAGACATGGGGAGAGCTGGAACGTTACCATCGAGATTGCAAGGCCCAACAGCTTACGTGTGACGTCATTCATCGGGGCGAATTTGCGGAACTCTTCTATAAGCTAGTAGCTAAGGCCTTTATCGTTCAAAAAAATTTTTTGATCACGGATAACAGTAACAATTATTTGCACAAAAGCTCTTCTAAACGACTTCTATGAGAATCTACTAGACCATTGAAGTTCCGGACACCCTCCCCGATGAATGACGTCACGCGTAAGCTGTTGGTCCTAGTATTTTCGATGGGAACATCTGGAGGCCCTTCAACGTATAGATTTCATGAAGATGTAGTCATTGTTAGAAACCTCCTGGGCGTTGTTTTTCGAATATTCAGGTTTTCAGCGATTAATTTTTTACTTAAAAGATTTCCGTCCAAACCATTGGGGACCGTTCTATAACGTCTTCAGTGGTGTCTCGTATTATGAAGTACAAAAATGTTTTCCTGGATTTATTTGAGATGTTATGGGTTATAAATGGGTATCATTTTCTTTTGTTGCAGCAGCAGAAGTTCCTCAAACGTCCATCGGAGGAACATGACGGAAGCGGTCACGACGCGTTCGAGCCGCCCGTCAAACTGCAATGCACGACCCAGCAGCACGGCACTGCCCAACACCAGGCCGACGGACTCACCAAATTTTCGGTTGAAATCGTGCAACAGCTCGAGTTCACCACGTCCGCGGCGAACTCGCAACCCCAGCAGATCTCGACCAACGTCACGGTCAAAGCTCTGACGAACGCCTCGGTCAAGAGCGACGTCTCGTCGCCGAAGTCGTCGAATCCGTCGACGCCGGCGTCGTCGAACGTGCGTCTCGATCCGACCGCGGGATCCAACGCGTCCACCACGTCCCTGATCGACTGCGTGAAGCAAGAGCCGGACAATGATTTCGCGGACCTGGATCAGTGCGCGGCAGCTTTAGAAAAAGACGGTGCCGGTTTCGGTGCATTCCCCGATCTCATCGGCGAAGATACCAACGATGAAATCATCACTTCGGATGCTTTCAAGGATCTCATTTCGGACATTAGTAATTATCCGGAGCTGATGAAGGACTTCGATTTCGATGAGCAAAAGAATGTGAATGTGAACGTTAACAATGAGATCGGTAACAATGGTGGTGGTGGTGGTGGTATTGGTGTAAACGGACTTAAAGTAGAGGACTCCAAAAGCGGCATCGCGACGGCCACCTCGAACTCCACGACTGTTAATAATGTGTACGAAAATGCGAAAAACGCGAACCAAAACAATCAAAACTACTCCCCGCCCATTTTTGACGGACCCATGGTCAATAAAACCAACAGAATCTCATACAGGTAGGTGATATCTTAATATTTATGTAGGATTTGATAGGTGGCGCTGTAATGGTTTTTTTAAATTTTATGTAGTGTAGTGTAACCTGCTGGTGTATATTCTTTGGATTTTTAAGAAACTGAAAAACTGTGGAAACAGAAATTTTCCGAAAACCATAACCTGTACGTGATGTATCTTTTCGAAATTAATACCGTAACCATCTGAGAATTTGTCTCAAATTTTCTCAAAATCAAAGATTACATGAAGACGTATGCAGTAGAGCCCTCAATGAAGGATGACAAAAAATAATTTGAATAAATAAATTTGGTTGCAAATAGGAAAATATTTATGGAAAGCAATGGCTGCACGTGATGTGCATAGCGCAGTAAACCATTACATAGATTTCCTTGACTTGCAGAGGTCAAATACTTTTTTTTTTTCGAGTTGTAGAGAAAAAATTTTTTTTTCAAATACCATGTAGGTAAGGGAATGGTAATTGTTTCGGCTTATAAAGGTTTTTTTTTATTTTGAGTCTTAATGGATGTGGCGTTAAAATTTCGTTAGTTAAAAAAGGGCCCATGAGGGTGTATTTTACGTCACTGCTTCATACGTACGAATCAAGAGAAATTTGTATTATGTGACGCTAAAAAGCTTTTTTTTTGAGTTTTTGTCACAGTAGAAAACGTTAAAAAAATGAGCTTTCGCAGTCACACCCCTACCCCCTTAAATGCTCTCATTAGGCCAGAATCGCTTTCGAAAAACTTCCCCTAATTGAGGAAGTTGATAAAGGCTACGCCCAGTCAATAGACGTGATTTTGTGGGTGACTCGGGAAGTTCAAGAACTAACAGGAGACCGTTAAGACATGGAGCGATCTGGAACGTTACCATCGAGAATACAAGACGCAACAGCTTACGTGTGACGTCGTTCATCTAGGTCTAGGTGGATTTACTGAACTCTTCTTATCTAGTAGCTAAGAGCCTTTATCGTGCAAAATTTGTTTTGAACGCAGATAATTGTAACAAAAGCACTTCTAAACAACTCTTAAAAAGTCTTTTGGTTCTACTGATGATAAAAAGGCCAAGACCAAATCAGTTTCGATTCTTCTTTCAAGGATTTGATTGTGAATTTTGTTGTTGGTCATGATGGTACTCTTGATTCGTAGCACCTTGATATTAGATAGTAACTAAATATTGTTCATTTTACAGAATATTTTAAAAGCCCAAAAGTATAATATGGTTATGTGTATTATGTATGTGTCTGTGTGATATATAACTTGTGGAACATGCATATCTATGAGGTTATCTTCATCGTATATTTAACAGTGAATGTATCAGGGGACGTTTTCAAAGAAAGGTTACGATTATTTGATTCGATGTGTGTTACCTACCGGATAGCATTAACAATTTAAATGAAGGAGATACACATAAGGTACCTACGGTATATTATATGCAAGTTTATGTACTCTGCCTTTGTGCGTAATAAAGAATACACAAAAAAAACGAATTTATATCAGTGCTTTAAGAGTTCAAAAGGCAACACAGATATACCTAAAGAGCGACACTTTATGTTTTCGTTCGTTATAGGTACAAAGAACAACCAAATCCTGTACAGGGTGTTTCGTTAATCACTCCAAAAAGTTAAATCGACATGATTCTGGACAAAAAAAAAATTATTATTTGTAGTAATTATTTGTGGCCATGACGCAGGTCGGTCTTGAGAGCAATTTTGCAATTACAGATTTTTAACGCAATTAGTTACACTCAATAATTAATTGTTTACAGTAACATGGAGTTCCCGAAGACGGAGTTAAGTCCAGCCGCACAAACGTTGAAACAGATGGCCGAACAGCACCAGCACAAGAGCCAAATAGGGCTCTCGTTCAACCCCAACAGTCGTTCGTTGAACTCGCGATCTCCGTACCAAGACTTCCAATTCCAAGGGGAATACGGAAGTCCGTCGAATCCGAATTTCAAAAACAGCCCGAATTTCACCCCGCCTGACATGATCAAACAGGAAATGATCTTTCAGGGCAACGAGTACGACATGAAGAGAAAGGGCGCAGGTAAATATTCCATACTCTTACTCATGTTCTTTTAGAAATCAGGCACATATATACAGGGTGGACCATTTTAAGGTACTTTTTAAAATATATAATTTGAAAATAACGAAAGGCATAAGTCGAAAAAATTGTAGGATTTCGAGTGGCACAAATTAGACCTTGGAGTTGATTTTGAAGATTTTCAAAAAGCTTTTAAAATTCTACGGTCAGTCAAATGTATCATGATAGGCGTCAAAGGTCACTCCAAGGTCATACTAAAATCAAAAATCCATATGTCTACTGGCAAATAATGATCAGAAGTGGTCAATTCCAAAAATTAATAGTCAGGAGAGGTCATAGTTCGTAATCACTAATAAAAAGATCGAAAAGTGGCAGATTTATAATAACAATTAGAATAATAAACAAAAACCACCCCTTCACTTAGTTTCTTCACTTCGAAGATTAGATTTCGTATGATCTAAATCGAGTTTCCTGAAGTTTGAGAGCTTTGAGCAGTTGATAGAGGGTGGATGTGGTGCTAGGAGGTGTGGGGGAAGGTATAGAGGTAGAGGGGTGGTGGTAGTAGTGGGAAGATTGGCATCGGGGGTGGGATAGATATTGGGGATGATGTAAATGATTTTGTTAATCTTAATATTTACTCCACCCCCAACATACATCTCATCACCAATATCAACCCTCACTATCCCACCCACTAAACCACCCTCACTCGTCACTCCAACCCGACCTTCATTCTCTATCAACTGCTCGTATATTTCGACACCCTCGAGGAAATCAAAATGTGTAGGGTGACCGTGATCCTATATTAAGAAAAAAAAGGAAAATAATTATGTGGAGTTCATCTCATCCCAGAATCCTAAATCCATCTCTGTTATTTTGTACATCGAATTGTCATTGCAATAGAATTTTTTCTATTTAATTAAGTACCTATACCTAATTAATTTAAATTACTAAAGAATTTTGCTACAACTTCATAACTTCTGTAGACTTTTAAATATTATACATTAATCGTTTCCGTTCCAAAACCATCGTAAAACATGTTTCATTAAAATTGCTTTTCTACAAGTCGCAGCTGATAAGAAAATACTTGGTAATTGATTATTACATACGTACAGTTTTTCTTATCGCATTCTTCCAGTGGCGTGCGTAAAGATTAAAACATTTCCTCCGATAGCATGTTAAAAGTTACTGACGGATAAATCCTGTTATTTTAAAGTAACAGTTATGACTCTTACGGTTATTTTCAAATAACAGGTGGAAAAAAACAGACTGTTAATTATTTTAATCTCGATTGGAAACTGTTGGAATTTATAAATCATTTATTGTTAAGATTACAATAGTCAAATTAAATTCTTAAAAAGATCTGTTTTGATTCACCTGTTACATTTCACACGTTACTTCTGAACCTGTTATTCTTCCTTAAGAAATAACAGGTGCGCCGTTATTTACCAAATACCAGTTGCAAAATAACAGATCGTTAAATAACCACCCATCCCTATTAAAAGTAGACTTCCGGCACCCGGGTGTGTATTATAAATTTTTAATTTTAATATTTTCATTATTTTAAAAAAGCTAAAAAAAAATATTTTCAGGTATTTACAAACAACAGTATTCACCGTACGGTAGTCCTGGCGCCAGTAGTCACGGAAGTCCAGGACCGGGTTATCTGCCTCGATCGAACACGAATTCGGCTGCGTCTACGGGCAGCGCTTCCGGCGGGTTCAACGGGGGCACGCCACCGCGACCCTCGTCCGGTCCTGGCGGAGGGAACAATAACAATTGCAACGGCGGAAACAACTCAACAGGACCGACACTGCAGATCAATCAGGCTCAACAGTTGCATATCAGTCAACAAGGTCAAGGGCAGAATATACAGGTGAGTTTAAAAAAAAAAATATTTTTTGTTTGCTCTAAAAATTTTCGCCTTACAAATTGTGCGCAATAATTAGTTTGCAAATAATTTGGAACATTCTAGATCATGCTCGAATATTCCAAATATTTTTTGAAAAGTTTTGGAACATTCTAGATCATTCTTGAAAATTCCACATCATTCTGCAATGTTGTAGAACATTCTGTGATCATTTGGAACATTTTCAATCATCCTCGAACATTCTAAATCATTCTCGAAAAACCTCAAAGATTGTGAAGCAGTCTAGACCATCCTCGAATATTCCAAATATTTTTTGAAACATTTTGGAACATTCTGGATCATTTGTGAAAATTTCACATCGTTCTAGAGTGTTGTAGAACATTCCCTAACATTACTGAATGTTCAGGAAAATTTTAGGTCATTATTAAACAATACAAATCATTTTCGAAAAAATTCTATCATTCTGAAACATTCCAGAACATTCTGGAATATTTCTTCTAGAAAATTATGATACGTCACTCGGGCGCATTAAAGGTTGCTCAAAACATTTTCGACTCAATTTATAGGAAATACGTTGTGTTAGACAAAATACATTATCATCACCCATCGAAACCAAACTCCTTTATTATCGAAGAGAAACTAACATTTGAATGTTCGATGTTGATAAAATATATGGAATTTCTTTTAAATTATAACATCTTAGTATAGTTTTCCTGTAAAATTTGGGGACTTCCGTTCCCGAAATAAATAAATGGAGAGACGTATCCTTGAAAATATCTTATCTAAAATTTGAATTGCTTATGAATTAGTAAACCCACATGATCTATGCAAAGATTTCGAGTTCCACTTTGACTTTCTAAAATTGTGTGTATTTTCATTAGGGGAATTAGTTAACTTTTCTCTCCTCCTCCTCTTGGTGACATTTGGTAAGATCTTGTGCGATACCCCTCATGGCCTCAAAGACTTACCCCATAATTATTAAATAATTAAATTTGTTTTCGTATTATGTGCAATCTGAATAAAAACTATGACGTGAGTTCACTGATACTTTGCACCCTTTAAATAACATTTGATGATATTTTTACTGCACCCCCTCCAATTTTAAACTCACATAATTAGATACTATTAAATATCTCTCCCTTGATACTTTATGACCATTAATCCCTGGGAGAATGTGTGAGTCAATAACTGTGACAGATTTCAACTTGTTGACTATGAGTCAAATATTTTTTGTAATGACTGATGATGAGATACGATAGAAGCAAGATGTGTTCGTATGAGTTCATAAGGATTCAATTTTTTCCTTGCTGACGATGAGACATGGAACCCTAAACGGAAGGCTCTTATGTGATGAATATTAAAATAATTATTCGGTACAAATATTTGATTGTGTTGAAAACAAAGATAATGAGTTTAGTTTTAAACGCTGTTCCTTGCAATGTCCATCGTTTAGATAGAAGGTATTGATTGTGCGCAAACAACTTGGCCGATACGTGTTTCTGCACATAACGATTACATAAAGTACATATACCTACACATACAGTGGCTCGCATATGGAATACTACATAGGTATATGGACCCGATCCTAAGGGATCATTCACATATTACGTAAGACCAAAAGGGGGGTACCTGCCTTTATATTTAATGACATTGGCGGGTACGAGTGGTCAAACTCTCAAAACTCAAAAAACATTTGGAGCGCAAAAGATTTTCAAAAAATAATGAAGCCGCATGTGCATTTGTGTGGTGGTTTACAGACCAAAACGAAGAATTTTTAGTAATTATGCAGTCGACCTGACCACTATTCCATTTGTGTTTAAATGTACACACACACACACCCAACCGTAACCTAGTACACTACCACAGATATGAACACTTCGTCGTCAACTATTCTTTAACTGATCTACAAAATAACCATTAAATGGTCGTACGATTACAATAAACAACAAGTATTTTAAAATTTTAGAGTGGTATGCCAGATATTTATCAATACCCCCTCGTATATACAAGAACTTATTCGCTTTCGTTATCTTATCGGCAATGCAGCAATAACGAATCGACAGGAAATAGAAAAAAAGGAATACGAGCTTAGCTACCCACTTACTGATTGCTAAGTTTGAAACTTAAAATTCATAAGTATTATTTTCTTCAGTAAAATTAGTCTGTCAGCCATAACGTAAGCGACAAACTGGTGGTCTACTTCGTTGACGTTGTGGTCTGCTTGATTAGCATACAAAGAAAGAAAACGACTCGAAGGGTACACTGTCTTTTTGTCTTCACCTTTGAACGTAGACACGAATAATAACTATAACTAACGTCAATATAAAAGTGTAGCACTTCAAACGAGCCCTCGAAAGTCAGTAATTTCAATTAGTAAGGTACCTAATAGTAGGTGCGTCAGGGTATTTACATGTATGAGTATTTGGTAGAGAGAGAGCCATCCAGTTTATTTTGAGAAAACCACCCTTAAAATTTAGGTATCTATTATTATTATTTTTTTTAAATATTGAATTTGAAACTTTTATGAGTGGTAACTGTTTTTATAATAGCTTATTTTTAGAATAGGTTTTATCATAAACGTTTCAGTGCTTTCTGTATAGTTTAATAAAAGCTTAACCGACACAACGAGCAACCCGTTATATCTAACGGATTCTCCGGAAGTAAATCGTCCGTAACAACTCGATTTCAGAATGTAATACTCATCTCGATGGTACCCATACCCATGTACCTACCCATATAGCCGATACTTGCTGCAATAAACGTGTTTATTCTCTTAAATCTAAACCCCTATCAGAGCAAAATTCCATTCACGTTTGATTATATTCATTAAATAGATAAGTACTGCCACAAGGAAATGCAGTATGTACCTATGTCCCAAGAAACAGAACTTTTGCAAAGATTATTTATATAAAAATAGGTGTATCCGAAAGTTAGTGCATGACCCACATTTGTGGGGCGTAGAGCTCATCAATGTGTGTGCGTACGAACGTGATAACGACATCGTTACTATTGTATATTGTTGTTTCTTTTAATCCTGCGATCATGTAGCGTTTATTTTGTTACATTTGACGTAGAAGTAGCGTACTATGTTACCGTTGGAAGTGTGTGTCTGTTTATTTACACACACACAGCCACTACCGTAACCTAATACAGAGTTTAAAACATTCAAGGGTTCTTTATCTAATCTAGAATAAAAAAAAAATTACATGCTTCCAATAGTAAAATAAATGGACAATTTATTTACTGAGGTTATTTAAAATTAACGGCTCATTTCCATGAAAATCGATTTTCCGGCACTAAACTAAACTGTTACCAAAATACTTGCTGCAAATTCATTTTCCGTTTACATTCCATGCATTAGGCGTTAATGTTGCAAAATTCCAAAGTATCGTTTTCCTTGTGTTGCACATAGGTATTATGTTCAAAAACTTTATAAAGACAATGTTTGAAAACATGGCACGTTTAATGTAACCTCCAAGAATGATAACATGTGCACACACCGGAAATTTAAAGAGCTGTTATTTATTTGTATCCATGCACTTTTATTTATGCGTTTATTACGAATGCATTGTGTAGGTACAACAATATTCTTGCGTCCTTGATGCAAACAAAACGAATTATTATTTTCATTTTCATTAGGGCTCCATACATTACAATAAGTACCCGTTTTAAAATCGAGCCTTTATAATAAATCAAATGATTTTTACTGCCCTTATGAAGTAGTTCGTAAAATATACAACCTCTTCTCCCGGCTGTAGTCTTGTTTACAATACAATTTTTCGTACCTCTTTTTCTTGTCACGTTTTGTGGAATGTGGCATCGTTCAAATTTATGAAAATATTTGATTTTGATAATTGTTTACAATTAATTGATTAATTTTAAATATTCGATGCATGTTATATTTGTTATTGTTATATTAAATATGGAATAATTCATAGTCTTTATCTATAGGTGATACATGATACTGCTTGTTTGTTTTAACTTTGAGAGCGGTTATTCTTAGTGTGTTACGAATGCAAATGTTGGAAAAGGTTAGGGTACGGGGTGCGGGGTATGTAAATGTAAACACACCCATCCTGAACCGTAACCTATTGCAATACACATGGAAGAATTAGGACATTTTTTTGAAGTTCAAAACTGGTACAAAGATGTCAAAAAATACAAAAAAGCGCCGTAATACTTCCTTGTGTATTGCAATAGGTGACGGTTCAGGATGGTTGTGTTTACATTTACATATCCCTCACCCCGTACCCTTACCTTTTCCAACATTTGTATTCGTAACACACTAAGAATAACCGCTTCTCAAAGTTAAAACAAACAAGCAGTATCATGTATCACCTATAGATAAAGACTATAAATAATTCAGTATCTAATCTACGAAATAAACAAACAATACATGATTGTAAACAATTACCAAGCATTTTTTAAAACTTTTTTGACTTGGATCCATACCCGTCTACCGCTTTGGCAGTTTTGCAGTCTTGTAACAGTTAAGTCGGTCACAGCCGTCATCATCATCATCACTAGAATCTTCTGCCACCGCCTGATTCTTCTGCAATTCTGTTACCACACCGACAAAAGGTGGAGGCGGAGGTTTGTAACGGGGCGTGCCCCTCCGTGCGCGTGTTAATCTACGTGCCAGTTTCGTGCTTTTATGTCCTCTTGCGCTAACAGGGTCTTTGCTAACAGTAAAATAGTAATACAACGTCACGTAAACCGTGAAATGTTTACAGTACGTCCCACTAGTAAGTAATAAAGCAACTGTAACGTGACCTCGCCACAGGTTATTTCCCTTTAGTTAGTTATTCGCCACTCGAATACACGACGCCCTTGTATGTATTACGCAATAAATATACAGGGTGGCTCATAGTCATAGTCAGTGGCCTATTAGACATTTACTAATGGTAGGAAAATTTTGAAACAAATTGTGTAATAGTTCCTATAAAAAAAAATATGCCTTGGATAAGTGACATCTAGTGTGTCTGGTACGTACTCGGCGCCAAGTCCACATTTATTCACTTTCTCTTTGGCGCGTTCGCCGAGTCTACAAGTACTATATACAGGAAACATGTTGTGTAACGTCGTCAGAGAATCTTTAAATGCAAATATCTCGCTAATTACTGCATATTGTTGGTTTATCTTTTAGAGGTAATGAATATCGATAATAACCTTTCATTTGGTGTAAAAAAATAGACTTTTGTATTACATATTAATAAAGTTACGGCTATTTCTGCTACTTCAAAATATCAGGTCGATTTTCTATCTCACTTTTTTCATGTAGCTTCGTATACTGCCCTATCTCTTGCGTGTCAAAGTTATCTCACTCTTTCTCATTTAGCTTCCATAGTTACTCTAGATTCGTGGTCTATATTAGCGTATTTGTAATAATCGGAGGTTATGTACTACAGTTGTTATATGTTCACGATTATTAAAAGCCTTGTCTTAAAAAAAAAGCATCTGATAAAGAATTTCAAAATTTTACTTTTTCTTCCACGTTAGAGTTCCTTTCCTATCACTTTTAAGAAGTGTGACTATTCTTAACTTTCTAGTTATTACATCTGGGAAAGGCATCATCAGTTGATGCCATACATTTTCAGCTCTCTCCTTTTTTTTTTTAATTAGCTTCATTCCAATTTTCTCGAATACTCTACAAAGAACGCCTACAAACCACTCGACGAAGTTCCAGTCTTTTTACCCTTTTTTTTCCTCTTATTATCGTAACACAACAGACGTGCATTCTAAAGCTCATTTAATTATAATTTTTCGCGTCTGTGATCGCTAATGCAATTTATTTGAACATTAAAACAAAACCAAAAAAACAAACGACACGTTGTTCTGCTAAAAAGATTGATAAGTTGACTAAAAGGCACATAAACTTTTTCATCATTTTCGTTTCTATAAGTACACGGAATTAACATAAAACTAAAACGTTATTCATTCCTTCAAAGATAAACGAAAAATCTACTGAATATTTAGAGTATTAGATTTGCTAACGTTTAGAACAGAATCGCGTGGGAATTACGTATCACTTCCGGTAATAAGCAAACGACACATTTCCGTTTATGATGACACTTATGTACCTACATTTTTTTATAGACAGCACAGGATCTAGTCATCTAAACACGCCCGCATATTGATATAATATTGCGAATTTTTCCAGTCTAATTTTTGCTCTTTAATTTCTAGTGAAAAGATGAAAGTAGATTGAAGAGAAAGTTGATGTTCATATGTATCGTTCTTCCTAACAGTGACATACATTGAAAAATTTAAGGAAAATGTAGAAATCATTCATTTTATTTATGGGTCCTCACAATTCGTCATGACGACCCCTACTGCACACCATTCGATTTTACCTACCCTTGGCTTTATTTACTAAAAATCAAATCGAATGTGTTCTGAGCGACGTCTACTGCGTCTGAGATGTATAAGAATTTTCTAGAAAGTTCTACAATTTGCAGGAATGTTCCAAAATGTTCTTACATATCTCAGATTGCCTGAGAATGATTTGGAAATGTTTCAAAATATTCGAGCTTTTGTGAGAAATATTTCTAATTGTTCGACAACGTTACCTACACATTTTCTAAAATGATTTCGAATGTTCGAAAATGATCTAAGACGTTCCCAATTTTGCCACAATGATTTAGATTGTTCGACAATGATCTAGAATGTTTCAAAATATTCGATCTTTTGTAAAAATGATTTCTAAATGTTCTACAACGTTCTACAACATTCCAAAACAACCCAGAGCTATATACAAATTTTCTAGAATGATTTCGAATGTTCGAAAATGATCTAAGACGTTCCCAATTTTGCCACAATGATTTAGATTGTTCGACAATGATCTAGAATGTTTCAAAATATTCGATCTTTTGTAAAAATGATTTCTAAATGTTCTACAACGTTCTACAACATTCCAAAACAACCCAGAGCTATATACAAATTTTCTAAAATGATTTCGAATGTTCGAAAAAGATCTAAGCTAGAGAACATTCCACAATAAGTACAATCTTACTGAAACAACAGTTCGAAATAAGTGACACAATTAAAACTTGCCGCAATACCAGAAGGACTATTGCATATTATGTACAGTCATGCATGTACATTATGTAACAGTGGGCACATTACCTACATATCCAAACACGTGCAGAGATAGATTCGTACACATGTACAATAAGATTAATTATTACACAATAATTTCGATACACAGCACATCCTCGTTTATGTACGTAATACATAGATACGTACATATACATATGTATCTCTTGTAATGTATACGTATTAACAAACATATTATTCGTATGAAGAAGATAGCACATGTAAAATAAATATGTACGTGCCACGACAGGAAGTGCACAAGTGTTAACGAACTGGATTCAATTCGAACAGAGGTTACACTTTTGCATTTACCACAATCTACGTGTACATATATGGCATGTGTATGTGTATGTGTCCACATAGATGACATCTAATTTACTGTAGTCTCCCATGTAAATTAATTAAAAATTAACAATGGACGCAATCCCTAATCAGGCAACTTCAACTTTTATCGGCCCACGAGTCTACACGCGTAGGTAGCGAATTGCGAATGTCCTTTTATGTTTCACATAAACTTTTACTTTTTGCAAAATTCAAGAACAACAAAATCATTGAACTGATGATGTTCTGGTTCGGGTCTAAAGGTCGTCTTCAGATGTCCTTCTATCTGCGATGTTGGATGAAAGGACCTCTGGAACTGGCCACGAAAAACCTTTAGAAAAAGTTTGCATTTCGATGATTTTCTTTTCAGGTGTCAGCAGGTCAACACTTGCAGTTGACAGGCGACATAAAAGGCACTGTTACAGTAGCCACCCAACAGGGTCTCTACTTTAGCCAACAGGGCCAAAGCCAAAATGGCCCCGGAGGAATGGGCCAGAACGCACAACAGAACGCTCAACAGAGTCATCACAGCTCAAACTCAGCTGGCCAGCAGGCATCTGCCCAACAGCAACAACAATCCTCCAATATGGGTGGACAACCCGGCATGACTAACCAAGCAAATATGGGCAATCAACACACAATGGGCGGCATGTCAGCCCAGCAACAAACACCAACACATCTCGGACAACCCATGGGTAATTCCAACATTAATCAACAGCAGCAAAATTCGCCGTACTCGAGTAATATGGCGACTAGCAACCCAGGAAATATGGGTGGTATGCACAATAACGTCAACAGTAATTCTGCAATGTCGAATCCAGGAAATATGGGGTCTCAGGGTGGCATGCCAGTGTCGACGTGTCCTAGTGGACTAGGACTGGGAGGAATGGGTGACGGTTTTTCCATGTCGCAAAGTCAAACTATTAATTTTACGCAACAGACACTACGCCAAAGAGCAGCAGGAAACGGTACGAGAAAACTCGACATTTGTAAAATATTTTAAATAAATACATTCAATTTTGTTGTTAAAGGAATGTCAAGTCAAATGGGTCCCGGTGGTCAAGTGTGCCCAGCACCGAACGTGGGTAACATGGGCTCCAGGCATTTAAGTCCACAAATGATCGAGCATCAGAAACTCCTTCAACAACAACAGCAACAGCAGCAGCTTCTCCGTAACCAACAAGTCGCGATGCAACAGCAACAAATGATTAGGCCACCGCCCCCCGACTACAAAACGAGCGCCACTTTAATGCAAGGCTTGCAGAATCGATACCCCTCAAGTTTACCAGGTATTAGACGAATGCCACAACCGATGCCACCTTCAGGTACGATACAGAAAACTAAAATATTGAAACCGTCTTACTTATAATTATGTACGTTTTAGGGCCAATGATTCGACCTCAGAATATGTACATGATACAACAGCAACAGCACATGTCCGCTAGAGGCATCTACCCAAGGCAACAAGCACCTATGGGTAACCCAGAACCCATGTCCCAGCACAGCAATGCAGAATGGAGACAAATACTCATGTCACAGCAGCAAAATGCAAACCTAAATCCTCAAATGCGATCAAACTTCCAACATCAAGGTATTCTGACTACTTCGGCTACTTGTGTACGCTTGTAATTAATGGATTTGTTGTTAAAATTAGGGTTCAATATGAACATGGGCAACATACAGGTGTCGAACTTGCAACAACAGCAACAGATGCGTGCGCAACAAATGATGGTGTCGAGTGGCAATATGGGACCAAACCAGCACCCTATCAATCAAGTACAAGTGAATCAAGGAGGACCCTTATCTCAGATGACCAGTATGAACCAGCAAATGCTCAATCACATACAGCAGCATCAGAGTATGATGCAACAAAATGCCAATAATCAGGTAAAAAATTAGATTTTTTTAAAAATTCATATCTCGGCTAATATAGAATATTAGGAAAAAATATTCTGGGAAATTAAAGCTAGTGAAGAGCTCTTCCAAACGAGCCCCAAAGCAAACCCTTAGCTTAAGTGGCTTTTGCATGATTATAATATTAGGAATTTAAGGCATTATTTTTTAAGTGCAATTTTAATTTTGCAAACGGTAGCTCTGGTCTGCTCCAAAGCGATATCGTCATATGACGGTCGTAAAATACGCCGAATAACGTCACAAAAAATCGTCCTAAGCTTTTTAAGTACAAGTGGTTTCCAAGAGAGCGTTAGTACACATCATTCGTCATAGTCATATGACGGTACCACTTTGGAGCAAACTAGAGCTTTACAATAGCTTCGTTCGGTTCCGGGCGCTAGTTGCATTTTTAGCACATTTCAACAGCTCTATTCAAAAATGAGATAAAGAAATTGCGGCCTATAATTTCTACTTTTAGAAACCGTTTACAAAATTAGAAATGGACTTTTTTGTCAATACGGTGACATAAACAAAATAATGCCTTAAATTCCTAATTTTGTAATTATGCAAAAATTACTAAAGTTAGAGGTTTCCCTGGGGGCTCGTTTGAAAGTGCTCTTCATTAGCTGTCATTTGCCGGAATATTTTTTCTTAATATTCTAAACTACCCGAGATATGATATGTTAAAAAAACTATTTTTTCTTGTCGTTTTTTAAACTTTTCTCGCTAAACAATCGTCCAATTAGACTTCTGAAAAACCCATTTTGTACGTTTTTTAATAGTCTACAACTTATCTGTTGTAATCGACTTCTCTAGATAGTTTTGTAAATATTATCAAAAATGTACCCGAACTCAATATGGATATGTTTACAAATTAATGTCTAATTTAAACAATTATAACAACTTTTAAAATTCAGTTAGTAAAAAGTGTGTTCATTTTAGCTTTCAGTGACGAACATGAATTTGCAGCAATCGCAATCGTTATCGATGTCATCGGCTCAAAGCCTGCAACAGTCTCACGTTCTGCAAAATGCTCAAAACCAACTCGCCAATAGTCATTCAAGCAATCATTCTGCTAATTCGTTGGGAAACTTTGGCTCATCTAACGACTTTAGTCTTGACTTTTTGGAAAATTTATCCGCAACGGATCCCGGATTCACGGACCAAGAACTGTTGAGCAGCTTCGATAACGATTCAGGATTTAATTTCCAAGACATTTTGTAAAGTATGTATACAAACGTATTTTTTTGATTTTTTTTTTTAATTACTTAACGTTGTTATATACATGTATACAGTTATATTTATTGAGAAAATTTAACGTTTCAGTTTCTGTTTTATGTTATAATTAATTTTTAACGAATATTGGTATTCTTTTTTTGTTGTAGAATTAGAAATTTAATTTTTACAAAATGCAACCGGCATACACATTATTTTTTTATCCATAAGTGGAGTCGTTTACTCATTGATCTCTCTCAATATTGTTTTTTTTTTGTACCACTGGTATTTAAACCATTCTGTATTAATTTTGTATGGTTGAATTCCATTTCTAAAGAATTATTAAAAAAATATGTTAATCATTCCAAGAGCTGACTTAAGACACATTAAAATTTGAATGATATTTATTAAACAATAATTTATTTCTTTTCAAGAATTACATTGGTTTTAATTTAGATTTATTTAATTTGTTGCTATTATTTAAACATATAGAATGAAACATTCCAGGTGTGCAAATGCGTCAAATATTAAAACACAACATCCTTTTAACATTAAGTAATGAATTTCTATAATATATTGCCCGATAGTAATGAGAACTGAACGTTGTTGAATAGTACCGAAATGAGGCGGAAATTTAATTACGAAGTCTTATATGGTACAGTAAAGAATTTCCGCTTCGGTTCGGAAGAGTTCGGTTCTGATTACCGAATTCTACATACGTTACTTGTTCCAAGTTTTCCCACCATTCGCACAATATACTATTATTATTGAATCAAGCTCTTGGTTTGTATAACATATTATAAATATTTATATCCATTAATGTAAGTAAAATAATAAATAATTATGAATATCAGTAAAAAATGTTTCGTAAACAGAACAATCGTTAATGTATAATTCACTGCCAGCGTTAGAGTAAGGAAGTGCTGTGAAAACTTTAAAAAAATAAAAAAATCAAAACGGAAATATGGGGTGTATATTGTATATGTACACCTGCAGAATGCATTTATATTTGTGCCACTTATCGTTATGTTTTATAAAAACAAAAAAAAAAACGTTCCAATTGATTATAATATTTCAGCTTTAACAATGCTTCGTTACTTTCAAAACCAATGTGCGGCCCCCAATATCATGTTTACATCGAACGTAATTTCTATCGTTGGATTACATCATCCTGCATAAGGTTTAAGTAGGATTTCTTTCTCTAAAAGCTGAGAAAATAATTCTAAAGCCAAAAACGTTAAAACTTTACACAGATTACAAATATGAAAGAATCATTAACAGTAAAAAATCCCAAATAACTTTGGAGGTTCGTAATCTCGACTACTATTTTCCATTCGGTTAACTTCGATTTTCCGACTTTAATCTAAAGATTTGAGACCACTTTACCAATGTTGTCACATTTGGTGTAAACATGACATGGGCTGCGCATTTCCCTTTTTTCTTTCTTAAAACTCTTCGACGTGACTAAAATAATATTGTAAAAACCTTAATTTAGGCTTAATCCTTTTTAAAAGACCACTCATATTTTTGTATGATTCGCAGAACGCTTTTACAATGTATCTGTATAAACTTTGAAGGGCTGCAGTGTCCTATTGTACCTCAGGGGCCTAAACAAACCCAACTTTCACAGATTGGCAGCCATTTTTATTTTTATTAGAAATATGAAGAGATGTCAATTTATACAGATATTTGACTTGTGAAGTGGGTTTTGTTCAAGGGTGTATCTTCTTTTGGGTTAGATAAGTATACAGGGTGGGCCAATAGTGCGTACACGGAAGATTATGTCTATATCGGTTTTTCAATAAAATGATTCAAATATAAGTTTCACAGAATGAACTCCTTCACACCCTAAAAATATTTTCTAATATACAGGATATAGCATTTCGCTGAGTGCTACCTAACTTCTTTTTTTAAATAGAATACATATTATTACATTTTTCAATTTTCAGTTAAAAATAAAGGTCACTTTGATAACCAAATATTTGGCCTAAGTCTCACCGTTTCAGTACTATTTAGTATTTTTGAAAAAAAAATTGTGTGTCAGTATCTCCGAAACTAAATAAGACGAGAAGATCCGGGTTTCACCATTGCGTTGAGGAAAAAATTGCCTATCGTCTCATCTAAATATAATTCAATTCGCCTTAATTAAGATGAAACAGAACAGTTTCTATTTTTAAACTTTCAAACATCAATAACTTCACTTTCTTAAATTGAACGGTGTACTTGTTTTTTGTGAAATTCATAATCGAAATTATCAAATCTGATACAAAAATTAAAAAAAATTATTTAAAATAAAAGCGAAAAAGGTAAGCGTGAAGTATATGGTTTTCATAACTTAGAGGTAAAACAGCCAAAAAAAATAACAAAATTGCGGTTATTTCAGAAACGGTCATAGATGGAGCCAAAAATGTGTTAATAAAATCGTTAATTAATCAAATAATGTATCTGCTGGTGCGCACTATTGGCCCACCCTGTATAAAAAGGGCTGTCATTCTAAGGAACTTGGGTTTTATTGACCCCTTACGTATGCTAATTTTATTGATAACCTCCTTAAAGTTTATGCACTTGTTTACCAAACACAATGTATCTATATGAGACGATTTTTTTCTTTTTACTATTTTGTTTTTCTATTTTTTACGGTGTTGCCCAAAAATAAAATTAGGTACAAATTAAGCTGTACAACTACACAGTACATTCATGCTGAAAAACTTCCAATCGATGCATCTCCCTAATTTTGATAATAGCAGTGTTATTTACAGTATTCCGTAAATTGTGTACTAATGTATACAACATCCAGTATTTTCAGAAAGTTTTCGAAATCTTACTTTGTAAAACTTTAGAAATTCCTAGCACATGATGATGATATACCTGCTTTACTTTTATTGTGATAAACAACAATATCAAAAAAGGACTAGCAAATTTTGTAATTGTACCTATACAAGCATGAATTCATTGATTTTATTATTGTAAATAAATAAGCCACGTGTCCGAGACTTGTGTTTATCATTAAATTAATAATTTATGAAGCGTTCACTTCAAGACCCTGACGATGCAAAATTTGCTGGTCCTTAAAGAAGAATAAAAAGAAATTGAAGTATGTATCTTGTCGACATTATTATAGAATGTAATTAGAGATTTTTTATTTTGTTAGAAAAAGATTTTTGTTATTAAATAACAATACTATGTAAATAAAATATAGTTAATTTTACCACTAGTTTGTTGTAATGATATAATAGAGCAATAGGGTGATTTGTCCGCATAGGATGTGAGAAATCATCGTGTTATAAACAAAAATATACACATAATTATAAGGCAGAACTTTGATGCATACCTAAATACAATACATATATTAAAAATAAAAGTATTTCATTTTTATGAGTTTTACTTATCATTAACACAACAACCTATTTATTGTTCGTAAGTCTTTAGGGCTGAAACAAAAATATAAACTCAATTTGACTGGCTCTTGAATGTGCCAAATATTTGTTCTTAATTGGTTATAATTGACAAATTAATAATTATTGAGCAGTGGGTAAGTATTTTTTGAATTTCTAAACTGCAAATTTTGTGAGATTGAAATAAAAATACCGAATATGTATATACACAAATTGCAAATGGTTTCAAAATTTTTTTTTAAATGGTTTCCTAACTAAAACATTACTTCGTTTTAAGCTTTTTATTTATGGACTTCAAAAAAATACTTTTGAAAATAATACATGGGGAATTTACCAAATTGTGAAAATAAGACTTAACCCAAGGATTCACTGATATTTTTTTTTCTTTTGGGAAGGGTAAAAATCTGACCTAACCAGACTACCTGATTTAACCTAACCTAATCTAAACCCTTCGCCCTGTCACTACAAAAAACCGATTTAAGCCTAATTATTTAATTTCCAAAAGGAAAAACTATGTGAATTATTTAGTATTTTCACAATATTTTTTTAATAATTAAAAGACAAATGGTAAACAAAATTGTGTTAGTTATGGCCTTTCTGAGCCGCCCATGAACTGCAAATGGTATTTGATGGTAGGTATTAAATTGCAATAGCCCTGAGGATAATAACAAGATTCGAAACGGGGTCTGCTTTTTTTTAAGAAGAAACAGGTGAAAATTTAATATTCGCAAATTAATTACGTAAAAATCAACAATTATGGGAATAATGTATTTATGCGCCATATGTGACGTTAAAAGAGAACAATTATTCACTTTTTTCGGAGAACACAAGAAAAAACGTTTTGACTACCTATTTCATTAAAAAATGAATCATTATTAATATCTACACGTTTTTTTTTTATTTACGTATTTGGTATTTTTCAATTAACATACTTTTAAAGTAGAAAGGAAAATTTTTTTTTCGTGAAAGTAAAAAAACACGAAACTACATTAGGTTTAACAAACAGTTGATTAAAATAAATTTAAAAAAATATTGATTTTAACTAGGTCGGATGCGCATATGGTTTATTTATTTAAAAAATTTAAAATTAAAATTTATAGTGGACCAATAAGAGAATGTTTACAACTACTCGACAGCCAATCAGCATAAAATGGTCATGGAAAATCCGCGTGAATTTTAAATGTTGTTGTCACTAACCAAGAAACAACAAATTAGTAAAAATTAGTGCAGACATTCTTTGGCACGTTTTCAAAAAGCAAGTACCTACGTATAATTAGGATATTTTTATATCTACTTAGAAAATTTATCTAAAAATAAAAACGTCGGGTCTTAAAAAATAAATATCTGTATATTGATCGCCAGCAGTATTCTAGAAAAAGACAGAAAAAGGAAAATTAAGTAAGGATAGTAGATGTTTACAATTTTTTTTCTCATCCTACGTCTAACGTGAGGCTGACAAACTGTAAACAAACACGTGACTCTGTTTTTACCCAAATATTGATCACATTCTGTCTGTATTTTCATCATTAGTTGTTTGTAACAGTGCAAGAAGTTTTTTTGTTTACTCCAGTTAAAGAATAAAGAAAAACATGGGGTAGGTAATTATTATTATTGTTATATAGCAATAATACAATTGGTGTGCCTATTAGGTACATATCTGTATAAATAATATAATTTTTTTTCAAAAAAAAAAACGTGGCAAAATAAAAATTTCTACTGCGTTATTAAGTTTTCGCAAAAATACGTTTAATTTTAAATTAAATGATATAAATATAAGTCTTAAGAAAATATATATCTCATTTCCTATTTTATTTATAAAAGGGGTTGCATAAAAGATATTATTTCAACAATAAATTGCTGTTCGATTCGAAACGTTGCACATTATACAAAATTATAGGGCTCGAGCAGATGTGAATACTTAAACAGTACAAAAAAAACCATTCGCGGAATCAATTTTGCAAGTTAAAACTTGCAATAAACACCAATTTACTCGGAATGATAATTTGCAAGTCACTTAGAAATGACTCAGGAAATTTTTCTCGTACGAAACGATAGCTATCGTTGCCGAACGGGATTGGTCGACGATGACGTCATTAGAACCAACCCTGAGCATGTAAAACGAAACGGGAAACGTCTACAACGCGCCAGAGAGAGACGCGAAAAACTCGTGGAAATGGAACGTTTTTAAACGACCTTCCCACGGCCGGAATCGACATTAACGTGACGCAAGTGGCGTAAAGTGGTGCAATAGTATATATTGTGCACAAAATCGCTAAAACTTTTTTTCCGAGTGCAAACAAGGGGAAAAATAGTGATATATTGCAAATTAACCGAGAAAGCGTCTGTACAACCAAGTTTTATAGGCGAAAAGTGATTATTTAAACCTTTCAAGGTATGCAGTATGTCTTACATTTTTTCTATTTTTTGTTTGTAATTTTGGTCGATTTCAGTATTTATAAAACAATTTATTTAACAATAAAATTAATAATTAAAAAATTAATTTCATAACATACTTGCCGACTTACTACGTCCTTGAACGTTGTACGTCATTAGCACGTGAGAGGTGCTTCACAGAAAGCACTTTCATTAATAAATTAACATCCGTATGGTTTATGAGATCGTATAAATTTATTATAATTTAACGAAACGGGGAGTTATTAACACTCCAGAAATTTCTAGTAATTACTAGACCTTTCTAGAATGATGTAATTCTTATGCTTCCAGAATATTCGAGAAATTTCGAAGTCCAAATTTTAATTAATTACAAATTTTTCCCTAATTTGAATTACGTTTTTCCCCTAATTTGAATTACGTTTTTTGCAATTTTATAATTTTTCGCGATAAAAAAAGATAAATAAATAAAGATAACAATTTTATATTGTATCGCACCGGCGCAAGCGCTGAACACGGCATTCCAGTGGAGTACTTTTTTTTTGCTTTTAGGAGGGGAGTCGTAAAAGCTGTTTTACTCTCCCAGTGGTGAATCCCTAAATACCAAAATTTTTTATTCAACCAGCGACAACTTCACAGATGTAAGTATCATTTTGAACACAATTTATGGACAATATGTTTAGTCACAAAATTGAAAGAGTTTCAGAAGTGGCTTATTAATATTATGTTGTTAAGGGTGACTTTTTGTTCCAGAACTTTAACAATTTCCGTTTTTTGTTTCTCAAAACAACATTATTTTGATATCTGTTTTAGCCAATAAACTATTACTGATATCCTCAAAAAATAAAAAATAAATTGATTTTACACACAAACATGCACTTTATTTTACTTTTCTGTTTATAGATGCTTTAAAAATAATTACGCGGTTGAAGGCAAATCTTGAGATTTTTTTAAATCAATTTTTGTTTTGGGAATCCCCAAATTTTGTGGCCGATATGAGCTGTTGCGTCCAGATCTATGACTCAACAGTTCATATTGACCACGATTTACAAGCCCAAACTTTTTACATAATTTAGGGGGTCCTCCACTACTACAATTTGTTGATTTGCCTTAAACTGTCGTATATCAACAATAGATCAATAACTATGGTAAGACTCGTCCGTTTCCATAATCGTATTTTTTAAAAACTTAATAAACTATTGGGATATCGTAGTTGGTAACCCAATCATGTTTAGTAGTTTTTTGGTAATGAGTTGTCAGGTTTTAATACATTTTCTCTATAATTTAAGGTCGAAAAAATCAACAGAACAGGTAATCAGTAAGTTTTAACATGTAATGGATATCTTAAGTATCTTCTCATGGTATGGGAAGGGGAAAATTAATCAGCAAACAAGATAGCTCTGTAACTCTTTCCAGATTGGGCTATATTCATATAGAAAAATGCTTACATAAGTATTGACGTAGAGTGTAGTTTAAACGATTTGTTTTTTTAGTTTATTGCACCATGGTCCCAAACGCTGTCGAATCCCTCTCATGTGCTTCATGGCGAGAAATTGAAGAAGGAACCTATGACCTCTGCAAACCCTTTTATACAAAATTGCGCACCTCGCGAGAAGTCCTCAGATCAGGCCCAGTACAAAAAAGACGCCAGTGCCACCCCATTAAACATTTCGAACAAAATTTACCAAGTATGTATATTGCAATGACGGGCAATTATTTAACTTGCCTTCAATGTAAAAATATATGTACTTGTACACATTTCTTGAAGTGAAACGTAATTTAATAATTGGGTAATAATAATAAGGGTATTGCAAAGATCATTAAGTTATTGCTTAATTTAATTTCATGCTGGTTATCTTTAAGTCATGTATTGATTAATTTTTTTAATTTTCAGCCGCCTCAGTCGCATACAATGACGATCATAAACGATCAAACCAGCCCCAAAATAAGTCGCACATTACCAAATCTACAGTTAGACATGGAAATTTTCTCCGATCTAAGTACATATTGCAAACAGCCAACAATTGCAACTACATCACAAAGTACACAAAACAGTCAGGATGAACTAAACACACCGATATTTGGTAAGTTAATACTTTTATGAATCAAATACATAATTGTAACAGTCCTTTTGTCTTTACAAATTCGTTGGTGTCATTCTCATTTCCTTCACTAAAATTGCCATGATCTCTCCTCTCTCATGCCAAGGGCTCAATATGTATTGAGTTTATTTTTAGGTCCTTTTAAATATTTCGGGAACACTTCGTTCCTTTGATTGAGAAAAACAAAAAGAAGTTTTAGTTGAAAGGTTTGTAGTTTTATTAATTATAATTTATTCGCTTTGGAGATAGTTTGTTGAAGTATTAAATTGACTGAAAAGGTATGATTCCCTGATTTAAAATTAATAGCTTGAAAAATTTTGTTTCCAGGAGCCCTTCTGCTGAGGATGACACCGCTATTTTATGTTATGTTGCAAATATTTTTGAAAAATTGGTTACTCAAATAGTTTAGTTTTTCATGGATATTTGGGCATTTTTGAATTTGAGAATTAATCACGCGGATCTACTGTAATTAACTATTATTTTGTTTTCAGAACTTAAGGCGCCATTTGACTTTGATCGCCACACAAATGTCGGTTTAGATAAAACCACACTTTCTATGAAGAAACCACCAGCTTATAAAATAAAATGTGAAGTAAATGATCACGAAAACAGTGTACTTATAAATGAAAATATTGTATACCCAGTCGGAGATGTAAGCGATGCCACAAGTAATTTATTCTCTTTTTGCTCGAACGCATCTGCAAAAACCTCCGACGATAACGCTAGCATAGTAACCAACAGTCCGGATTTAGGCTCCTATACTACAGTCTTGTCTCCGGACGAAGTAGAATATTTTTCTTATAATAAAAAATCAGCACTAGCCCCTGTTAAGTCAGAATTTAAGACCAGTACTTGCGACTATTTGAATACAGAGACGTTAATGACATCTGATGATTCACAAATGATTGAGAGCAAATCATCGATCAATTTTCTAACACCAGAGAGCAGCAGGGAATCTACACCATCTCTGAGGTTCGATTTTTCACAAAAATTCAATAATATCGATAGTTTACAAACACCAGATATCATGGAAAGTCTCAATTTTGACAGTGAAAAGGATTTCAACATTCTAAATTATATCAATGATGAGGTAGGCAATTCGTATAATTTTAAATTAATTGCCCAAGTTTCTAACAATTTAATTTTTGTTCTTTAGGACATCAAAGCCGTTGCAAATGATCTCTTTCCCACTATTCAAGAGATTCCATCAAATGCAACAGCAAATCCAGATGAACCATCTGAGAAATCAGAATTAACATACTCCTCGTTATCGCCAGAAGAAACTCACAACTACGCTTTGCCTCCATTAGACGAGGAAAAGAGGGAGCCAATTAAAAAAATAACGATTCGAAAGAGGCGAATAAAAAGGGAGGAAGACGATGACGAAGACTACGTTCCACCCTCTCAAAGAAAACCATCACGTGGCGGAAAGGCGAAAAGGATGATGCTGGATATGGAGATAAACAGGCATATTTTTGAAGAACTGAACAAGGCGAATCGTCGAGGTCGGCCACCAAAATCGAGAGTCTCCTCCATATCATCGGAATCGTCGGAATATTTATTAATCGATACGGGAGAGACGAGGTATCGTGAGATGCGTGATAAGAACAACGAGGCATCAAGAAGGTCGAGGTTTAAAAGGAAACTGAAAGAGATGGCGGTCGAAAATGAAGCTGACGAACTAGCTGTGAAGAACATCAAACTCAAAGCACAAGTTGAAGAACTAGAAAAGACTGTCACGACCTTCAGGAATAATTTAATGAAATTGCTTATGAGTAAATAAATATATTTAACTAAAGGCAGTAAAAACATCTTAGATCTACTGTTACTACTATTTTACTAATAGTACAAAAGTTGCCTATTTGTTACTATTTTTAAGTTTAGTGTTTAAGTTTTTTTTATGTTGTATGATAGAACAGGGGCGTGTTTACTGTAATGTTTTTTTTTAAGTATGTTATTAATCTGGCATGTTACGTACTAGTTCTGTTAACATTTAAGGAATAACTGTGATTTTGCTATTTTCTATACACAGTTTATATTATCTACGATTAGTGTTTTGTAAGTTCTATTACAATTTTTATGTAACGAAAGAAAGTTGTAATCATCTTGATCATGTGGAAAAGTTGAAGGCGAATAAACTCGATTATTATCCCCATATTGTGTTTTATTTTATGATGAGAAAGAAGTTTCATAGCAAACCAGAAAATAGTTGGTCTGACTTATTATCAATTGCCCCAAGTTTTTCTCATTTCTTTAATTGCCAAAAGCAATTTCAAATTATGTGTAAGGAGTAAAAATATAAAACAGAACTTCATATGTTTGTCGAAGACAAATATGAGACAGAAACTAAGAATGTACAATACGATAAGCATCTGATAATTGCCTAACTAAACCCTAAAATAATTAATAAAAAGATAACTAGGGAGACGTATGAAATTAATTGCAGGGAATAAATTAAACTTATTCAGACGTTTTTACAGTTTATCGAGTACAAAAAAAAAATAAGCAGTGGATCAAAAATATATAGACATTTCTTATCGATTGCGCTACCAAAACACACAATTAGAGAAATAGCCCAAGAAATTGTTCTAATAAATCTATAAGTAATTAGAAAATATAATTTGAAGAAGTTTAAAACAGTATATAGGTGCATAAGTTGTAAAGATACATTCGAAAGTTTTTATAGTTTGTCGATGAGAGAAGAATTGCATCGACAGCAAGTTTCTCATATTTTAATATTAATTTCTATATAAATATACCGTTTTAGTTATAGTGGAATATTAAGAATTTCAAATTAACGACCAGGTCCAACCCAACCCAACCTAACTGTTCTTTTCGATCTATAAGCCCGAATCTTAATTTTATTACGTTCCGGCCGTGTAAGCCTACGTGAGTCCAATATCATTTATTATACCTACCTACATATGATTTAAAAAAACCATAATCCCTTGGACGAACATTAAAAGACAACTGATAATGTGTTTTCTAATATATATATATGTAGCAATATTTAAATTAAAGTTAAATACTTGAAATCAAGTTCAGGTATATAATGGCGTCTATTTAACATCAAACAGTTTATGTTAAAATTTAAATGGTTATAAAAAATACCTTTTGTAGTCAACAATCGTAGCTTCAACACGTCGAGCACAGAAAGTTCTTGAAAATTTCAAAAATATCACTCGAAAATTGATCACACAACGTGAAGTTCAATCACTACCAAAGACGCAACTTTTGAAGTGAAACAATAATCCACCATTAGGCGAAAGTTTTGCCGGGAATAGCAAGATCAGTGTCAAAAGTACCAACATGATAATTAAAAATTCCAATTTCAATATCGAAGTTTTAAAAACTATTTTCATTGATTAGTTAGTTTCATTAATTAATTTGAACATTAAACTTGTTAGTTCAAAAATTGATTAATTAGATACGTAAAGTACGTACATATAAATTAAATACAATTTTAATAAGTGAACGAACCTTTACAGTTAGTGTCTTCTGTTAACCAATCAGCTATGAGGAAAAATGTGCCAACTAATGGCGCGTATTTTCAATCTTTAAAAAATTAATTAATTTCGAGATAGATAAAGTTGTACCTTTAATTATTACTCAGAAAATACCGTTTTTATTAGAAAATACATTTTATGAAAATTGACAAAAGTATCTTCTCGAAGAAAAGAAAATTGTACAAAGGTACTAAAAATTAAAGAATTTTTCTTTAATCTATTATCAATTTGCCTAGTTTCATAATTTCTCAGTAATGACTCAGATAATTTACCAAAATATGTTCAAATTGAATATGAAGAATAAAAATACAACTTTATGGTCTGTTGAAGACTATTATATACGAATATAAGCTAAATTAAAGGAGACAAAAATATAGAATAAACAATTTTGTGAATAGCCCTAGAAATTGAGCTAATAAAATCTTAAATAATCAGAATGATAATTTAGAAAACCGCTACATTGTGTTTGAATTGTAAAAATGTGTTTTGGAGTTTTTATAGTTAGTGGAAGAGAAGAATAATTCTTCCTACAACAAGTTTCTGCAGGTATCTACATCTAATTCATATTTACAGCAGAATATAAATTTCGGGTTTTGTATGTAGGTCGAGGTTAAAATGAATGGGATTTAATAACAAACAAATTATATCAAAATTTAAAGCATTACAAAAACTACCTTTTATGGTCAGCAATACCAGTTTCTACACGTCGAGCACAGAAAGTTCTTAAAAACATTAAAAATATCACCCGAAAATTGATCACTCACAACGTGACGTTTAATCACCACCAAAAACGCAACAATGATCACATCTACGCGAAGGTTTTGCCGGGAAAAGCAACTTGAGTGTCAAAAGTACCTACATGACTTTTAAAAATCCCAATTTTTTTAATATTACATTAACAAAAACTATTTTCATTGATGACTTACTTAAAGTAAATTTATTTGAATATTAAATTCGTTAAGTGTGTGCATGAATTAAATCCAATTTTAATAAGTGAACGAACCTTTAGAGTTAACCAATCAGCTACAAAAAAAATGGCGCGTGTTTTCAATCTTTTAAAAATACCGTAACAATTTGTGATCATGAACTTTGTGATTTATAAAGTTGGAACTGTAATTTATTACTCAGAATAAGGTTTTCATCAGAAAATACATTTTATGAAAATTAATAATAAAAGTATCCATGAAATCAATAACACTAAATACCTAGTCGAGGAAATGAGAAAAGTGAAATCATTCATAAATTTGATACAATTAAATAATCAAGAAATATGATGTAAAACGTCAAAAAATGAGTACCTTTCTATTCAGTTTTTTATATGTAGGTGTTTGTCGAAGAGAAAAAAAATGTACAAAGGTACCAAAAATTAAAGTTTTGCTTTAATCCATTATCAATTTCCCTAAAGTTTCATAATTTCTCATTAATGACTTGGGTAATTTCCGAAAATAAGTTTAAATTGAATAGGAAGAATAGAAATATAAAAATACAACTTTATGGTCTGTCGAAGGCTGTCTGTATAAGCTAAATTAAAGGACACAAACCTAGAATAAACAATTCGGTGAATAGCCCTAGAAATTATTAGAATACAACGTTAAATGATCAGATTAATAATTTAGAAAACCGCTAAAATTGTGTTTAAATTGTAGAAATATACATATGTGGAAGTTTTTATAGTTTGTCGAAGAGAAGAATAATTGTACCTACAGCAAATTCCTGCATGCATCTACAAGTAATTCATATTTACAGCAGAATACAACGTTTCGGGTTTCGTATGTAGGTCGAGATTAAAATAAACGGGAGTTAACACCAAACAAATGATATCAAAATTTAAACCATTATAAAAACTACCTTTCATGGTCAGCAATTGTAGCTTCTACATGTTGAGCACAGAAAGTCCCACTTTTAATACTTTTTAAAATGTACTCGAACACTGATAACACACTCACGACCTTAAATCACATCCGATAACGAAACTTTTCAAGTGATACTACAATTAACACTGATTTACACCATTATGCGAAAGTTTTACCGGGAAAAGTAAGTTCAGTGTCAAAAGTACCATCATCACAATTGATTACTCCAATTTACCAAATCCTCTAAAATATCAAACATTCAAAAAATGTTTATATTGATGATTTATTTACCTAAAGTAAATTAATCTTACTATTAAACATAAATTCAAATTAATTACCTAAAAATGCGAGAAAGTACCGTGACTAATTTTTATCCAATTTCAGCAAGTGAACGAACCTTTATAGTTACCCTCTTCTGTTACCCAATCAGATACAAGAAAAAATGCGCCAACTATTGGCGCGTGTTTTTAATCTTTTGAAAACACTATAATAATTAGTTTAGATGAATTTTAATAATTAGAAAGGTATAGTCCCCATTAAAACTTTTTTTTTAAGTTTACAACAAAAGCACCATGAAATAATAACAGTAAAAATGTAACATGAAAAAGAAAATAATAAAAGTGAAAATTAACCGTGGAATAATTAACAAAACGATCTATAAATTTGAACTTTATAATAAGTTCACGGTCACTAAAAAACTTTACAAAGATCAAAAACCTAATGAGGCGTAGTCGATCTATGTTTTTTGGAAACATTTTAATTAAACTTTCTACCAATAAAAGAAACTGCATGGTAAAATTCAAGTAAATTAAATTACCTTAAGGTGTAACTAATTTTTAAAAAATACTATTGAATAAGAATTAAAAAAATAATTTTAATGACTTAGTATATCCTGAATTGGTAGTTTTATTTTTATGTAATATTTATTTAATGCATTATTTTTCAAAAACGAAAATATAATAATCGTTAAATATATTTGATTACCTGTAAGTTTTATTTATCTACTTTACTACCCACTTAAGAGGAGTGTTTAAGTTATAAGAATGAGATAAAATTAAAAATTAAGCTCCAATTAAGTAAGAGGTTACAATATAAAAAATAAAATATTACATATAAGGTACTCTATTATTATTTCATTTTTTGAAAAAGTGCTTTTATATACCTACATATTTATAGGTTCCTTTTAAACAAAGGAATTATTATTATTAAACCATATACGGTTAAAGTTTTAAAAATGCAATAACCATAATATAAACAAGAGATATTACACAATAGATAAATATTTTATAACAAAACTATTATAAATAAACAAAATCGTACTGTATTTATGGATCGCTTATAATCAGTCATCGTTCTATCTAATCATTTATGATGGTCCAAACGATATAAATAATTAACTTGAAGTTGTTAAAATATTAAATTTATGTTGAATAAGATGCAGCTAGTGAAGGGTAAAAGTTATCTATTGTATAAAAAACAATCGATCAATGCTTCGTCTTAAATTTTAAGACTTCCTCAAAGTAGGTTTTTACCAGTTAAAACCCTGAGGAAGCTTCGAAATTTAGGGTGAAACGTCGGTTTTTTGTTTTTAATGACCTGAGGATAATTAACCCAATCGATACTTTGTGTGAGTTGTTGGTTGATAGTAAAAAAGGAGGGTGTTAGATTAGGTTAGGTATGGCTAGGTCAGGTCAGGTTAGGTTAGGTTGGGTTAGGTTAGGATTAAGGAGGGGTAAAAACATAACCTAGAACCACATCTCTCCCCGATTTATCCTATTCTAATCCCCTCCCTCAAAGTTTTCAAAAGTTTGATTTATATGTACGTTACTCACTTTCATTATCAAAGTAAAAAAAAAAAACACGTATGTAAAAGGGTGTTTTCCACGCAATTAAATAATAAATTGGGAGTAACTTTTTTTTTTAAGATTAAATTCATTTCCTGTTTATGTGTTTTACAAACTTACTTTTCCGGATAAAAAAGAATAATGTATCATTGTATTACACAACGTACTTAAAATGTGTAAATGTATTTACACTTACCACCAAATTTTGAGTTAAGTTAACCACGTTTTTATTCCGTCTGTTGAACAACGAATTTGGACACTGACTGATCGTAAATTTCGAGGCTTGTTTAATAAACAGGTCGTTTTCTTTTTTTGCTGGAACGTCATGTGTCCTTATTATTCCTACGAAGGTGACCTTTGTTTTTGCTCTCGAAAGTGATACAGAAATATTATCCAAAATCGTCTATTTTGCTTTATGTAACTACCTAAAATATATGTATCTTTAGAATTTAATGTTTTATTATTTTAATTTTGATAAATAGAAAATCATCAGCAGGAATTTTGTTTATAAAAATATAAAGAAAAAAAACAAGAACTGTTACATAACTTTCCCTAAAACCCTCGTAAAATAAACTAGGTACATTTTTTTATTTCTATTATAAATTGTAGAACTGACATTGTCTCATATTTTGTTTAGTTTATTTTTATGAAAAATTCGTTGGACGATTTTATTGATGATCGTTTAGAACCTGTTGAAAGGTTGTAAAATTGCTATTATTTATTTCCCTTGCAATCGGCTAAAACGCGAGTATGATAAATGCCACTCTATGTACTTATAACATACACCAATTTCATGGCGCAATTTCCGACGAGAACGAACGTTTTGTGGTGACGACCTACTAGTGTAGGTCATACATTTTCAGCCCAACTTTTCACACAATATTCCTCTGTAATCTGTTGAACACACAAGTGCGACAGATTCCAACAGGACTAATGAATGGACTGCAATTACTAATCTAAACTAAACTACATGAAATTAAACGAGTTACAACAATAATAACAATTTAGTTTTCTAGTCGAAATTAAACAGTAACTATTGTTACTGTTATTGTTACTAGTTATTACTAGTAGAACTTACCACAGTGGAGAACACGTTACGTCAAAATTTTAGGGTTAAGTGAATATAGGCAACCCAATCAAGTTCGTCTTTTCATTTGTTGGAAATGTCAAAATTGGCGACTTTTAATTACAAATTCTGATTAAACGAAAACATCCAGTAGGCACAAAGAACCCATTGGCCCTTATATTAAACGCCTTAACGGTCGGAAAATTTTGATTATACCGGAAGTCGACCCTAACTACGTTATTTTGAATGAAATGCCTAATGGTTATCGTAACCCAAATTATAAAAAATCATAACATGCACAAAATAAGACTTAGAGTGTTGAAATTTTTACCAAATATAGCTAAATCTCAAAGATAATGCCTTGAGAAAATTGAGCTTAATAATTTATACAGGGCGTTCAGAAAAAAAATCTAAAGTTTAAATACTTCGAATAACGTTGTTTTTTTCTTTTAAACTCTACCGATTTTATTACGTTAGGTGGTTACGTGAAAAAGCCCTGTATACAAAAAGTTGGGGTGTTTGATTATGCGCCCGATTTCATTGTAATTTTCCGGTGTTACGTGAGCCATATTAAATGCAGCTGAGAAAGATAAAGTGCAAGTCGTATGTAAAAGTGTTTTCGCTCAACTTTCGTCATGTTGATTAATGTCTTTGGACAAACGTAAAGTCCTGGGAGCTTTACTAACTAAATAAATGCGACAATCTAACTCAGCAACTGAATCATTGTTAATTTTGATTTTTATTTTTTATGTAGTACAAGAAAAATGTGTTCAATTATGTCAGTGCAATTTTTTAAAAGTATTATTAATAGTAGGTACATCAAATTTTCCACCCCTGGATCCACAAAAAAGTCTGGTTAAAAAAAGTAGATAAATATTGCACTTACCTTTATGAAGAAACTTGTAGTATTTTTAATTAGAAATGCTATACAAATTAAATTGTTTATTATTAATAAAAAATGGGACAAATAATAATAATAAAAAAAATGTAAATTGAAAATAACAATTTATTTGTTTTTCTGAATTCCAATCTACATCAATTGTTCACAATTAATTAGTTCACTATATCGATAAGCCAAACCTCTTCCCACGAATTCATTACATATTTATTATTTTTTTTTTTTGGAAAGTCATTAATTTAGTAACAGATAAAAAATTACGAATTACATTTATATGATAACATCTAAAAACATTAAACACTTAACGACAACGATTTTATTAGGTAAGGTACCATATTTTTTTTGTGTTTTTTGATTTTGTTTTCGCATGCATTTTTATACGTTTAGTGTTTGTTAATTAAAAATTTCTTTAAGCTTTGTTAACATTATAATCATCGTTATTAGGTATTAATTACTGTTGTGTTAATAAAAATATGTATATGTAGAAAAACCAAAACACAACGTTACTTATTACGTTAGATAAATACATCATCACAATACTCTTATGGTTAATCCTTCCTCTCTTCCTTTTTTTTTTTTTTGGTAAAGAAGGAGACAGTGAAATTAGAATAAAATACGCGACCGTGAATTTAATTTATTTTTGAAAAAAAAAAAAAGCTGCTGAACATCGAAAAAAATATGAATGCAGTGGGTAAAAAGTTTATGGTGGCTGTGACACTTAAAAGCTTGTTTTTCCGAATATAAAGTTGCCTGGGTCAGATGGATTTTCGGTTATGAAAAATTGTTTCCATAATCCTTGGAATTTCTCAAATGTCACGGTTTTCTCGCCCTGTATAAAGATATACATACATCAAATAATACGAATGAAATACTCGGTATACTTTGAATTTTGGTATAAATGAATGGATAAGAACTTGTAAGAAGATCGTAGCGAATCAGACAAGATAAAAATAAACCAATACTTGATGTTCATGATGGTCTTGAAATCCTTCTCCATGGGTGGTTTTCAGATTGGAGTTGTCTTTGCAAAGTAAAGCAGACAGCTTCGACAGGCATCCTCAAGAATTAGGTATTTCTATATCTTAGTTCAATTGCCACTGAATGGGCTTTGGCCACATTTTAAATTTCACAACAACTTGTGAAGATGCCTGTTACAATTGGAAGGATAACTCCAATATAGAGATCATCATCAGAGGAAGATTTAAAGACCAGGACCATCAAGAATATAAATCAATCAAGAATCAATTAAACAGTTTGGCTTCTATATGAATGACTTTCAGGTTGGAATTGTCTTTCCAACGTTCCACAAATGGCTTTGGAAGGTATCCTCAAAATTTAGTTATTGCTAGTTCTCAGCTCAATTGTTACTGAAAGGATTGCGATCACATGTTCAACTTAGCAATCATTTGTGAAGATGCCTGCTAAAGATGGAAAGATAACTCCAATATAGAGACCATCGCCAGAAGAAGATTTAAAGACCAGGGCCATCAAGCAAAGAAATCCGTCAAGAATCAATGAAACAGCTTAAGCTTTCATGACTGATGTTTATTGTGAGGTTATTGTTCTCTGGGCTTGCTCATCATGGTTTTGGAATCCTTCTCCATGAGTGGATTCTTTGCAAAGTATCGTAAACAATTTTGGCAGGTATCCTCAGGGATTAATTATTGCTAGCGCTCAGTTGAACTTCTACTGAAAGAGCTACAACCACATGTTCAACTTCGCAATAACTTATGAAGATGTTTGCTAATGTTGGAAAGACAACAATTCCAACATAGAGAGGAAGATTCAAAGACCAGGGCCATTAAGTCCGAAAATCAGTCAATAATAGATGAAATTGGTTAGGCTTTCGTGACATGTGAACATTGTAAGGCAATTGTTTTCCGGGTGTGATGTCCATGGTCTTGGAATCTTTTTTAGTAGGTGATCTCTAGGTGGGAATTATGTATCTTTGCAACAAGAAACGTTGGAAAGATAATTCCAATCCAATCTCTGGAGGAAGATTTCTAGACCAGAGCCATCTTTAGTAGGATTCATGTTAATAAAATTGGAATTTTTGGCAATATATTTCGATATCTAGAATAATTTATATATTTAAAGGTCTATTGGTCTTTTACTTAAGGAATCTATTGGGGAAATTGGCCCATGTAGTCAAAATTAGGTTGAGAATTGTCCAACATTATTATTTTTTATTTTTGTCCAACTCCCAACGATCTCCTCATGAATCATAAATAGTAGTTAATGATTAATGATCGTGGGCGTCATTAGAGTCCAAAAAGTTGCACTTACATTTCCCTCCTCCATCGTAAAAAATAATTAAGGATGGAAAAAACAAGGAAATCCAAATTGAAATTATAGACATATTCTATTAATAATATGAATAAAATATTTTAATAAATTGATATTTGTTTCAAGTCATAAGACAGCTGAAATGGGAATGTATCCCAAGGAACTTATTTTTGAGATTCATTATTTGGACCCCTAGTAATCGATTTACTTATTTAAAAGTGCATTTGACTAGTGGAACACTTACTAAACTAGCACATTTAATTAAGAGAAGCCTTCGGGACATTAAATAAAAGCGTCAACGTTCCCATAGTTGCTTTAAATGCTTCACAAATTACAAGAAAAAGAGCAAATCGATTTACTTGTTTTGCCTTTTACTTTGATGATACTAATTAATGTTAGACGCAAAGGAATTTTTAATTTTGTTAAATGTAATTAGAGTCCTTTTCTACTTTTCATCTTATTATTTATTTCGACAGTCACATTGATGAATGTATAAGCAAAGTACTGTTGAATTTATTATTATTTTTTTTATGGTTTACTTAAGTTTTAAGTCGTTGTCGATATTAATTGTTAAAAGTAGGCACTTGGACAAGATTCACTTATAAGTGTTGATCTACTGAACTTCCTGAATGAGTTAACTTTTGCTAGTGATTTTTGATGTTCCTCAAATGTTTTACGTTTGTTACGAATGACTTAAAATATTGGAGGATGTTCTGCAATATTTCAGACTTTTTTTAGAATGATTTTAAATGGTCGAGAATAATTTTGAATGTTCGAGAATGTTCCAGATATTTTGATACCGATTTAGAAAGATTTATAACGTTCAAGATTTTTCAAGAATGATCAGGAATGTTAAAAAAGTGATCTAAAATGTTTTACGTTTGTTAAGAATGACTTAAAATATTGGAGGAAGTTCTGCAATATTCCAGACTCTTCTAGAATTATTTCAAATGGTCAAGAATAATTTCAAATATTCGAGAATGATCCAGAATGTTCCAAATTTTTTAAAAAATGTTTTAGAGTCTTTGAAAATGATGCAGAATTTTTCAAATTTTTCTAAACTGGTTTAAAATGGTCAATAATGATGTCTGTGTAACGATAAGACAGGAAAGTAGGTCTTAATTCCATCAAGCTTGATTACAAAGGGATTTTCCTCAAGTGAAATTTGGAATTTCCATAAGAATTGAGACTGCACACACTTTGTTTCAAACAAGGATTCCCGAAGGATATGAAATTCAAAGTAAAACGAATTTAAAAAAAATTTATAAAAGTTTGTTGTCAAGTGGATTTCAGCGTCATACTATTAGTAAAAATCACTTCCTTGATACTGATCATGTAGATCGAAACGAGTATCTACATAGACATGTAACAAATGAATGGATGAAACTGTTTCATTTTTTGTTATCATGTTTTACAGTAAGTACATCCCCGAATATTTAGGCATATGTTGTAATAAAAAAAAGAAGAAACTTACGCCTGATATTTTTTGGAAAGCCTCTTTGCACTCGGACGCGGCGAGTCCATAAGAAGAGCAAACGCTGGTAAATTCGTCAGAGTCGATACTTCCATCGTTACTCGCGTCTTCCAACTCGAACATGAACTTCATATATTGCAATTGCCACTCTAGGGGGTTGTTGGGATTTTTCGCGTAGTCGTCCCACATGGAACACCATTCAGCCACACTTACCTGACACAAAATCAAACTTCAACAAACATCACAAAAAAAAGAACAAACTATTTACTAATTCACTCTCATCTTTTTGGGACATTCCGAAGAAGCGAAGCTTCTACTGCTTGAGTAGAGCAATCAAATCGTCCAAAGTTACAAGGATAACATAGGGAACGCTTCGATGATGTGGGGTAAAAATTAAAAAAAAAATAACAATACCTCTCCGTCCTTGTCTGCATCAGCCCTACTTCTTAATCCATCCCAAATTTGCATCATCGCATCATACGTTTTCTTGTATTGTTCACTACCAGAGCTCCATCCTCTGAGTTTGCAGATTTTCTGAAAATAACGAAATAAAAAATAGATCAACAATATTCTTCTACGAAAGGGTTATTTATTTTTTTATTAAATATTTACGTCTTTTTAAATAAATTACTAAAGTACTTCTAAATGGTTTACCTCGATTGCTATCTCAATATCTTTTCTGTCGATGTTGCCACTTTGGTTAACATCTGCAAAAAAAAAATATTTACAACATCTTTTGAGATAATTAGAGACATATTAGAGACAGAAACAGGAGTGAAGAGGGGCAGAGGAAAACCTGCATTAGATTATGGTTCGTATATAATTACGTCTTCTAATCTTGATTGTCATTATCATCAAAAAGACATCAGGCAGTCGTCCGTCAGATATCCGTCGTCCATCTTTTACATGTCAGTCAGTTATTATAGATGGACACATTGAACTGAATAATATTTTAACGGACATCTGCCGGACGGCTACCGCCCGTATTTTTTATGATAGTGTAAATCAAACTTTAGTCTTCAAGAAATTAACTAAGAATAAGAAAAGGTGGAGGTTTCTATCCAATTTATCTGGATCATGTGATCATAGTGCCTTCCTTATGTATATTCCTTTTTGGGGGATGAAACTAAAGTACATACCTACAAAGTTTAAATTAATAGACTAATTTTGTAAATGACTTTCGTTAAATCTTTTTCAATTTTGGACTTTATCTGTCTGTCCGTTCGTGACGATACAAAAGAAAATGGATGAAGATTTATTCTCTTTTGTTCCTTTTTTCAAATGCATAGGTACTTAATAAGTACTTCTTTCAAAGATCCTGAGAATAAAGATAAGTTTCTCACGAAGCTGACGTAAATTTAAAATGGAAATCCTTACATACATATGTCTTCATCTTAATAGAGTTAAGAAAAGTTGGAAAGTGTAATAAATTTCGCTCAAATTGGCCATCGTTGCGAAATAAATCAATTTTAAGATCAGTGATTTATGGAAAATCGTTTTTCATGGTGTAGTACAACGGATACCTTTTAGAAAAAATAATTTCCGATCTTAAAAACATTTAGTGGTAGTCTGGTAATAAATTAACTAAGTAACTATTAAGTATAATGAAGTTTATTTGTATAAAAATTTATCTATAAAACATTGTCTGTTAAAAAAAATTATGAATAATACTGGCGGCATGACTGATCAGTTTTGTTATCAGTGAATCAATAAGCGATTTTATCAACTTGTTTACCTCAAATTACATACAATAACAGGAAGATACACTAGGTGTTATCTATAGACAAGATGACTCAATCAGTTATCAAAATAAAATTATTTTTAATTAAAGTACATAAGTACTTGACTATTTGTCTATAACTGTCTACTCTACTACTCCTTTTACTCCTGTTTTTTCCACTAATACTCCTGTAACCAGTCTTTTATATCTAAGAATGTGCCTTATCTAAAAAAATTCATGGAAATCATGAAGAAAGGAAGAAAAAGGACACGAAGGGCTATGAAGGGAAATATCAGAGGAAGAAACAGGAGTAGAGAGGAGAAGAGGAGGAGGACTATGAGCAGGTTCTTCAAAAGGACGAATATAAGAATCATTAAACTTCCCAAAGAAAATTGTAGGACCGAAAAAAATCGATTCCAATTAGTTTTAATCCGAATTTTTTTTAAGGGACGTATAAAAACTTTCGAGTTTGCCTTTTCCCTGATCCCCTTTTTCCCTACTTCCTCTTTTAATACGTTTCTCAGTAGCTTTTTATGTCTTAAAAAATTTCCTATTTTTTTTTTTTCTAATAGACTTCTATAGCATTTTGGTGTTGTTTCTTCTCCTACATTTTCTAACACCTCCCTATTTCTAACTCTTTCCATCTACGGTTATAAACGAGGAGGTATTAGAAGAACTGGAGGAACATAGGGTGTGAAAATGCTATTGAAGTCAATAGGGATATGGGGAGATAGATAGGACACCTTCTGAGTCATAAAGGGCTAGTTAGAGACTTATTAGAAGAAGAAGCAGGAGACAACAGAAGCTGAGGGGGATTTGGAGTAGATTATTGTTTAGAAGTGGTTAGGGATGTCCCACAAAAGAACGAATAAAAGGTCAATACACTTCCCCAAGAAAATTTCCAGACTGAGACAAATCAATTCCAATTGATTTTAATTCGAATTTTTTTAGGCATGTTTAGAAACTCTTTAGTTTGCCTTTTTGGGACTGCACTTTCAGCCTGTAACATCCTTAACTATTTGTGGATAATAATCTGCTCCAAGTCTCCCACTGATCCCTTTTTTTCCTACTTCCTCCTTCAATATGCCTCTAACTAGCTCTTAATGTCTTAGAAGGTATCTTATTTTTCCTATATCTTATTCACTTCCACAGCATCAAAGGAGAGACAGATAGGATACCTTCTGAGTCATAAAAGGCTAATTAGAAGCATCTTAGAAGAAGAAGCAGGAGAAAAGAGGAACAGAGGAGGACTTGAAGCAGATTATCTGTTTGAATTCCCAAAAAGAACAAATTAAAAAAGTCACTAAACCTCTTGAACATAGGCAACCCATTATACATAAAGAAATGAAGATCGGCTTGTGACGTACTACCAATAGCGTAAGTACCAATAGCGTAGGCCGCTCTGGAACGTAGAACATTCTCGAAGCATCGAGAACGACCATCCAGCGTATATAAGCAGTCGTCGTAATCGTAGAGCATCAGTAGTAGTGGCGATTACGTGGCGAGCGATTGTGAAGAGGAGAAGAAGGCGAACCAAATGTGATAATAATTATTAACCAAGTGAATAGTTAGAATTAAGTAAATTGTTGGAAATTATAGTAGTGTATATTAAGTGATAATAAAGATCAGACAGTATTTATTTTTTGTTTGAACAGTCAAACTTCATTAAATCTTATCGTTTCTTGCAACAGAAAATCGAGTCTTGATTGTGAAATCGCAAGGGACTCGATTATGTTCATGTGAGCAAAATCCGTGAGAATGTCGGTTGCACATTAAACGACGTTGCAATTCGGAAGCCGTTACGTTTAGTTCAAAATCGAGTCACGATGACCTTATTAAATTAAATGCGCTATGCAGGCTTAATTTGCTCCCTTTGCCGTCGTGATAGAGCAAAGACGCCATTTGCATTTTTAAAATAACGGCACCCTGTTCTTCCCTTCAAGACAGAACAATTACTGAATGATAATGTCTTAGAAAAACTTCTCTCGGGGTTTCCACTACGTACGTATCCCATTCAAATTAATTAACCTGCCGCAGGGAATGGACGGGGGATGAAAATTCAACAGAAGTAATTTATTCGACGATATCTACGTATAAGACGAAAGGGTTCTAAACTTATACTTTTAGTAAATATTGTAAGACCAATAGGTACTTCCTCAGTGGATTAAATTCCATCCATATCATTCCACCCTTAACACCTTTTGCTTGAAAACTTTTTTTTTGTTTATCTTTAGCTCCACAGCATTGGATTTTTTTTTATCTATCCACCTAAAGGTTATTACTGACGTTTTTCTGTTGTTTTAAGTTCCCCTACTCACTTGCGAGCTTAAATTTAGTATTTCTCATTTGTTTAGCCCTTATCAGTTGAGTAATTTGTAAGATATCTTGTTCAAATAATGGAGAAACCCTGAAGTAACGTGGTGGTTGCTTCCTTCTACACCCAGACAGATAATCTCATTCAAGCAAAAGTTAGAAACCCCTTTTGTTCTGAATTATGTTATACTATAGTAAATTTTCATTTAAAACGTAATTAAGGGATAAAGGTCAATGGGGGATGAAAGCCCCTTACAGGACACATTTTAATAAATAGAAATTTGTAAACTGACTAGGGTTTACGTCATTAATTTTGGATCATTGCTAGACCATTTTATTCAGTTTTGGGAGCATCTGAATAGAGTTTAAACTTTTTGTAATTTGATTTTTCAAAGATTATCAAAGACTTCAGTTAACTAATTTTGAAATGTAGCAAAAAGAACTGAATTCTAATAATTTTGTTATGTAAACTAAGGAAACATTTGTAGTCAAATCCATTCAATTTATTATTCCTCATAAAAGGAAATTTAAATTCTCTCGATTGTTGAAATCCATCAGTCTGATGAAAGCAGATCTTTGATATTCTTTAAACCACGTAAAGGTGGATGAAAAATTGCTGGCAAACAATTCACATGAACGCAGCTTAACCCTTAACCCCCTTAGTGCCTTTTAAAATATTCATGTAGATAGAATTTTGAAGGATATTCGTTCACTTTAGATTCTCATCTATTTTCTTGATGGCTAGACATTATTTTTCTACTAAAAATTTATTTACTTAGATTTCTGAAAAATATTGGTAGATTCAGTGAGTTTTTGGATTAATTATTGTACAATAAACCAGACAATATTATACGAAATCTAACAAAGTGAAGTTCTAAACTACGAAAAAGGCAATAAAACGATAACAGCACCATATTGAGCGGAGACACTAGTCTATGAATTGCTAGTTGCATTGATATTAAAACTGCAACTATTAATATTTAACGAGCATAACCATAATCGTAAACATAAACACGAATAGATACTATAAAAGTGACACAACAATTTTGTTAATCTTCTTAATATTATATAAATTCGGTAGAAGAGCTTAAGGCGATCACGTTTAATATGGTACGTTCTTTTATTATGGTATGTCCAATTGAAGGTACATTTTCATAGACTGCAACTCGTTTAACGCAAAGGGGGTTGAAGAAAGGTAATGATAGGTATAATAGAAAGGAAAATCCTGAGCGTAGGAGAAGACAGATACGTGAAACCCATATTTACCCCTCTAGGGAGTTACCATGCATACTTCCAAATGGATCTTCATGTCTCAGAAGACGTTCCATCATCCTATCACACATTTTCCTAACTGACTTCCCTACCACCCTTTGTTCTACTTTTGCCATTGGCAGTTTCTCTATGAAACAAATTTGTGCTCCTCTAAGGAATTACCATGCATACTTCCAATTGTATCTTCACGTCTCACAAGATATTCCACCATTCTATCTTTAATTTTTCTAATTGACTCTCTTATCATTCTCTGTTCTACTTCGGCAATGGGGAATTTCTCTATTTTATATGGTTGTTTCAGTACTTGGTTCAATATCAAAATTTCAATAAATATTGGTGATTTTTATAAGATTTTCTTCAATTGTAGACATACTTTCGTATACTGCAACACATTTAATACAAAGGAGATTGAAGAAAGGTAAAGATAGGTACAAAATGGAGTTAAAAGAAAAATCCTGAGAGTAGAAGAAGACAAATACATGAAACCCATTTTGCTCCTCTAGGGAGTTAACGTTCATCTTTCCAAATGGATCTTCACGTCTCAGAAGATGTTCCACCATTCTATTTTCAATTTTCCTAAATGGTTCTTTTACCACCCTCTGTTCTACTTTTGTCATGGAGAATGTTCCTATTTTACATGGTTGTTTTTCAACAAATGTTGGAGATTTTTATATTTCTTCAATTGAAATTAAAGATAGCTACAAAATGGAGTTCAAAGAAAAATCCTGAGGGTATTAGAAGACAGATACATGAAACCATTTTTTGTCCCTCTAAGGAGTTACCATGCGTACTTCCAAATGGATCTTCATGTCTCAGAAGATGTTCCATCATCCTATAACTCATTTTCCTAATCGACTTCCCCACCACCCCTTCTTCTATTTGTTCTGATATCTTCTCATTTCTAACTTTTTGTATGGACAATGTTTTCATCATTTGCCAATTCACCATCTACGTTTCGAACCCCTACAGAGCTGCGTCTCAAACATACATGCAGGAATGGTTCGCAACAACAGATTAAAAAAAAGTACTTTCTGAAACATTTTTCTTCCTGATAAGGGATCATTTAGAATTTAGGCCATAGACTATTCAATGATTTTAGAAGCGTCTCATCTTCTCATATCTACTTTTGCTCTTTGTCTGTCAAAAAAACTCCCTTATCCTTCCTTCTTTAAACTAACCAATTGATTTCCCCTTCGAAATACTTTTTCGAATCATGCTCATCATCAGTCTAAAAATTGGTTTCAATTGGTTTGCATACTACTCCAAGATTAGGTTCTCCAAAAACTAAAGCATCCAATAGGCGAGTGGTGCACCCCCAAAAAAAAATCAATAAAAAAGTCAATAAATCTCCCGACGAAATTTTCCGGGTTGTATCAAATAGATTACAGCAACTAGAATATGGAAGGTCACATGAAGGAATAAGGGGGTTGTAATGTGTTCAGTAAAGAAGATCTGTACACAAAATACCCTTTGGTCTGGCGATTGGTAAGCCAGAAATTAGCGTATTTACTGAAGGAGGGAATGGCAAAGTCTCCTTTTCTGTTTTTTTTTAACTTTTAAAGGGGTCACTATTATAAAAGGGTTAAAGGGTTAAGAAACGATGCCTTAGTGACTTCCATGTCATCCTTTGCTCAACTTGTTGTAAAATCTCTTCATTTTTAACTTATCTATCTACAATATTTTCATCATTTTTGTTGCATCAATCTTCATTCGTGAGCAATTTTTTTGTTCTTCTCCTTTAAGATTAATATTAATTTTTTTTTTCGTACAACAGAACTTAACTTTTTTTTAATAGTATATCTACAGTAGATATGTATTTTGGAATGCAAATAAAAAAAAACTGTTTCAAAACGAACCTCACGTACGTATGTACTTGTTTCATCAGGATATAGGTACCTTTTCTCTTACGTGTAGGTAGATATAAAATGCTAACGAAGTGATGCAAAGTAACAAAGGATTCGATTCATTGTATATTTCCATTATACCTATCTATGTTCCACAATGCAGGAACTGGATCGCGAGAACGGAAGGAAACTACGTGAACAACATATACATGAGTAAAACTTTACATGAGGATTTCCGTTACGAGATTACATCCTTGCAGTATGAAGTGCTGGCCCAAAATGGTTTTATTAATTTCTATACCCTTATCTGGGTCGTTTAATATTATCAATTTATACAATGTAGGATAGATGCGACTGTAAGACACTTTCTAAGAAATATGGGGCTAGTTAGAAATATATTGGAGGCAGAAACAGGAGTAAAGAGTGGCAGATTTGTATTAATGTTCGAAAATAGTTAAGGGTGTTAGATGTTTTAGTTTTGGGAAATGCGAAGGTTGGTTCACAGCAGAAAGAAGTGGAGATTGTTTTCAATCAAATTTTCAACCACCCAATATGGTCCTGTTCGATAAATGTTTTCAGTTATTCGTAACGATATCAAAAATAACATTTTTGCCCAAGATTAGTAACAGCTGTTTCAGCATTTTTCTGATTTTAGTTATCAGTTATCGATAACGAGAAAACATTGTTAATTGACGATACATCAATAAAATTACTGACCACAATCGATTTACCGTTAAATAAATAGGTGTAATTAAATTTTATGGGATCGTTATAAAACGTGGTATCTAATGATATATGTATATCAGCTTCATACAGTAGTTGTCAGAAGTCATAAACAAAAAATATGGACCAAATAATAGTAACGCATAAGTATCCGTAACAATTAAGGCAACTGATAACTATGGATATATCAGTAACTATCGATATGACGATGTTTTTGCCCATAAGAACTGATGACTGTATGAAGATGGCACCATTGGTCATACCGATAGCTATTGATATATCTGTAGTTATCAGCTGCTATAGCTGTAAACGTTGTAGATATTTATCGATATATCGATATTTTTGTCCATGACTACAGCTGACTGTATGAAGATTAGCCATAACGACAGCTGTTGATTTATCGATAGTATCAGTTGCTGTAACTGTCTCCGACAATTATCTGTACCTATGTCAATATCTTTACGAATGTATGAAGGTGATACCAATAGCTATAGTGACAGCTATTGATATATTGATAGTTATTAGTTCCTGCAATTGTTATCAATAACTATCGATGTGTCAGTGTTGTTGCCCATGACTACTGACGACTGCATGAAGATATGATACCTTTAGCTATAGCGATAGCTACTGATATATCAATATTTATCAGTTACTACAGTCGTTACCAATAACTATCGATATGACGATGTTTTTGCCCATAAGAACTGATGGTCATACCGATAGCTATTGATATATCTGTAGTTATTAGTTGCTATAGCTGTAAACGTTGTAGATATTTATCGATATATCGATATTTCTGTCTATGACTTACATATTGTTTATTAGGTTTTTGTTACAAATCGATGTAGTCTAATTAACTTATTCTTTGTTTTCCTCACAGACAAGGAGATTATGATAAATATCATGAGCTAATGAGACAAAAATGATCTTATTATTTGAAATAGATGTCATGGCGGGAATTGCTGTTTTAAATCGATTGATTGATTTTGAAATTTCTCGCTAGATTGGTCGATTTCAGACGCCATATACCTAGTCGATTTTATTCGTGATGTTATTAATTGATTTAAATTTCTGAATATCACCTCAACAGGGTCCACCTACTTTCCAAGAAAATAGTTTTTTTTGACTGCTTGTCGTACATTGTACTACCAACCAAAAAATGTTTATTTTGTACTTACCAAAGAAGACGTTGAACACATACAACAACTTCTTCTTGCGGAATTCGGAGATGGGCATCTTTGGTCTTGGGTATTACTGAAAATAAGACAGAAATTTTCAGGAAATATTTCTAAAAAAAATTGTACATGTAGCAAAATGTTTTCTTTAATATAAAGAACAGGACATAACCATATTTCAATATACAGGGTGTTTCTGATATAACTGCGGATATTGCAAGGAGGTGATGGGCAGTAGAAAATAAGAAAATTAAGCAAAACTTCGCAGGTCCTAAAGTTTACCGTTTTCGAGAAAAACGTATGTGAAAATACAGGCAAAACCGAGTACGGTCCTGTGTAAAACGTGTCCTCGATTGACCTGGTCGTGTGTAGTGGCAACGCTGTCTTCAATCAGCTGACCGTGAATGAGGTTACTCGGTTACTGTAACGTAAACAATTGTGTTCGAAAATGGCGTTTAGTTCATCAGAATTTTGTGACAGTTGCCAAATGTGTTGCTTAAGTCAAAGCGAAAACGCACAGGACCGTATTCAAATTAATTCATGTTAAGATGTTTTTCAAAAATTTTGAAATTTTTTTTGTTTCTTCACCGCGCTGCTGTAGTGACCATTCGATTACATATTGCATCTAGTTGACACCCTCCAAAAACCCGTATTTATATCAGAACCACCCTGTATATATACTTTTTTTTCGTGGTAAAGTTTTTTGAATTTTTTCGAAAAAAAGTGATAGTTCATAAAGACAAAATCCAACGCTTAATCGTACTGAAACTTAAGTGAAACAGCTTTAGGGCTTTCAAGCTTTTGTCCTTGGAACTTTTCTCCTGAACTGCGGCAGATAGTTTCAAGGGTGGCGTGCTGGTTTTCTCGTGAAAGAGTTCCAAGGACAACGGCCTGAAAGCCCAATAAGACGCTGGCCGTGAAAGCCTACAAATTGAAATTATTAAATACTCCATAATCTGTTTCAAATTCGATCTAATTTTCAATATGTGCCCCTAATATATTACCGTTTTTTTTTTTTTTAATTTTCTTTTGTGTATTTGTTGTAGATCCTGAAGGGCGTTTTAAAAAAAGAATTCTTCCTAGTTTTCGTCGCTTCGTTGGAAAAGAAAAAAGTTGATAAATTATAATTCGCGGTCGGAAACCTTCATAAAGATTTTGTCGGTTGCTTTTCAGATGAATAAATAGCTTTCATTAGGGGAATTACATCCAAAGAGCAAGACTCAGTAGCAATGGGTGGGAACAGTTGTATATTATTCATTAATTCTACCCCCACGTCGTCGGTTCTTCTTCGTGCAATTATTCGGTACATAAATTGTACCAAACAACCATTTCAGATGTTTTGCATTCCATTTTTTTTAATATTTTATTTCTGTTTTTAATCGTAATAAAAAAAGGGCTGTATAAAATGGAGGGTGTATAAAATGTAGCAGACGTTTTAAAGAAAACTTTTATTGTTAGTTGTTAATCTAATAGACGAAATATAACAATTTTTCAATAAAGTGGACTATACTTCGAAGTATATAATTTCACCCTTTAAGGTATTAAAATAAGGGATGATGGTTTAGCCAAAAAAAATTCCATGTTAACTAATTTTAACACACAAAACTTTCCATTGGGTTAACCGATTTTGATGATTATTTGATAAACAAATAGAGGACGTTTTGAAGTTCATCCCTCTGAAATTTCAATAAGGAATTCCACCCCTAACAGTAGATAAATATCGAATTTTTATCAATTAACCGATTCTAGCACCCATAACTTTCCATTGGGTTAACTGATTTCGATGATTTCTTTTTTTAGCAGATAGAGTATGTGTAAAAGTTCATCTCACTAGAATTTGAAAAAGGAATTCCACCGTAATAGGAGTAGGAAAATAGGGGATGGCCATTCACCCAACGAATTTTTATCAATTAACCGATTCCAGCACCCATAAATTTCCATTGGTTTGCCCGATTTTGACGATTCTTTTTTTTAAAGTACGTGTCTTAAATTTGAAAAATAATTTCACCCTTAAACGTCGGAAAATAGAGGATGACTGTTCACCCACAGAATTTTTACCAATTGACCCATTCTAGCTCTCATAACATTCCATTAGGTTATCCGATTTGGGAGATGTTTTTTTCAACGGATAGGCTATATTTTAAAATGCGTCTAACTCAAATTTGATAAATAATTTCACCCTTAAAAATCGCAAAATGGGGGCTGATTATTTACCCTCAGAATTTTTATCAATTAACCGATTCTAGCACCCATAATTTTCCATTGGGTTGTCCGATTTCAAAGACTTTTTTACTGGACAGAGTATACTTCGAAGTTTGCCTCACTAAAATTTAAAAAAAGAATCACATCCCTAAGAGCAGGAAAACAGGGGATGACTATTCATCCTTGGAATTATAATCAATTAACCATAACTTTCCATTGGGTTATCAGATTTCGATGATTGTTTATTCAGTGAATAGGGTACATTTCAAAGTACGTCTCACATAAATTTGATAAATAATTTCACCCTTAAAGGCCGGAAAATGGGGGCTGATTGTTCACCCTCAGAATTTTTATCAATTATAACTGATTCTGGCACCCATAACATTCCATTGCGTTATCCAATTTTGATTATTCTTTTTTTATTAGATTAGAGAATAGTTCGAAATTAGCTCCAGTTAAATTTGAAAATAAAATTAGGGGTAGAAATAGCTGAAAAAATAACTCGTTGCTTTAAGTCTTGTTTTTTTTTTTAATGCATTTATTACTGTTCAAACTAGAATGACTTCTCTCTGACCAAAACATACAAAAACTTCAGTTTCATTAATTATAATTATCTTTAATTTTTACAAATTCATCACAAATTTGTTTCGATCAAAAGGTCATTTTCAAAGGTTACAAACTACTGCTAAACTGCTTTATTTGTTTGTAATTTCGGAGTAAATCCTCCCCTTGTTTAATTCTCATCCTGCAGGATTTCGTACAAAATCATGTTCTTGCTGTTAGTTCCAATAAGTTTCACGGTATTAACCTTTTAATCTCAGTGCATAAATTACTGTTGGTCTCCGGCTCTAATATTGGTTCGTTGGTGAACAACACAATGCTCTCAAGGGTGCAAAAACATAATTTTCAATGAATATTAACCCGGCAAGTACACATTTACGTACATGTATTATATGTGTGTACAGTTAAACCCTTAATAGCATTTAGTAAATTTCGCATTACAGTCGATATAAGTATTTGATTTTAATGAAACTTTCTTTCTCAAAAATCTACCCCTACAAGGAGGTGCAAAGGGGGGGTGAAACTACCTATAGGAAACGTTAAAGTGTTGGATGAATCAGCCACTTCTTTTAAATAAGGGATGAAATTTTGTATCGGATATTAACACAGCAAATTCCTTACCAATTTCGCCCCTAATTCTCCAGCTTTGGTAACTTTTTAAATTGTATGTTACATTATTATCCCTGGTGTTATAATGCAGTCAGATTTTAATTAAATTTATCGAACGAGTAAATTAACAGGATTTAATAGATCACTTTAGACAAGCATATATTGCCTTGTAATTTCCGAAATATATCGTACCTACCCCCATGAAGATATTTTATTGAGACCTAAACTCATACACCTAATTTAAACTTTACAGATTCTGTAGCCATTAAAGATCAAAATTAATACGTACTATCGATTATAAATCAAAGTAAATACCCATAAAATAATTATAACTTTAATAATCCACAATCTACACATGTCCGGGTCAAATTCGGAAGGCGAAGAATAAATTAATGAACTAAACGACGAGGACAGCCTCACAGGGTGTATTTTTACCATACATATATCTCAATCTAAGATGGTAAATATTTTTTTTTTTCAGTCTATTGGTAGATAATAATTAACTGTACTTCGCCTTCTCAATCTGACTCGACTAGGTGTTTAGATTTTTACTAGAGTGTATTGAGGTCAATTTTCTTTTAAATTTTTTGTGTTTTAAGTCAAAGGAGCAGTCAATAATTTTAAGTGTGTGTGTGTGTATAAGTCAGACCCTTCGGTCAGAAATGTATTTCTTTTTTGGACCATTCGTTTTCAGGAATCGACGTAAAGTATTCCTTTAATCAATCTTATCCTTTGACAAAAACCAGATGGTCTAGCGAATACATTCTTAGATTAAACGCATCAATGTTTCTTCACATTGAAGTTGTTTTCCTTTTCACCCCTTCAAAGCTGAATCAATCGGAAAGAAACTGTGCTAATACTTTTGAAATGAATCAATAACAACCCCCCAAAAAAAAATTTTTTTTAATGTAGTACATGTACAAATCCAAACGTTACCATCGATAATACAAGGCCCAAGTACTTATAAGCGACGTCATTGATTGGTCATTCAGGGGGAGTCCTCGTAGGGAACCGTTTTAGTCTAGAAGTCCAAAGATTTATTGTGCAAAACTATTTCTCATCGTGAATTCTTGTAGAAGTCTATGAGAAGAGTATATGTGCAAATATTTAACGCTGGCAAATAATTTTTACTATTTTTTATTTGATGTTAAAGTTTTGCAAAACACGTGTTTTGACCTTTCGACGCTTACCTAGCAAAAACCGTGAGAGTTACAAAAGAAATTAAAGAGACACTTTCTGTAGAGAATTAAATTTTCTACAAAAAAGTCTAGGACAGTACCCATCTGTACTTTACAGGTAAAAAAATACAGCGCTTAAACTTTCATGCAAAATCACTTTTGGGGCGCATTACTGTTATGACTCATTAAACGACGTTCTTTGACTTTAAATATGTCTTGAATTAATTAAAAGTGGGTGATTAATACTATTAACAAAATTAAAATAAGTACAATTTAATTGTAGATGCATATGATTTTATGGAGACAAAAAAATGTAGAATTAACAAGTGTATTACAATTAATTAATTTAGGGTAATATTGCTGTTATACATATTGTCTTAAAAAATATTAATTGCAGGGTTGTCTTAATTGGAATGTTTATGAACAACAATTTCTTTTTGATTACATTAAAAATAATAACACATGTGCTGATTGAACGTTTAATGTTTGAAGCGCTGTAACTTTTTACTTGTAAAAGACAGAGGGATGCTGCACTAAACTTTTTTGTAGAAAATTCAATTCTCTATAAAAAAGGTCTCTTTACGTTTTTTCGTATCTGTCACGGTTTTCGCTACGTAATCGTCGAAATATCAAAAAACGCTTTTTGCAAAACTTTAATGTTTTATAAATAACAGTAACAACTATTTGCCAGTGCTAAAAAATTATACAAATGCTCTTCTGATCTACAAGAATCCCCGATCGAAATAGTTTTTGTACGATAAAATCCCTTCGTTACTAGACTAAAAGAATTCCCTACAAGGACTTCCTTAAATTACGTCACACAAAAGCACTTGGGCCTTGAATACTCGCTGATAATGAACTACTGCAACGCTAACGTAATGCCACTTGTAGATTCGACTCAATTTTTGATATTTAAAATACTTAGGGGTGGTTTTATAAAAATTTGTGAAATGATATACCAGTATGATCGACTTTTAAGGGCTCTTTTGAAGCCGGGTTCTTTTAAAATAGACAGGTGCTACCCAAAACTTTTTTTTTTTTTTAAGAAAAATTAGACTACAAAACAAAGGTTTGTAGTGGTGAAATTTTGAAAAACACTGAAAAAATTTTATATTAGATAAATAATAGTAACAATTATTTGCTAGTGTAAAAAATTACTCTCATAAAAAGTGGATTCTAAAATAAATAGACGTAAAAAATCAGAGCAGTTTAGATTCTGGCTTCAAAAGCGTGTAGACTCAACATACTCAAATATTGTTTATCTGCTTTAAAAGAATTCTTCAAAGACATTTCCACATTTTGTGATAATAAATAACACCACTACAGAGGGACAATGTAAATGAGCAGCTCGGGAGGTTCTGGAAACGAATTCCTGTGCATTTGAATATAAATATTCATTAATTCGTTGCCGGAAATAGAATGGGTAAGAAAAACGTTTTTCCTTTTCCGTTCTTGTGTAGGTACATTTTCAACTGACGATCGAATCCGAAACGCAATCGGAAAAATAAAATTTTCAATTATATGGAACGAAATCATCTTAAGAATTCCTTATTCAAGGGATTTTATTAAAAGAAAATTATATTTTAAGAGCAATAAGTTTCAAATACGTAACTCTAAAGTATTATACATATCTACTTCGTAAGATTTAAATTTAAAAGGTTTTTAGTCAACGATGTAAACAGAAAATTATAATTTTCCTAAGTCAAATTGCTTGTGCCTAGAGAGATTTTAAAATGAATTTATAAAGCAGTCTTTCGCTTTAGATTTTCATAAGCAAAGTCCTGTTCTCCAATATATTTAAATTTCGCGCCTTTCTCTTATCCATGATTATCGTTTCTTAACCAACTATTTAACCTAACCTCAAACACATATTTCAAAAGGTAATATATACTAATAAAAAGCAACCTATTGGAGTCAATTGCAGATGGGGCTCATCTTAAACACACATACAAAATTTTATCAAAATATGTGAATTACAGACGATTTTGGATTTGAATTTTTTTAATAATCTGTAACTACTACTATCTGTGGTCAAAATGTGACTATTCCATACATAATTAATTTCAATGTCTCAAAATAAAAATAGAAATATCTTTAACAATGTCCTTTTGGGGTACAATTCCAATTAGGTGTGTGTCACCCACAATTCTATTTAATTTTTTTTAGAAATTTATTTTAACTAAACAAGAAAATCACCAAATTCTGTGTGGATTAAAATCCTACAAATGTTTTTCAGTTTAAAATCACTCTAATGATTTTTGGTCCAAATCATCCCAAATGATTTTTTTGGCTCAAATGTACTATAATTAGTTTACATTGGATTTTATGGTTTTTAGCAATTTCTTTCGTTCAATAAAGAACTAGCCAAAAATGATAGACCATTTACTAGGTCCGCATAAAAAATTTATGGAACATTTGAGCTAAAATAATTTGGGACTTTGGGAGGTTTAGACCAAAAATCATTCGGGAGGGTTTTGAGCCAAAAATAATTCGGATCGGAATCTCTCAAATAGCTTTTGGTTCAAAAACCCCAAATTATTTTTGTTCCAAATTTTCCAAATGATTTTTGGCTCAAATGTAGGTACCATAAAGTTTTTTAGTTCAATAATTTGAGTTAGAAACTATTTGTAAAATTTTTTTGGGCCAAAAATTATTTGGAGGTTTTGAGTCAAAACTCATTTTAATTAATGTGTTGCAAACGATTTTGGCTAAAATCTTCCAAACGATTTTTGACTTAAATGTACGATAAATGGTTTCTTATTAAACTAAATAAATGGCCAAAGATTTTAAAAAATTATGGTAAGATTTTTTTGAGCCAAAAATCATTTTGGGAATTTGAACCAAAAATCATTTGTTGATTGTGGAAGCTGGTTCATAATTAAAAATTGAAAAACACAAAAAGTTTCAAGACGTATATTTATATTCACTACAATAGTTTCGATATGTTCACCTGAAGAAGCTTAACTTAAGCGAAACAATTATAGTGAATATAAATATACGTCTTGAAACTTTTTTGTGTTTTTCAATTTTTAATTAAAAATCATTTGGATTAAAATTACTCACTTAAAACCCAAAAATGTCTTTTGACCCAAATTCTCCAAATGATTATTTATTGCCGCAAATTCCTCAAATGTACCACAATTTTTTGTAGTTTTAAATTTTTCATCTATTTTGACCATTTCTTTATTTCCCAATTGATTTTTGGCCTAAATCTCCCAAAATGATTTTAGGCTCTCAAATGTAGATACCATAAAGTTTTTACGTGGATTAAAATGTTTTATAGTTTTTGGTCATTTCCTTTTTGAACTAAATCGCCAAAAACAATAAAAATTTTAGACTTCAACAAAAATTTTAATCTTTTGGAACTTTTTCATGTTGGATTAAGTTCTTCAAATCCCCATCAAGGATGAGAGATCTCCTTGAAATCGTATTCTTTTTTTGTTTAATTTTGTGGTTTTCTCTTTGTTTCTAAACAGGAATTTCTGTTCTTGTTGAAAGCTTTTCCCAAACAGTAAAACAAAGAATTTTAAATTTCACTTTATCTTTTTTATTCAAAAATGCTTTAATTTAGGGATTATTTTTCCAACCAGGACTCTCCTTGAAGTAGAACAACACGCTTTCAACAGTAGATACTTTTGATCCCAAAGAACTTTCAAGAATACTTCATCCCTTGTTCATAAAATTGAAACAAACTTTAGACCAGACCTTATAAAATACTTTTAAAGCACACCAAAGAAAAAACCAAACACAAGAAATTTTTTTTGTTTCCTTCCTTGTGGTAAACATTCTTATTTCGTAAACATATGAAGCAATAGATTTTAGTTCAGCCACAATCTTACTTGTCCACCCTTTCCATGTAAACTTAAATAGTTAAAAGGAGTTAAATAGTTAAGTAGCAGTTCACACAAATATTACATTTGATATTCATGAGATGATGATCGAGATCCCCTTGGGCCTTAGGACCTTAGGGGCAGGAGAACTCTCCTTATTATCTCGCTGAAGAAAAGGGGATCTCGTAATCGATTCAGAGAGCTTATAAAATACAAGCATTTTATAATCGGTACCAAAACCATTTGAATGTAGCACAAAGTATCTATATGCCAGTGGCGGCTCGTGACTATTGTACACAAGGGAACATAATTGCTGATTTAAAAATAAATTCAGTTTATTTTAGGTTACTAATGTTATTATAATTTAGTGTGCGTTCCTGCGCCGCCGCTGGTAAATGCGAGCGCTTATATTGTTTCAAATTTTAAGTTCGTCAAAATGCATGCAAGTGAAGTGATTAAATTTAATGATCGTCATAAACCTGATCGGGGCCGATCATAAACCCAGAAATTCTTATCGTGTGGGTAGGTACCCGCGCAAAGGGGTGGTAAAGTTGTAATTCATTTATGACACTTTTCGATCCTAATGCGCGATAAGTAATTAGTGGACGTGTTTAAGAGGGACGGGGAAGTTTAAAGAAATATACGAGCAGATTTTCGAAAATTGCCATTCGTCCTATCGGGTTAGTTATTATGTAATTTAAATAATTTATGGTAAACGATATTACCACACATAAAATCATAGGCCTCGTTCTCGGTCGTTGGTATTTATACCAAAAACAATGGAAAAGCTACATGTCGAAATTCGTTGGTTAGTCGATAATCAAAAATATCGACATTTCGATGAATTGATAACTATTGAATAAAGATGACTATCGCAAGTTATGAGATGCTGACTGATATCGATTTATTGATTAACTCTATCGATATGTCGACATTTTTGACCATGACTAACTTAGGTTATGATTTCAGGTCAGCTATAGTTAGTTCTCGATCACAGTTGATTTTAGTTATTGTTATCGATATAACAGTTATCAGTTTCTATTACTGTTATCGAATTGTCGATAATTATCGATCACTATCGGTTTGTCGATAATCTGCCCCAGATTAGTCCAGGTTCAGACTTTAGATCAGCTCCGGTTAGTTATGGACTATAACTGATTTTACTTATCGGTTATCGATAAAAAAAATTATGTAGCAACAACCACCGATAGTTGTCGTTATAACGATGGTTATCAGCTGCGATTATTGATATGTTGACATTTTCGACCAGGACTAGCTCGGGTTATGATCCCAGTTATCGATATTCATAACAAAAAAGGTATAAATATAGGTATCGATCGACATTTTTGAATTATCGATCACTAACAATATCTATATTTTTGCACCGGACTATAGTTCAGATTCAGACTTCAAATTAGTTCTAGTTATGGGCGATAACTGATTTTAGTGATCGGTTTATGCAGTAACAACTATCGATAGTTATCGATATAACGACAGTTATCAATTGGTGCTATTGTTATCAAAATATCGTTAATTAACGGATATATCGATAACCATCGATAGCTATCGATGAGTCGATATTTTTGTACAAGACTGCTGCTAATTACCATTCTAGAGAGTTAGTTACAACATACTTAAAATATGTTTTATCATCTTTGCTATTTTTCATATTTTTGTAAATTAGTAATATTAATAATTTCTATATTAATATTACAGAAAACAGGTGGGATAAATAATTTTAAATAAGAAATACCTATTCAGAGTTCATTAACATTATTAATTCCTAAAAATATATGTAAAAATGAAATCAATTTACTTGTGTCAATAAATAATGTAAACAAAATTCAATTAATTTTTTCCTGTAGATTTTTATAGACGACTGAAACGAAATTTTTAATTAAACCTAATCCCTCAATTTCTCGCTTTTGTTGTTTCCATTCTTACGATCATCGAAACTGCTTGAAAAAGATCTTTCATTGTGATTTGAAAGTCTTTATTTTCCCAAAAAATACTTCGTTTAATTTCCTTGCATTCAATTCTCTGAAAAACAAGCATTAAAACCTAAATTTTTAACTCATTCCCATTCCCATTATGCCTTTTTTTATTTTGATCAGAACAGCTATCGTCAAAGAAACTACTTTTTTTCTTTTGATGTTTGAATCAATTTGTTGAAGCGAACGCGTTAGTTCTGTTAACTAGAACCTATTTAGGACGTTGCGTAGACAAAATTTTGAAGTCAAAATCTAAACCGATAGAGGACGAAGAAAATAAGACTTGGCTAAATCTTCAACATTAGAAAATAATTATAACTATTATTTATTTAATGTAAAAATTTTCCAAAAAAGGTGTTTTTGATTTTTCAATTGTTTCAAGTGAAAGCAGTAACAGAAACAAAAAAACATGTACAGATATTTTTTGAAAAGAATCAAATTTTCTACAAAAAAGTCCTGAAGGGGGTATGAAAGTACAGCAGCGCTCCAAAAGAGCCCCTAAAAGTCTCTTCAGTTTAGAATAACCTTTGGTACATTGCACTATTCAAACAATTTTAAGATAATCATCCCTAAAGTTTATACACAGTTCCTTAAACAGGCCAGTGTTGCTAACTAAAAGATTTCTACTACTAAATTTAGGGACTTTCGGGGGATTAAAAAGCTCCATGTCAAGGTATTTGGGGTTATTTGAACTTGGTCCCAGGAGGAGATTTTTTTATGAGTTGGTAACCCTGAACACGACTAACGTATTCGAAATTCATTTAATTTTCAAAATCAGTCTCCAATACGACCCAACTTATTACGTAGCAGTTGAGTATAACAAGAACAGGAACAAGTAGTACCAACTTAATTAACTATACACACAATATGATATCAAAACCAATGCAATCGGCATGCAATGATCTATTTAATCAGTGCATATCTACGAGTAATTAACTCGAGGTTTGTTTTGGTACTGAAAATTGCTTGAAATCGATAACAGGTTGGTATGGATAATGGAGGAAAATCAAAGCGAATCATCACAAACTAAGATTGGCCTTTGGAGTTTACTACAAAACGTAAACATTTCTCAGTATGCATACATGTTTATGTACAGATACGTATTAAAAGCTGCGGGAAATTCAATGTTAAACATGTGCGCTATAAAGCGTCGCGGCGCGTCGTCTCTAAATGAGATGTTTTGCATGCTACAATGTTCCTAAAACGCTCCGAGTCGAACTAGATTTTAAGTTTGGGTCTCCCTAAAGGGAAGCATTTTAAATTATGGATATAGTATGATATATGTGTACGTATTGACGTTAATTTTAATTTAAACAAAAAAAAACTTATTTATTTATTAAGTTCAGGTAAATATATATGTCAGAACCCTGAGAGGGTTATAAGTTGACCTATTTTTCATTTTGCAAACTATTATAACACAGAACTCACTAATCCATCAAAGTATAAAAAAATCGATCTAAATTATTTGTTTCAAAATTGCAAATTATGACATAACATAAGGTAAACAGGTCACGTATATGCCCTTGTCACCGACCTTTACAAAAATCCGCGAAGAAAAAATTTTTTGTCCGATAAATGCTTTGGTTATTTGACTAAAACAGTTGCCTACATTGGCCTGGATGTATGACGTCACGCGTGAGCTGTTAGGACTCTTACGTTGATACGCGACGCACGATGAATAGCCGCGTACTGTCCCAATTTAATTATACTATACCCGTTGCTGTATCACCAACAGTAAACTACCCCTGTTATCCGTTGCTTTGCAATTTCAGGGTGGTTGGTGGTCTAAAATTCACACTGAACTGCAATTTCGTTAGTCGTAGTCCCGATAGTGGTGGGTAATTCCTTATTGTGCAGCGTCAGCTTTGGGGAGAAAACATTAGTGGCTTTGGAAAGATTTAGTGACGATTTAAGAAAGTGTTCGTTCACGTATCAGTGGAGATCGATAAGTAATTACCTCATTTGGATATAAAAAAATAATTTTGCATTAATTTAGTAATTAATTCATTAGATCCTACTGTCAAAAATATAATTTTTTGATATTGTTATTTTAAAATAATAAATACATATAAGAATAATGTGTTATTGTTTATTGACTTCTTATACTAATTATGCATTTCTATTTAATGAATTTTGAGAAAGAAGTTGGAGTCTACAATTTGTATAATAGCCACTTATATACATCCCCATATAGTAAATGCTTTGAAATAAGTCGAAAACAATTATTTATGCATTTATAAGTCTTTAAAGCAACGTATTGTGGAGTCACGCAACACGAAAATTCGGCGATAAAATTCCGAAACAAATAACTGGGTATAATTCAGTCGAAATGAATTTTATAGTTTTATTACTTTGTACAGCCTTGACACAATTTTTTTGTCAAAAACATAATTCACTTTAACGTATTGATACCAAACTAAGACTGATATAAAAAACTTGTAATTAATCAAAATTTGAGCTTTAAAAGTGTGAACTAATCTGAAAATGAAAACTTGACTGTGGCGGGTGAAGACAGGATTCGTTGCAAGTGCTAGTGTGTCGCGTATCATCGTTATCAGCGAGAGTAAAAGGCGCAATAGCTTACGCGTGACGTCATACATCCAGGCCTATGTAGGGAACTGTTTTAGTCTAATAACGAAAGGATTGTAGAGAATAAATGTGTTTTGCAAGGCGTTAAATGAATAATAGTAACAATAATTTGCCCATATACTTTTCTAATAGATCTATACAAGAATCTGAGATGAAAAAATTTTTTTCAAAAAAAATCAGTTTCGCTAGAAGGCTAAAACAGTGACGTAGATGAATGACTCTCATCGACGACGTCGTGCGAAAGCCTGCAGGACTTTATTCTCAATGGCAACGCTATCATTCTTTTATTGAAAATTTATTAAACCCACGAACACTACAGTATATTTATAACTTATTTCTATACTTTAATGGATGCCGAGAACTTCAAGTTGTAAATTTTAAAGTTGTTTTCGTCCGTTAAGTAAGTCGTAAACTTCGTTAGAAAACTCCACGAAAATCCGGAGAGGTAATCGAATTTCCCTTTCACGAGCCGCTTTAATTAAACTATCTACTGCTTTGTAAATTTCTTAATGACTCAATTCAGTTGTACGTAACATCGCGGTCCTGGACATAAGTTTCAGCATTCGCAGTTGCAAAAGCTCTAAAACGTACACGAGATTATAAAACAGGGAAAACAATAAAAATTGGTAATAAAAACTTCTACTGTAGGCGTGTAGAATTCCAAGCACGTTATGAATACACAAAAAAGCTTGTTCAAAACTGAAATTACTATTGTGATCGACTTTTATGGGCTCGTTAGGGGCGCTGCAGTTTTTGACCTGACTAATATAGAGATATTCACTATTAGAGGTGTAGGGAGTGGAGCACATGTTGGGGGTAACATAAACGTTAAAATAAGATGAGGCCGAGGGGGTGGTGGGTGTTGAGGTGGATGTTGGGGGTGCGGTAAACTAAGAATGGGGGAGAAGTTTGGGTTGGCTCCGGAAGTGGTGGTGGTGTTGGGTGAGGGGATACTACAGGGCTTTGGGTGTTGGTATTGATGCTGTGGTGGGGTAAACGTTAAGAATAATAATAACATTTACCTCATCCCAACATCTGCCCCACCCCCAATACCAACATCATCTCCACCCTATGTCTTCTGCTCCAAAATTTGAATTAAATCATAATATGCACAATAGGGTGTTTCGTTTGAGTCGACAATTTTTTTTTGCTCCATTGACAGAAATTCGCTTTAACCATATAAAAAAGAATTCCCACGAAAAATGAGCTTTTACATTTTAATTTCAAGTACTCGCTAAAAAAATAAGTATTAATATAACTCTAAATTTAATAATTCACTTTGTCACTAATTATAATTTTCTGGTCGCTTTCTTCTTCTCTTCACTGTCGCTCGTCACTACTACTGACGCTCCACGATCACACCGGCTGCTTATATACGCTGGATCGACGTTCTCGACGCTTCGAGATGTTGTTTCCAGAGCGTTCTAGCTGATCTTCAGTTGTTACATGTATGGTGGGTTGCCTGTATTCTACGCTACCCTCCGCTTATACGTTACAATATTTTTACGTGTTGATTAAATGGGAAAATTTCAAATCCATTTAGCGAGTACTTAAAATTAAAATTAAGAGCTTATCTTTGGTGGGAATTTTTTTATATGTTTAGAGCAAAACTCCGTCAATAGAGCGAGAAAAAAAGGCCTCTACAATTTTTGGTCGAAAGGCCAAACGTTCCATTTCTCCCATCCATTAATCGAAATGCAAAAAATAGAATGCATAACAGGATGGGCCAATTTCGGTATTACTATAGAGGAAATTGGCCCACCCTGTACAAAGAATAATACCCTGCCATTAATTTGTCTTTTACGACGTTAGGGAAAAAGAGGAATGCTTATAAATTGAAGCAAACCAGCCCTTTGCGAATAAGCCGCGCCATTTTCAAACGATGCTTACAGACAGTTTATGTTACCCCGGGGAATCACCTGAACGCTCGACAAATATTTTACCTAACATGTTTTTAAATTCCATTCGATGTAATAAAACAATAAAACACCCCGCTTAACGTGTCATCTTCCAAGATGTATAGATATTATTTAAGTAACGACTTTTTGAGCTTTGGAATTTTGACAACGGAAACAAAAAAGACCTACAAATGAAAGTGTCTGAAACTTACACGTCCTGAATCCTGAATTTAAGTTAAGACCCTTTTGAAAATTCATCTTGCAAACTTCATTAGAGGCTGTGTTTGGAAAGAAAGGGATTTTTAATGGTGTTTTAAAAAGTTAATAAAAGCCCCTTGAGCATAATTACTTCTTGAATTACTACAGTTTAGAAAGGATTTTAGAAGGTGCTTAACTCCAGGCTGTACCTACGTCAGAGTGGGGTGGTTTTGTCGAAATATTTTTTATTATTATTGACAATTTTGGTTTTAATCAGGATTTGGACTTGCCCACTGGGACGCTGAGAAGTTTCCCTGGGAGTAAAAGTAGGTCAATTTGTTTTGCTGGACTGTATTTATTTTTTTAAACTTTTAAGTTCAATGGAAGTAGAAATATGCAATTTTGAGATGATTTTTTTCTCTACCGTAGCTTTAATATCGTTGCTGGTTCAAATTTCAAAACTTTGGGAAGAAAGTTTTGTGAATTTGAATCCAGTAACTTATCAAAGACAATGCGATAGTTAAAGGGGTGGAAACAGTACTTTAAATATTGATTTGTATAAACAGATATACTATATAGTGCCGAAACTTTACTAACAACCCTTATAATTAACCCAGTTCCCTTAAGAGTTCATTTAAATAGTTCCACCCTTCTCAAAGGGCCGCCATCGACTGATTAAACACACCTCCACTACTTCGTATTCTGAGCTGATACCTCATATTCGCATTCTCCGAAAACTAAAGCAACTAAACCAACATCCCTAACTAGTATTTATTTTACGTCTCTCTTTGCCCCTCATTGGTCCTGTTTCTGGCACTAACATGGCTCTAACTAGCCCTCCATGACTCGAAAGATGTCCTAGGTACCATCCTATTATTCTTCTTGTCCTTAATGGCTTCTCTAACACCCTTTTTTTCTTTCAATAACCTAACCTAAACTCCCACCCAAACAGATTTTTAAAAGCGCCCTCCTGTTTTACATGAACCTCAAGTTTTTTGAAACAAATAAAACAAAACAATATTATTTTTATTAATTAAAGGATTTGAGGGTGTGATTGAGGGTCTTTGCTGCGCCCTCCTTCCTCCAGCAACGCCATTATCTACGCCACTGCTACTGAGGTACTCTCATTGAAGGAAATATTTCTTCGTAAAGCTAACGAGTATTTATGATTCTTTTATTTTACAGAGAAGAGAATTCTGTTGGTTTTTGTGATGGAACATCTAGTCGTAAGAGCGTTCAAGTTGAGATAAAACTGATTACAAGACGAAATGATCAGCGGGTGGTGCAAGATCGGAAAGAGCAAGAATAATGGGGTCTGAAACGTCTGAACTGCAAAAGACGATAAAGGAATAGCGATACGTAATTTATCCTGGACGAAATAAACTTTTGATTTAGAGGAAATCAGTGGCGGTTGGTTATAAAGTGCGCAGATGTGAGCGCACTGTCGACAATTTTTTAATTTAGAATTAATAATTTTCTTTAGTAAATAATTTTAATTCATCACCTTTCACCATTTGGTATAATACGAAGGAACTAACGCGTGTATACATTTAAAGTGCGCAGTTTAAGATCGCACGAGATGGTGGGAGATATTTCAGCGATCAATAAATTTGCGCTTAGCGTCGTCATCATCGAAAAACTGTCAGAAAAGAGCATATAGACAAAAGGCCATTTATTTGATTGCCTTATTTTTTCACACCACGAAATAACAGAAGGAGCAGACACTGATGGAATTTTACGATTGTGTCTGTCATTCAAAAATTCTGATGTTTACCGTTTAATTCGAGGAATCTTTTCAATTCGTTATGTTGGCAATTGCAAACACGTGCCTTATGTTATTTCTATGATTCTTAACATCTTTGCAGTCGAATATACAGGATGATAGATACGTTTTCGATGTAGCGGTTGGTGCGCGCGGAAAGAACGAACGCTTATTATTACTTATTACCCCTCCGAAATTAGGAAAGTTAGCGAGCGAATCGTATAATACATAAGGCGTGCGCAGTTTAATATCGCACGAGATGATGGGAAATATTTAACGAATTTAGTCGATCCCGGCCGAGTAATCTTTGTAAACCTCATATTAGGGATGTTCTTATTATCTTACGATTATTATTTTTGTGTATGGTGCACCCTTAATCTTAGGATCACGCACCGCCACTGAATATACGTATAGTTTAAAATAGGAAGAAATATTTTAAATAAAAGTTGCCCTAAATTAAGTGTGGAATGGCGCAAAAATATTTTCAAATATGGCAGAGTTCCGGTTATATGTAAAAAGTACCCTAATTTCGTTATTTTACGTATAATCGCCTACATATTATTGCATTTTTGAATTCCCCATAAAAAATAAATGTCGATTTATTAATACCGCATAAGACCTAACATGCACCGTTTTGAAGTTATTTCACATTTTTTTAAAAAATTGGGCTTTTGCAGTGTTTGACGCCACTTTAAATATTTAGGAACCGAAAACACCTAGAGGGGTACAGTTTTCAAGATTCGTTTCCTGAAGAAATAATCTATCATTCACAAAAAATTAATTATCTTTTAAATACCATAAAATTTATCGACAGCAATAATTGCAAATTTAAACACATTTTTCTTTTTTAAATAAAACCCCATTACTTTTTTGTAAAATTAAATTTCCTATCTATTGATATAGGGTTGTTGAATAAGCCACCACTAATTTTTGAGAATTTTGAGCAACTTTTATTTGAATTTTTTTTACCATAACTCACCCTGTATATTACAAACTTTGTTGTGTATCTTCAAGATCTTTATGATCATGTAACGTTAAAGAGTTGCACTTGTACAATATTACTGAATTTCTGACCGTTCGTTCAGTAGTTATCGGTAGTCGTTAAGAGGTTCAGGATGTGGAAGTGTTTCCGCTCTAATCTTTCAACTTCCGTTTATGGCCTTAGGTGCCCAAGGCTGAGCTTTATTACATGATAAATACACCAAATTAAATATAAGGCGTGTTGGAAGGAAACAGTCTGATAGAGTCTTTTAAAGGCATTTATGTCAGTGGGAGAAGATTTAAACTTAATGTACATGACCCATTAGGAAATGATTAATGGGGTGTTTACCCCCCATCCGCCCTTTTAAACAAGTATCTAACCACGTTTGGGTAATAGAAAGTTTCACAATAAAATATATCTAATTTATCTATAGGAAACGTTTGTATATAGTATCTACTGTTAAACGTGCTAGGGGTCCATAAGATAGCAAAACTATTTGTCATTTTGAAAAATTAAACTGGAGTAATTTTCCTCTAATATTTCGAAATAAATTACAAAATTAGAAACTCGTTAATACTGAATGAATATAAATTTTTTAGAGGTCGTCAAACACGCATTGTAACGTAAATCAATGAATTTTGAATATGGGGGTCACTTTTGTGGGACAAATTAGATGAATTTAAAAAAAATGTTTTAGAAACTGTACCATGTGACATATCAAATGAAAGGGCTTGATATGAGGATCTCAAATATACTTTTTTTGTAATTAAAAAAACAATAGTTTTAAAGAAATTTAAAAAAATAGACGAAAATTGACTATTCCTCCCTCGTATCTCCAAAACTATTGGGAATAAATTTTTTAAAAAAATACAGAAAATAGATTTTTACTAATAGATTACATGGTAAATATTTCAATACAAAATAAGCAAAATGAATATATTTTTCTTCGTGTACAAAATTTTTATTATAATCAACCACCAGAATTTCCACAAACAATATAAACTAAGGTCACATCTGTGGTAGATATTTCGAAGTTTCTATTGACTATGTATTACATACCAAAAGATATTGAATTCATTCTTCGGACTTTTTGTCAAAAAAAAAAAAAACTAAAACTCAAAAGTTATTCAAGTATGCATGCAAATTGTTCTATACTTTTACTCCGGAAAATTCTGTTGCGCTGAAGAAACGCATGGTAAATTGAATGAACAATTTGAGAGTAAGTCATAAAAGAAGCGAATAAAATGAAAAAAAACCGCAGCTGTGGAAAGAGGGGAAATAATAAGGAAACCAATTTCCATAAGAGCGTCAAAAAAAAAATAAGGTAGGCATCGTTTGTTCGACGAACCCCTAGTTAGGGATGTCAATAATTTTATTCCAAAAAACAGGCGCGACATGCCTACCATAAATCAGGACTGGGCTATAAATGAAATCCGTCACAACATTTATACCTTTCCACTTTGCCTTCTTCCTTGTATGAGCTAAATTTGAATAAAGTGACGTCTGACAGTTGGTGACATTTACATAAAATTTGAATTCAACTTATTGTAAGGATAAGGACTACAGCCAATCCATACAACGCGTTCCAGTACGAGAAATATGTATAATATTTGCGTTATGAATTGGTGGATGTTTTTCTAGCAAGGCGCTCGAGCAAATAGTGCGCGACCGACATTTACAAAACGAAGAGACAGAATTACAAATAAAGACAAAAAATTCGTGGTGGTGTTTGACCAACTCATTTTTCATTATCAATTTGGTATGTGTGACTTTTGACTATTTCCAAAATTTAAGTGACCATGAAGAGACAGTTTGAGAGATATATCTCAAAATGGTCAAAGGGAATCATCACAAAACCCATAATCCAAAAACTATCATCTTTTGTTCCTCTGTTGATCAATATTTATATTCCCCGAAAATTAAAACATAATCCTGGTACATCCATAAATATTTGGGAATATTTTAGTTTCCTTCTCCCATTTTTTATGTTTCAAAAGGTGACGTATGTACTAATTTCTAGTTGTCTCTCCTCTAGGCATAAGATACATAGCTGAATAAAAATCTCAAGGAAAAAAAAGATAAGATTTAGATCCATCAAGTGTCCATTATATTCAATTATAATTACCCTAACACCACTATTCCTCGTTTAATAAATCATTTGAAACCCCAACTAAGAAAATAATGAATACGTCCAAAAATCTGTTTGTTCATTAATAATCTCGTACTACTCTAATTTGCAAGATAGCTGTTATTAAATAAAAACCCCATAGGGTGTAACGAATAGCAGAAGAGAAAATAAAAACAAGGACCAATTTCAATTAAACCACACATGAGACAAAAAAAAATAAAAGGAGAACAAGTAGAGAATAAAGGATGCATAAATGATAAGCAATTTCACAAAGAATAATTGCAGAAAAAATTTAGACAAAAAAATAATAAAAAAGCAAATTAATTAAATAATTTTCCTTTCTGAAGTTCATAAATATGGAGCGTATCCAAAAGCGTAGCTACTTCCTTTAATTTTTTTGAATTGAATTTTGGAAAATTTCAAAAATTTTGGAAAAGCCAATTAAATAAAAATAAAAGATACAATTTTTTCGAAAAAATTAAGTGTCAAAGAAATATTAGGACAATCATATTTTACGTTTATTTTTTCTTTTTAGATAAGGGTTGAATAGCAATAGATATGTTGGAATCTTAAGAGTTTATCTCATTGGAAATGGCGTTTATGTTGTCTCGAAATAATACAGTAGACATCGGTCAGTTTTCCCCAGAATAGAAAAAAGGTCAGAATAGGGGACGACAAATGTAATTTGGCATACTAGGGCAGACACCCCAATTCCAATACGTGCACAGGGTCGAGAAAATCAGACAAAATGTTCCATCCAGTTAAGACATTAACCCATCCGACAGTTACTTGAAGTGCGTATTTTTTTTCGGGTTTTCCCAACACTCGGTTGTGTTGTTAAAAATAAGACGCTTAAACTCGTCGTATCAACAAAGTGCGTGGTTGAAAGAGACAAAAACGTTTTCGGCCCTGCATAAAATCAGATAAAAGTCCTTGGTTTAATCAAGGATGGAGTCGTTTGTTCGCCTACTACGATACATAAACTCGAGTACGATAACGGGTACCAAAAGCCGTTTGCGCTTAGCGTCATCATCATCGGAAAACTTTGAGAAAAGAGGGTATAGACAAAAGGCGATTTATTTGATTGCCTTATTTTTTCACACCACGAAATAACAGAAGGAGCAGACAATGATGGAATTTTACGATTGTGTCTGTCATTCAAAAATTCTGATGTTTACCGTTTAATTCGAGGAATCTTTTCAATTTGTTATGTTGGCAATTGCAAACACGTGCCTTGTATTAATTCTATGATTCTTAACATCTTTGCAGTCGAATATACAGGATGATAGATACGTTTTCGATGTAGCGGTTGGTGCGCTCGGAAAGAACGAACGCTTATTATTACTTATTACCCCTCCGAAATTAGGAAAGTTAGCGAGCGAATCGTATAATACATAAGGCGTGCGCAGTTTAATATCGCACGAGATGATGGGAATTATTTAACGAATTTAGTCGATCCCGGCCGAGTAATCTTTGTAAACCTCATATTAGGGATGTTCTTATTATTCTTACGATTATTATTTTTGTGTATGGTGCACCCTTAATCTTAGGATCACGCACCTCCACTGAGTATACGTATAGTTTAAAATAGGAAAAAATATTTCAAATAAAATTTGCCCTAAATTAAGTGTGGAATGGCGCAAAAATATTTTCAAATATGGCGGAGTTCCGGTTATACGTAAAAAGTACCCTAACTTCGTTATTTTACGTATAATCGCCTACATATTATTGCATTTCTGAATTCCCCTTAAAAAATGAATGTCGATTTATTAATACCGCATAAGACCTAAGAAGCACCGTATTGAAGTTATTTCACATTTTCTAAAAAATTTGACTTTTGCAGTGTTTGGCGCCACTTTAAATATTTAGGAACCGAAAACACCTAGAGGGGTACAGTTTTCAAGTTTCGTTTCCTGTAGAAATAATCCATCATTCACAAAAATTACGCAGACATTTATCTTTTGAATACCATAAAATTCATCAACACAAATATTTGCAAATAGAAATAACTCATTTTTTTATTAATGGAACCTCACATTTTTTTGTAAAATTAATTTTAATATTTGACGAACTTCCGGTCATACCAGAACTGCACCCTAACCTCGTCATTTTAAATGGGATCCATATACGACGTTTGCACAGTTTGACGCCAATTTGAATACCTCCAAACCGAAAGCATTCACACTTATGGTGGACAAAAAAATTGGAAAATAAACGAGAAAAAGTTTTGCAAACTGTACCATGTGACATATTAAATGAAAGGGCTTTTTGTGAGGGTCTCAAATATATACTTTTTATAATTCTACAATAAGTAGTTTTATAGTTATTTAAGAAAATAGACGAAAAGTGACCATTTCTTCCCCTTATCTCTGCCACCAATGAGCCGAAAATTTTGCAAAAATATAGAAAATATTAAATTACCAAAAGGGCTTCCGAAAATTGCCATAGATTATGTGCAATAAGGTTTCTATGGTACAGGTGCAATTTTTTTTTAAATTTAATTCTTAATATTTACAAAGTATTCTCAAGTTTGATTAATCAAAACACTGTACTAATCTCGAATTTTTGATAATAAAAAAAATTTTTAAGGGAACTCTGACTTATCTAGGACGAAACGTTAGTTGTAGTATTTGATCTTTGACTTACCACCACGTAAGTCTCGTGGGTAGTTTGGTGTGACCCGAATAAATGATTTTCTGTTGTGGTCGTTGTAAATTACTGTTACTGATGGCTAATATAGAAAATGGAAGCGACATATCCTGACTTCAGTAACATGTTTCCCACAGGAACAGCGAAAATGTCCTTTGAAATGACAGTGTACCTATCTACGACCTGCTCACAGCTGAACAAATGAACGAGAAAATTTGGCTTCGTTTAGACAGCGGAAATGAGCCGTTCGTGGTGCTTTTGAGTTTCCAAATTTTCAAAAATGTCTTCAATGTGTATGTTTGGGTTTTGAGTCGAAAAACAAAAGAACGAAGCCACGTATAAATATTACGTAAGCAAACTTTTAATCTTTAGACGCTCTCCTCCCTATATAAGAGAAAATACAAAATTTATAAATCCCCCATCCCCAAAATGATATGACGTATGAATTTGTCTAAAACTTTTACATACAACATTTAACATCCTTCCAGCTCCCTTTGTCAGAAAAAGTAATAAAGAATTAAACTCCCCTCCACCCCAAAGGTTGCTTAAGTAATAATTCAATACCCCCCAAGACGTTTGGCCACCCTTTCCCGAAGAGATGATTTTTGAATGTTTTATAACTTTTGTAAAAAAATGAAGCTCAGATTGCAATTTTTTTTAATGATGGCAAAAATCCATTAGCAAAGAGCAGATGTTTTCGCTTTCGTTTCCAATTGCATCTCCTGTTTATAAATAATGTAGGTACCTGCCTAGTAAGGCACACAAGGAAGGTATCCATTTATTGTAGCGTCCCTTAAACCTCCTTATATTGGTTTCCTGTCAGAAAGGATTTTTCTGAAGATTAATTACATATCGCGAGCAACCGACAATTTCTGTATTTCCCCCGTTCTTCTAATATTAATTTGGGATAATTCTGGCAAAGCCAAATGACAAACAACATCAACAGCGTCATAAAAGAAGCTTAATTATCTAAATTAAATTTTAATGACAACAACAATGCAGCAAAACACGGTTTATGGCGATAACATTATGCAAACACTTAATACAAATTCAATAAACCATTATGTGGATCATTAAAACATTGAATTAATTAACATTAATTTTCGAAATCATTGGATTAAAATGATGACCAAAAGTCAAATCCATATATAAATGCAGATACAAAATAAAAAGCTGTTAATAAACAAATAAGATCACTAGAAGAAATTATTTTATAAACATAAATACCTATAATAAAAAATAATAAATCTCCTGACTGACGCTATTACGTTCGTTGGAAGGGGGAGGAGAGCGTTATATGTTTTATAATTATATCAGTCCGGCCCTGGTTATTGCAATGTTTTTGAAACAAACAGTTAAAATAAATAAATTAGTTTACAAAAATTAATTATTTTGTAATTCTAATGTTTATTTAAATAAACTAGAAAGGACGTGTGGGCTACTGGGGGATTTCCCACGTTCTTCTGGCTTTGGGGAAACTCCAACGAGGTCTTTACACCTTATTTATTGGAAAAACTATACAAATCGCTCGTGTTGCCCTTAAGGCAGGGGAAGAAAGGGTTTTATGTTTTATAAATATATCAATTCGGCCCTGGTTATTGGAACTATTTACAACTGCATTAGTATGTTCGTTTCTTTCTTTTAAAAGTGACCCTTCGAAAAAAAATTTAAACCGCAAAAAAAGTAGAATGAAGTTTATAAGCTTTAAAAAAAAAAAAAAGTAAAACAGAGTATGAATGAAGTTCAAAATCACTTGAAAAAAATATTTTTGATTACGAAAATTTAAATTCAGCGTCCTTATCGATTATAATAAATTATTTAGTCTCGAAAAGCACGAGTCTGCGTACCGACGAGCGCCGCTGCACTGTGTGCCCTCTAAGCATCAGGTTACGGAAGTAGCGCAGTGTATAAATACTGTGATAGTGTGTGTACGAGGGAAAACCAACGTCGGATACTGTTTTTATTGTTGCTTATGAGTAGGTTATTGTCATTTGCCAAAGAACACAATTTGCGTTAAACGAATCAGGTAATTAACTTTTCCTAATTTTTAACTCGATCGTAAATTGTTAGTCTTTTCGTATTCATAAAAAGAAAACAAAATCAATACTATTCTGCGATAGAAGCTGTACATAACCTCAAAGTATAAGCATTGTTAATTGCATTTCGTTGTTATTTTCAGACTTTAACAATGGATGATGAACCTGTAATTGCAACAAATGATGACGCTAGTGAGTGCAAAAGAAGTGCTGTTCAATTAGGTTACTGGCAAGACAATTACATCCACTTTTTCGTTAAACAAACTCAACGAAAAGCTCCAGAAATAAACAGGGGTTATTATGCACGAGTCAAGGGGGTGGAAATCCTGGTACAGAAATTTCTGAAACGTGCGGGACCGAAGGCACAAATCGTCAATTTAGGCTGTGGTTTTGATACGTTATTTTGGAGGTTAAAAGATGAAGGTGTACAGGTGAATAAGTTTGTCGAAATCGATTTTCCCGCGGTAACAGCAAGAAAGTGTTATTTAATTAAACGTAACAAGCAATTATTGGAGAAAGTTTACGAAAAAGATGGGGAGGTTAAGTTGAGTGCGACAGATTTACATGCCGGAACATATCACTTACTTGGGGCAGATTTGAGACACGTAAATGAACTCGAAGTGAAATTTCAACAAGCAGAAATCAATTTTGTGTACCCCACGTTGTTTCTTTCTGAGTGCGTACTCGTTTATATGGAATCGGACGGAGTCAATCGCCTTCTGTCGTGGTTGTCTTCAAATTTTCAAAGTGCGTTTTTCATTTGCTACGAAATGTGCAACATTAACGACACATTTGGCGACGTAATGTTGGGTAATTTAAGGGCCAGGGGTTGTAATTTGTCAGGCGTTAATGCCTGCAAGAACCTTGAAGCGCAGCAGAGTAGGTTTATAAGTAATAATTGGGCCGGTTCGAATGCATGGGACATGGTCAAAGTTTATTACGCTTTGCCAGGTGCAGAGAGACAGAGGATAGAAAAAATCGAATTTCTAGACGAACAAGAGTTACTCGTGCAACTATTTCAGCATTACTCTGTCTGCGTTAGTTGGATAGGCTCAGAATTTTCAGATATAGACTTTAATGGTAGTTGAGAAACGCTGATGATAGAGAACAGCAGGTTGTTATTGGTTAAAATAGTGATATGATTTTTGTTTTTTTGTCTTCTTACACAGTTTGACGATTTCTTATGTGCTTTTTTATTAATATTAAATATAAATATTGTTAAATGTGATATGTATGTCAAACTGCTACGTACAGTATAAATTTGATGTAGTATGTACTCTTTAAATTGTATTCTTAAAATGATAAACTACAAAAAATAAGATGTACCTTTTCGTACAACACTTGTACAATACAAGGAACCTGACTCCGGTACTTACTCGTATGTATTGTATTTATTTTTCTCGAAATTGTGATAAATCAAAGAGCTTTCTACTGCATATTAATTACCGTATTGTACTGAATGAAGAACAAATTATGTAATGTGTATTTTAACAAATTTGCCAACTAATATATGCCCGCTAATAATTAAATAAATCTTACATATATTTGATGGAAATCAGTTTTTTCTTTCGTCCTTTTCGTACTGATATTATTATATTTATTCAAAAAGTTTAAAACAAATTCAGGTAAGTAATTAAAATTTTCGTTTCTAATCTCGTTTTGTTCAGTTTCTTAGTAGTATACAGGGTGTACCCAGGAAGTTCGTGGTTAGAACTTTAATACGTAATTGGAATTTAATTTTGAAAATTTCGCTTTCGTAATAGTTTGATATGAACTTTTTATCTAAAATATTTTCAAGTAAATTTTACTTCCGGTTATACCGGAAATAGACACTAACTTTGTTATTTTAAATGGAACACCCTGTATTTTATCATATCATTAAAATTGTTAGTTAATTTAAAGATAAGTTTCATAACATGAACCTACCCGAAAACTCCACCCTTTAGGAAATAAACGACCATGTTCATTTTTTTTTTTTTTTTTGAAAAAAAAAAACGGTTTCATAAATAATTTTATAGCGTCAATAATAATACTCATTGTTTAATCAAATTTTTACTGTAAGTCAACTATTGAATGATCTTTAATACCATCCAAAAAAGTTTTCTAAAGTTATACAGGGTATTCAAAAAAATTAAACTGAATATTGGGAACTTTAGACAACGAAAACTTTCTTATTTTAAATGGAACGCCCTGTATATTTTTCCATATTCGAAAGCAGAATTTTATTCTGAATCGTTTGATATGTGGGTACCTACCCTATACTTATCATTTACCGTTAAAGAAATATCACTGATTTTTGTAAATGATGATCAATTTTAATGATTTTTAAATATTAAGTCCAGCACGCATTATTATTTTAATTGTTGATGTTTTTGCATTATTTATTGCAAAATAACTTTTTTGGGTGTGTTCTTTCTTACTAAAAACTGATTGTGTCACTATTATTTCATAGAAATTAAAAATGATTTACAAGAGTTGTACGAATTTTCTTCGGACGAAAAGTAAACTAAAAATTTTGATCTCACGTTTTCCCTTCATTTGCAATTATAATTCTGTCGTGGAAAGGCAGAGAAAAATGTAATGAAATTAAACTAAGCTGTTTATTTAACTTGGAATTAAAACAGACGAAAAGAAAATTGTTTCGTTATCATGACCTTAATTACAGTGCAATTATCTCGATGATTATCAAATTATTGTACTTCGAAATCTGCGAGAAATTAACAAAACCATTAAAATATAAAAACTGCTCCAATTACATCCTTAACTACTAATTACATACATTTATTTTTCACATTCTACATCTACAAAACAGTAGACGTGATAAAAATTCATTATAATCTCGATAACGTGATTTCAAAAAAAGTTACTGAAACTGAGATTAAATATAGACTCTCGAAACCCCTATAAGATAAATAATTTTTATTTTGTCTACACTGATCGTATGATTTAATATTGTTCTCACCCTGTATATTTGATTAACGGTAGACAATATAAATCATATTACGTCTTCGTAATGACATTACCTACATGGTATGTTAATCATGTTGATTTGTCTAATAAGTGAGGAGTTCCGACCAAACCGACATTCACAAGTCCTCCACACAATTCTGGTTTAATTCTCATTACCATCATACCATCTGCTTTAAATTATTAAATTAGTTAAATTAATCACAAGGTACTCGTTGGACTAATCAAAAGTAAAAGTTTTGGTACGAGAGATATAAAATACGTAAGTGCCAAGGGGCAGTCCAAACCCTTGAATCAAATGACATAAAAATTTGCACAAGTGTTCCTTATTTAGTAATATAAAGTCAACTTTTAGAGAGGTGAAAAGGGGCCTTCTAAAATCTAAGAGGTCGAATTAGGAAGGCGAAGTCAAGCATAACTTGCTGCTTTAGAAATGTCTGCTACAACTAATTTTTTCGCGTTACGTACATAACATTCATTCACGATTTAAACATGAACACTCGGATCAAATTTAGAAGGCAAAGTCAATCATGAAAGTTATCGTCTTTATTGCTGCTTCAAGAAAGTTTGAGATCCCTAAACGATTCCTTTAAAATGCATATAAATACGAAACGATACTCCTTAAACTTGGGTCAAACTCAGAAGGCGAAATCAATCATAAATATTACAAGAATTATTGTTTAAATTCCTGTTTTAAACGCGTCTGCAAAAATCAATTTTTTTAAAAATAGGATGTATTCTTGGTTCAAATTAAGATGGCAAAGTCAATCATAAAATAAACCTAAATTTCTAAACTTCAGGAGTGAATGCAAATACTAATTTTTCCGTGCACAGTCGGGTCAAACTAGGAAGGCAAAGTCAATCATAAACTGCTGTCAGATTGCTGCATTAGAAATGTCTACTACAACTAATTCTTTCACTACTTTAAAAGTATCTGCAAGAACTAATATTAAGAACCAATTAACAGGCATTCTAAGGTCAAATTAAGAAGGCAAAAAAAATCTAAGGGGATGAAGTTAAAATATATAATAGAAATTAATACGTATATAAATTACACTAATTCATACTTCTGAGACTAGAAACTTGATGAGGTTTGATAATTATAAAAGTAAATCTGCTGCCAGTCATGGATAATGTCATCCAGTTTTTAAGATTCCTCAAAATTAAACTCCTAAAGGTGTAAAAAAAGAGTATTTGCGATATACCCGAAAGTAGGTGATAGAAAACGTTTCGGATTTCCTTTGTGTTTTCTGAACTGGGTAGAAAGATACAGCCGTTTTTTTTTCCGCGTGAAGTGTAGAAACTTCTATAGTGCAGACGATTGTAAGTGGTAAAGTCTCTAATAAAACTGTCACATCTTCTTTCTTCTTCTTCTTCCCTAATCTACAGTAGGTACATCGACAGTAAAGGCAACGTCTTCTTCAGGTCTCGAGAGACGTCACAGAAAGGGGCGTGACGTATAAATTGCAACAAACACTCACATTGGGTAGCTAATTGGTTATCTCTTTCTGTTTTGTCTGTACGACTCGTGGAGTATTTCGTAACTTATTAAGGGTGTGTTTAAAAAATATCAAAGTATGAGAGAGAAGAGGATATGCCACTTCTGACGAATAATTTAATTGGGGAGTCTGCCACTTCAGATCGTCTCTACTGTACGTATGTAAACTCGACAGGGTCTTAACAAGGTAAAATTCAACTAAAAAGCAAAGTGGAGTTCCTTTAAATTTTTATAAACTTAACCGCCAATGAGTGCGGTAAACATTGATTCAATTACATTATCTATGGGTATCTTTTTCTTATACATTTTTTATATTTGACTTTCGGGAATATTTGTATTTTTTTTTGTACGATTAGTTAAAAAAAATCCGTATGTTGCATACTAAAATGAAAACTAGTAGGTAATTAATTTTTTGAGTGAGTTCATGGCTAATTATTTAATTATATTATTTGTATCATTTCGAATGTGACGCTTAGAAAACTTTCGTGTTCTCGGTATTACTGAAGCCATGTGACCAATTCCATCACTTTTAAAGTTTGTTTTCCATTACTCAGAGTTGTACCCACTGGATTTGCTAGTGGTGACCCATATAGACTTTTCGAAATTACCACGTCGTGAGTTTTCGATAAATCTAATTAAGATCTCTATCAGACTAATGCATTAGTTTGTTTCAGAAAAGCTCCAATGCTGCTCTTAAAACTTTATTAGAAATAGAATTCTTTTATGATTGTGAATGGAATTACAGTTATTGATTAATTTAAAAGTTTTAAGAAATCAATTTACCAGTAAAAAGAAATAATTTATGCGGTAGTCATTATATGGATCGTAGCGAAGGTTTTTCAATACGATAACAGCAAACAGAATGCAAAAATAGTGGAATCAATTTATTAAATTGCTACCTTTAACGTACCATAGAAACTTACACACATGGAACAATTCCTCGCATCGCATCTCGTCGTGTCGCCATTCGTTTCTGAGTTCACGTTTAGATTTGCGAGAGATAAGGCCCGATCAATTATGATAACGGAATGCACGTCAAACCAAATGTTCTTTTCGTTCGAACTTTTACTGAATACGTATCAGCTGTAGACCACGAAAAGATGACAATGTTTTAAAGCTGAAACTTTTATATGACAGTGTCACAATTCTCCTGTATCAAAGCTTGGGATTCTATTCGGAAATTGCGTCAACACGCTCCTGAAGCCAAAATCTAAACTGTAGAAATTAATTTCTGGCTTTACGTTTAATAAATTGGTCTTCAAATGCTCCAGCCAAAAATAAATTAAGACTTAGTTAAAAATTTAGTTTAGTTTATTTAGTTATTTATTAATTAAAATTTATAGAGGACGCTAGAAGCTACATCGAAAATTCGATGAAGATTCACTGGATTCGTACAATTATTTCATATAATGCTGGGGGAAACCCCATTAACTATACAAAAAAGTAAATTGTTATAAAAACTTCAGAAAATTTTGAAAGTAAAGTTAAGTTATTGCTTGATTTTTAGCTCTTTAGACAATTTGACAACAAAATGACATCAAATTCCTATCTAAAGAACCAAATCCCATCAATCATTAACCTACTTAACGTACATGGAAATCGTGGCAAATCCCTATCTATTATTCATAACAGTTCAATAATTCAAACGACCGAATAATTCGTATAATTCCAGAAGTTTTTATTATGATTAACTTTCAATTTGTAAAGAAGATAATGACTTTCCCCAATTGTATGACTACAGTGAATTTCCATCACATTTGCAGTCATCATCATCAGTGACGTAATTAGTAATTTTTCATTATTATTAATAACTAACTAAATAAATTGTATTAATACTTTGTATAGAAAGATCAATTAGAAATAGTTAATTAAAATATTCTTTAATTCCAAATATTTAATTAAGTACCTAAGTCTTAATTTTTTGCTGGAGCGATTGTTAATTTTGAAGGGGTATTTTTGGAGCAATTTTTTACACTTTGTATAGAAAGCAAGAAATAACTTCAGCGCTGAGTTTATTCTGCTGTAGTTCTTGTTAGTTCTCATCAGCGCGCCTTGGTTTACCTTAGATGACGCTCCCTTGGTATACTCGCATAGGTGAAAAATTGCAGCGTTCGAAACACGCCTTTAAAAAAAGTATCGATACGTTAAAGACTTTCTCCAATTGTAAGAATTTGGTGATTTTTCATCAATTTTTCGATGAGAATACCATCGATTATACCAAGGTAGCGCTATATATGGTAAGCTATGAGGCGCTGATGAGAACTAACAAGAACTACAGCAAAATAAACTCAACGCTGAAGTTAATTTCTGGCTTTCTATACTAAGTTTAAAAAATTGCTCCTAAAATACCCCTTCAGAATTAACAATCGCTCCAGCAAAAAGTTAAGACTTAATTAAATATTTGCAATTAAAAAAAAAGACATATTTTAATTAACTTCATCAGTGTGAATCATATATTTTTAATGAAAATATTGTAGCCAAAAATTGCTTTCTAATTGCTCTTTCTATTCATTAATTATAATGAAAAATGACTAATAAGGCCTGTGACGTTACTGCTGATGACGTATTTTGTATCTATGTTTAAGATTTATACAATAGAAGACGCTTGAATTCTATGAAAAATCACTAAATTCGAACAATTGGGGAAAGCCAAGAACGTATCAATACCTTTTGTAAAGGCGCATTAGGAACGCTACAATTTTTCATCTATGTGTATACCATCGATTATACTAATGTATCGCTATATATGGTAACCTATGGCGCGCTGATGAGAACTTACAAAGATTACAGCAAAATAAACTCAGCGTTCCTAACGTGCATTTAAAGAAGGTGGCGCTCCCTTGGTATAGTCGATGATATACACATGGGTGAAAAATTACGAACGCGCCCTTAAAAGTAAAAAAAAACTGTCGATAATGTAGCGAACGCGAGCGTGTTTGTGTGCGACCGGGTACGCTTGTATACGTTGCCGGCCGGCTCGACTAGTCAAGGCCGGTGTCGGCAGTGTGCATTCTATTTGTGTATGTGTGTCCCGTACCTGCTTTCTAAGAAAGCAATTTAGCCGTTCGCCGAAAATATAAACAATCTTTCGAATATTCCGGACATTTCCTCGATTGTTCTATGATGCTATAAAAGTGGAAAGACGTTCGACAATGAGTTAGTAATACATTGACCGTGACAGTGGTAAAATCGAAAGTGTTAAAAGTGAAGAGACAAATAAATAGAGGCGCGCATATAAGTGAGTGATGTAAATGAATAGTAAGCTAAATTCCGTATTAATTAATAGTGTTTTTAAGTAGTTAATTAAATAAGTATATATAAATAGTGTTCCTGTACTTTAGTCTTGTAAATAAATTTTTAATAAACCCACGAACACTACAATAATGTTATGTTCGGCACCGTAGTAATAATTAATTTATTATAAGCAAGCGTGGTCTTTATAAGGCGTGATACTCGAAAGGATGAATGGCAGGATAACTTGGTAAATAAGCTCACATCAGAATAGATTTTCCTTTATTGCTACTTAGGCTTAAACCGTTATATGGTTGTAGTGTAGTCTGCACGGTGCGGTGGGTGTATACTGACGTTATACACAATATTCCTCTTCAACTAATTACAAGTGACACGGGAGAAATAGGACAATAAGTTAAGGGTTCCGTATCCCTTAATAGACGCATTAATCTTTATGATACGTATTACCTGTTTGTACACGTTTACGCTTAAAGGGTTTTCAATAATAAAACTTTGAGCCATCGACTGACTGACTCTAACTGTTATAAATGAGGAAGGGTTAAAAAGCTTTTTCTTTTCGAATAATCGAAGATTTTTATTGTTAATTTCTGCTGAAAAGAATTGGGACACCCCACATACGGGTTATTAAACCGTTTCTTTTTCGTATTCAGATTGAAATTAATTGCTGCTTGACAACCAAATATCAAAAATTTACTTTGAAATATAAAACACTGTAGCGAACGAGAGCGTGCTTGTGTGCGATCGGGTACGCTTGTATGCGTTGCCGGCCGGCTCGACTAGCCAAGGCCGGTGTCGGCAGTGTGCGTTGATTTGTGTACGTGTGTCCCGTACCTGCTTTCTTAGAAAACAATTAGCCGTTCGCCGAAAATGTAAACAATCTTTCGAATATTCTGCATTGTTCCATGATGCTATAAAAGTGGAAAGACGTTCGACAGTGAGTTAGTAATAAATTGACCGTGACAGTGGTAACACCCGAAATAAATCGACAGTGTTAGAAGTGAAAAAACAAATAAATAGAGATGTGCATATAAGCGAGTGATGTAAATAAATAGTAAGCTAAGTTCCGTATTAATTAATAGTGTTTTTAAGTAGTTAATTAAATCAGTGTAAATAATTTGTATTCCTGTACTTAGTCTTGTAAATAAATTTTAATAAACCCACGAATATTACAACAGAGGTGTTACCCACTGTGACCCATTTTTATTCACTTAGGTATGTCTACAACCTCTTTAAGCCAGGATCTAAACCGCTCTGTTTTCATCGTGTACTAATATAACAATTACCATCTAAAAGTGAAGGGCCAACACCTTACGCTTGACGTCAATGCATGTAGTCGATTTACGAAACCCCTTTAGCCAAGTACTCAAGGGGTTTAATTGTTCAAAAATTGTTTTCAGTCATAGAAGTCGATGAGAAGAGCATTTTTGTAATTTTTTTAATTTTGATAAAATGTGTTTTTTGACCTTTTGACGCTTACGTAGCAAAAAACCATGATAGATACAAAAAAAAGTGAAGAGACCTTTTTTGTAGAAAATCAAATTTTTAACAAAATACTTCCGGAGAACAACCGTCTATCTTAAACAGGTGAAAAAATACAGTTCCCTTAAAATTCGCCCGTACTAGTCATTTCTTTTAAGTACTATAAATTGAGTTTAAATGACATATAGATGTCTAAAGTCTCGCACGTGGTCCGGGTTCGATTTTTGAGGGTTCCCCAAAGACACGCACGTCTTTTTTTAACATTATTTTAATTATGTAGTTATTTATTACTAATTTTACGATAAATTCGATTAAAATTGATAAATATCGGATGAAATTTTGACCTAAATTATTACCAATTAATGAGAATTAATGAGTTTCGTGGGGCATATTGATTTATTCATTGAAATTGCTAAAATATACGCTCTATCTATGCTTTACTGAATTTCATTGAGGGTATTTATTAACTTTACTATATATACAGGGTGACTCAAACTCAGTATCCTACTAGATATTTATGGAAAACTTATGGTAGGAAAATTTTGAAAAAAATCGTGTAGTAGTTACAACACGTGGCCTATAGTTTTATTATATCTTCAATTTTGTAGCACTTCCGGTTAAGTTAAATTATTCGTATTTGCAGTTTTTAAATTTTTAAACATTGGGGATTGAAATATTTTTTATTTATTTTTCAAAAATTCCTACCATAAGTTTTCCAGAAACATCTAATAGGCTACTGACTTTGGGGTTTTGGGCCACCCTGTATATTTATCATGTTACGTGTATGTATTTTGAAAACGTGGCCGTTACTTGCTACACGTTTCTAATATCCAAATGGCATTGTTTTCAGTATCATTGATGTTCGATTTAGAAGGGATGGGGATATCATTTATAGATTGGACACGTCTTGAATTGAAATGATAAATGGAGTCCAAAATACGGGCGATGGCATTTCATATGTTTCACCTGGTGCGACAAATGATTAATTGTTTTATCAAAACGTCCAGTTTCAATCTGTTGCTCGTTCAGATTTGTTTTTAATCACCTTCAATAATATTTGTTATAAAATGCAAAAAAAATACGTTCGTTTCGAAAATCTATTTTGATCTCTACTAACAGCAAAACAAATTGTATAAAATCCTACATTTTATTTGGAAATTTCTGGTGAAATTCTAAATTTTCAAAAATGTCTTCGATGTGTATGTGTACCAACGCGATAATGACATTATTAGTAGTTGTGTTGTTGATTTATTTTAATATTGGGTGCAAGTTGTATTTGTTATTTTTAGATTTGATAACGAACCATAGATTATGAGGTAGTAGGTGTGGGTTCGTGTAAATGCACACGTCCACGCCTACAACATATAACCTGCGTAGTACGCTAGTATAAATATAAACAATTCCTCGTCAACCGTTCCTTAATCTCTCTCATCTTAACATAAACAGTACATGGTCGCAAGATTAATTAAACACAACAATACAAGTACTAATGATGTCATTATCGTGTTGGTACACATACACATTGAAGACAGATGCAAGACATTTTTGAGTACGTATGCAATAGCACAGATATATTTAATGTAAAATGAGCACTCCATAAAAACTTCGCCACATCGTAATGTTTATTGCAAAACTCCTACACTAATTAAAACTTATTTAATAACAACCCTTCTGACTGTCGAACTAGTTCGCGTACTCTAGCAAATTGTTCCCAATAATAATCTAACAGAACTATTTAGAAAACTACGAGACGTGTTATTGAAGTTTTGTGTCATTCTTTCCACTATGCACTTTTTATGACTTAATATATTCGTATTGTTTTATATTACTTAAGTTTGCAAAGATTCATCTGATTATTAAACGAAGTTTTTCCAATTAATTGAATTTACAGTCATTACGTGAGCCAGTTTAGGACAATTAAGTCATTTATAAAGTTATAATTTTTATGATTGACTTCGCCTTCTAGGTTTGACCCTATTTGTAAGCACTATTTTGTCCTTATATTCTTGTTATTATTATTCATTATTTAGATGATTCTTAAGGATACATGGTAGATAACAGCTCCTTCTTTTTCAATACAGCTACAGCTTTTATGACTGACTTCGCCTTCTTAATTTGATCCGGGAATATGCGTTATTTTAAAAAAAGGGAGACGCTTTTGAAATACGTATCAATTAAGACCATAGTTTGTTCTCTTCGCTTTCTAAGTTTGACTCAAGTATAAGTATTATATATATATTGTAACTTTTATGGTTGACTTAGCCTTCCTAATTTGACCGGGAATATATATTAATTCATTTTAATACTCTTTTTATCGAAATTAGTTATCTCAACCACTCGTATAGCAGCACTGTAGTGTATGGTTCTTTTCGTTCCGATATAACTTTTATGATTGACTTCGCCTTCTCAGTTTGACCCGAATGTACGTGTTATATGGTATTTGCAAGGAATCCGAAGAAATTGGTTGCCAGAGACAGTCTCTCGAAGCGGCACTTTAGATGTGTCCATTCAAATTAAGTGGCGCTTTTGAAAAAGTGAACGTTGACTGGGAAAATTGAACTGGTCGCTGCATAGGCAAAAAGCGGACATGTTTCCCATTCTACTTGCACAAGCGGATAATGTTATTATGGAATACTGCCAATAAGCAGCGCTCCGCGGCTTTCAACTCTATTTTCTTCTGGTGCAGTTGCTCTATTTCCTCACACGTGAGGTGCAATTTACGTTATACGCAGTTTATTTCGCGATTGTACGATACTACAGGACTTTCTGCTTGCTAAAATCCTGGCGAGCCATTATTACCTAAAGGCTTAACAGAGAGAGCGAGAGGTGATTGAGCGTAAAACGTCCGCAGTAAAAAAAATATAGCAAAATACGTTAACCCTTAATAGAGTCCTCTCAGACGCAGATTTTAATCTGTAAATTGGAAAAGTCGACTCCACCATAACACACAAAATCGTTTATGTACAGGCTGAGATATAAAAATCGAATTCAATTTCAGAGTCCAAATAATTATTCTAATTACTTTGGTTTTATTAAGTACATATTTATTTCATCAACTCCTGTTATTAATATAATCTAATTGAATCAATGTTTACCCCACTCGTTGACGCTTAAGATTATAAAAATTTAATCTGCTCGCAGGATCGAATATTTAAAGGACCTTCACTTTGCTTTTAAGTTGAATTTTACCTTGTTAAGGCCCTGTCGAGTTTACATACGTACAGTAGAGACGATCTGAAGTGGCAGACTCTCCAATTAAATTATTCGTCAGAAGTGGCATATCCTTTTTCTCTCTCATACTTTGATATTTTTTAAACACGCCCTTAATAAGTTACGAAATACTCCACGAGTCGTACAGACAAAACAGAAAGAGATAACCAATTAGCTACCCAATATGAGTGTCTGTTGCTATTTATACGTCACGCCCCTTTCTGTGACGTCTCTCGAGACCTAAAGAAGACGTTGCCTTTACTGTCGATGTACCTACTGTGGATTAGGAAAGTAGAAGAAGAAAGAAGATGCGACAGTTTTATTGGAGACTTTGCCACTTACAATCGTCTGCACTATAGAAGTTTCTACACTTCACACGGAAAAAAATGGCCGTTTTTCTACCCGGTTTAGAAAACACAAGGGAAATCCGAAACGTTTTCTATCACCTAATTTTGAGGAATCTTCAATGACTGGCAGGAGATTTAAGATTTCTGTTGTCAAAAAAAAAATCCTAACCTCATTTTTTTAGTTTAGTTTCTAGTTTGGGTTTATGTATGGTTAGAAGAGAATATACATAGTTGAAGCCGTCATTGGAGTCAACATGCAGGCACGTAAATTTATTAAATAAAAAACATTTATTCGTCGTTATTTTGAAAAATATTCACGTTAATTTCAAAATTGAATATTACTTGTTTATTACTCGTCTTTTAGAACTTATTTAGATGAAATATTCCTCTAATATAATCAGTGAAAAATTGGATATTTCTACGAAAAATTCGCAAAGTGGGAAAAGGAAGTAAGTAAATTTGTAATTTTTTTGAATTGAGATTAAAAACGTGCTCGAACAGTAGGGACTGTGCTAATAAGAATGAGGAAAAGCGACAATGTAAAAGAACATCTTAAACGAGATATAAAATTCTGCTCTTAATAAACTTTGCACTAAATCTTTTGAACGGAAAGACGGGTTCAACACCTCCGCACTGCGGCCCTTTGTTCATGGCAACATGAATTTCATTAAGGACAACTTGAATAAAAAACTAATAAAAATAATCCTACCGATCAACACAAGATGACAGAGTAGGCAAATGTATCTAACAATTTAATTTAGGTACCTTACTAAAAATTATTGTAATTATTTATTTATGTCGAATCGTTATCGTCAATTTGTACGAAATATCAAATAAGTTGAAGAAATATTAAAAACTATAAAATTTCTAAATTGATTTTAATTGAAATAATCTCGTAAATACGCGCTTTCAAAGGAAATTTTATTAAAATAGACTCATTTTTTTTTCAATTCCAAACGAGAAGACAGACTGACAGACAAAGGATCAAGACTTAAAACTTTAATCTTTTTGCGCCTGGGGTTAAAAAGGCAATATTAAATCATATTTCCTTTACAAGTTAATTCAAATACGGAAATGTCAATAGTATCTGACGAAGGATAATTGGATATAAATTTTTCATATAGGTACTGGATTGCAGTCCAACAAAGGGGTGTAAAAAAGTTTTTGAACAAAAATCATTTTATAAAAAAAATTAATCATAGGAGGTTTAAAATATTACACCTGAAAATTTTTTACTTTAGATCGAAAGCAACGATAACTTCCTGAATTTTCCAGGATACATGGTCCTGAATTTTATAAGATACCTAACGTAAATAAATGTGGTATATAAAAGACGGCATCTCTCATATTTTAGTTTGGTATAACATGCCATTTAAAATAGCACAAGTGTAGTAGCATCATTCATGGTAAAATATGTCTCTGCATAATTCTAATATTTATGTAAGAGAATTTCTAAGTTGCTTTTTTACATTTTACAAGGTGTTCCAGGTATATTGTCAGAAAAATCATTTCCGATATTTGTAACAAATGAAACAATTCATCGTCAACAATTGAAACAGCTGAGGTAAATATAGCTTACACGAAAATGAGCTCTAGTTGGTTACTAAATTTAATACAGAACTATCGTCGACAATTGAAATAGCTGAGATAATCGTAGCTTATACGTAAAGGAACTGTAATTGGCTAATAATTTAGACAAAGAACTATCGTCAATAATCGAAATAGCTGAGATAAGCCGAGCTTACACGAAAAGGAACGAAGATTAACTATTAATTTCGACAAAGAACTATCATCAACAATGTAAATAACTGAGATAGGCGTAGCATACAGGTAAAGGAACTGTAATTGGCTAATAATTTAGACAAAGAACTATTGTCAACAATTGAAATAGCTGAGATAAGCCGAACTTACACGAAAAGGAACGAAAATTAGTTATTAATTTCGACAAAGAACTATCATCAACAATGTAAATAACTGAGATAGGCGTAGCATACAGGTAAAGGAACTGTAATTGGCTAATAATTTAGACAAAGAACTATCGTCAATAATCGAAATAGCTGAGATAAGCCGAGCTTACACGAAAAGGAACGAAAATTAGCTATTAATTTCGACAAAGAACTATCATCAACAATGTAAATAACTGAGATAGGCGTAGCATACAGGTAAAGGAACTGTAATTGGCTAATAATTTAGACAAAGAACATCGTCAACAATCGAAATAGCTGAGATAAGCCGAACTTACACGAAAAGGAACGAAAATTAGCTATTAATTTCGACAAAGAACTATCATCAACAATGTAAATAACTGAGATAGGCGTAGCATACAGGTAAAGGAACTGTAATTGGCTAATAATTTAGACAAAGAACTATCGTCAATAATCGAAATAGCTGAGATAAGCCGAGCTTACACGAAAAGGAACGAAAATTAGCTATTAATTTCGACAAAGAACTATCATCAACAATGTAAATAACTGAGATAGGCGTAGCATACAGGTAAAGGAACTGTAATTGGCTAATAATTTAGACAAAGAACATCGTCAACAATCGAAATAGCTGAGATAAGCCGAACTTACACGAAAAGGAACGAAAATTAGCTATTAATTTCGACAAAGAACTATCATCAACAATGTAAATAACTGAGATAGGCGTAGCATACAGGTAAAGGAACTGTAATTGGCTAATAATTTAGACAAAGAACTATCGTCAATAATCGAAATAGCTGAGATAAGCCGAGCTTACACGAAAAGGAACGAAAATTAGCTATTAATTTCGACAAAGAACTATCATCAACAATGTAAATAACTGAGATAGGCGTAGCATACAGGTAAAGGAACTGTAATTGGCTAATAATTTAGACAAAGAACATCGTCAACAATCGAAATAGCTGAGATAAGCCGAACTTACACGAAAAGGAACGAAAATTAGCTATTAATTTCGACAAAGAACTATCATCAACAATGTAAATAACTGAGATAGGCGTAGCATACAAAGAAACGCGCTCTACTTGTTTATAAATTTTAATAAAAAGCTGTCATCAACAATTGGAACAAAAAAAGGAACGAAAATTAGCTATTAATTTCGACAAAGAGCGATCATCAACAACTGAAATAGCGGATATAAGCTCAGCTAACATTACATTTCAATAGTGAAAGCGCACTGATTCGATAATCAATTTAATTTTTAATTATCTTATATGTTTAGAAACGGATTAACAAACTAAAAAGAAAAATGATTTCGAGCAATAGTTTATTAACTTCCACTTTAAAACCCCTTTTACCACATATCTTCTGTTTTTTTCTTTTTTAAGAAAAAAAACCATTAACAGCAGATGTGAAAAATACTATACGAAAAACAAGAAAGTGCACGTATAGGTACATCTTGGCAGGCCATTTATTTTTAAATTGTGTTCCTTTCATCCTTCCGCCCTAGTTGTGTTTTGAAAGTAGTCGATTCGATCCAGAGATCGAATACTTCGGTCGAGAATTCTCGTGGTTTCCTTAGACCAGGGTATCGTGTGTCTTTATTGGCCTCCCTAATCCCCAAGGCTACTAAAGAGGACATTTAAGCCGTCCTTATGCCTCATGTGTAAGTCCAGATCTGTGAAAAGCCTCGTCATCTACCCTTTCCTGCGAGTGATATACGCGTTCCTTTTTTTTATATTTCCTAAAAGTCGAAAGTTCTTTCTCTTTCACACAAACACACATACACGACGTGGATTTCCCTTAAGGACGAATTAAGTAAAAATCAAACATCGTTAGACATTAAAGCAATCAACAGGTTTTTCTACAAACAACTTTTTATGAATGAGAAAAAATACAATCGCATTTCACTGATGATAGATTTCTTGCGTATATGCAACCACAGCCATGATGCGAGTAAGTTAAACTGGTTGTCTATAAACTGGGAGTATTCAGCCGTCAATGAAAATGTTTAAAGTAGAAATTTTTAAAGAAAATATTAATTTTAACTTTTTTATTATTTTTAGTCAATACAGGAGAACATAATCTTCAAAATTAGATCTTAGTCAGTAATTTTAGTGAAGTATTTACAAAAATATGGCTTGTAAAAAAGTGTTTCTAAATCTTAGAAGTTCTAAACCCTTGGGAAAGCGCCGTAGATTACTTTATTAGACTTTCATATTGATTGATAAACAGGAGAATCTATTTGAAGTAGAAGTCACGTTTTCAGTTTATTAGTAAACGTCCAACGTTTTAAACGTACCAACAGTTTGTTCGTCAGGAAAAGAGAGAAAATTTAAAAAAGAACGTATAGAGGGAAATACTAGAGTTCGAATCCAGTTTGATTAATTTTACCAAAGGACAAATAAATTGAGAGATTATATATATATATATTTTTAAATAAAAGCTTATGTTCTAAAGAAATTTATACTAAAGCTTAAACTATATTGTAGTCGCCCTAACTTTAAAATTTTTATTTAGCAAATTATCGTTATTTTGTGACAAAAATATTAATTTTCAAATTTTATAGTTTACTGCTACACTTGCATATCACAACACTTCCACAAAATAAAATTTGAAAAACGATACAAAATTGATGGTTCATAAAACAACACTATTTCGGATTGTAAAACGCACTCCTTTGCTTTTAGTCTATCTTTGTCTATGTGTGATAAAGTTTAACAACAACGTCAAAAGATTATTGACGTACGTCCCAAATGCCTTCAAACATTACAATGTATTATCTACTACATTTACGTCACATTGTTTCAGAGCAGAGCATTTCAAAACTATGATGTTACACTTTGATAATTAACAATGAAAACTAATTATAAAAGTGTATTAAATCTATTAGAATATTGTTAATAGATTGATATACAAAAAGTTTTATTAGTTTGGTATAAGAAAGGGTTACACGTTGAGTTAAATTATGGTGGAGGAGCTTTCGGACCTATATGTTTTTTTTTTTTGGTAAGAAATATTGTGACAAAGCATCCTCATTTTTTAAATGTACAGGGCGATTCTCTAATACTAGACATCGAAATATTACAACTGAGCTCAATATGCCTGCAGATGTAGCTCTGGTTTTCGGAGATACAAGGCATTAGAAGTTTTCTGAAATTGAATAACAAGACTAAATAGAAACAAAAGAAACAACTACTCCGAGGGCTAATACCCCTACCGGCATTGAATTACACTATTGAATCTGAAGGTACATACATGTTAGACGTACTTAAAGCAATCTAAAAAGGCAGGTAAAATTCCTGTAACGTCTAAACAATTAAGGATTACAAATCTCACATTTGGAACGTGTCCTATACTATAGGCACAACGAACCATAAGCCATATCCTACAACCGGTTTCGACCTATTGGGTCTCATCAGATAGGCGCTGGAAAACACAAACCTTTTTTAAATATTTTTATTTCATAAAAGATAGGAGTGAAATTTTTGTAAATGATGAAGTAAAAGTAGATTTTTAATTAACGAAGCATGAGGCGTTTTGAGAGATTTGGTTTATCCAAACTTTAACTATTGCTTTAAAAAATAAAAGAAAACAAGTATTAATTAAAATTATTGAAACTATTGGCGTTATTTATTCACTTTAAAAAAAAAAAAATTAAAGGCATCTGATTTTCTTATAAAACAAAAACTGTTTACAGTTGTCAACGATAAATCAAGTCAAAAATTTCGCACTTATCAGATTCAATAAAATTAACAGTGTCTTCAATATGGGTCCTGAAGACGATGAAAACGAAATCGATGACGTCAACATCAAAATCTCTGTAGATGAAACTAATGAAACAAAGCAGAAAGAAACGGATCCAAACGAAGGTAATAAAAACAACGAAGAAGATGTTTCCGAAGAGACACATAGAACACCGTTCCTTAACTTTCTGAAAGAATATCGCGAAAAGAATCCCGAATTAACGACAAAAGAAGCTTTGAAAAAATCCACGGAAGAATGGCGGAAATTTTCTGAGGAGCAGAAGGAAAAATATATGAAAAAGGCAAACAAAGTCTCTCCAAGAAGGAAAAGGAAAAGGAAAAGAAGAAGATATAGTACAACATCAACTGAAGACGACTCATCAACTACAAATTCCACTAGCTCTTCGGATGGAGAATCGAGACGAAGACGTGAAAGGAGTAATCATAGATCTTGTCAGCGAATTGTGGAAGCCAGAAGTAGAAAGAGGAAAGGTAGACAGCGCAGGAGGAAATCGAGGAGAAGCAAGAGGAGAAGCAAGAGTAAAAAGTGTCAATAGATAACACTTTACTGAAATCCGGGACTGTTTACAATTAGTTGAAGAAATAGTTTAATATTTGCAACTAATTAGACTTATAGTGCTGCTACAATTAATGTCTATCTTATAGCTTTGTCTTAGGTAAGGGTGAAAGAATTTTTTGTGATAAAAATTGCTAAATTTTTTGTAGACTTAATTTGCACTATTTTTGACTGAAATTAAATTAAATGTGAAACATGTAGTTGATGAAAAGTTTGCTCTTTCCCATTTTTAAAAAACATAAACCCAACACCCCCCACTCCGACCGGCACAACGGTGCGGCGTTGAAAGCCGTGCATCGTCTAACGTCGTTTCAGTTCGGCAGACTTCGGCACGGTGTTTGTGTGCTTGCGACTAGACGTACGCGTGTAGACTGTACGAAGCTCGCACGGATCGAGACGAGCTGCTCCGAAATCGGACAAATACAACAGTGAATAGCTGTACGCGTAAAATTTGTGTATAAAGTGTTTTAATTTTTATTTAAGTTACAGGAGTGAAATTTTTGTAAATGATGAAGTAGAAGTAGATTTTTAATTAACGAAGCATGAGGCGTTTTGAGAGATTTGGTTTATCCAAACTTTAACTATTGCTTTAAAAAATAAAAGAAAACAAGTATTAATTAAAGTTATTTAAACTATTGGCGTTATTTACCCACTTTAAAAAAAAAAAATTAAAGGCATCTGATTTTCTTATAAAACAAAAACTGTTTACAGTTGTCAAAGATAAATCAAGTCAAAAGTTTCGCACTTATCAGATTCAACAAAATTAACAGTGTCTTCAATATGGGTCCTGAAGACGATGAAAACGAAATCGATGACGTCAACATCAAAATCTCTGTAGATGAAACTGATGAAACAAAGCAGAAAGAAAAGGACCCAAACGAAGGTAATAAAGACAAGAAAGATGAAAACAACGAAGAAGATGTTTCCGAAGAGACACATAGAACACCGTTCCTTAACTTTCTGAAAGAATATCGCGCAAAGAATCCCGAATTAACGGCAAAAGAAGCTTTGAAAAAAGTCACGGAAGAATGGCGGAAATTTTCTGAGGAGCAGAAGGCAAAATATATGAAAAAGGCAAACAAAGTTTCTCCAAGAAGGAAAAGGAAAAGGAAAAGAAGAAGATATAGTACAACATCAACTGAAGACGACTCATCAACTACAAATTCCACTAGCTCTTCGGATGGAGAATCGAGACGAAGACGTGAAAGGTGTAATCATAGATCTTGTCAGCGAATTGTGGAAGCCAGAAGTAGAAAGAGGAAAGGTAGACAGCGCAGGAGGAAATCGAGGAGAAGCAGGAGTAAAAAGTGTCAATAGATAACACTTTACTGAAATCCGGGACTGTTTACAATTAGTTGAAGAAATAGTTTAATATTTGCAACTAATTAGACTTATAGTGCTGCTACAATTAATGTCTATCTTATAACTTTGTCTTAGGTAAGGGTGAAAAAATTTTTTGTGATAAAAATTGCTAAATTTTTTGTAGACTTAATTTGCACTATTTTTGACTGAAATTAAATTAAATGTAAAACATGTAGTTAATGAAAAGTTTGCTCTTTCCCATTTTTAAAAAACATTTAGTCCAATAAATTGATAGGAATTTTAAAGAAACTTACCCACTACTTTAGGAAAACGAATAGCATGAATTAGTAAAATTTTGATTTCAATTTATAGTAAAACTTTTTTAAGAAGCTATTGCATAGCTTTTATCGCGGGCTTTGAGCGCGGCGACCGAATCAAGAAATACCGTAACGAAAAAAACCTAACACCCCCCACTTCGACCGGCAGAGCGGTGCGGGGTGTGCGTGCGACTAGACGTATGCGTGTAGACTGTACGAAGCTCGCACGGATCGAGACGAGCTGCTCCGAAATCGGACGAATACGTAAGCAGCTGTTTGTGAGAAAGTATATAGGTGTTTTATTATATTAATATCAAAGAAAAAACAATATTGTATAAATATTATAATTGCATAAGTTGATAAAAAATGCTATGCAATAGTTTTACCGCGGCAGTACCCGAGTGCCAGACGTAGTTTTTTTTATTTTTCATTTAATTAATGAGAAACCATTCCCCACTGTCCAAAAAGGCCTTTTTAATTAATGTTATACCAAATGGAATGTATCATTTGAAATGGCATCCAATTGTGAATTTATACCAAAAGACTGACTGGTATTTTGAACAGTGAACGTTGCCTGGCCACAGGAATATCGAAAATTTGAAAGCGCCACCAAACCGAACGAGATAGGATTTTATTGTAACATTTATAATTCCTGATGCACGTTGCCGGGATTCTTGAAATTCCCCAAGAGACCGCTACGTATGATGAAAACTTTCTACATGTATACGTGTCTATTTATTCCCAACAATGTGATAAAAGTTTACTTACAAAAGTAAGGCCTTTGTGGAAAGAAAAGAAGATGAAAACTTATCTAAAACTTTCGGTTGTAGACATTGAACGTTTTCCTTCATTTGTGTCATAGTTAGTTTGAAAATATTGTAGTGTTCGTGGGTTTATTAAATTTTATTTACAAGACTAAAGTACAGGAATACAATTTATATACACTTAGATTACTATTTATTCAAATTATTCACTTCTGTGCACTTTTTCAATTTATTTTATTCTCACTACTGTCAATTTATTACTATCTAACTCGGCGAACGTCTGTATCACTTTTATAGCATCATAGAACAGTCGGAAAAAAGTCTGGAATATTTCGCTTACAATTTGGTACACAGATTAATATGACACCCACGCCTGATTTAGATGGACATATAAATATTGCTTTGATACCAGAATCCACCCCTTGTGGTATAAAATGGTTGATGAAACTCTATGGAAAATAGTAAACCAATTATGTATTTGGTATAAAAATAGTATGTGTCCGGAGACTTTTTTTTTCAAAAATCTATGTTTAAGGGTGGGGTGAAGTAAGGGATGCAACTTTACATGGGAAATTTGAAACTAGGGAGCTGATTTAGTTGAATTTGATACGCAGACAATAAATAATATGACACTTTGTATACAAAAATCCATCCTAAGGGCATAAAATGGGGGATTAAACTCGATATAGGAAATACTGCACCGATTATATGTTTATTATAAATGAGCAGGACACATTTCTAAAAATTTCACTATTAATTCCCTAACAATATTTATTCAAAATTCTAACAAAATTCCATCCTAATAAAATTAATCATAGAATTAAAAAATTGGCAAATATACTGCGTGTTATATTTAATGAAACAGATTTCTAATTCAGTTTATTTGAAACACTTTTTTTTAAAGCTCCCACTGTTTTTACTGTTGCTTTGTATTTTGGCAGGTTTACGTTGCATTTTTTTGTTTATTTAAAGCAAAAGCTTGACGAAAAGCTGATGCAACGTGAATTTCTCGACTGGTAACGATAAAATGGAATTTTATTTGTGTCTGCCCAACTATCCATTCGCAATAAATTTACGTACGTCCACGTTTCGAAAAGGAACTCGATGTAAATTCACGTTCCATAAACTGGATTGGCTTGTACTGGTACTGGAGTACTTGTAAAATTTTGTTAAACCTGTGTAATGTTTTTGAATTCGCGTTTAACAAATAAAGCCATTTTTACTGCATCGATGTTTGGATTTAACCGGTGGAGTAAAATTAGTTTAATTTGAATTGTAAAGTGGCCCCGTTTAAGAGCAATTTCACTACTGTTTGGGCTCAACGGCAACACAATTTTATAGCAATTTAGGCTTCAAACGCTCTTAAACATCCATCAAATTTACTTTTATTGGTATCGTACCTAGTTTTTAACGACTTCCTAAAAATCAAAACATTTAACTATTTTTACGACGTTCATCGTCTATGTATTACAAATTTTCAGATCTGTCTGTCTGTCTGCCTGTCTGTCATAGACTCCAAATTTACTGGAATTATTAAATTGAAATTTGGTTCACGTGTGTAACGTAAATAATGAATTTTGTACACGGGGGTTACTTTTGCGAACAAATTAGAAAATTGAATAAAAAAGTACTGTGTTACATATCAAATGGAAGGGGTTCGTGTCAGGGTCCCAAAAATATTTTTTTCAGAATTTTAAACTTATAAATACATAAAATAATTTTAAATCATAGATTACAGAAAAATATTAATAGTTTAGAACCCTCTCTGCTTATCCTATTTTTTTTTTTAATTAATATAAATAATATTCTATAGAATTCGTGGAGTTGTTTAGAAAATAATTATAAACAAATTTAAATTCAAATGAAAAAAATTTTTCAACTGAACGTTAAAAGAAATAAATAATTTAACAAAGTCTTTAAAATCTGATCTGAATAAAAATTAGAAAATTCCACCCTCAAAAGATGTGACCTCAGACCAGGAGAAAAGAAGTTCCTCGATTTTGACATATTGACAAGAGGACATACAGGTCAAAAAATCTCGAAAGAAGCTGGGAAAGTTTACTTTTAGTCCATTCTGAAAAGAAAGATTACTCTAAAGCTAACCTGACCACTTTTTTAAAAATGATAGAAGATACGTACATATATGTCAGTCCTTCCCCTAAACATATATTTTTCGTATAGGACTGAAAATAAATCACATTCGTCAGAGAGTATTTGCTGACGATTTATTTGAAGCTGAAATAAGACTCATATCGGAAGTTGCGTCGACAAAATCTTGATGTTAAAATCTAAACCTCCCTGATCTTTTGTCATGCATTACATTTAGAATAAAAATCTAAGTTTTTACAAGCTTTTCAAATCATCAAATATAATACAAAATTAGTTTTTTAACCTTTCCAAGTTTACATTAAACGTACGAGACCTTTATTTGTACAGAATCAAATTTTCCAAAAAAAAAAGTCCAAAAGAGCACCTGTCCACCATATACAACCACCAAGTTACCCCGAGTTGCAATTAATACAGAAAAGTTCTACTTGTACTGAAGCAGACACTGTTAAAAGCTTATAAAATAAATACAAGTCAACTTCAAAACTATTTTGTTAAATTACTTCTTAGTTTTGCTTTTTGCCCATGTGCCTTCTCAATTTAACGTCGGTTTTCGAACAACTTTATAAATACTTCAAGTTTTCCTAAATCGGTATACCAACTTTTTGAATTTTCCTACAGGTCTACCAATAATTCAAGCTGCTCCAGAATGTTTTCTAAACTCAAGTGCCTGACTAACGAAAGAAAGTCAAGAAAACTAGGGGACAGTATCATTCTTTCATAATTTTATTTCGAACTAATTTTAAAGTTTTGAAAAATTAGTTATTTAATTGTTTTCTTATGACTACAAATAAAGTAAGGTTAGGTCATTTGCATTGTGTATCATGTAAATTTGTAAAGGTTTGAAATTTAAAGAACGATTTATACATCTTCGTGTATGTCTATGTATCTCCGTTAGATTATCCTATCCTATACAAAGTTCTTTAAATTTAGTATGAATACAGTAGACTCGCGCTAGTGAGAACACAAAGAAATCGGACGTATTCTCACGCTCACGCCATTGAAGGTATAGTAAAATATGCAAAATTGTTTAAATTAAAGAAATAAATATTTCTCCTGTGCCATCCAAACGTACAATTCAAGAAAAAAATGTATAAGTATATTTATTATATAAATTTTATTTATTAAAATAATATGTATTTTAATCTAACCTCAAACTTTTGCAACCATTCATCGATTGTGTTTCATTTTGGATGGCTTTTTGTTCAAATATCTTTCCTGTTACAGTCAAATTTAATTATTATTAATTTATTTAGTTTAACACACTGGTTCACAACTGTTATTATATACTTTTATTTTTTTTATTTTGAAACAAACGGTACATTCGGCAATTCTGAATTTTTTAGATAAATTTTTTATTCTGACATCTTGCTGCTAATCTAGAATTTTTAACTGTTCATACTTTCGAGATTATGATTTGTTCACACTGCTGGGTGCATAGTGTATTCTTACACGAACGGGTGATCACACTAGCTCGAGTCTACTGTATTACCTCTTCTCATGCCAGTATAAATTTTCTCACAGTTATTGGAATTTATATTATAAATGCTTGATTTGGATTATTTTTTATCGAATTTCCTAGAAAACTACACACTATTCTGGCTAATTATCTAATGAGGAGTTTTATTTAAAAACTAATTTAATTAAATAATTTTTATTGGCCCAGAAAAATATTTGAATGTTACTTATTTACAAAAAACGAAAACGTAGCAATTTTTCATGAAGTACCTAATAGCAGTGTCTAATAAAATACTGGTTTGATAGAGAAAGCAAATTTAAGGATTTTATGATTAGCACTTTTAAATTTATTGCTAGGAATTCAAAATTACTAAGCATTATAAAACAGCAAGTTACAAACTGCATGTTATAATTTAAATAAATTAGCTGTCCACAAACCATAATGTATTCGATCTTATGCATTCATATAAGAGAAGAAAATTTTACGTTTACCATTTTTTACTGAATGTTTTCCTGTATTTATGCAAATTTTTGAATCCTCAAAATTTAACAATTAAATTCGAACTTCTAGGAAGTCAAAAATGTGTTAGTTTTCATCCATATAATGTGTCTTACACAGTGTTCAACAGGGGCGTATCTAGGTATTTTAAGAAGGGAAACCCATAAAGGCTTCTACTCTTTTTGCCTGTCTACGCGAATAATCCTATGATACTTATTAACAACTTGAATAATTTTTTTGAGTTGGTGCATGTTCGATAATCATTATAGGTGCACTTAAAATGATTGTAAGTAGAACAGCATACAGGGTAGGACTTAATATATAAAAATTGTATAAGAGTAAAGTACCATTATTCCAGAAAATTCAGCAAAATTTTATTTAGAAAATTTGTTGAGAATTAAAGGTTATGCCTAAATACCAAAACGTGGCCTCCTAAAAAAAAATTTTTTAGGAAAACTAATTATGTATTTCAAAAAAAAAAATGTTTTTTTTTCACCATTATTGATCAAAATCGAACCCATTTCGTATAACTTTGTTCGAAATAATTATTTTTCCCAAAAAAAATTTTTTTTAGGAAGTCATTGGTATTTAGACATAGCTTTTAATTCTCAACAACTTTTCATTACAAAATCTTACTGAATTTTCTGAAATAAGGGTACTTTGCTCTAATACAATTTTTATATTTTAAGTCCTACCCTGCATGCTGTTTGACTTGCAACCATTCTAAGTGCACCAATATGATTATCGAACATACACCAACTTTCGGAAAAAAAATTATTTTTGTTGTGCAATTAATAAAAAAAAAATTATTTTTGTTGTGGAATTAATAAAAAAAAACTTCCCTATGTTTGCACACTGAAATGACCACACTGTATATTAACTATTAAATCAACTGAGCTTTTATGATAACGTAGGCTGAAATTTATTAAGAAAAAAATAAACAATAAATTAAAAACAATTTCTTACTTTAAAGCATATTAAGGGAGATATTTTATATTTTCCCCTCGTTTCAGTGGCAGTTCGTATATCATAAGCAAAATAACGTCACAACGCTACGGAACGATTAATATCAAAATACAACGTCTTTGGGGTAAATGGCGTTAAATGTAAGAAAGGGAATTTCAAAATTTTATTACTAGCATACAGAAATTTGTATTTGTTTTTTTTTTATATGTAAGGTAACGTGGGGTAATTTAAAAATTTTAATTACTTTTTTAAATAAAATAGAAAATTATATAGGGCGGAAATATTAACGAATTTACTACAGAAACATTAAATTAGCTGAAGAAGGAACTCTGCTATTCTACTGACACTGGAGGAAAAGATTTTGAAAATAATTTAGGTAACACCTATAAGTGAATAATCCCTTGCTCGAAAATATTCAAGTATTGATCGATCAGGGCACTTTTGTAAAGTACTTATAAGAGATTAGCTATTCATCCAGAGGGTTAATAAACTTTGCAAGAAAAAGATTGATCGCGAATTTGCTAATGTGGAACGATATTACATAGATTACATTTATTAGGTACATATATACGAAATACCCTTGTACACAATTAATTAAAATGTCAAAAGTTCAAAGAATACGGGGAAAATATGCTTCCAAGCGTAATTTTATTGTGATCAAAAATTGAAAGCCATCACAACTGCTGAACTGCAGCAATCACTTTTGGAAAACAAACAAAACATTTGGGGTAGGTTGGGTTATATTTTGTTCGACATGGTATACTACCCTAACCCTTGGTCAGGAGACGCCCGTAGGTTCTTTATATGTTTGGTGAGCACCAGAAAATGGCTACTTAAAATTCATCCCCCACTATAAAATGATTTTTCAATAAAGCTGATGTTAAATCTTCTTCCCCCAAACATATATTTTTCGTATAGGACTGAAAATAAATCACATTCGTCAGAAAGCTTTTGCTGACGATTTATTTGAAGCTGACATAAGACTCATGTCGGAAGTTGCGTCGACAAAATCTTGATGTTAAAATCTAAACCTCCCTGATCTTTTGTCATGCATTACATTTAGAATAAAAATCTAAGTTTTTATAAGCTTTTCAAATCGTCAAATATAATACAAAATTTGTTTTTTAACCTTTCCAAGTTTACATTAAACGTACGAGACCTTTATTTGTACAGAATCAAATTTTCCAAAAAAAAAAGTCCAAAAGAGCACCTGTCCACCATATACAACCACCAAGTTACCCCGAGTTGCAATTAATACAGAAAAGTTCTACTTGTACTGAAGCAGACACTGTTAAAAGCTTATAAAATAAATACAAGTCAACTTCAAAACTATTTTGTTAAATTACTTCTTAGTTTTGCTTTTTGCCCATGTGCCTTCTCAATTTAACGTCGGTTTTCGAACAACTTTATAAATACTTCAAGTTTTCCTAAATCGGTATACCAACTTTTTGAATTTTCCTACAGGTGTAGATACCAATAATTCAAGCTGCTCCAGAATGTTTTCTAAACTCAAGTGCCTGACTAACGAAAGAAAGTCAAGAATCCTAGGGGACAGTATCATTCTTTCATAATTTTATTTCGAACTAATTTTAAAGTTTTGAAAAATTAGTTATTTAATTGTTTTCTTATGACTACAAATAAAGTAAGTTTAGGTCATTTTTATTGTGTATCATGTAAATTTGTAAAGGTTTGAAATTCAAAGAACGATTATTATTACTTATTATGGATCCTTGTTAGGATGGTTGTTCTTACATTATATACAAAATTCTTTAAATCTAATGTGAATACAGTAGACTCGCGCTAGTGTGAACACAAAAAGCTGGACGTATTCATATTATCTAGACTGTTCACACCATTGGAGTTATACTAAAATATGCAAAAAAAATTAAATTAAAGGAAGCAATATTTCTCCTATGCTATCCAAACTTACAATTCAAGAAAAGAAAAGTATAAATAGCTCTTTAAAATTCATCCCCCACTATAAAATGATTTTTCAATTAAGCACCCCTAAACTGATGTTAAATCGTTTATTGTAACTTGTACCTAATGTCATTCTCGTCAAATTACTGTCGTGTTTCTACATTATATTTATTATTGACAGTAAATTCCGGCGCCAAGTCAACTGTGAGACAGATAAAGGGGCATTATAAGCACCTCATTTGTTGCTATCAGACGGCGTGACGTCTTTACTGATTGAGTGGTTGTGTGTGTGTCTGACAACCATGGCAAAAACTACCCCCTTCGTCCCACTCTCCATCCCTCGTGGTACTCCCGTCTTGCTCTCCTGACAAGGAGCAGCTTTTGGGAATTTAAATCCATTTGTCAATGGCAAAGACGCACAAAGTCTATTTTCACAAACCACCCTCGTTTTACATGATTATGTCGAAACAAACCCTCCACTCACTCATGCAGGTATTTATACAGTTAATACGTGTTAAAATGGTAAAAGCAACGTTTTATCTATTCGAAACCGTTTATAACGACTCAGCTTTATACAGCAGTCGTTATAACCGATAGGTGTACGTAGTGTAGATATAGTAAATTAGAACACAAGATTTTAATCGAAAACTTTTCCCAAACTACGAGCGCGCTAGGACTCGACAAGACGACTCGACCGGGCTCGACTAATTATATTGATTGCTTGAATATCTCCCTCCGTCTCGTGCGTTCTTAAACTGCGCACATCATTTGTACACAATTCGTCCACTACCTTTCCCAATTTTGGACGAGTGAGGACTAATAATAGGCGTTCGTTTTATTGTATTGCACGAAAATACGTCAATTTATTTTATTTTTTATGAATAACAAATTCAAAGAACAGCACAAAAGTCTAATAACAAAAAAGGCTCTAGGTATTCGAATGTTGACTCTACGATTTTTGAAATTTTATGTTGCATACAATAAATAATAATAAGGGTCTTTTATAGTAAAATAAAAAGCAAATGATTTTGTAAATTATTTCCAACCTGTACGTGGACTTATATACTGTCATGATAGAATCGATTCTAAATAGAATTTTAAAAAGATTAACAAATTTAGAAAATGAAATAAGTTCCAAAATATTAAATAATAAAAAAATATATTTAAAAAAAATGTATTATTAATTTACGTTAAGTAGTTTATTAAAATTTTTAAGTTGTAACAAATAAAATTTAAATTAAATTTAAAAAATATATACAGGGTGGTTCTGATATAAATACGGATTTTTGGAGGGTGTCAACTAGATGCAATATGTAATCGAATGGTCACTACAGCAGCGCGGTGAAGAAACAAAAAAATTTTCAAAATTTTTGAAAAACATCTTAACATGAATTAATTTGAATACGGTCCTGTGCGTTTTCGCTTTGACTTAAGCAACACATTTGGCAACTGTCACAAAATTCTGATGAACTAAACGCCATTTTCGAACACACTTGTTTACGTTACAGTAACCGAGTAACCTCATTCACCGTCAGCTGATTGAAGACAGCGTTGCCACTACACACGACCAGGTCAATCGAGGACACGTCTTACACAGGACCGTACTCGGTTTTGCCTGTATTTTCACATACGTTTTTCTCGAAAACGGTAAACTTTAGGACCTGCGAAGTTTTGCTTAATTTTCTTATTTTCTACTGCCCTATCACCTCCTTAAATATCCGCAGTTATATCAGTAACACCCTGTATATATTTTGGTAATTGTTTTCAAAAGACTGTAGCATTTCAGAATAATAATTCTAATCAATATTGTATGAATTTAGATCCAGGTAGTGGAGAGTTTGTTCAGAGTAGACATAAAAAAAAATTATAATAGAAATTTTGAAATGAAAAGAAAATAAATTAAAATTAGAAAAATATAATTAATAAAATAGAACTTATTAAAGTTGCGAAGAAAACAAATGATATTTTGAAGAAGAATTTAACTTTATGTCAGTTTAATAATATAAGTGGAAGAACAAGTAGAAGAAGAAGAAGTTAATTTAAAAGGAAAAATAGAAAAATTAATATGGATATGAAATGACTTCATATTTTGGTAAATGCAGTGAATTTAAATATGTCACCATAACTACATAGACTTTTAGTACTTTAAAATTTCATTTTAAAAAAAAATTGTTAATAGTATTTAATTAGTTTTAGTTTTAGAGTAGAATTTTTAGAATATTATTTAAAATAAAAAAGGAAATTGTAAATTAAATTTTTGGAACTTCATGCTCTTCAGTATTAAAAATTTAATATTCAAATTAAATAAAATTGTATTGTATCTCATCAGATCATTATATATTTTTATTATCCCAACACACCATCACATTACAATACGTATATATACATGTGTATATGAGTTCCTGAATGAGAAAAAGTCACGTTTTTCGATTTCGTTTAAAAATAAAAACATGATATATGCCCCAGTAAATATAAAACACCCTTTAAACCCCTGTACTTTTGATGGCTCATGGAATACAAAGAGCCTGAAGCGTAATACAACAGTTTTTCCATTTTGTACCTATTACTTTTAGCAAAAGGAAACATTCCATATTTTTGCCGCTTATTGAATTACTTGTACGAAAAAATGTTCCCTCTAAGCAACAACATACGAGAAAATTTAATATCTATCCAATATATGAAAATAGCGTAACAAGATTTACCAATATTGCATATATTCTCAATAAATAGTAGAATACATTATTACAAAATTTTACAGGACCAACAGGATGATTCAAGTTCATATTTAAATTAAATCTGACTATAAATAGTCACATTTTTTTTTTTTAAATTTTGACGACAGCAAAATATTTCTCTAATTTTTCAAACTCAAATCGATTATTTTGTAATTTTCTTTTCCGTTGATAGCTAATTGTGAGTTGAAGAAAGTTTTTTATCGATTTGGTTTTTGTATCTGATCGCATGGTTCCCTTTAATTACCCACGTTTTATCACCGTTTTTCAAGAAAAGCGTAAAGCAAAGACTCGTATTGATTTTATTCCTAATAAATTCAGTCGAATAGATTTATGTATTGTATCGCATACTTTAGGAATTAATGACGGCCACCATTTACGTTTTATCGCACATGACACATGCCACCGATTACCTATGAACAATAGCACCTGAATTTGTGAACAGACAAATTTTTACCTTTTTCACCCTCTATTATTCATCGTCATTCAGATCCTACATTATTTACACAAGAAATCGAACGTTAACTTTGAGAGAAAAAAGGAAATCATTTACTAATGATTTTTTTATAAAACACTGTTTTAAGGAAATTAATTTTAAAAAAAGGAATACAAAAACTTTCCGAAAGCATTATCAATATTTGATCCATTTGTACACGAAAACGTATCAAAGAAATGAAAATATATACAAATTTTATTAATAAACCACATAGGAAAACTAGTAATTTAAAGTCGAAAATAAGTTAATGTAATATCCGCTAGTGTCTGCCACTCCCTGGTAGAGTTATTAATCGTAATCACTAGTAGTTAGACTAAGACACCAGTCGCAGCCATATGTAACTGAATTCAGTCACCAGTCGCAACCACAAGTAGCTGGATATTGCCACAAATCGCAGCTACTAGTAGTTAAACTCAACCACAAGTTACAGTCACTAAGCGCTTGACTCAGCCACCAGTCGTAGTCAAAAGTGGCTGCATACAACCACCAGTCGCAATCACAGATGGTTATAATCAGCCATCAATCGCGGTCACAAGTGGTTATACTCAGCCACCAGTACAGTCACAAGTGTCTAGATGCAGCTACCAGTTGAAGTCACAAGTGGCTATACTCAGTCACCAGTCGCATTGACAAGTGGTTTTATTTAGCTAGCAGTCACAGCCACAAGTGGCTGGACGCAGCTACAAGTCGCAGTCAACAGAGATGAACGCAGTTACCATCCACAGTAGTGGCTAGTTGCAGCCACCAGTCTCAGTCACAAGCGGCTATACTCATCCGCAAGTCGCAGTTACAAGTGGCTATACACAGTCAGTAGTCGCAGTTACAAGTGGCTGGTTACAGCCACCAGTCGCAATCACAAGTAGCTACTAGTCGCAGTCAATAGCGTTGTACCAGTCCCAGTGGTGGCTAGATGCAGCCACCAGTCTCAGTCAGATGCGGCTATACTCAGCTAAAAGTCACAGCCGCAAACGACTATACTCAGCCACTAGTAATTAAACTCAACGATTAGCCGAAGGCACTAGTAGATTTAGTCAGCTACCAGTCGCATCACAAATGGCTGGATACAACCACCAATCGCAATAACAAGTGGTTGTACTCAGCCACAATCGACTTTATACTATAATTAGTTGCGGTCGTAAGTGGCTAGACGTGGCCACAAGTCGCATAAAATTTTCTGTCTATTTTCAAAAGTGAAGTACTTAGTGACCTATTGATAGTGTGATCTTGTGTTGCCAGACAGACAGACAGTGGCTCTAAAATGACCACTTGAACTGTCTATTTGCGTCGTCAACGACTTGTGGCTGCCACGTGTGTGTGTGTACCAACGTTAAATGGCTAGGTACCTACATGTCGGACAGGATCATTTGACCATCCAAAGGATATAGAAAATGGATGTCACGTTTTTGTTCGTTAGTAAGCGTGCAACGTTTCAAACATACCAACGATTTGTTCGTCAGGTAAAATTGAGGAAATTTAAAGGAAAACTTACATGGAGAAGCATTAAAGTTCGAGTTTAGTTGGAATAACTTTCCAAGGGAAAAATAAATTGAAGAAGTAACGATGAAATACAAAACATGATATGAGATTATCGAAAAGGAAACGAAAGAATTAAAAAGTAACATATTTTGTACTTTATTAATAACTGAATATGTTCAAGAAAAAGGAAGAAAACCAAACAAAAGGAGAGTTGGTTGGTTAAAAGATTTATCTGACACTTTAGTTTGTCGAAAGGTTCGTATAATGCACAAGAAAATTGATTGTAAATGGACGGTGTTTATTATGTTCCCGCACTTTCCACCTTATAAACTTTAATAATTGCCAATAAACAACAACATATGGTTTCTCGAGCAACTATGTACTGGCGTCGATGGTGCTTACAGATTGAAATTTTCTACTATAAACGATAAACTTTATTGCAAACTCCATTATTGACTTATATTTTGTCCACTTTCACAATGTTACTTTTACAACTCAATAAAAAATTAATAACATACACAAAGCGTTTCATACGTACTATGTTTATCCCACCTTCAACAAAGTTTAAAAAAAAAAATCAAATTATAATTAAAAGTATAAAAGAGAACTGATACAATCGTTGAATGTTGTTTCGTGGCCGCCATCTGATGACGTCAGTTTTATAATTCTTCTATTACTAACGAAACGACAAGAACAAATCTACTACAACGGTTCAACCCAAGAGACGTTACTTCACATCTACATAAATTTAATGCCCTATACTCTTAATTAATAAATTAATAATTTTGCTCGAAACGTTCGTGACCATTTTGAAGTTTACCCTCTGTAATATGCATCACCATCAGAGAGTAATTTATGTAATAAAATTAAAAATATCTCGTAGAAAAGTGTTTTCACGAAAACCAACACTTTCCTTCCGGTACTGCTGCATAACGGAAACACCACCAACAGGGAGTGCTAACGACAACGTACCCCTAGTCTACAGTAATTTGACTCCGAGAGCAAATTGAGTTATATTACGTATACATGTATATGATATTTTCTATTAGAAAAGAACACAACATTAATTTTGATTAGGTAGGTACACTAGTTTAGTACAACAGGGAATAATTTCAATATTTTATTCAGGAAGGATCTTTCCTAACACCAGAAGATTTTTTTTGTTCCCACAGAGAAACAAAAAACAAAAAGGGACTGGGCTTATTTTCACAGGATTATCCTATGACGACTTTAGTTAACATCGCAAAATTGTTTGAAAAATATTTTTCACTGCATACATTCTTATATTATTGTTTAACAATTATAGGAACATTATAAGATCATCCTCGAACGTTCGAAATCGTTCCTGGAAAGTTTCAGATAATTAATGGAAATTCAAGATCAGTTTAGAATGTTGTGGAACATTCTCAAACCTTTTGGAATAAAAAAAAGTCTAAGGCCAATCTTTTCTTCTGGAATATTTTAGATCGTTGAGGAAAATTTCAAATCATTGTGGAACATTCTAGATCATCCTCGAACATTGCAAATTATTCCCTAACAATCTGGAACATTCTAAATAATTCTCAAACATTCCAAACCATTCGTGAAAAGTCTGGAGCATTAATTTAGTACAACAAGGAATAATTCCGATATTTTATACAGGAAGGATTTTTCCAACACCAGAATATTTTTTAGTTCGAACAAAGAAACAAAAAGGTACCAGACTTATCTACACAGGATTATCCTGTGACGACAAGAGAGGGATTAACAACTTTAGCTTCCTACACCGATGTAGTATGAAATCCTACATCCCCTAACATTTATAGGAACATTTTTAGATCATTCTCGAACGATCGAAACTGTTCCTGAAATGTCTTGAATGTTTCAGATAATTCATGAAAATTCAAGATCATTTTAGAATATTGTGGAGCATTCTCAAACTTTTTGGAACATTTTACATAGTTCGCGAACATTCCTAAAACGTTTAGAGCAATATAAATCATCAAATTAAAAATTTAAGGGCAATATTTCATGTTATAGAACGTTCTTAAACCTTCTGGAATATTTTAGATCGCTCGCGAACATTTCAAATCAACGTGGAACATTCTAGATCATTATTGAAATTCAAGATCTTTCTGGAATATTGTATGAACATTTTGAAACCTTTTAGAATGTTTTTGGTCGTTTTCGAGCATTACAAATAATCCGTAGGCATTCTTGAACGTTTGAAATGATTCTCGAAAGGTGTGAAATATTGTGAAACATTTTAGATCATTCTAAATCGTTCTAGAATATTATACATCATCCTAGAACATTCTAAATCATTCTCAAACAATCCGGAATGCTCTAAATAATTCTCGAACATTCCAAACCATTTATAAAAAGAATGGAGAATTCTAGATGAATTATGAAAATTTGAGATCAATATGGAAGGTTGTGAAACCTTCTTAAACCTTTGCGAATGTTTTGGTAAGTTCTCGAATATTGCAAATTATTCTTAAAAATTCAAGATCATTCTTGAACGTCGTATAACATTATCAAACCCTTTGAAATATCTTAGATATTTTTTGAATATTATAAATCATTTTCTGAAGAACCCCAAAATATTGTAGATCATTTCTGAAAGACCTGGAACATTTAAGAACATTCCAAAACGTTGTGGAACATCCTTGCAACGTTTAGAACTTTCTAAAAAATTCACTCGGTACTCCAATTTTTCTCAATTTTTTAAATTACAAAATTATCGAAAAAAAAAAAAGATTTTTAAATACATACTACGATAAAAAACTTCATCACTTAGTTATCAAAACGCTCTAATAATTTCTCTCATTTCAAATAATCCCCTAAAATTTTACCTGAACCAAAAAATTTTAATTTCAGCGCTGTTGTGATTGGACCACATCTCATTTTCAGACTCACTATAATGAGTCAAAAGAATATGAAAATATGTGTTTAATGTATTATAAGTGAACATAATTTAGGCGACGCAAATTGATGGCGATTTCAATCAATGTTTCCACTAAAGGTACATTTTGTATATAAACAACGTAGAATAAAAATATACTCCAAAAAATTTGAAATATCCCATACTACGTACGCTACTATGTCGATTAAAACAAAAATAGAAAATGATTTACTAAAAAACCATTTTTCATAAAACTATTTGCAAATTATAGTTTAAATATTTTTTAAATTATTATATATTGTGCCAATAAAATAAATTAATCGATAATTAATTTCAATACTTTCAAAATAATGTTAATTAAACATTACTCAGAAAATAAGCAAAATCTCTTGATCAAAATAAAATAATAGTAATAGATTTCATTTTGCCATTTTGTTTTGCAGTTTTTTAAAAAAAATATATATGTATATCTTTTCTTTAATTTTTCTTTTTCAAAAAATTAACAGGAGCGCGAATAATAATTCGAAAAAGAGAAAACGAAAAAAAAAAGTGTTTCCACTTACGTTGTTTGCGGCGGTGGAAAATTGGATAATATAAGTTTGCGGAAGTTGAATTTATCACTGGATAAAATCGGACGAGCAGAGATGTGCACGAGGTGGAAACAGTTAAACAGCACAACAACGACAGTGTGCAATGTGGAAAGGTTGGCTTTTATACGTTCAGTAAAAGCACAGGCTGCCAGGCTGCCCTGCGCCTTACAATGGCGGCATATCACAACGTTTACAGATAATAAATACTACATTATTTACCGGCAAACAATCCATTGTTTAGGCTAATTAACGGATGTGTCTTAAAATCAGTCTAATGAATAACAAGGATTAAAAAAAAGCTCGAAAAACTACAACATTTTTTACGAAAATCTTTGTCAAATTTCTTGATAAAGACATGAACTTAATTTTAAATATTTAGGTATTTTTTTTTATAATGTTTGTAATAGCTCGAATAAGGTTTGGTTTGGTCCAGGAAAAACATTTACTTTACATGAAAATCGAGCTTGAAGTCGAAATAAAATTTTAAAAAAAAATACTTTGTGTAACCAATAAAAGTTAATTTAGCCAATAATTGATGAAAATAACTACAATTATGCAACGTTTCAACCACCAATTTCTGTCATCTTCAGACTAACAACTAATAACGTCAATGACATAATAATTATGGTTATAAATTATTAGTTGTTGTTATTAGCCTGTTGATGACCAAAATTGATGGTCGAAACGTTGGATAATTAAGTTATTTTCATCAATTATTTATTGATTATTAGCAAGATTAACTTCTATTGATTATACAACGTATTGTAATTATACCAACAGAATTAAATTCTTATAATTAAAAAATAATTGCTTTAGGTGCTTGTGATTAGAGATTTATTGAAATATGTATGTATATAATTCCGCCTGTTTTACATAAATAAAGAAAAGCCAAAAATTTACAAAGGAAAATTATAAACCTTCATTTTTTTATGAGATAAAAAAATCAAACATCGACTATTTTTATTATTTAAATAAATAAACAAAAACTTCATCCAGTGTTAAATGCCGACTTTTTGAGAGAAAAAGATTGTGACAAACGGAAGGATAAATATGTGAAAATTATGAAAATGAAAAGTTTTGAGATAAATAAATCCAAAATTCGACTATTTTTATTAAAGTAAAAGAAAAAAATCAAAATATCCATCATGCGTTAAATTTCAAGCTATTACGAGAAAAAAACATTGGGACAAAGGAACGTACAAATGTGAGAAAATGGTCAAAAAGAAAACAGATACCCTTTATCTTCTTTTTGAGATATATAAAATCCAAAAATAGAGTTTTTATGGAAATAAACTACAAAAACCAAAATTCCATCTTGTGTTTCGAGTCTTTACGAGAAAGAAATTGTGACAAACAGATGATTAGAAGGAAAACTGGAACCCTTTCTTTTCTTTTTGAGATACAGAAATCCAAAAAATTACCCTTTTTATTGAAATAAATAGCAACTCAATTTCAGTTTTTTTTTGCAAGAAACAGATGGAGAAATGGATGGACAAATGTGTTGAGATTATTGACAGGAAAAGTGGAATTGTTTAATTTCTTTTTGAGACAAATAAACCCAAACTACGACTATTTTTATTCAAATAAACAAAAAAAAAAAAAACAAAATATTCACCTTGTGTTAAATTTCAAGCTTTTCCGAGAAAAATATTATGGCAAACGAAAGTACAAATGTGTGAAAATGGTTAAAAAGAGAAGTGTAACCCTTTACTTTTTTTTTGAAAATTATAAAATCCAAAAATAATGTGTTTTTATTGAAATAAAAAACAAAAATTCCATCCTGTGTTTCGTCTTTTCGAGAAAAATATTGTAACAAATGTGTGGAGATTATTAAAATGAAAAGTGTTATTTTCTTTTTGAGATAAATAAATCCAACATTCAATTATTTTATATTCAAATAAACAAAAAAAACAAAATATCCAGCCTGTATTAAATTTTAAGCTTTTACGAGAAGAAGGTTAAGACAAACGAAAGTACAAATATGTAAAAATGGTCCAAAAAGAGGACTGTAACCCTTTATTATCTTATTGAGATAATGAAACTCAAAAATTGACTCCTTTTATTAAAATAAGTAACAAAACCCAAAAATTCCATTCTGCACTAAATTTCAAGAAATTACGAGAAACAGATGGTGACAAATAGGCAAACGAACATGTGGTAATGGCCAAAATAGCAATTAGAACCCCTGAGTTTCCTTCTGAAGGACATTACCTCTTACCAATTACCATTCCCTCTAATTCAAAATTAATCCACAAACCCTACGATTAATCTAAATCTATGTATAGAGCATGTATACTATTTCAAAATTTTTAGATTTTCAAATAATCCCAAATGTTTACCTTTCCTTTTTTATTTTTTTATCATAAATTCCAGAAGTAACAGGTGCTTATTATATAATACATCTGACATAAATATCGCACGATTTTAATATTTTAAGGGCATTAAAATTTTACATATTTTCGATTAAACGTTTCTCGATATTTAATAATTAATTCGAAAAAAAATTGTGGTCGTATAGAAAACCCATTATTTCCCCAAAAACACTATCAAAACAAAATCGATATTACCTAAAGACGAAAATTAGAATTTTCAACTTCTTATTTCTATTTTGTTTATAACAGTTAAGAACATTTTATAAAACATCGTTCCTGATATTATTCATCAAAATTATTCTATTTCCTACTTTTTAATCCATAGCTTAGATTGTAAGTATTTCGGAACTGATAAGAAATTATTGTTCCAGTTAAAAAAATTACATAAGTCATTCCTAAACCAGATAAGTACAAACTGTATTTAACCACAAAATTTAATTATTAAATAAAAAAATCATAAAACATTTTTTTATGATAAGGGTGTAATACTATAAACACCTAGCAGGAAAATATACCACAATATTGTTGTAAAAAATATTTGTTTCAAAAATTTTATAATTTTTGTTTTAAACGTATTTGCAGACTTTTTGGCTAAGAAGATAATAATTGTACATGAAAACAAATTTTTGTTCATTTATTAATATCGTATCCATTTAAAAACATTTATAGACAGTACCAAAAAAGAAAATATTTTTTATTTAATTTCTAAACTGGGTTATCTTTAACTTTTTATTTTATTGTACTGCAGTTCTCTCCTAAAGTAACGCCACAATGTTTAATTAGTTTGTTATGCATTCAATTGTTTGTAATAAAATAATAAAACCGTCATTATTACTTCCAACAATCTTATTTTGGGAACGAGTATTGTTAGGATTTACTGCCCTAATGTAAAGAAAGGCTTTGAGTTTGAATCAGACAATACTGTACTATAAAAAGATAATTCCAGTCGTAATCTTTTTACACTTATTCAAGTAATAAACAAGGTGAATGTAAAACTGTTAAATGTTTGCTTAAGTATTAGCCATATGCAGTATAATTATGTCATAATTGCAGTTAAATTATTTAAATGATGCGTGAGGAAATTGGTACAACTGTTTTATTGCAAAGATACAGATTTATTTCACAGAAAACAGTTATGAAGGGTATTCTAAAAATAAATACGAATTAATAACATTAATTAGGAATTTAAATTAAATTTAGGTTTCTAAAAAGTAGCGCGAACAAATTTAAATTTATTTTGAAAATTAGCGTACTACCAGCGACATCTAAATGCACGAATTTTAAACATTATGTAACAAAATTAGTATAGCCAGCGACACCTAGAAGCGTAAATAATAAACTTTATATTACAAAATATTACTGCTGGCGACGTCTAACGGAGATACTGCTAACTTTTACGTCATTCTGACATTATTCTAACGTAACCTTATTAGTTTAACATTTTAAGCCAATTTCAATGTTTTTAAATGTTTTTTGCAAATTGCAAACAGTATAATTTGCAGTTAACATAAGTTTTTAAAATATGGAGTACGAAGAAAAAGAAGTGTACCTATATCTCGATTTTAAAGGCGTACTGCCTCCAACCACATTCAAAAGAAACAAAATGTTTTTCAAAATGATAAACCTGGATACAGACACACCCCTTGTGCAGTTAGATGATATTTTATATAAAGGTAAATACAGTGATGCCGTTGGGACAAACGCATTTTTTGAAGAAGTTGAAGAAACGACCGGTGAAACTCTTAGCAAGCCGACTCCTATTCATTTAAAACATCTTTTAAATCAGACGAAATTATTAGAACTGGAACGGGTTAGGCTGCCAGATAATATGGTACCAGTTGATAAAAACGATTGTGTAAAAGTTAAATTTGATTGTGATTATAAACAAGTGTTAGACAAACTTAGTAATGGCACTTTTCGAATAGACGACTACATTATTCAAAAGCCTCAGTCAGAATCTGAAGAAGAAGCGGAAACAAGTACAAAAGTGGAGGAAAAAGACTCTCCTGTACATGATGAAACACCAAAAGAAATGGACACAAACCAGTTAACAGATACACTTATTGAAAACGAACCTGACATAACAAACATTGACTCATCTACTACAATAGAGCAAATGGAAATGGAAACAATAGAAAATAAGGAAGAAGACGATGCAGACTACATCAGGAGTCTTAATGTGTTAAAAAAAATTGCTGACGAGCCACTACACATACAAAAAGAACAAGATAATGTTCAAATTGCACCTGATCTTCAGTTCAACATTAATTTATTGCCTTACGCATCAATAGACCTTTTATTGCAAAGTATGAGTTTAGAAGAAATGACTTTCAAAAACAACACGGACAGTTTTTATGGGTTATTTAACTCCATGGCAATCATAAAACAGGGTGCTTTAATGCCGTTTCACAAAATATCGGATGTTAATGAACTGTTAAGTATTAATAACTTTGAAAATTTGGGAATTATTGGGAAATTGTATGTTCTAATGCAATATTTAAGAGCCGAAGAACGACATTTAAAAGAATTATCCAAAGAAGAACTCTCAAAATTTGATTCGTTCGGGTATACACCTCTTCAGAGACATGAGTTACTAAAATCATTTGCCATACGAACTGTTTATATTATTTCCAAAAAGATTAAAACGTACTATCTCAGAAAAGTTTAACACCTATTATTATTATTTTTAGTATTTTTGTACTTTTTGTTAACGAATTGTATCATGTTAAAATTGTAATTAATTAAAGTAATAATAATAATTATTATTATTAACAAAATACACGACTCACCAATGCAATACATCTTTTAGCTTGATAACTTTTAATAATCACTAATCTCGTCTAGTCTAAAAAAATAACACGCGAGTTTTTAATCACTTAAAGGTTATTAGAACACAAATTCATAATTCTTGAAGAACAAACTGTTCATTTTCATTGTAATTAACACATTACGCGCGTAATCTAATGAGCATTTATTATTTTATGTTGTAAATCGGAACCGGAAATTTATGAATCTGTTTCAACAATGCGAAAAAAATACGTTTACAAACAAATTATTTGTCTATGTAGCAAATATATTTACCCGGCACTAATTTATACTTTCCGGTTTATAAATATAGCCAATAATATAATATTAATGAAAAACTAATCAGACCGTTGTTAAACTTTAGAATAAACCAATCAAATGCAAGTACTAACCCGGACTAAAATTGTACTTCTATGGTAATTTTGAAATAAGTCGTCATCTGTTATGAAAACTTAGAACTAATATACAAGTATAAAAGTATCTACAATTTAATGCAAATTTTTCCTGATACATTTTTATCACCGTTTAAGAATCATTTCATTTATAAAAGTCTTGATATGGTGGTAATGAAAGCTATCTAAATTAATTGCGAATTTATTTGTTAAACAGTTTGCACTACTGTTATTAATAACGCCATCTTTAGTTAGTTGTCTATTTTTATGTATGTAAAATAAAATAATTCTATAATTATCTATGGTGAATCTAACCTATATTCTTTGATCTAACCTAGAATTCTGACAGTTGTTTTAAGATTTTCATGTGCTTTTGAATAAGCGATTTTTAAAAATGACCGAAAATAAAGCAGATTCGATTAAAAGAAAAAAGAAGAAGGTGAAAGTGTACACTTCTAATCAGAAGAAAGCTGTTCCTGAAACGGCTATAATTGAGAAATTAAAATCGCAGTATGGTGAGGTAAATATGTTTATAATTTAATATTTCGTATTTGTGTCTAATTAATATCAATAATTATAGATTGACGGTAGCAAAATAGAAAAATTTAGCGATCTTCCTCTGTCCAGGAATACACTAAAAGGCCTAAATGAAAGCAATTACAGAGTTCTAACAGATATACAACGGGAAACCATTGGTTTGGCTCTTCAAGGAAAGGACATCTTAGGGGCTGCTCAAACCGGTTCCGGAAAGACTCTTGCATTTCTCATACCTATATTAGAAGCATTGTATTGTTTGCAATGGACTAGATTAGATGGTGTAGGTGCTTTAGTAATAACACCAACGAGAGAACTTGCATATCAGATTTTTGAGACAATTCGTAAAGTGGGGAAGTACCACGACTTTTCTGTGGGCTTAATTATTGGTGGTAAAGACTTGAAATTCGAAAGGAAACGGATGGACCAGTGTAACATCATAATTTGCACTCCGGGAAGATTGTTGCAACATATGGACGAAAATCCGCTTTTTGACTGCTGCAATATGAAGGTGTTTAATTAATAGACACTTATAATAGTACTTGTGTGTAATCTTTAGCTATTTTTCAGGTACTTGTTTTGGACGAGGCTGATCGATGCCTTGATATGGGATTTGAGGAAACCATGAACGCAATAATTGCAAATTTGCCTCTGAAAAGACAAACTTTGCTTTTTTCCGCCACACAAACTAAATCAATTAGAGATTTAGCGAGGCTTAGCCTAAAAGATCCTTCATACGTGTCTGTACATGAAAACCACAAACACAGAACCCCTGAAGGATTAAAACAAAGTTATGTTGTATGTGAACTGCACGATAAAGTGCCTATAATTTGGAGTTTTATAAGAAACCACATTAAGAAAAAATGTATAATATTTTTTTCTAGTTGCAAGCAAGTCAAGTACATGTACGAAATATTTTGCAAGTGGGTATTTTTGTATTTTTTTTACGTTTATTTTTATTAATATTTCTTTTTCTTTAGACTGAGACCAGGTACAAGTGTTTTGGCTCTGTACGGGACTTTGCATCAAATGCGCAGAATGAATATTTACGAAACTTTTTGTCGCAAACAGTCTGCGATTCTTTTTGCTACTGATTTGGCGGCTCGTGGCCTGGACTTTCCCGAAGTACACTGGGTGTTACAGGCCGATTGTCCTGAAGACCCTGCTACATATGTTCATAGAGTCGGAAGGACAGCTAGATATTTCAGAGGAGGTGAAAGTTTGCTTCTTCTCCTTCCTAGCGAAGAAAAAGCTATGATTGAGGCTTTGAATCAGTACAAAGTTCCCGTTGACAAAATAGAGTCAGTTAAACACATTTCTTTAATTATTAAGTAATAAAACTAGAAGTTCTTTTTCATTTTCAGAATCAATCCGAATAGATTGCAAAATCCTGTGAGAAAAATGGAGGCGTTTTTGGCCAAAGACCCTTCATTAAAAGAATCCGCACAACGAGCATTCGTTTCGTACGTTAAGTACATTTTTCTAATGAAAAACAAAAAGGTCTTTGACGTACAAGCCTTAGACACGGACGCTTATTCCAAATCTTTAGGACTTGCAGTTGCTCCTCGAATACGCTTTTTACAAAGACACAACGCACGAATTGCCAAACAAAAGGAGCCCCCGAAGCAACAAAAAATCAAACAGGAGACTAACGATAGCGATAGTGGAATGAGCGAGGAGGCCGACTTCGACGCTAAAAACATTGTACCGGAAGAAAAGACATCTTTTTACGTCTCCGATAGCGACGACGACGGAATTTTACGAGTAAAGAGGACGAACCACGACTTGGAAACCCCCGAGAATGAATATATCATTCTGGACGAACAACAGGAACTTGATGGAAGAAAGAAAAAAGCGAAAGTCTTGACCAAAGCAGCTGCGGCTAAGAAGTTGCTTCGTAAAAAAATAATGCCGAACAAAAAGATCATTTTCGACGATGACGGAGAAGCCGTTGTGTCTTCGGCGAAAGAAAAGAGATCGGAAATGGCTCAGCAATACGAGAACGAAGACCTCGGCGGTATAGATTTGGAAAAGGCGAAACTGGTGCTCAAGGAAGAAGACAAGTTCGATAAACAACTGTTTAAAGAGAAAATTAAAGCCAAACATAAAGAGCAGAAACGAAAATTGAAACAACAGAAGCTGCAACAGCAACAGGAGGAAGACGATTTTGGAACTGATTCTGAGGGAGAACAACCTGATTTGTCATGGCTTCCGGATCCTGATAAAATATATGGAAAGAAAAATGAAGATGATACCACCAATAATAGTTCAGATAATTTAACAGTAGGCGAATTAGAGCAGAAAGTAGAGACTCAAAAGTCTAAAAAACGAAAGATTGCGAAACCGAAGAAGAATGTACAAGTAAAACCTAAAAAGGCAAGAATAGAAGAGGAAGAAATAATTCCAAGTCTTTCCGTAAATGAAGCTGAAGAATTAGCTCTTTTACTGCTAAATAAAAAATAGTTGTCTCTTTTATCTAATTTTATTAACTATACACCGATTAATTCGTAATTATAACACCTTTTGTACTTCATTTTTCACACCCATTTCTTTGGATTTCTCAATATTTCAACCAGTTTTCCTTCTCGGGAATTCCCGTCCGGTTTATGCATGTATTCCCAGCGCTGTAACAATCCGTAAAGTTCATTAAAATTTTATCAAACTCAACTATCTCTTAATTTTCCTACAGCAGTTAACGGCAGTGACATCAGTATACTTTCGTATCGAGCCCCAGGGGTATAGAGACCGAATTTCGTGCCTCTGTCGTAAATCAAGTTGAATTCCACGTAACGCCCCCGTCGTAGCTGTTGCCATTGTCTTTCGTCTTCGGTATATTTATCGCGTTTGTGTTTTTTAACTGAAAGTAAACTCATAAAGTCTTCACCACATAACAAATTATAATAATGGTACCTAATGGAATATAAGAAGGTATTACGCTGTTGGCGCATTCCTTAACGAAATTAAAGTCCTTCTCTTTGCTGGGACCTTCCAAGTCGTCGAAGAATATTCCTCCGACGCCTCTCCTCTCGCCTCTATGGGTGACATTGAAGTAATCGTCACACCATTTCTTAAATTTACCGTAATATGTCTTGTCGTGTTTGTCGCAAGCGTTTTTCAAAGTTTTGTGAAAGTGTTTGACGTCGTCTTCGTCTAAGTAGTAAGGAGTTAGGTCAGTGCCTCCCCCAAACCACGACTGTGCACCATCAGGATCTTGGACTTCAAAGTAACGATAATTGAAATGTATCGTAGGCACCATTGGGTTAGTAGGATGAACGACGGAGCTGACTCCGGCCGCGAAGAATGATAGTTTTTTGTCAGAAGGAATGTTTTTACCCCGCGCTCGCATTTGAGCGGCTGCACCTGGGGGTAGAAACCCCGTGACGACTGATATATTAACGCCAGCCTTCTCAAAAACCTCGCCGTTTTGTAAGACACATGTAACGCCTCCTCCGCCCTCGTTGCGATACCATTTGTCCACCACGAATCTCTGGGGTCCCGTTTCTTCTTGTTCCAGGGCGCGACAGAAATCTTTCTGGACTTCAAGTATCAAAAGTTCCATTTTCGTTTTCATATCGTTTTTATTTTTTAAAAGATCATCCACGGAAGTTACGGGATCGGCCATAAACTTGGAAGTATCGATCTCTTGTTTCTGGGTAGTCCCGAAAAGCGCAAAACTTGCGAGAAATAATTTCGTGCCATTTTTGCTGTGGAAGATATTTGAATTTAATTAATGTTTTAGCTGTGTAGGAACACATTAATAATTATGAAAAGAAACGATAATTATCATATATAGATGTTTTTTTAAATTCAAAAAATTATTACTGATTATGCAACCAACACAGCTACCATGTTATGATGTGTTGACAACCTGCTACAATAATATGAATATTAATTCATAGAGCTGACATAATACAGCAATAGAAATAAATAAGCCGTTTTTCAGTGGAACGAAATGCGGATCAAATTGAGTGTATCTATTATCTACCGATTATAAACATTGTGCTTCCATTACTAACTGTTTTTCTAATGTAAGTAACTTTTTTGGGTTAGGTTAGGTTAGGTTTTTAGGTTTCTGGGTTTTATTAAGTCTGACTTAAATTAGAGTTAAGAAAAACCCAGAATAAATTCTGATTACAACTTCAACGCGAACAAGTTACTTAAATTAGAAGCAATTAGAAGTACGGTTGCTAAATGGAAGCGAAATGTTTATAAGGTCATAGATATACTAAATTTGATCATCAATGGTCCATAGTACGTTCAGAATGAGAAGCGTCTTTTCTTAACGTTATCTGGAATATAATATATTATTTGAAAAACACGAAGTGATATGAATTGTAATAGAAAGTAATTAATGAAGAAGCGTTGCCTCTACTCTATTTATATTATCTCTATGGTAATGATGAGTAGAATTGAACACTTCCTAAATCTGCACTCGAATATTCTCAGTTGTTACTGAATCTAGGGCAATTTGTCAACAATATTCTTTTTTTTTTTGACATATAAACATTATTTGTTAAATCAATATTTACGCACCTTACTTTTGTCAGGGGCCGCTGTCGTTGATAAAAAATTAAAGAACAACCTCGAACTATAACTTCTCGAAACATTATAATGTAATCGGATTTTAAGTTGTATCTTAACGATATAACAAAAAAAAAACACCGCAAGTCGGCAATCTTACTTTTAATATTTTATCTGTTGTTGCCAATTTTTATCATCATAAATAAAAGATAACACCAAAGAATAGATAACACAACAACTACATTTTAACCTCATATCACCTGTTGTCGCGTGTCGTGGTGATCGGATGTTTTCGGCAATTTTCGGAGGTAAATTTCAATACAGTTGTTTCTTTTTAATGTGTTGTTAGAAAGGGTATGCAATTAAAAAAGTGTGTGATAAGATCGATTTAATTATGTGAAGTTGGTACATATGTGTGTGCGTGAGTAAACGTACGTAGTGTCTCGTATCGACTGGTTGATTACGGGTGAAAAATCCTGATTTTTCGCGGATTTTGATTGACTACTTGTGCCGCGGTGACTAAGACATTCGAAACATTTCAAAATTTGCGCATGTTGATGTATTTCTTGCGCGATATCGGTTTTCCTTTGGCGCAGAATTCGCGTCGTCCGAACTATGCAGCGACGTCACGCCCGGAATGAGTAGCGTTCCATTGTGTGCATCAAAGTGAGAGGTGACTATACGTTGCGCGATCGTTATCCTAATTCCGTCATCCGAATGTTATCCTGGAACTAGCGCATTGCAAAAGCTTTGTGTCCTTCGTCGGTCCTGTTTGCCAATCCAGAAAGTTGAAAAGCGTTCCCATATGATGTAATTATTAACGCGTTAAAATACACTAATAGAGTCGGTGACGTACTGTCGCGGTGTTATGTATCTTTGAAACACATTAAAAAACTCCGTTTTTTGAAAATGAAGAAGTTCACGTTGAAAGGCGTCCTCGACAACTTCAGGACGTCGGTAGCTCAGCCTGCGAAGGCAGATCAGGAAGTCCAGGAGACTCTGCGACCCGAACACTTCCAAGTTAAAAGGGTAAGTGTTTTTTATTTTGCTTATTCTTGCATTTTTTTTTAATTTCGATATCATTTTTATGTTGTTTTTGTTCTTGTACCGTTTTCTTTGTCTATTTTTAATGCGTTTTTTATTTTAAAATACTTTTAAAACTTTTCGCCGTCAGGAGATTGAAGTTGATTGAGTTATTGAAAATGAAAGTTATCGACAATCAATTCTTGTCATGTAGGTACATGGTTATAGGTATCTATTTATAATAATAATATTTTTCCAACTGGCGTATGTCTCTGATACACATGCACGATGCACTATTAATATTTGTAATTATATTTACTGTAATTGAGTTAGTCAGTTTTAAAATAATTAAAACTACCTATGACGTTCGAAATAAAAAAAAGTTTGTTGCATTATCAGCGCTTGTATATTGATTTTTTAAGTCAACTAGAAATTTTACTAACATTTAATAAAATTCCAATTGCTGTAGCTCTACCTATCGAATTGTTACGTTTTTGTGAATAATCGTAAATACCTACATTAACTCAATTATCGTTTTCCTGATATGTACATTATGCGGAAGTTCGTCATGGTAATGAGCAATTAATTGACAGGAACTATTACTAAACTAAATGATTTTTTTTTGTATTGAAAATAATTTTTCTTAGTTAGTTAGGTATATATGTTCATATATTGGCGAAAATGCAAACGAATTTGAATGCAAATCCTGACCTCAAACGGTGTAGGTTCACTATTCTTTGTCAGCAAATTATTTATTGGATGTAGGCATGTCTTCTTACCCTGCATGCATGTAGGTATACTATAGTGACCTATGTGGATGCGACAAGGTCGCATTTATACCCAACGATAAGTAAAATGATAAAGCACCGCGAACAACGACCTAGACCTTTTGTGGCATTGAAAATATTGAAACTTGTTTTTTTAAATAGGGTTAATAAAAGCTGTGTTACGTGCATAAAACACGTAGAAGGGGTTAGGTGTTGCGAAGTACTGTTCCTGAGTCCTTTAATTTTTTTTATATATACGTAGTCCGATTAAGATAATTGTTTTATATTGGATAGGATAAACCTTGAAATTAGTCGCATCTAAATTTGCAAAAAAAAAAAATTCGCATTAGAGAATGATTCGCCCATTCTATTTTTACCTATTGACGCATTCCACCACGCATAACATTCTACTGGGTTATCTGAATTCGATTCATTCCACTCCTAAGGGTAGGAAAATAGGGAATGATTATTCACCCCTGAAATTTTTATGCATTAACTGATTCCATTACCGGATCTCTACGACTTTTAGTTTATTAGATAGAGTAGAGTTCGAAGTTTATTTATGTTAAATTTGAGAAAGGAGTTTCACCCCTAAAGGCAGGAAAATAGGTAATGATTAATCACCTGGTTTATTTTTACATTTTTACTAATTCTATCACGAATAACTTTCTACTGGTTTTTCTGATTTTGATGATTCTTCTTTTAATTGGATAGTGTAGTGGTAAATTGAAAAAGTGATTTCCACCCCTAACGGTAGGAAAATAGGGAATGATTATTCACCCTCTGAAATTTTTACGTATTAACTGATTCCACCTCGCAAAAGTTTCTTTCGAGTTATCTGAATTCGATTATTCTTTTTTTGTTGGCTAGATTATACTTCGAAGTTTATTTCTGTCAAATTTGAAAAGAAAGTTCCACTTCTAAGGGTAGGAAAACAGCAATGATTATCCCCTCACTGTATTTTTACTCAAAATTTTCTGCTGGGTTATCTGATTTCGATGAATCTGATTTGATGAGATAGAGCATAGTTTGAAGTTCATCCCTGGTCAATTGGGAAAATGAATTCCACCCCTAAAGAAAGGAAAATAGGGAATAATTATTCACCCTCTGAAATTTTTACGTATTAACTGATTCCACCTCGCAAAAGTTTCTTTCGAGTTATCTGAATTCGATTATTATTTTTTTGTTGGCTAGATTATACTTCGAAGTTTATTTCTGTCAAATTTGAAAAGAAAGTTCCACTTCTAAGGGTAGGAAAACAGCAATGATTACCCCCTCACTGTATTTTTACTCAAAATTTTCTGTTGGGTTATCTGATTTCGATGAATCTGATTTGATGAGATAGAGCATAGTTTGAAGTTCATCCCTGGTCAATTGGGAAAATGAATTCCACCCCTAAAGAAAGGAAAATAGGGAATGATTATTCACCCTCTGAAATTTTTACGTATTAACCGATTCTACCTCGCAAAACTTTCTATTAAATCATCGGATTTCTACGACTTTTAGTTAATTAGATAGAGCAGGGTTAGAAATTTATCTATGTTAAATTTGAGGGGGGAGTTCCACCCTTAAGGGCAGGAAAGCGGATAATGAATAATCACCTACTCTATTTTTACCTTTTTATTAATTTTATCACGAATAACTTTCAACTGGGTCTTCTGATTTTAATTATTATTTTTTAAATAGAGAAACTTCGAAAATCATATTCCCGTTAAATTGATAAAACGAATTTCATCCCTAAGAATAGAAAAATAGGGAATTATTATTCACCCACTTAATTAACTGATTCCGCCTTGCATAACTTTTTACAGAGTTATCTGATTTTTATGATTTTCTAATTAGAGGGAGTGCGGTCCGAAGATTATCCATGTTAAATTTGAAAAGATAATTCCACCCTTACGGGTAGGAAAATAGGGCATGATTATTCACTCACCGAATTTTTACCTTTTAAAAGATTCTAACGCATAGTTATATGTAATTTTCGATTGGGTTACTCCATTTCCATGATTCTTTTTTTATTGGATAGAAGTGCCTTTTACGGTTTTCCGTTGAATTTGTAAAAGAATATTTTTCAGTTTTGTTTGGTCGCCTTAATTAATTAATCAATTTATTTAAATAAAAAATAAAAAGAGAATTGTGTAGGATTTAAACGCAGTAAAATCGACGATTAATTTGCATGTCTTTTAATGTTAATGGATTTAAAGCCTTAGATGATGTGTTTTTGTCGCGTCATCAATTATTTATAACTATTGATTAGTTGATGTTTTCAAATGTACATGAGTATATTAAAAAAAAGAATAATACGGAAATCCACCTATAGCTCCCTTTGTAATGTTCAAAGATTATTTTGTGATATACAAAGAACAGAGTAAGTACAAAGGTACCTACGAAGCCCTCGTCTGTTTTGATTGTATTGTTATTATTATTTTGTATTTTTTTCTCTTTTGTGACAAAAAAAAAACGTTTGCTTCAAAAAGAAAAATGATGAATAGCTTCACATAAATTCTTTCGTTTCATATACTTACTGGCTGTTGTGTAGGACATTTTGGAGCTCTCGTATATTACATAATTCGGCGAAATAACTACATATATGTATGCATGTGTGTTCATTCGGTAAACAGAATGCAATAATTGATGCTAAACCATGGCACCCAATTAATTTGATGGAGAGTTTAATATTACATATTTTGATACAAGCGATTTGCGAGTACCTATAATGGCTCTATTAATTTTGCTTTTATGACAGAATTCGCCATACGTACGTACGTATGGTCAGGGTGGACCAATTTCGATATTTGTACAGGGCAACTGCGCTAACTGTCACGGGACACCAAAAAAATGTCAATGATCAAGAATACATACCTATATAAGTTGGACGTGAAAACTACCCCTTCATGGTGTTTTTAAGATTTTTCAATTCTTGTATTTGGTTTCTATGTCTATTGTAAAACGTGATCACGGTTTGTTTGAATATTCAGATCATATACTGTTTGTTTATTGTTGTAAATTAGATACGGAATAATTTCTAATCTTTATCTATAGTTGATACATGATACTGCTTGTTTGTTTTAACTTTGATAGGTTATTCTTAGTCTTTTACGAATACAAATATTGGGAAAGGGTGAGGGATATGTAAATGTAAACACACCCATCCTGAACCGTAACCTATTGCAATACACACGAAAGTATTACGACAGAATTTTGTGTATTTTATGACATCTTCTTACTGGTTTTGAGCTTCAAAAAATACAAGAAATTGTAATACTTACGTGTTTATTGCAATAGGTTACGGTTCACGATAGGTGTGTTTACATTTACATACTTCACACCCCGTACCCTAACCTTTTCTGACATTTGCATTCGTAGACTAATAATAACCGCTTTCAAAATTAAAACAAACAAGCAGTATCATGTATCACGTACAGATAATGACATATCTTATATAACAATAACAAGTATAACATGCATCAAATATTTAAAATTAATCAACAAACCATTACACGGAAGACAAATATACGAAATTACTGAAATTTTAGAAGCTCACAAACATCATTAAGGGATGGTTTCCGCGCCCAACATATACATACATTCTTGATCAGCATGACAACCTCTCCAACATACTTTTTTTTTTTAAATCGAAATGGGTAAGCTATAGAAAATAATTACAAAAAAAAAAAATTAATAAATAGCTCTTCGTATAACTCGTTTTTTTTTTGAGTCTTTACTGATGTTTTCAGAAGTAAAAAAAAATTTTAAATGAGTATTTACCGGGGGAGACAACTGCATTATACATAATTCCAAATAGAAATAAAAAGTTTTAATTTTGTAAGATTTCTTCAACACGTCGTTCCATCTCTAATTCCCGGAATTAATTGGAAGAACAGAAGGAATGATGTGACGTGTTGTCAAGTTTTTTGCGTACTTTTTTCGTTAAATTGTGACGCCAGGCGTCGTCGACGTCGTTGTCGTCTTCCGAACTAAAAATTAATCGAATTCTGTTTTTTTTTTTTTTTGGCGTGCTAATTACGTTATCGGATGGTGTTGTTCAATGGCCAGCCGATATTTTTTCAAAGATAACGAGTCGGAGGGCGATAACGAGTTAAGAGGCTAACAGTTGCCAGCATCTGGCAATTTTCCGTATAGAAGAGAACGTGCGTTGAAAATTGTCGAGTCGATACGAGTTTGAAATGAAAATTTAAAATGAAAAGAAACTTTTTTCGAAAAATCTGCCAAATTATTCACAGTTCTAGTAATTTTCTCTAAGCTAAATTTATGATCGTCGAGGGTGGTGCTTAATTTCGCTACAAAATTTACATCCACGCTAAGGAAACTCGTAATTTAATTTAATCTTTTGATAAACTTGAATAACGAACGCGGTGGTGTTAGGTACCGTTTTATCTACTAAATTCGTTGAGTTGCTTCGAAACAAACAATGAGGGTTGCTGTACATTTTCTTTATCATTGGAGATCGTTTATTTAAATTTTAGCCTCATTTTGTCCATACACAATTTTCTACTTTTGTATTTCACATCCCTACCAAATTTCTACATCATTTCTCATGCCAAATTTATGTTAATTCGTTTTATAAAACATCTCACTCAATTAAGATTTTTGGAACTCATTTTGTTTTCTAATACAATTTATCGTTAAATGCAATGATATATCTGATAAAATGAAAAAGGGTAGTTATGTACAATATTTCTAAATTTCTAATAATTTCTTGTATTTGTCTTCAATGTGTATGTGTACCAACGCGATAATGACATCATTCATGAGTAGTTGTGTTGTTGATTTATTTTAATATTGGGTGCATGTTGTATTTGTTATTTTTAGATTAAATAACGAACCGCAGGTTCTGCGGTAGTAGGTGTGGGTTCACGCCTTCACCATATAACGTACCTACGTAGTACGCTGGTATAAATATAAACAATTCCTCGTCAACCCTTCCTTAATCTCATCTTAACATAATAAACAGTACATGGGTCGCAAGATTAATTAAACACAACAATACAAGTACTAATGATGTCGTTATCGCGTTGGTACACATACACATTGAAGACAAAAACAAGAACATTTTGAAAATTTAGAAGCTCAAAAACACCATGAAGCAACTGCAACATAATTTTTTTTTCAAAAAAATCGGAAAGGGGTAAACTTTGGGGCGTGTTAATTAGACCCAGAAAACTATAAGAGAAATAGCCCTTATAGGGTGCCTGTACTATGACCACCCAGATTTTTATTCCAAACGTATATTATTTGGTACTACTTTTAAGGGTGCGTTTGGAGGGCTTCATTTTCTCATATTTTTAAGCTAGAAAAGTGCTGCTCTGGGCTTTTTTTTTACTATGATAAAAAAATCTGAGTACGCCACCTGATCGTCCTTAAAAAAGCCTTTTGAGAAAAGTTTAAAAATCAACCCAAAATCAATTTTACTGTATTTTTTTTTTTTTTTTTCATGTCAAAAGAGACCGATTTGGACCACCCTGTACAATAATTTCACTATCCCTCCTCCCAACCCTGCCATTTCGAAACTCCCCTGTCCAAATGCGTCCATAATTGCGGATGACCCGAGGTTATTATGTTGCTTTCATGTTGTAATCGTGATACATATCAGATCCACCACCTTCATACATTACGCAATACACATAATTTGTATGTTTAGAGCCATTAAAAGCGTCCGTTGGTATTTTGATTTTGCCGATAAATGTGGCCACCTCTAATACCCTGACCCCTCACCCTACTTATCTAGGTACCTATCGTACCTATACGTTCGCAAAATGAATGTGCTTTGCTCGTGATTGTTTGCGAAAATGAACCCTTAGAAACTAACGACGAGATAGCTAGGTAATTAAGTTTAACCAAGAGGGTGGTTTTAACACTTCACAGCTCGAAAATCGCTTACACATCTATTCGATGCACGAGTCATTTTTTGAGCAAAAATCAACCCCCAAAACATAGTTTGATAAGTCTTTTATATCATTGCAAAAAAAAAAAAAAAATTATTAAGAAAGGTTGTTAAGAATTAAAAGTTATGTTTAAATACCGAAACATGGCCTAATAAAAAAATTATTGTTTTAAGAAAAATAACCATTTCCAAAAAAAAAAATGTTTTTTTTATATTCACCATAAACCCTGCCATATATTAATCAAGATCAAATTCATTTCGCATACCTTTGTTCGAATTCAAGCATAATTATAAAATTAACTTAGATTTTTAATTTTTTAGGGATCCACAAACTTTATGTTTGTTGCAACGATATGAAACAATTTTAAAATTTCGCAAAAATTCTTTTTAACAAGATAAGACATTAGTAATGAAAGCATGCATACCTATTAAAAAACTCTTATTTAAAGTGCAAAATCTTTATTTTAAATTTTTATTTTTCCCAAAAGAAAAACAAATTTTTCTTATGTGACCACGTTTTGGTATTTTTAAATACTATTAATCATCAACAAGTTTTCTTTATAAAATTTTGCTGAATTTTCTAAAATAATGGTACTTTACTCTTATACAGTTTTTATATTTCAAGTCCTACGCTGTACGCTGTTTGAGTGCATCTATTATGATGGTCCAACATGCACTAATTTTCGGAAATATTTTTATTTTGGTTACTCAATTAATTAAAAAAAATTCCATATGTTGCCAACTTAAATGACCACACTGTATTTGAAACCCTTACAGCCAGCCCTTTTATTTGATATGTCACATGATACAGTTTGCAAAACTTTTTTTATTTAATTGTTCAATTCGCCCCAAAAGTGACCTCCATATCCGAAGTGCAAGTGTTCCTCTAATGGTTCTATTTTTCGATTAGGTCGTATGGACCCATAAAAACAAAATACAAACTCAATTATCGCAAAAATCGGAAGAATAAAGGGTTGATTTATGTTTCAGTTAGTTAGGCAGGGACTGGTTTTCCCCTATCAGTTGTAATTCACTTGTTCTAAAATGGAGGTTTAAAAATGTACAAATCAAAATGTAGTCTATTATCAAATTTTTGTGGTACATTTTACTATTAGGCATATCTTGTGGTTACAACTACTATTTCCTTCGGGAAAATACCTACGTGAAAAATAACGTAATATTTTTTATGTTGTGTGGTTTCTCTTTATCGAATTGGCTTTATGCCATATTGTATAGTTTTAGTTTGATATAAAAGGGAAGAATTGCCAATTATTCCATGATATTTTGTGTGCTTTTTGATCCTCTAGAAGTAAATGTTTGGAATAGAAAGTATTATTTACAGGCATTTTATCGTGTTTTTTGAGGTTTTTGCGATTATTATATGTTTTTATTGGATTCCGGGACTCCAATTTCCTTTCCACTGTTGAGTCAGTTGTTTGCGATATGACAACGTATCGGAAAAATCACTCTTCTGTGGAAACTGTCTGTTTTTGCTTTTTTGTTACTCGTAAACTCGTCAGACCTGAAAATGGATAGTCTGATTGTGCCAAAACGTCGACATACAATAAACTTTCAGTCCCTAGTAGTGAAACGTGAATTGAGAACTAGAATCCAATAAAAAAACAAATTTCGTTGTACCTACACAAAAATTGTGTTTAAAAAAGGTAATAAATTAATAATTACACGTTCTAAAGAGTTAGTTAGAAATTTATTAGAAGTAGGAACAGGAGTAGAAAGGGGCAGAAGGTGAGGGAGACCTAGAGTTAGACTAAATAAATGTTCGTAAACAATTAAGGATGTTAAATAGGTATTTTGTTCAAATTACGTAAATCCAAATAAAAAAATTGAACCCTTATACCCTTATAAAAATCACTTACGTGTCTGTCTGTCTGTCTGTCTGTCACAGCTATTTCTCTTCGAATCTGTTGGAAGAATTAAGTTTGATACACGTGACGTGCAACGTAGATAAATGAATTTTGAATATAGGGCTCATTTTTAGGGGGCAAATTAGAAAATTTAACAAAAAAATTAAGAAAATACAGTGTTAACGTTATATAACGGCACTTTATGGCGTTAGTAGGAGTTGTCGTTAAATGGAGAGAAGAAAAATCAGTATTATTTTATAGTCAAGTAATTTCGACGTTTTAGGAAGTTTGTCGTTAAATCAAGTGACGTTACACTGTATATTAAAATTGACCATTTCTCTCCACAATCTCCGAAATTAGTGAGCCTAATATTTTGAAAAAAGAAATACAGAAAATAGTTCGTTACTACGTAATAGACAACAGGAGAACGTGTATGGTCTTAAAATAACATAATGTTAGGACTTTTTTCAACTATTTATGTAATAATCTAATTCAAATTTAACAAACACTCTTCTACAATAACGACAACAACCCAACAATAACATTAAACAACAAGAATTACTAACTAATTGTAAGATTCATTGGTCGCTCTCCTTTTATAGTAATTCGCTGTCGCCTAGTAGCCACTAGAAGTTTCTCGAACAGTCTAGACAGTAACAATAATAAAATAAGAATATTATCAGCAGTGAAATAATTATTTATTATACATAGCAGGAGACTTCTATATAAATTATAAGTACAAATTAAAAAAATAAATATAAGAATACCTTTATTCATTCATTCATTTCAATACATTAAGTAATTTCCTTTACAATCCGGTACCTAACACACAAATTAGGGGTGAGATAACATATATTCGAGTTCAACTCGCACTTGTCTAAGTTTTTTTTTTGAGGAAACATCAAATTTCGAAGAAATAAGATGTTGTGCCAAAGTGTAAACTACCATTTTATTCGATACATTGTCATGTATTAAATTTTGAACGAAGACCATCTGGGAAAAGTTGGCAAGCACTTCATACAATGATAAATTTTCATCCTCTACCACTTTGTATCAACCGTTTATCTGGCTCATTGTCAACATAGTAACTAAACCTCCCCCTTTTTCATCTGTAAGCTCAATAAATATCGCCCTGCAGCAGACATATGTACATAACGTGAAGCTATTTATTTGGAATATTAGTCTAAAATATTACAATATATAAATTTCCATTCACTTATGTAGGTATATAGTGTAACGAACACGAGCATGCTTGTGTGCGATCGGCTACACTTGCATGTGTTGCGAGCCGGCGGCTTAACTAGCCGCGGGCGGTTTTCGACAGTGTATGCGTGTGTTTGTAGACGTGTGTCTAGTACCTGCCTTTCAAGAAAGTAATTAAGCGGTTCGCCGAAAATGTAAACAATCTTTCGAATATTCCAGACTTTTTTCCGACTGTTCTACGATGCTATAAAAGTGATAGATACGTTCGCCGAGGAAATAAATCGACAGTAGTGAGAATAAAATAAATTGAAAAAGTGCATATAAGTGAATCGTTTGAATAAATAGTAATCTAAGTGTATATAAATTGTATTCCTTAACTTAGTCTGTAAATAAAATGTAATAAACCCACGAACACTACAATATATTCATATTTCAACTTGTCAAGCACACACAGTTGTCTGTTAGGTTCAAAATTTTATATAGGGTTAAGATGTTTCGAAAGACGCAAGTAAGGGAAGGAAAATACGGTTTCGGTGTTACTTGTGAATGTGAAATGCCAAAATAGCACTTGTGTCGTATTGTCATTCTAATTCAGGCAAAATATACACCTCGTCATGAATATATTCAACTCCATTTTCGTTACTATTGTGCTGGTTTATGAGGACGTCTCGAATGTCTCGAAGGCTCTCATCCTCTCTCTCTTCTTTTTGTTGGCAAGCCTGTGAAAGGACCATTCTTATACTCCTGAGTTCCATCCACAAATGTACAAACCACCGTTGCATAAAAATTGCATTACATTGAAGCAGACTTCTATAGTAAGCAGCAAAACGTTGGTATTTCTTTGTCAAATCGAAGCAGACAATTTTTTTTGTGAAAAGAATATTTTAAAAAGGGCACCAATGAGATAAAATGTCTTATCACATCACATATTGACAAATTTTATTTTTACAAACAGGCACTAATTAATTATACACCTACATAACTAATAAAAAAAAACCAGGTTGAAATTAAGGGTTGATGATTAGGAATTCGTTTGAAGTCGTGAGCTGTTGAATCGCACCGTTCGCGATCGTGAAAAATATAAAAGTGGAAATCCGACCATTTGGTTTCCTGTGTCCGGGTGTAGGATGATAGAAAGGACCTGGCGGAAATATCAAGCCTTCCTGACTCTTTCAATGGTTAATTAAAACTGATTCATGAAAGCTGGAGCCGCTTTGTGGTTGGCGAACCCTCTACATACGAACTGTATTACTCTACAACCCTTCGCCGATCAAAATCCCTGTTGGTTAATCTTACCATTTTGTGCGCTAATCCTGAATGGATTTAAAAAATTAAAGAGACCTAATTCAAAACACGAATGAACAAAAGGCGGTCATGTATTGTTCTACGTTCATTAAAATGATTTAGATACTACAGAAAATAAATGAGCGAATCTTACTCGTTAAAAAATCTGATAATTTACTATATAAGAACGTAGGTTTTTTGGGTGATCGATTTTATAGTTGTACATAGACAACCAACAGCCGTCATACGTAGTAGTTAAGCTGGATGTCTGTAAGTTAGGAGCATTCAGCTGCCATTAAAAATGTTTAAAGTAAATTATTTACCAAAACATTAATTTTAAACTCTTTAGTGAAATATTAATGGAGATATGGAGTGTAAATATTTTAAGAAAAATATCTATCTTTAAACAATCAGTTTAGTATTTTCCATGCAGATTATTAACACCTTAGGGGTAGATTTTTTTTAAAAGTAGCAGTTAATGTGGTCTCAAACTGTCTCTATACTAAATTTCATCGAAATCAGTGCAGCGGTTTGGACCTAAAAGCCGGCCAAACAGACAGACAGACTTTAGTCAGGCAAAAATAAATCATCTGACAATTTCGTCTTAAATTTGTCATAAAAAGAACAGAAAAAGCAAGATGTCGTCGCCTTATCCGTCTTGCAAAGAACAAGAGCTAATAAGCATCGTATTCAAATTTTATTAAGGATGAAAAAACTTTGACCGATTTTGCTTACCTAAAGAATTATCTGGACTACTCAAGCGCGAAAAAAATTGCGAAATAACAAGTCAAGCTTCACCAGGAAGGAAAAGTTTTTTTTTTGGCAAGGACTAAACAAATAACGAATAAAGAATAAAGGACATCCAATTAAAGTACCTTCCTCTTTTTTTGTCAGACAGCTTGTCTTATACGCTGTATTGAAATATAAACTTATCTATCAAAGATGGGACATTGGGACGGTATAAAAAATATACAAGACAACGAAATCCCAATTGCGTATACGTACGTTACATGACGTCAGGGATGTACAAAAGACCGTCATGTATGTTAATTTGACAAACTGACGACAAAAAATATTGATTTTAATTAGTGGAACGCTAGGTTGGGTTAGGTTGGGCGATGTACGGTTTTATTTGGTTAAGACAAGAATTAATTTCTTATTGGTCTAGATAAGACACTGTCAAGTGAAGCTGGACGGTGTCAGATTACTAGAAGTAGCAGAAGAAAAGGTTAGGTTAGGTTCGGTTAGGTTAGGTTAGTTAAAGCAGATCGGGTGCAGCAGAACAATGTCAATTAAAGAGAGGGGTTTATGCCAGTTCCGATGGGGTTAGAGTATTTTTGTTTGGGAGAGCCATTGCAAAGTCAGGTTGGGTTGGGTTATGTTAGATCATGTTGGGTTCAGATGTCAGGTTAATTGAGGTGTTAGTAAAAGGTTGAAAAAACAATTAGACAGTATCAGGTTGGATGAAATTTGCACAAAGTGAAGCGGAGAGAATTTGGACAGTGTCAGGTTGGGTTAGGTTGGGCGATATAAACAATGTTGGGTTGGGAAATGAGTTAATTTCTGGTTGGGATACATAAGACAATGTCATGCGAAGGTGGGTCATGTCTGTCTTCTGGTGTCAAAATATCACCATGTACAATTTCATCAAAATCAATGCTTCAATAAAATAATAAACAGACAGAAAGACTTTTTCAGATGACACCTAATAAAAATGTTATTTAAATTTTATTAACTTTTGACTAATTTTGCTTACTTAAAAGGAGTATCTGGACTACGTACTAAAGGACGAAATAAAAAGTCAAGTTTTTTGAGGAACGAAAATTTTTGACAAGAACGAAACAAATAACGAAAAAAAAAATCGTCTAATTGAAGTACCCCACTCATTTTTTGTTGAGCATCATTATTAAAATTAACAGGGACATCTGCAGCTTAAACTGAAACTAAAGCTCAACACAACAAGAGCACGTCATCCATCGATCATTTTAAAATACTTATCAAAGTCCTGATGGTAAAACTGTTAGACAGCTTGTCTTGTACGTTGTATTGCTGTATAAACTTATCTATCAAAGATGGCACATTGTAAAAAATATACAAGACAACGAAATCCAAAAGAGGCAAACACTTAAGTGACGCCAGGGGTTTACGAAATATGTACTTCGGGGATGATAACAACGTCAACTCAATGTGGTTGAGTTATATACGTTATACATTACACTTGCTGTCATGATTTTACTTATACAAATAGTCAATAGATGGCGCTTTCTATAATTTTTATGCAACTACAGTTTATAAACAAAAACGTTGTTTTTAAACATTCGTCAAGTGATATTTCAATAGTAGGTACTTGAAATGAATTTTTAGTGTGTGCTTTGTTCGAGCTTAATAAAGTTACAAGGGATGAAAAAAGTTAGTGTAAACAGACTTATTCTGTCTGCTCAGATTGTGCCCTATAAAGAGTTCACAATTTATTTAGTCAGCAGTTTTAGTTTTTGCTGTTTTATTGACGTCGACTTTTTGTTCTGGTTCGACATTAAAAATAATTTTGTTATTTTGTACATGGAGTACGGGACGTATTGATTGTGGAAATAATTCGAGTCGTGTTAGAAACTTTTTAACGACAATATAGAGTCACAAAAAGGGTCCATATAATAACACGGTCATGACGCGAACCATATAATGGGGTCATAAAAAGTATCCTACATGGATTTTATGGACTCGTACGTGCTACAGACACTTAGGGTAATATCACATTTACAACGAAATAATAATCAATAAACCACCAATTTAATAAGTGTACCTCCAGATTAGCTGTTTAATTATGATTTATACGTATTTGTTTATAGAAAAGTAAACAATAGGATCAGTGTGTAGATTTAGAAAAAGGTAGAAAATCCTAAAAATACTACATCTCATCCAAAAGATCCACGATTCACAAATTTTTATTTATATTTCTGTTTTCATTTAAAACCACCCCGTAGTATTTTTCACCGACAGAAATTCCTTTAATATTTTAAGCTACCTAACATCTCCTAACTTAACCTAACCTGGCATTCGCTCTCCACTTCCAACACGACGTTACTGTGCCCATTATTCGCTTATATTGCCAATCAAACCCAATGTTACATTATCCTACTTACCCTAACCTAAAATTGTGTAACCTCATCCAACCTAACTTAACCTAACCTAACCGTTTACAATCTGACGTAAACTCCTTTGTCAACGTGTCATTGATCAATATTTCCCAATCAGAGATCGCCTAGCATTATATAACCTTTCTTCAAAATATGTAGTCCTTCCAACCTGGGATCCCGTAACCTAACTGACATTAAACCCAAACCCAACCTTAATTCCTTAACCTAACATTACTTGAGCCCCTTTTAGCAACCTAAAATCGCCCAACTTGACATCGTCTCACTTCTTCCAACTCTACTTTAGCGCCTGTACTAACCCGATATTTTTGTACAATACCTAGCCTGACCTAACTCAACCTAATCTAGCCTAACCTGTTATTTTACTACTTTTCTCAAACTCACCTTGTACAACCTCTCAATCCAACTTGACATTATCTAACTTCTCTATTAACTTAACACTAACATCTTAACTAAACCGAAGGGCCCAAACCTAACCCAATAGCTATCCTAACGTAAAATTCCGTAACCCTACCGAAATTGACATAAGCTTCCCTCAGTACTGACATTGTCCCACCGCTCCCAACCTTAACTATAGGTATCGCCTAACCTAACCCAACCTGACACTGTCCAAATTCTCTCTATTTCACTTTGTGCAACTTTCATTCAACATGATGCTGTCTAACTGTTTTTTAAACCTTTTACTTATACTTCCATTAACCTGACAACCCAACCTGACTTAACATAACCCAACCCAACCTGACTTTGTAATAACCCTTCCAACCAAAATTATTCTAATCACATCGAAACTGTCATAAACTCCTCTCTTTAATTGACATTGTTCTGTCGCACCCATTGTTTACCCGCACGTCTAACCTAACTTAACCGAACCTTACATTCTGCTACTTCAAGCAAACCAACATCGTCCAGCTTCACTTGGCAGTGTCTTATCTGGACCAACAAGAAATTAACTGCTGTCCCAACCAAATACAACCGTACTTTGACCAACCTAACCCAACCTGGCGTCCCACTTATTAGAATCAATATTTTTTGTCGTCAGTTTGTCAAATTAACATACATGACGGTCTTTTGTACATCCCTGACGTCATGTAACGTACGTATACGCAATTGGGATTTCGTTGTCTTGTATATTTTTTATACCGTCCCAATGTCCCATCTTTGATAGATAAGTTTATATTTCAATACAGCGTATAAGACAAGCTGTCTGACAAAAAAAGAGGAAGGTAGTTTAATTGGCTGTCCTTTATTCTTTATTCGTTATTTGTTTAGTCCTTGCCAAAAAAAAAAACTTTTCCTTCCTGGTGAAGCTTGATTTGTTATTTCGCAATTTTTTCGCGCTTGTGTAGGCCAGATAATCCTTTAAGTAAGCAATATCAGTCAAAGTTTTTCCATCCTTAATAAAATTTGAATACGATGCTTATTATCTGTTGTTCTTTGCAAGACAGATAAGGGGATGACATCTTGCTTTTTTTGTTCTATTTATGACAAATTTAAGACGAAATTGTCAGATGATTTATTATCATCTGACGAAAGCCTGTCTGTCTGTTTAGCCGGCTTTTACGCCCAAACCGCTACACTGACTGATGAAATTTAGTATGGAGACAGTTTGAGGTCAAGACAGACATTGCTACTTTTTTTAAAAAAAAATTACCCTTAAGGTGTTGAAAATCTGCATGGGAAATACTAAACTGATTGTTCAAATATAGTTCGACATTTTTCTGAAAATTTACATTCCTTATTTCCGTTAATATTTCATTGAAATTAATGATTGTGATATCATTTGTAAGATTATGTTCTCCACTATTGACGATAAATAAACAAAAAGTTTAAAATTAATTTTTTGATAAAAAACTACTTTATACATTTTCAATGACAGCTAGATGCTCCTAACTTATAGGCAACCGGTTTAACTAGCGTGTATAACAACTGTTGGTTACGTATACATAACGGTAGAGAAACCGATGTGCGAAACTTTCGCAGGGGTGCTCTGATATACACACATGGTATTTATTATACATATACACACAAATAAAACATAGTAATCGAGTTTGTAATCTTGTCACATTTCAGACGAAACGGTAACTTCATTTCCGTCTAATTAGTTTTGTTACAAAGTTGTTACGTTGCGATGGTCGAGAGACACCAAACCCGTTTGCAATTTGAGAAGTTAATTATCTATTTGATTCCGCACGAGATTGCGTCTCTAATCGATTCTAAGGGGAACATTTTCGAACAAAAAATATGGTTATTGACAATTTAAAGCTGTTATCTGTTATAAATCAGTAAATGAGTCATAACAGAAATGTCATTTGAATCGATGGCGGATTTTAGGGAACATTACGTGGACCTTTCCGTTTGTCTTTCTCATAAAACCAATAAATAATTTTCCTTTGTTTCGTCTGGTGTTATAATAAACACTGATCTACTGGTGACAACGACTAGTGGCAGCCACAAGTAGTCGACAATACTTTTCATGTATTTTATTTTGTTTCAACGCAAACTAATGAGTCTAAAGAGTTCTAGTGACCGCGTTACAGCTACAAGCTGCGAGAATGGCCAGCTCTGGCTACTTGTGGCGAACACTACATCACAGTCGTTGACCATTATATATTTCACTATAGCCACTTGTGACAGACTGGTGGCTGCGACTAGTAACTTGTAACTGCTTCTGTGACTGGTGCCGCGTCTAACCACTATTGACTGCGACTTGTGACTGAGTATAACCACTCGTTAGCGCGACTGGTGGCTGTATCCAGCCACTACTGACTGCGACTTGTGGCTTAGTACAGCCACTAGTGAGACTGGTGGCAGCTTCTAGCCACTAGCGAAATTGGTGACTGCTTATAACCACTACTGGGGCCGGTAGCTGCGTCCAGCCACTTTTGATCGCGATTGGTGGTTACGTCTAGTCATTAGTGCGACTGGTGGCTGCATCCAGTCACTATTAACTGCGACTTGTGGCTGACTATAGCCACTTTTTAGTGCGACTGGTGGCTGCATCTAGCCACTAGTGAGGCTGGTGGCTGCATCCAGTCACTATTAACTGCGACTTGTGGCTGACTATAGCCACTTTTAGTGCGACTGGTGGCTGCATCTAGCCACTAGCGAAACTGGTGGCTGCTTATAACCACTAATGGGGCCGGTAGCTGCGTCTAGCCACTTTTGATCGCGATTGGTGGTTACGTCTAGTCATTAGTGCGACTGGTGGCTGCATCCAGTCACTATTAACTGCGACTTGTGGCTGACTATAGCCACATTTAGTGCGACTGGTGGCTGCATCTAGCCACTAGTGAGATTGGTGGCTGCATCCAGTCACTATTAACTGCGACTTGTGGCTGACTATAGCCACTTTTTAGTGCGACTGGTGGCTGCATCTAGCCACTAGTGAGACTGGTAGTTGCATCCAGTCACTATTAACTGCGACTTGTGGCTGACTATAGCCACTTTTTAGTGCGACTGGTTGCTGCATCTAGCCACTAGTGAGACTGGTGGCTGCATCCAGTCACTATTAACTGCGACTTGTGGCTGACTATAGCCACTTTTTAGTGCGACTGGTGGCTGCATCTAGCCACTAGTGAGACTGGTGATTGAGTCTAGCCACTACTGGGACTGGTGGCTGCGTCCAGCCACTTGAGACTGCGACTGGTGGCTAACTATAGCTGGTAGCTGCTTCTGTTGGTCGTGTCTTGTAGCTTGGCTGGGGCACTGGTGGCAGACCCTAGTTATAGCTACTGGTGGCCCAAAGTGGTTTTAAATTATTACCTTTCTTATGATCATGTAGAACATTCGATGTTTGTAGACCTACGCTCACAATATAAAGACAGGTCAATAACAAACGTTTCGCCACCTCTACTATAATTTAAAAAAAAATATTACGTTAAATGATAAGCATCCGTGGAATGTTTATTATGTATTTTGGAAGATTTTATTCGATATTTTAAGGTCAAGGGTAAATAATGTGTAATTTACAGTAATTGACATAAATTTGACTTCATAAATTCTGTTTTGTTCACAAAAACATCAAAAGCTGAATTCGCAGTTGATTGTAGCTGGAATAAATCTAAAGTTGCGCTCATTATGCTTTTACATCAAAATTACGACGGAAGTTGTTAAGTTCTATTACTACATAGACTCTTCTAAACTCACAATTAAACAGTCTGTAAATGCTTTTATCGTACATAAACTACATATTTAATTCGTGTTTGTATTTTGAAATTTGTGTACGTTTCTATACCCTTTTACCCCTATGGGGGTTGCATGCTTTTTTGTAGAGGTGATTTAATACATTGAGAATCATTAATACATACAGTTTGGCACAAAAGAGATGTACAAAGTACTTCAGTCAAACAAAGAAAGTTGTCCCCGTTGGCATCCGGTAGTCTTAACGATCCAGATATCAGCCCTTGAGTATATTCGTTTTACATTTGATGATAAAATTTTATAGGGGGTGGAGGACATTCCGAGGATGACGTGTGTCATCATATTACATGTTGAGAAAGACGAATGGGTCGGGGTGGTTAGTCCTTTCCCACTCACTTCGGAGGTATAATTTTTTGCGGACAAGGGGCTGACATATTGTGGCAAAAATTTCGACGCAGGATATTAGAAAAACTAGTCAGCATATTTTCACTTCATGAAATACGTGGAAGAGTAAGTAGAGGAATCCTAAAATTCTCAAAGTGTAATATCGGTTTAAAATGTTTTTTTTCGTTGATTGAGAAGAACGGAAGGAAAAAGGAGCTGTATTGCAATTTGATATTGTTAAACTCACGGAGCGAATTTTCCAGCAGCAATTCGGTTTCCACCGCTCTTTTCAATCAAGAACTATCCTCTGAAAACAAAAGGAGAATTTTCTTTTCCAATCTCTTCTGTCTGTAGGTTATTTGCTGTACAGGGAACACTAACAATCAGTTGTTCACAATATTGTTATCGATTACATACAGATGATAATAAAATTTTCTACTCGAGATGGACGAAGACGAACCCTTTCTTATATGATATTTTTGCGCCCATTTTTCTGCGTCCCTTCTCTTTAATATCGTGCCGGACATATTTTATTCAACCTTAAGAAAAAAAGACTTAATACCGTTTGCGAACGATTGACGAGACGTTGGCGTCTCGACGGCGCCAGCGTCTTTATAATTCCTCGTTAGCAGGCTGTGAAAAGGGCTTCAACGGCGTCTTCGGTGTCTCTCAGGATATTTTTCTGCTTTTGTGCGCCGTCGACTTGTGGAGAAATTGGATTCGCGTGAACTGAATGCTACTGACGACTATTGTTCGGTATTGTAATTATAATAGCACTGAATATTTTATAGGCCAGATCCATCGTCGTGATAGTAGACTAGATAAGTCTTACAATTAGAATTTTTTATAGACAAAAGAACCGAAAAATGTCTTTGTGTGTTTTTTTACCATAAAAAAGGACACAAACAAAATTTAATTAGTTTAACATAATCTTCTTTAAGACTTGAACATTTAGCACAACGTTCATAAAATAACTCTATGTAAACCCTTGCAAAAAGATTCCTCATCATGGCCTGTAAACCATTTTTCAATGACACAAACAACGACTTCGTTATTTGTCGAAAATATTTTGTCCTTTAAAAATTTTTTTGAGCTTTGGGAATAAATAGTAGTCTGACGGTGCTCAATTACGTAGGAGAATAGAGCCTATGTAGGTGGTGGTCAATTAATTTCAAACCAATTTTATGAGAAAAACATTATGTTGGACAAAGAGCTTCAAAAAAATTAAAATCAAAAGTAGATTGTGTAAAATTTCGAAATCTTCTGGGAACATTATGCTACTTAATATCTTAGAAACCTCTAAAAAATCTCGAAGAACTTACTAGAAAATATAGGTAAAGAACCTTCCGTAAATTTTATAAAACGTTATATAAAACTATACATAAGCTTTATTGGAACATTTAAAAACTTCTGCAAACCCAGAAATATCACGAACTAAAAGAAGCTTGCAGATAGATCATAGAAACTTTATAGAATTATCGAGAAACTTGGCAGTCTTCTATCAATCTCATAGAATCTTCTAAAAAGCTCCTGGAACACATAAAGAATATTGTGGATCTAAAAAGCTGCTAAAGAATCTCATAAAATATCTTCTAAAGACATCATAGAATTTATGGCAAACATCATGATCTAAAATAAACTGTTAAAAATTTAGAAACTTCTGCAAACCTCATGAAACCTATCAGAAGTATCACGAACCAAAAGAAACTTGCAGAAAGCTCATAGAAACATAATAGAATTACCTTAAAGCTTAATATAATCTTCTACAAACCTCGTAGACCCTTTTAAAAACCTGCTAGAATCTATTAATAATACCGTGGACCTAAAAAATGCTAAAAAAAATCTCATAGAAACTTTATATCATTATTTAAAAACTTCTACCAAACTCATAGAACTTTCTTAAGGCATCATAGAAATTATTAGAAACGTAATGGTCTATAATATTCTGTTAATAATCTTGAAAATTTATACAATCATCTAGAAACTTTATAGAATCTTCTAGATACATCCTTGATTTTATTAAGAACTAAATAGGACGTTATATGACCTTTAACAACTCAAAATTAAAAATTGATTGTGTCGAATTCGTGCCCTAGTTAAAAATCGCTCGAAATGAGATGAAAAGTGAACTTTTCTTAACGATAAAGCATAAAGTTTGTATTTGCAATCTTGAGAAGAAAGAATTCAGCCAAAAATTGATGGATTGCTTTCCATTTGCTTTTCATTTCTAATGTCAAGTATAGACGTTTTTGGGTCAAATTTTGAAAGCTTTTGGTATACCTATACCGTTCCATTTTTAATATTAAGTAAAAAAAAAATATCGTATCATTGCTTACGTGTATTTCATCAGTTTTATTACAACGATTACATAAATATGTAAGTTTGTTCTATTTGCTTGTTCATTAACGAAATAAAAAGTGCAAGCACATTTCGAGCTCGGCTGGCGATTACATAATCCTTTCATCCTTCCCGGATTTTCGGGCACCTGGATTATTGAACGGCTTGACGACATCCTCAAATCCCTTTGACGTGGAAGGAAATGGTTTTCGCACACCAGCTTTATCAATGAAAAATAGCCTTTGACGTAACAAGTAAGGGATACCTACGTATTAAACTGTCAAATGCAATATAAAGATGTAGTAAGGCGATTTAAAAAAAATTTCATTAATAAAATTATAAGTCCTTTACGTCTCCCAAATTTTAAAGTTTAAAAAAAAAATGACTATTCAATAAAAAAAAAAGAAAAAACAACCATGTTGAAAATTGACGAATGTGAAAAAAAAAACTATTTTTTTTTATTTTTTTTTTTGGGTGGTTAGGTTTAAAAATTTTGGACTAAAAATTTGAAGATTTTCTTTATTATTGATGTCGAATTTGTCCATATTTTTTCATAGATGACACTAGAGTTTCTTCTCCAGTTTATACTTTTAAAAACAAAGGTAAGAAGGAAATTTTTCTTGTGAAAGTATAGACGAAATTAATAAGAAATGAAGATTAATTTGTTTTTCTAACGAAAGACGCGAGGTAGATACAGTTTGAGTAAACCTCCTAGATGTGAGTCCCTATCAATTATTTAGCAAACAGCTTCAGACCAGACAAATTCCCATCTCTGCTTCTGCTATTACTTTATTCTTAGGTCTTTTGTCTTCTTTAAGATAAAGTATAAAATTACTTCAATGTCAGAACTTTTCGTTTACCTAATGGAGTAGAAATACCAGCCATTTTTTGTTTGTTATATTTGTTTTTCTGTACGTGGTTCATTCTAATAAATTACGGTCAAATGAACTTGTATATATCGGCTAGATTGCCGGAATTACCTCGATGGGAAAGCAATAAAAATGTAATGAGTGGAAATGGAACATACAAGGGAAAAAAAAGGTAAAATCAAAACTCTCTGGCGAGCACAAATGGAAACGGTTGCACCTGTGGGAATTCTGTGAATATATACGTATGGATATTGGTACTTTTCCCTTTTTCCATCATGTACAGTACAATCACGTTGGAGATACACATCTTTTCGTTTGGCCTAATTTCAAAAGTTCCTGCTATCCGCATTTCATAAATTTCTATTTGGGTCACTCGTACATTTTAAGTACGTGCAAATTATTTAAAATGAAATACTTGGAATGTTTTGTAATAATGGTGAGTTTAATTAATTCGTACCAACTGCAAGTTACCTTTAATTAATGAGGAAAAATCTGTTGCTGCTTTCATGTCGCTAAATTAAATCATTTGTTATAAAATTGCAAGACCTGTCATACGATTACTAAATGTCTTTAATTATTCGATCGTAAAATTTTTGAAATGCCTCATACAATCTCTTGTTCGAATCTCAAAGGGCATTCTGAAAACTTCATAGTACATTCTTGAAGTCTCATAGAATCTATGGAAGACATCATAGATTAAAAGGAACCGTCTAAAATCACATAGGAATTTCATAGAATCATCTAAAAATTTCATGAAAACTTCTGAAAATCTCATTCTAACAACCTCGCAGAACCTATTAAAAATACCACAGACTAAAATATGATCTTTAAAAAAATTCCATCAAACCTGATAGAAATATCTAGGTCTACAAACTTCATAGAATCATTTGTAAACCTCATAGAAACTTTCAAAAAACTAGTAGAACCTATTTGAAACATGATTAACTAAAAGAAACTGCAAAAATATTATAGAAATTTCTACAAACCTAATGATACCTTCTAAATGCCTCATCTAATCTATTGAACTTCTAAAAATCTCCCAAGAACTTCTACAAAACTTATAGATAGAACCTTCTAGTAACATCCTGAACTAACGAAGCTGCCAAAAATCTCACGAAAACTTCACAGCATCATCTGAAAACTTCATAAACATTTTTGCAAACCTCATAGAACCTACTAGAAACATCATGGACTAGAGAAACTGCTAAAAATCTTATGCAGATTTCATAAGCTAATTGTAAAAGTTCATAGAAGCTTCTCCAAACCTCAAAGAACCCACAAGAAATATCATGGACTAATACTGCCAAAAATTTCATTAAAACTTCATCGAATATTATAGAAACTTCATTTAATATTATACAAGCCTCATAGAACCGTCTAAAGACCTCATGAAACCTCATGGACTAAAACAAACTTCTAAAAAGTTTATAAACTCTTCTAAAACCACTAATGAACCTTCTAAAATCCTTATATAACCTATTAGAAACATCATGGACTAATGAAGTTTCTAAAAAATTTATAAACACCTCTAGAAACTCTACAGAACCTTCTAAAATCTACAAAGAACCTAACGAAAACATCGTAGACTAAATTAAGCTTTTACAAACCCTATGGAACCTTCTAAAACCTCATAGAACCTATTGAAAACATAATGGACTACATAAAACTTCGAAAAATCTTCATAAAAGTTCATATCCACTTTCACAAACCACATAGAACCTTTTAGAGATCTTATAGAACCCATTAGAAATATGATAGACTAAAAGAAAGTTCTGAATACTTACACACTTCTAACCTAACCTAACCTTATATAAAAGTATATACATTTCAGAGAAACGTCTACAAATGTCAAAGAACATGGTACAAACCTTATAGAACCACCTATACCTCTTATAGAACTTACGAGAAACATCATAGACTAAAATAAGTTTCTGAAAATCTCCTAGAAACTTCTGCAAACCTCATAGAACCCATTAGGAATATCACGAACTAAAATAGACTTCAACAAATGTCGCACAAACTTAATAGAATCTCCTACAAACCTTGTAGAACTTTCTAAAAACCTCGTAGAATCAATTAAAAATTGCATGATAATTAGGTGCATATTTTTAAATTGGTATTACATAGTTGCTATTGAATTGTTTTAACTATTGTTTATTAGCCTTTATTATTAAATAGTTTACTTTATTGTTTCATGTCTCAGTTTTTTTTTTGTTGTCAGTCGTCGACATTCTTAACCCTTTTACCAACTTTATCGCGATTTCTCTTTATTTACGAGAAAATGCAATGTAAAAGTTTTTGGAACCAGCAATAAATTAAACTTCGGGCTTTCTGAAACGGTCAGTTAAATCCAAAACTTATTTCAGAAACTTTCCCATTTACTCTACACAGCGATTTGTTGTAAGAAGGGAGATTTTGTGCTTTACCTCAATTTATAATATATTGGACGGTAACTTATTTTGTTTAAATTAAACCAGTGACGTTATTATTGCCATTTGATTTAGATTTAGTACAACACACACCTCGGTCACGAAATGGCGATTAGCTTTGTGCTCACGCAATCTAAAATTTAATCGACCACATCTATTAGTAGAACACGTAACATCTTACCAATTCAACGTCTTATCACTTTTGTATATATATAAAAAGTGAAATTTACCCGGATATGTACCAAACTGTTAAAAAAAAAAAAGTAAAAAGTTAATAATTAGACCGATACGTCACGGAAAAACCGAGCGAAAATGTTTTATATGGCGTAGGCAATGTTATTTGGGTGACAGATTGGCTTAAAGCTGATCACCCACTTAAGTAGCATGCCACATGGTCTCGCCCATGTTATAGCAAACGACACACAAAAAATTGAATCTAAATGGCATGCGCTAAAGGAGTGTACATGTGACGTTTGCTACAGTTATGTCACGTCATGTGCCATGCCACTGGTAGGCATTGCATGTGTCTTTTAAAGATGTATGCTGCTGTAATGCTGAATTCGTGCATCTGCCACGCCACTAGTGGGTGCTCTGCTTTAGGTAAACAAAGTAACACTCACCAAGGTGACGTAGCTAGCAGCGTGTCTGATGGTACGCCATGCGTGTCACGATATTCCAGTAAAAATAGAACGTGTCCTATTTCATGTCACGTGTGACTTGTTGACAAACGAAAATGAGGGACGATCCCGATTTCAATAAGCGATTAGATTCAATGAGAATGACTGGTAGGCACTGAATGAGTGTACATACATGCGACGTACGCGACGATTATACTAAATTAGTGCATCTGTCAAGTCATATGCAACGCCATTAGTGGGCGACCTGCCTTAGATAAATGAAGAGTGATGAGACGAACAGTAGAGGACTTACTGGGTTGAAGTAAATAAATGTTCTTCCGTTTTTTGTTACCGGACATCTTCAAGAAAAAAACAAATAATTGGTGCTTGGTAATGTCCACTTATTGGAGATTTTCCTGTATCTCATATAATAATAATAATATTTTCGTTTTTCCTTTTCCTTTCGTTAAGAAGATCGGTTGGTGAGAACGTAAGGATTCGGGGCCGGATAAGGCCATTTGTCTCGCACTGTTTTTACTTACAATCCCCTTCTGGATGAATTATAAGGTCCTGTTTATCTTTAGGGACGTTCGTGTATTTCTTTCATCTGATTCGACTCCCTGTGATAATAACAATGCTTCCTTTACCGTCTTATTCTCCCAATTTGTGACAAAGGCAATATTGTTACGTTGTCTACAACTAACCATCCTTTAAAAAAAAGTCGGTACCCATTCTTCTAATATTACAAATTGAATAAATTCGATGTGTCGCGCCTTCGAAAAAGATTTTTTTTTTCTGATGTTCGTCAATTTATTTATTGCGATTTCTGTTGTGTCCTCTTCGTAAATTTGACTTGAAAGAAGTATTTGGTGACTGTAAAAGCTTTCTGCTCTCCGGGGGAACAACAGTAAATAAAACGTTCGTTTATGTTAAAGTCCTTTGTTCCCGTCAAATTTTTAACGAAGCGTGAAATCCTTTTCTTTTTCGGTGTACATTTACGAGATACCTTACCGATTTATAGAGCTTTTAACCCCCCAATTTAAAAAATATACGGGGGTTGTTTTTAAAGTAACGGATCTGGCTGTCACGTGTCGTTCTAGCCTCCATCAGTCTCCATGATGTGACGCAATGAGGATCAGGCGTGGAATTTTAAAATTTTGTTAATTGACGAAGGTTTTTTTATAACTATTGATTTACTTTTTGACGCAGTAGTTAGAGTGAACTGCACTCGTAATGGACGACACCTAAGGTCGTAAATTTGAGTGAGATTAGTAAAACACAAGTCGTAATTAGTGCAGTAAATCAGTCGGTTTTAACTGTCGTCGACAGATCGTACGGAATTCCAATTACACACTCCATGAACAGGTGCTTTATTCCTGAAGGACTAAACCGAAGATTGTTTGTCTGAACAATATGTACACTTGTACAATACGTACACAGATTTACTCTCATCATATATTGTTATAAATTAACAATAAATAATAAACATAACTTTTATATTTATTACTTCATCTTGAGACCGATTCGGTTACGATGTAAAAGTTTTAATAAAATCGACGCAACAGCAGAAGGCAAGCCAAAGCTGCGTTCCAGATGGATTCTATTGTTCATGTATCTTTCATTGATGAATTGCAACCTTCTTCTCTCAATCCCAGACTCTATGTTGTGAATTATTCATCGCGTACTTACTCTAGAGAAAAGTGAACAAATCATCTTCTAAAGTTCTGCGGCTGCATTTCTTTTGTATTTCACTTCTTGCCAACTTGAGCCAATGTTCGAATCCTCCAATATTAACATATCTGACATCCTTAACGGTTTGTGTCCAATAATCTATTCCTCAGTCTTTCTTTACTTCTTCAATATCTCATGTATTACTAACTAGCCTTTCGTGTCACAAAAAGAATCTTATTTGCAGAAATGGTTTCTTTTCTTTGAAAATTATAAAACCCTGTGCCATTGTTTATTTAATGCTGACTTCGTAAATATCGAAAATTCTCACCTTAGTTGCACTTCTTCTTCTTCATTATAAATTCTCGGAAAAAATTCTCTATCTTGGTCTGCAAACCACTCCTCAATCTCACGGGCTTTTGGAATGAGTAGTAGTCTGACGGTGTCAAATTGGGAAGATAGGGTAGGGTGGGTGCGGGTGATCAACGAAATCGAAAGGAATTTTAAGAGTGGAAACATTGCTGATCTCCACGACGAAAAAAGCGGAGGGCAGCGTAGAATATAGGCAACCCATTATACATGTAAAAGCTGAAGATCGATTTGTAACGTATTACCGAGCGAGAACAGCGTAGAACGCTCTGGAAGCGACATTCTCGAAGCATCGAGAACGACGGTGTAGCGTATATAAGCAGCCGTTGAGATCGTAGAGCACCAGTAGTAGCGGTGATTAAGTGGTGAGCGGTAGGGAAGAGAAGAAGAAAGCGTATAGAAAGTGATAATTAGCGACCAAGCGAATAGTAGTGTGTTAAATAAAGAACAGACTAGAAAAATATGCGACAGTAGCAAAAATTTTAATAATATCTCTGATCTTTTTCCCTATTCAATTGAACATTACGGGGATACAATAATCCAGCGTATATAATATGCTTTTTCCTTCCTGAATTGTCTGATTTGATGATGGCGAGGGTATGATAACCTGGCTGGGTCGTACTGATAGTCTTTTTGCTTTTTCCATCTTGGATTATCTTCATTTCGTAAACATCAAAAATTTTTGTAGTTGTTCCGACTCTACTTTTACTTCTTAGTCAAATGAAGAAAAATATTAATGACGTGGGTATGATAGCCCAGCGTGTGCCGTACTGATAGTGTTTTTGCTAGCTATCATAAGACACACGCGGCTGTTGTATCACGTCCAGCATCATCAGGATCATCATCTTCCACCATAATGGAACAAGTCAATCTACGAGATTACTGTTAGGTACAACATCGGCTACTCTAATCTCTGTGCTTGTATAATTATTCTGTTTCTCCAAAGTACGTAGATGGGTAGTTAGTTGTATGTATGTAGCTGACTACTAAACGTCACTGATGCAATAAGTCAAAGATAAACAGAGGCATATGGTTCGTCTTTGTGTCTCTCTGCTCCTGGGGAGGAACGTTGCGAATCTTCTTGTGGATACGTAGGTATTAGACTAAAGAGCTCTCGAGTCTTGTTTGTGAGAAATTGCGGCGCTTCACCTCCATCTCCAGCTTCTCTGTAGTGCCCTTTTGCCGCCTAAAAGCTATTACTCTTTGGCATGGAGGCAAACTTGTTATATTATGTTATCAAACACGGGCAATACCATCCCCAAGTTTGATCGATTTCGTCTTTCTGTCACGAATGAATTATTAGTTATTTTAAAGTGGGTAAAATTTAATTCAGCAAACTGCGAGGTAGCTTATTTCGTTTAGTTTATGATTGGTATGCAAATGTGTCCTTATCCTCGAGCCCTGGCCCTCAGGAAGGGATATAAAAGTCGAAGAGAAGTTCGAGAACGGGAACGGATAGATAAACTTGAAAGAGATAACCGGTTTCTCAAAGTTTCTCACAGTTTCGTAATTTAACGTGTTCAACTTTTTTTATTTTGGCTTCTTTCCCTCAGTTTTTCGATATTTTTAGGGCTTAGGGAAGTTTACGTAGGAGATACTTGATACCTATATACGTATATATCTGCATATAAAGTAAGTAGTTAAATTGTTATTAGAAGTTTGGGTCCTTCTTATTCGAAAATTTTCTCTGAAGTTAATGGATGTTTACGTACAACCCATTTGGTTCTTTAGCATGCTCATTAATCTAATGGATGTGACCGACTTATCCACCGATTTTTAAGCACATTCCTCCATTATTCATTCTTTGCTTTCTGGGTCCAGACAGACATTCGATATCGAGTGGTTCGACTCCTCGGTTTTTTGCCTCGACCACCAACTTCTCCTTTTGTTTTTCGGCGTCACTTCGAATCGTTTAAGAAGTAAAACAACGAGTTGAAGAATTGTGTTTAACACTGTTACCAACAGCTGTCATTGTCACCACTTCATTAGAAGTAAAAGAACTGCGTAGTTTAAGCAATCCTGAGCCTTTATCGATCGGTACAGAAGCGTTATCAACAAGTGTATAATACATTGTCGTCGTCCTATCCTACGTATTGCTGCATTCCCAGCACGTTCCTTTTTATCAAGGGGCGTGCAAGGGTAGAGGGAAAATCAGGAGCTCGTCTTACGTGTTTCCCACTCGCTCCCTTTTGTCTCTCTCTCTCTCCATTCCTACCTCCCCTAAATCCTTCACAATCTGCACCACCAGACGTAGCGGTTTGGAAGACAGTTATGTATTCCATTTTACTCATTTTCTCTCATCATTATCTTCATCATCCCCACAAATTTAATCAAATATAATTACTGAACGTCGTCGAGTCAGGTGTAATGAACAATCATTTTCATTTCTTTTTCACCCACGTTTCTTCCTCTATTTAATTACTTCACAGTTCCAAAAAAGATATGTTTTACAAAGGGTAAAATGATAATTTTCTAGAACTAGAATGTTTTTGTATGTTGAAGAATATTGTAGAATGTGGCAGAATAATCTGAATTTTTTTTCCGAATGCAATTGAATTATAAATTCGTCAGAATGTTCCAGAATGTTGTAGTTGGTTCTAGAAAGATTTGATATGTTGGAAAATGTTCTTGAACGTTCCAGGATGTTATACAATGTTCCAAAAGTTTCAAGAAAGTTCCAGTACGATCTATAGAATGTTTTTATAGATCTGAGAAGGTTAATGTCTGTTAATGTTTCTTTTTTTGATTTTGAAAAATATTACTGCATTTATAAATCCGTGAGAAGGTTCTAGAGTAAAATTCCAGAATGCTACAGAGTCTTCCAAAGATTCACGAAAGTATCAGTATGTTCTTGAGAATGTTTTCGTGTATTTGCGAATGTAAATGCTTTAGAATTTTTTGGAAATCGAAGAATGTTGTTATGTGCTTAACAGCCACTATATTTTTAATTAATTATAACGCTAATCAAAATTGATAAACAAGAGCTTCTTTATAAAAGATAAATTTAATTGCATGAAATAAGTATTTAGTATGCTAAATTTAACGTTTTATTTTACACAAAGTAATATATTAAACTTTGAACATTCCCCATCTGGGAAAAGTTGGCAAGAACCCCGGGTAAAGACAAATGTTAATCTTCTGACGCTATTTTATCCATCCATCTGTTTGGCTTGTTCCCTTATTTCGTTTATTCACTTAATAGCACATAATTCGTTTTAACACTTTAATTTCCTACTTTTCCATTAACGATTTTCAGAAATTTATTGAGTTTGTGTATTGGTAAGTAGAAATATTTTTACTGAAGTCCAAACTTTCAGGAAAAAAGCAAAATAATTAAATATCATTTCCATAGCGTCGTTTTGAACGATCTGCATAAAATTTCCATTAACAAAACACGAAAATCATTAATTCTGTACGGTGGGAGAGAAATGGCGAGAACGGCTCTTTCATTAACGCTACATTTGAGCTTTAGAGGCTGGAAAGTATGAATAATCGTCGATTGAAAGCACCTCATTCCGGAACATTTAAATTCAGACCCATTGACCAATATGCAAAATGAATAAATAGGAAATTGTAGACATGTTTGCTTGTTCACAGGAACGAGAAAATTATTTAGACGTAAAATTTCCGTTTCTACAAAACAAAGGCAGATCCAAAAGCATTTGTTCATGCAATAACAACTTTGAACAATAGAAACTTTTTTAAACATAAGACTGAAGAAGAAAACTGGCAAACAAAGATCTTTTTTTAAATCATACCAGACCAGTCGAAATACCGACATAAAAGGAAAAAAAGGGAGAGACTGTTTCAAGATAATTTCCATTTTCATTTTCATATTGAAAATAGAACATGAGATGATACGACTTGACGTGGTGTTAGGAAACAGAACTGGTGCTTTACATACCTACATTGAAACATCTCATAGATACGAGTAGAACAAAAGGCTTTCGGCCACCAACGCTAACTGCAAACTATGTACATTGTACATAGTAACAAAAGGTTTAACTGGAGCAAACACGTGTTTTCCATTCGACATTTCCAAGGAAACTAAAACGTTGCATATGTATGTATAGGGTGGGCCAATTTGGTCACGTTTAAAGGGAAAGTATACTTTAGAGAGGAGATACACGAAAGCCGATGTCGGTGTCTGAAGCTCAATTTTTATAAGAAGGTAAATTGATGCAAACAGAGTCTCGTTATCTACCATTATCTCAAAAATGCAGGGTGTTTTTGAAAATCCTCTATAACTTTTTCCTTTGCGAAAATTTCCTTCTTTCGTGAAGATTTGTAGCATTGTACCTTCTCAGTAGGGTGAGATAACCGATTCTAGCACAAGAGGACGGGGTGGGTCATTAACCCAGTTCCAGTTTAACTTACAATCAAAGAAGTTGCATGCACCATTCAAGCACTTGGTGTCATGTAATGTAAACTACATTGTATACTTTGTTCAATGACTAGGAGTCAATGACCTATCTCCTCCTCGTGTGCCAGAATCGGTTATCTTACCCTCCTCTTCTCACGAAAATTTCAAATATTTCTGCAAAATTCTCCAACATATTGAAGCGTAGTACATTAACTATCTCATATCTATAGATACATTCTACAACATACAACTTTTGGAAGATTCTCTAACATTCTGGAACATTCTTCTTGCGACTTTATAACTCGATAATATGTTAGAACATGCCGAGACATTCTCGAACATTTTTGATAATTCTAGAACATCCTACAGCACCCTTCATTATCCAAGAACGTTTTAATTTTAAACCATCAATTTACGTCACTTGTGTGTGTCAGTGTCACCAGGCCCTGGATTATATATATCGACGACGTTATCCGTTCTCATTTCATTATTATCAGCTGTCGCCCATAGTGTACAATTAATCAAAAGTTAACTTTATAACTTTCCAAGTTATATTGTTCACTTGTTGATTAGATAGACGACTTGCGATCAATATGACGTGTTTTATGATGGGAGAAGGAACATTTATGACGGAAGTAGTTAACGAAGCACCAATTGAGGGGCTCAACCTACAGTAGATAAACCAGGAGAATATTGCATGCACTTCTTCTTTTTTAATTTTAAAAGAGAAAATTGCGGGCCTAATTGATAGATTTCTAGAAAAATAGATAATGTAATAGATAATTTTTTTATTTGCCATTGTCCTGCAACTTCCTGATTCTAAATTATTCAGAATTTCCTTCGCGATGTTTGCTGTGGAGTGTGGTCACGAAGAAGAATGACTTGCCGACGTCGAGTGGCCCTTTTTTTTTGCTGAATTGCTTCGTTTGCTTGATGAAGTTAGCCTAGATAGCGTTCCTTGAAAATAGTCTCGTTCTTCAGCATTCTCCTCACCAGCTCAACCAGAAGCACAACATTCTCTTATTGGGATATAAATCTTGTTTGTCTCCTCAACATCCCGATGCCGTCTACTGTTTCTTCCGCTTTATACTGACATAAAGACGTACGAGCTGCACGACATCCGGCGAGATTTTGAACATCTTTTTCGCAACGGTTTTCCATATTCCATTCACTTAAATAGTATGGAACCTAAGGTCTAAATTTTTGAGTAAAGCCCATGAAGTGGTGATGGTTAGCAATGATTGAAGGCAGAGTCAACTTTTTCTACCAAATTTCGTGTTTTTTTGACTGTATTGATTGACCCTTTGTTACTGAATTTCTTCATTTCCTCGATGAACCTTGTTTTGAGTCGAGTTTTTTAACATCAGTCCAGTTCTTGAACATTCCCCTTTCCAGACCAACCAGAATCTTATCATAAGTCTTTTGGGATGAAGAACTTATTTCGCTCGGTAGATTCCTGATGCCATCAACTCTTTTTTTTTCCTTTCCTTTATAATGACATAAAGACACCACTTTTCATCCCCAATGGCCTCTAAGCTTGAGGAACACGCATCAGGTGAAGATGGTTAGCAGTCTATTTCCAGTCAAATCTTTTTGGTATGGACACTTTGTTTGACTCAGTGGCTTCCTAACGCCATCCAGCAAGATTTTGAACTATAATTTCTAAATGGTTTTCTTTATTTTGATCACTTAAACTGAATGGCTTCTAAGTTCTGAATTTTTGAGAACGCATAAGGTGAAGATGGTTAGTACTCTATTTCCAGTCAAATCAGAAGCTCATCATTCTCATTTTGGAATGGAGACCTTGTTTGACTCGGTAGCTTCCGAGCGCCGTCCACCCTTTTCTTTGATTTATATGGACATAAAGAAACCACTTTTCATCCCCAATAACAACTTGATACAAGACTCCTTGTTTATGACCACGTGTTGCACTGCGTCCAGCAAGATTTTGAACTACAATTTCTAAATAGTTTTCTTTATTTTGATAACTTAAACTGAATGGCTTCTAAATTCGGAATTTTTGAGGAAAACGCTTGAGGCGAAGATGATTGAAAACACATTCCATTTTTTATACCAGTTCTCGTATTATTTGACTACCATCTTCATTTAGTAGTTCCTTGAGATGAAATGGAATCCTCATCAAAGTTGAAGTTGGCATTTCTGAACTTGACAAACCAATCTTGAGAGGCCCTTAGAACTAATGCTACATACAGATAAACTTCCATTAATCATTCTTCGCAAATAGTTAAGATGGGCAAAACTATCATGAGATTTCCTTAGAACTATGGCTACGTAGAGAAAGACTTCATTGATCATTCTTCGCAAACAGTTGAGGACTGGGAAATGGAAAATTAATTGTGTGTGTCCAAACTGTCTTTGTTTGTTTTAGTGGATAATAAGAGACAAAGAAGAACGATAAACTAAACAGATACAGTTCGGTAATTAAACATAATTTCTAATGACGATCTTTGTTTCGAATATTAACCCAGAAAATAAGTGAAATAAAAATTTGAAGAGTGTTATTTAAACGTACGGATATCTTGAAAAGGTTAATTTTCTGGGTGGTCATCTAATAACAAAACGATAATAAATTTTATCGTGGCACGATGACATTATCTTTTATCACCCGGTTTAATGGCTTTTGATAAAAAAGGCTCGTACGTTGACTTTTTTACGCACCACTTTCGCGTGGTTTGTTCTTTTGTTTTTCTTTTATGTTCAACCCTTAACTACCACGTAATTGCGATCATTTTTTTAAGTTCTGGCATTTTCGACGCCTCTCACTTTTGTGATTATTTTACATTGCCTGCTCGTATAAGTACTCAGATAAGTGTGCTTTTTGTGTACAAATAGAGAAATAAAAACAGTTTGCTAAGGGAGAATTGCCGTGTCGGATTTTCCTCCACTAAAACTTTAAATTGCATTTTCCTGGATAACATAAATAAGATACGCTTGTACCTTGTACATTACCGTGTATGTATAGTAGATATGCACAATTTTCCTTCCTTACTTATCTTAACGACTAATGTGATCCTACGTACCAGCATCAACTGGCTGAATCCCGTAGGATTTTATCGTCATTAAAAGTGGGCAAAAGTGCTCATCGCTGAGCTGTATAAAAAGTCATGACAGTCCAGACAATACACGTTCTCTCATGCTCTAAAATTTAACACCAAACTTACATCATTTGCATATTGTTCTTTGCAAAACTTTAAGTAATTAACACTAAGAATTATTTGCACAAACGCTATTCCGTGACTACTGGACTAAAACAGTTTCTTAGTAGGACGGCAATGAATGACGTTACGCGTAAGCTGATGGGCCTTGTATTCTCGCACGTCAAATTTTAATTGAAACCGAAACTTGTTGGTTCTTATTAAAAAAGTGGTGAAACATTCTACATTGTTTTATTTTTCCATATCTTAAATTTTAATTTTTTTCGCGTTTATTGTGGTGCAAGTATTTAACAAGGGAGTATAATAAAAACAAAAAATAGGAGGGTGTAGTTTATTGATCGTTTTCTTTTTATTTAAATAAATGTCATTAAAAACAGACAAAATGCGTCATAATTTTCGGTCCACATGATATTGTGTTTTTGACGGTTGAAACGTTTGATGACGTTTTAGTTGCCCATTTCTGAATGTCGTATATTAATGTTGCTTGGGGGATGATATGAAAGCATCGAGGTGAAATTGGTTTCATGTATTGCCGGACATGAATTTTAATGTCCCTGTAACTTAAATTTTTGATGGTGACGCCACCCACTGTCTCTTTCTGTTTTATGGGGTAGTTTTTTTCTCAATAAATGCCAGATTGTTGGAAAATTTTGTAACATCTAATACCTATCGCTATATTATAAATCTAAAAAGTTTTATTTACGACGCTTTTAGCGCTCAGCTAAAGTATATGTACCTACACATAAACTTTTAATACAAACTTATTCGCGAAAACAAGATTCATAATTTTTTATGTTTAAGACTAAAATGTTGCTTTAAGACTGCATTAGGCTCGCTCCTGGTTCCAGAAACAATAAGTTTAATTAATGTAAAAGAAAGTAAGTAGAAACATATATCTTGTAGGTTGGTCCGTTAAAAAATCGTTAGGGGCTTTTTCTTTAATTACCTCGTTCCAGACGGGCTTAGTAGATAATGACATGACTAATTACTGCTCTTTATTCTTCTACCACTGTAGGTAATTAAAGTGTAAAAATAGGATCCACATGGAACTAACTTTACAATCCAAGTGTGAGTGGGTATCTTTTCGGATCAATGTATCTTTTTTGTTTTTTGTTTCAGACGTTTCGTCATGGATTTCCGTTTCAACCTACGGCGATGGCTTTCGATCCCGTTCAGAGACTACTCGCCATCGGTACAAAGGGTGGATCGCTTAGAATGTATCCTTTAAAACAATACGTAATCTAGTGGCATAAGAGGGGTAAGTCTTGTTCAATTTTTGGTGGTGGTAGTGTAATAATTTTTGACAGGATCTTTTCGTCTGTAGGTCATCTGGTGGTAGAAACAGGGTAGATATGTAAAAAACTTCATACTTGATTCCACTTAAATTTGAACAAAAAATTTTACCCCTACGGATAGAAAAATAGGAAATGAGTGATTGCTTGCTCACTCAACATTAAATTTTTATCTATTAACTGAATCCACCTCGAACAACGTTGTACTGGATTACCCGATTCAGATAATTCTTCTTTTATTAATTAGGGCGCACTTTCAACATTATTCCACTTTAATTTGAACGAAAAATTCTACCCTTAAAGGTACGAAAATAGGGAATGATTAATTGCTCAACTACTGGACATTGAATTTTTACCTGTTAACTGATTCTAACAGGCATAATATTATACAGGAAGAATAGATTTCGATATTTTTTTATTATTGGTTAAGGAATTCATCGAGTTTGATCCTACTGGAATTTGAACAAAAATTCTGCCCCTAAGGTTAAGAAAATAGGGAATGATCGATTGCTTAATTGCTCAACCACCGAACGTTAACAAATTCAACCATACAAAACATTACTCAGGATTACCAGATTAATTGCTTAACCACTGAACACTGAATTTTTACATGTTAACTGATTCCACCACGCATAACGTTGTACTCGATTACCCGATTTCGATAATTCTTTTTTTATTGGTTAACGTATACTTCCATTGGCCACTGAAGTTTTACTTGTTGTGGTTCGTAATAATAATTTAAAAAATCAGCTAATGGGTTCATATAAAATAAATAGTTCAACAGATGGAATTCAAAAGCACCCTATTTCCCGTAAGAACCCTTAAAAAAAGGTACATTAATGCTAAATTTCAAGCAACCGGAAATATGGTAAGGGATGTTCTTCTTTGCGAGAGTTTGTGGAAATGTAAAAAGGATCGTTAATTTCGGGTCAGGACGTTTAAGGGTTGCGGCAATGCCAACTGTTTCCTCTGTTTTATTTATAAGGAAGGGAAATTGGCCGACGCATGTACAAATAATATAAATACATACTGGGATGGATTATTAAACCTAATATTTTTTTTGAATCGGTCTTGTCAGACAAAATTAATTAACATTAAAATAAGAGAACGGAAATTAAAATAAATTTTGTTTTTGTTAAAGTTCCTAATTAAGAAACGGTTTTTATGTTGTAGTATGTTTTAGGTGGAAGGATTTACGATGTATCTTGGAGAAATAACTCTTAAAATCGCGTTAGGTATATGTGTAGGGGGTTGTTTTATGCTCCTTTAAATGTCCGTAAAAACTTTGAAAGAAATTCCGTTCCTTTTTGTGCACCATTAATAGTCCTCCTTTTTCTTACTCTCTACTCTGTATAAATTTCGAAACTACTGATGCAAATTAATTTCGAGTGAAACTCATTGCACGCACGTACAACCGGGAATTACCTGGATGCAAACTTGTCTTTATTAATGGCATCGGCGAGAGAAAAGTAGGGATAATGACTGAAAAATTTAATATTCTCCATATTCTTGCGAGCGATTCGCGCTCCAAAAAGCGACTCCATCGAAGATCGTACGTAATGAAAACTCTGTTGATTCGAAAAATGAAAAACCGCGTTCGTCTCGCAATTTAATTACACGCGAAACGACTTCGAATCGCTTAATAATAAATAGAGTTAGTTCTATTACAACTCGCTTTCAATTTTCTGCTTATTAATTTCCGGCTTGTTTATCGTTCGTTTTTTTATTTTAGTTTTCTTTAAAGTTTGAACTATAGTCCATTCGAGCGATAAAACTAATTAAACAGTGTTGTTGCATCGCTTTTCGTTATGACGTCAATTCTCCAGTAGATTGAACGGACCGTTACCAAAAGGCCTAAGAGCTTACGGGTGCATTCATCCAAGCGAATGTAGAGAACCGTTTTAGTCTAATCAAGAGGTTTATTGTGTAAAGATAGAAGAGTATGTGCAGATTTTTAACACTGGCTACAACAGTAACAATAATTTGACAGTGTTAAAAATTTGTGCAAATGCTCTTCTCATGTACCTCTACACCAATCCGCAATGAAAAAATTTTTTTGCATGAAAAACCCCTTGGCTACTAGATCTAGCGGTCAGTTAGTAACACCCTATTCCTTATCTTGTCATAGAATCAATGAGTGTGGTTTAATTGTTATAAGGTTAATGACTCCGTTCTCCTCTTTTTGTGTCAGAATCGGCGTAACCTTACTACTCACCACACAAAATCCTGCTTCTCAAAATTAAATTGCTGATTCGTTTAACTTTTAAGAACGCATTTAGGGCGCTTCACTTATCCATCCGTTTAAAGAGGATATGTGCTCTCCTGGGCTCTTTGTATAAAATTCGATTGTCCACCAAAGAGGTTTCTTTTATAGTACGGTTTTTGGTAAATTTTTCGATAAACAAATTTATAAATTATGTAATAGTATGTTTGATAACAAGTCGAAGGGATTTTATTAGTGTACCTGGTTACAATATAAATATCTTCAGGAAGGTAACTCGGAAACACGTTTGTCAACGCAAATGAAGATCCAATGACCAGTCGGTTACACCCTCTTACTTATCTTGCCACAGAATCGTACAGTGTTGCCTAATAGTTATTAGGTCAATGACTCAGTTCTCCTCTTTTTGTGTCAGAATCGGCGTAACCTTACTACTCACCACACAAAATCTTGCTTCTCAAAATTAAATTGCTAATATGTAGTTCGACTTTTAAGAGTACATTTGGGGCACTGCACTTATTTATACATTTACAGCAACATGTACAACAATTTTTATTGAATTGTAGACAGTTTTTTTTTAAATCTCTAAATTGTATAATAATATGTTTGACAAGTGGAAAAGCTTTTACTGATAAAAACCTCTTGATAATTTAGATATCTTTAGGAAGGTAACTCAGAAAGAAGTTTGTCAGAGCAAACGAAGTCAGTTTATAATTAGCAAAAAGTTGTCAATTGGGCAATTATAGGAAGTTTTTAATACCTAGCAAAAATTGAATCGAACTTTGCGATTTTTACTAATTACTCTTCGTTATTACGTCAGATTTTTAACATTGGCTACAATAGTAACAATTATTTGACAGGTTAAAAATTTGTGCATATGCTCTTCTCATGTACCTCTACAAGAATCCGCAATGAAAAATTTTTTTGCATGAAAAATCTCTTGGCTACTAGACTACAAAAGTTTCCTGCATTGGCCTGGATGAATGACTCATCGATGACGTCACGGGGAAGCCTTTAGGCCTGATTATTCTCGGTGGTAACGTTATTTGTCTTGAAGAATTGTAACGAAAAATCCACAATCTGAAGTTGAGTAGGAGTCCAGCTTCTTGGGCTGGACTTTCCCGTCATACGGAATTTGCAGGGATGTACTTTACGTCACTAATGTTAGTTATACGTAGTTGAGGTTAAATATGTAGATTAAACCACGGAAATTATACTTGATTTCAATTGTATCAATTTCCGTGGAAGGTATCCGTTCTGGTGCTTCGGCTTTCAGCAAATATTCGTCCATAATTACGAACCGGAGGACTCGGAGATAAGCTCCATATTTTCTCCATCCCTCTCGCTCCCTCGTTTATTCGACAAAATTTTGCTACACTAATTTTCACGTATTACACACACCTGTGCAGTCATACGTATATATGCAGGTATACAAACAGTATTTTGTAAGGTCGGAAATCCAGATCAAATTAGCCGGATGTTTCCGGCGGAAAATTGATTTCGAAATTGGCCCAGATGCCCGAGGAAATTGCGGATCGTAAATTAAAAAATTTCACTTACTCGGTTATCCTATTCACTTATTAATAAATTTTATTTATAACTATATTTCTTGTCGTTTTGCCTTGTCAGAAATAACGAATAATTTCGAGCGGAATGGAAACAATTGGGTCGTAAATAATACAATTTTTCATGTTAACATCGAGAAGAACGTACCGCGCCAACCTTTTTAGCGATACCGGTGGTGCAGATAAATTTTCTCGTAGAAATTGTAACTAGCGATGTGGAAACGGTAGAGAGAAATGGTTTTGTTTATCCATTTGGATATTACGTACATTGTAACAAATTGAAAATCAATCGTTATTGTATATGGACCTACGTAGACAGAAATGGTTACACTTTTGAAGTGAAAAATTCATTAAACGCACTGTGGACTCATTTTTTTCTTGTATGAACCCGGAAGAATTAATATTAACAGTTACCTTCAAGAATTAAAGGCCCAAGTGCTTACGCGTGACGTAAATTAACGGGGTCCTTGTAGGGAATTGTGCAATTTTTTTATCCCGGATTCTTGTGGAGTTTGATGAGGAAAGCTTTATCGTTATTTTTGATCTTTTTTAGTATATTTTCGTTATATAAGCGTCGAACAGTCAAAAAACGCATTTTGCAAAATTTTCACATTAAATAAACAATACTAATAATAATTTGTTAGTGTTAAAACTTTGCACATATGCTCCTCTTGTCGACTTCTACAAAAATCCGCGATTAAAAGAACTTTTGTACGACAAATATTTTAGCTGCTGGACTTAAAACAGTTCCCTACAAGGACTCCGTTGAATTACGTCACGCGTAAGCACTTGGGCCTTGAATTCTCATTGGTAACGGTTGCTATCCACTTACTAGTTTCTCGTTTTTTTCAATCTTATAAAAGCTGATACAAGTCTTTAGTTATAAATGTTTGTACATTCTGTTTAATTGTTTTCTTGTGGATTATTTAACTTCCCGTTTCCTGATTAGTTGTAATCCATTTAATCTTCATCGAAATTAACTGGGAGTTTAGCAAAGAGGAGTAGGAGTTTCGGACCATTTAGTAATCCAATTTTCGTCACTCTGGCATTACCACGTAGTACGTCGAACAATAATTTTCAACACAAACTAATTAAAACCGTCAACGACAATTACTAGAATCGCGCTCGTTGTACATGTCGCCGCTGGTGGATTGTAAAGGGTAAAAACGGAGGTGCAAAGTTGCCATTGCATATTTTAATAACGCAAATTGTTTATACGGGACTTCCCCGGGGGTGGCACAGCGGAGGACGTGATAAATTGGTTTCATACGTATGCTGACACTTAGGCACAATGGAGGTACATGTATGACTTATATGTATTGTACAGTCGTACTTTAGATTCGCACATCTTCCCTGGGGTGAGGCTTAGCCACTTTTCTTGGTATATATAATCCAGGAATTTTATGCGCAATTCCTGTGCCTTCTAATATACAGGGTTTTTTGTAATTTAATTGTAGTATAAGTAGCTCACAAAACATTCTTTCTTCGTTTCTTGAACATCCTATATGGAAAATTAAATTTCAGAGTTGCAGGCGATCTTTTATTAAAATAGGGAAGAAGATTTATTTGAAAAAATTTAGCTTTGGCTAGAATGAGCACATTGCATACTTTTTGAGCGACGCTACATTTTCAATTTGAACGAAAAAATTTACCTACTAAAAATGTTTATCGAGGTGCGGATAAAAGCTTTAAGTGGAGTTCTTCTAATCCTTTTTTAACTGTGGTCAGTTTTCAGGAAACGCTACAAACAGCGGTTTTTGTTACGTTATATGAATAACAAAGCATCAAGCTCGGATGTTTCGGTTTTTCCCATCTAAGCATTGAGAATTTTAAACTGGAAAAAATTTCCTGCTCTATGTATATGTGCTTAGTTTGAATAATAAAAGACGGGGTATGTAGCAACCAACTGATTCACCACTTTTTACTTCGTTTGTACCTCCCACATCGGAAATGTCCTGTACTTTATCCTAATTTTTTTTAATGTTGTGGCATTCACCCTCTCGCTTTCGTTTATTAGAAGCGAGCGTTCTCACATTTTGTACCTGTACGAATAGTTTTGTTCGCCCCTCGGTTCTATTTCCATAAAAAGTCGTTTAGAGAAATGTCGAGTCGCGAAAATTAGACCGAGGAATCCGATACAGAGCAGCTGTAAAAACCTAACGACCAAATTATCATAGAAATTGAAAAAGCCATCCCGTCCGCTGATCATTTTATTTTAATTATCGATCTACATATTCAAAGCTACATGAAAATTTAACATTAACAAGTAAAAAAGTACATTATAAGTATAATTTGTCGATACTTATTCATAATAAAATTAAACACTACAAAATTAAGACGTTGCGTTTTTGCTAGGATAGATTATACATTAAAACCCAAAAGCACCGAGCAATCAAAGTGTTCATAGTTTCAAGGAGTCATAATAGTGAGAGAACCGTCAATTTTCAACTTCGTTTCTTACTCTAGAATCTTTGTCAAATAACAATAGTCAGCGATACTCTCTTCCTCATTTTGTCACAGAATTGATGAGTGTGGCCTAAAAATTATTAGGTCAATGACACCCCTTCTCGTTTTGTCTCAGAATCGGCGTAACTTCACTACTTACCAATCTTATTTCTCAAAATTAAATTGCTAATATGTTCGTCTTTTAAAAAGTTCGTTTAACTTTTAAGAACGCATTTAGGGCGCTTCACTTATTCATCCGTTTAAAGTAGGCATATACTCTCCCGGGGTTTTTTGTATCTATTATGGTTTTTGTCAGGGGACCAAATTTTGTATCATTGTTTGAAAGTAGTGAATTTAAAAGGTTTTTACCAATTCACCTGGTGGTAATTTCGATATCTTTAGGAAGGTAACTCGGAAATTAGTTTGTCAGAGCAAATGATGACCTAATGACCAGTCGGTTACACCCTCTTCCTCATCTTGTCACAGAATCGATGAATGTGGCCTATTAATTATTAGGTCAATGACTCCGTTCTCCTCTTTTTGCATCAGAATCGGCGTAACTTTACTACTCACCACACAAAATCTTCCTTCTCAAAATTAAATTGCTAATTCGTTTAACTTTTAAGAACGCATTTAGGGCGCTTCACTTATTCATTCGTTTAAAGAGGATATGTGCTCTCCCGGGTTCGTTGTATAAAATTCGATTGTCCACAAAAAAGGTTTCTTTTATCGTACGGTTTTTGCCACTGTTTGTAAGTAATGAATTTCAAAATTTTCATTGAATTATAGGTAAATTTTTCGATAAACAAATTTCTAAATTATGTAATAGTATGTTTGACAACAAGTCGAAAGGGTTTTATTAGTATACCTGGTTATAATATAAATATCGTCAGGAAGGTAACTCGGAAACAAGTTTGTCAGAGCAAATGAAGACCTAATGACCAATCGGTTACACCCTCTTCCTTATCTTGCCACAGAATCGTACAGTGTGGCTTAATAGTTATTAGGTCAATGACTCAGTTCTCCTCTTTTTGTGTCAGAATCGGCGTAACTTTACTACTCACCACACAAAATCTTGCTTCTCAAAATTAAATTGCTAATATGTAGTTCGACTTTCAAGAGTACATTTGGGGCACCGCACTTATTTATACATTTACAGTAGACATATACAAAAAAATTTTTATTGAATTGTAGATAAATTTTGCTTTAAAAAATCTCTAAATTGTATAATAATATGTTTGACAAGTGGAAAAGCTTTTACTGATAAAAACCTCTTGATAATTTAGATATCTTTAGGAAGGTAACTCAGAAAGAAGTTTGTCAGAGCAAACGAAGTCAGTTTATAATTAGTTAAAAGTTGTCAATTGGGACATTATAGGGAGTTTTTATACCTATCAAAAATTGAATCGAACTTTGCGATTTTTACTAATTGCTTAATTAAATATTTTGAAAGTTTTAAACGCGGGGCTCGAAGATTTAATTAAAAATTTAACTGTTAAAATTGCAAAATTCAAACTTCATATAATTAGCATTTTCCAATTCTCTTCTGATTTATATATGTACAACACTTACTTTAAAAACAGACTTCTACCACTTGAGATAAATAAATTCTGAAGAATTTTATTATTAATTTTTTATACTTATTTACTGTCGCTTTTTATGGGTATACTTACATAAGAAATGACCCTGTTTATTTCTATTTTGGATCAAGTACCACAAACAAAATAAAAAAGAAGACAATTAGCAGTGGGTCGTATAATTTTTTTCGGATTGATTCAAAGTTGACCCACATTTGATTCAGAACAAAGCCCTTATAACAATGGACGTTTTGGCTGGTAAATTGCTTGTACTTTACATATCTCAAGCAATTCCTCCAATTATAGCGGCTTTCATTTACTTAAACTTGACATAATTCATACAAAAGGGAGCTCATCGTTCCACAAATTACACTCTCCTTACTAATTGCTTTGTTCACCACATACCTCATTCGTACATAATACACATCCTTGCACCTGTCTTAAAGGATCAACTTTTTACCATAATTTTTTTCACGTTAACTGCAACTCGTTTGGCAATCGTTTTTCGAACTATTTGTTGAGAGCTTTCATCGTTGACATCTTCACATTGCGTTTAATAAATCCACTTGATTGTTGAACGATTTCATTTTCGATAAGAGAGCTTTTGGTGAATTGCAATTCGCGATCTGTTGTGCATATGCCAACTCAATAGGGTCAAAAGGGTGTAGAAAGAATCCCACTTGAACGTGTGAATTATTAAAAATGGAGTTTTTTGAATTACCCCAATAGATGCCTTTTTTTGTCTGATCCTTATCAAAGACGAATAGATTTTTTTTTACAATTGGAATCAGATTCCTCGTTTTTCATCCGAAAGAACGGACGTCTTCTTTTTTCATCCCCTTCGGGATTTTCGCCTTGTTTCATTAATTATCCAAAATCAAATCAGCAACGTTCTAGGACGTATAAATCCTGTAATCTAAGCTATAAATCAAACTTCCTTTCTTATTCTTCTTTAATCTTTTTATTTGGAACCCCCAACGTCGATTAATTATATTATAATGGTCCCAATTTTATAGGTAAATGTATGCAGACTGGCCTAATCGAAAAAGTTTTTTGCCGTCTGTTTTCTGACTCTAAAGTACTAAATGTCGTGCATTCGACAACGGGAAGATCGACGATGTTAACAAAACTTGGAAGTAGTTATAATGTATAATCAGTAATTTAATGTTGTCATGTTTAAATTAAGTTCGTGATTAAACTTCAGATACAAAAGGTAAAGTGTCGCAATATAAAATGTAATGGCAACTTTGGGTTGAAACATTAAATTTTCAACGGGGCTGTCAGACAACGTTATGATAAATAATGGCAGCACGAAACATTTATTTCAAACAGCCTTTCCTTTAAAATATAGGAAGACATCATTATTAGAAGAAAAAAAAATTATAAGTGCCTTAAAATACATAAAATTGTTGAAGTATTTTGTCATTCATTAACCAACCACGGGATAAATTGCGTTCGTTCTGGAGAACAGGAGTAATATGAACTATGCAAATTCCTAGGAACAAGAAAGAGGCTACGTAATTTAATAAACGAGCTACAAGTTTAAGATAATCCTCGAGCGCAGGATCCAGCAACAAGACAGACGAATCGTCTTTCTAACTCGTAAGCTCTCGAATGACCCCTTGGCCCTTGCAAATTAAACTTTGTTTGAAGGCGTAACTCTCTAAAGATATTATATTAGCCATACCGCGGTGCCTGAAGGACATGGCGACGACTTAACTCGGATTTACCGTTAGCGTTTGGGTCCTTTTGTATCTTTGACCTTTGCCAAATCCGATTATATTTCAACAGGGACTAAGAATCGACTACATTTTCTTCATAATCGTATTTTAGCACTGAAATAGAAACGAAAAAGAAAATATAACACTCAACGTTAAAATTAAACAGGAAGAAGGGTGGAAGACGATTTGAAACAGTTTCACTCCATGGATCTAATTTAATTTATTCAACATAATCTTTCACATTTAGCACGTCATAAAGTCACTCTAAACCCTTGGGAAAAAATTCTTTGTCTTGGTCTGCAAACCACCCCTCAAAGGCACATACGACTTCTTTATTTGTTGGAAATCTTTTGCTCGTTTTTTTGGACCTTTGGAGTAAATAGTATTCCTAGGTTCTAAACGGGATAATAGGCCAAAATGGTCAACCAATTTTACAACTTATGCCTACTTTGCCATCCGAGTTTTTGAGTAATGGAAACCCGGAATATTTCCACTGTTTAGATTCTTTGGTAATGATTTTTTCAAAAACATTTTATTGTAGACACTACAATTATTTCGCAAAACATTGGCTCCATCAGGAATTGTTCTTTAGTCTTTGGTCGTAGTGATGGGCTCATGTTTGGTCCATCCTGACAGTCCATGAAGTTTGAGGAATCTTCAGAACGATTGCATATTTCTCTCAAAATTGTCATGCGAACACGTTTCTGGTCAGAATTCATGCATTTTACGATCTATTTGACCTTAACCTTTCTGCTATTTATTTGATTCCAATTCGTCGATCTTGGACAGAATCAGCATTTTCTGGAATAGTCACAGAAATTGGTCTTCCTGGGCGGGGCTCATCTTTGACATCTTAACATCATCATAAAATCGTCATCTTCATTTCTTCCTGCCTTGAACGTTCCGCAAAACATCTAGACTTCCCTTAACCTCCTGCTACTCCCGTTTCTTCCTCTCATACATTTCTAATTAACCCTTCATGTTTTAGAAGGTATTTTCCGGTACTCCTCTCTCATTTCTATAGTACTCTTTTTTCTAATAACTCCTCCTTGTCTACCCCAATATATTTTTATTAGGTCAATGACTCAGTTCTCCTCTTTTTGTGTCAGAATCGGCGTAACCTTACTACTCACCACCCAAAATCTTGCTTCTCAAAATTAAATTGCTAATATGTAGTTCGACTTTCAAGAGTACATTTGGGGCACTGCACTTATTTATACATTTACAGTAGACATATACAAAAAAATTTTTATTGAATAGTCACAGAAATTGGTCTTCCTAGGCGGGGCTCATCTTTGACATCTTAACATCATCATAAAATCGTCATCTTCATTTCTTCCTGCCTTGAACGTTCCCCAAAACATCTAGACTTCCCTTAACCTCCTGCTACTCCCGTTTCTTTCTCTAATACATTTCTAATTAACCCTTCATGTTTTAGAAGGTATTTTCCGGTACTCCTCTCTCATTTCTATAGTACCCTTTTTTCTAATAACTCCTCCTTGTCTACCCCAATATATTTTTTGTTGTTTCAAAATATTTTCCTTAATAAAATGTCGTCAGTTTGGGTCAACCAGGGGTCGATGTCCATGTTAGGCACGACATGGACGGTCCTCCAAGTGGATCGGCGGTCATTCACTTACAGTTCCTTATAAACGAAGGTGCCATAGTTTCCGTTACAGCGGACGACTCCCTGCACTTGTGGAACGTTCGTCAGAAAGTGCCGCAGATCGTGCAGAGTCTCAAATTCCAACGGGAAAGGTAATCATATGTGTCTTTGATCTCATATATGAAATATGTACTTACATATAAAAACGTTGTTGCTTTACTTGGCACAGAATCACGACAATACATCTACCTCTTCAGTCGAAATGGTTGTATGTAGGTACAGAAAAGGGTAACATACACGTTGTCCAAATAGACAACTTCGTTCTATCAGGGTACATAATCAACTGGAACAAAGCTATAGAAATGTGAGTCAAATTTCCATTCGCAACATTCATTATGTCATTGCATCACACCCCCATAGAATTCCATTTGCTTGATTCTTTTGAAAAATCTCCGGACAAAGAGACGAATTGTTTTTAGGTGTCGGAAAACCCACCCCGGGCCCGTTGTCCATCTAAGCGACAACCCTCTCGATGCAAACAAGGTAAGTTCGGTAATACTTCATCCCAGAACGGTCCAAATTATTATTCTTCACTTCCCCGTCATAGTTGCTAATAGGATATGAAACGGGTCAAATAGTTCTATGGGACTTGAAGAATAAATCGGCCGAGATGCGGTGGCAAAGTCAGGAACCATTGCGTTCCATTGCGTGGCATCACGAGGGGAAGCAGTTCATGTGTTCTCACAGTGATGGATCTTTGACCACGTGGAATGTTAAACAGTTGGGAAAACCTGTACATACCTCGCAACCCCATGGTAATTTTTTAGTTAATTTCTCCCTTCTATTGTTGGGTTTACCTATTAATCTTTGCAACACTTAATTGCCTTTAATTTTCTCGGCTGAGTTTTCGTTCTTTTCTTGTTAATGTTGACGCTTACAGCAAAGGTATCAAAAGATGGAAAGTTGGAGCAGTGTAAGCCGATCAATAAGGTGGAATGGAAGTTGTCCAGAGCGGGGTAAGTGTGCCGAGGTTAAGGGTTGTTTCGTTTTAAATACTTGACGGTCTTTTAGAGAAGCGTATGTGATATTTTCGGGTGGCATGCCCTACGACCAATGCGGCAGAACGCCAAGTATCACCGTTGTACATAGTAAAACGACCACCGTGCTCGAAATGGAGCACAATGTGATCGACTTTATAACTTTGTGTGAATCCCCGTACGTAAGTGGTAAGTTGACCCCAGTCGCTTTCGTTTGAGGTTTCTAAGTATCCGCCATCATTAATTAGAGATGCAAGAACCTTACGGCATCATAGTTTTGTTACAAAACGACCTATTGGTAATGGACCTGCAGACCTCAGGATTCCCATGTATAGAAAATCCTTATCCCATGGACATCCATGAATCCCCAGTCACCTGTTGTAATTATTTGGCCGATTGCCCTGCCGATCTCGTGCCAGCGCTGTACTCAGTGGGCAGAGCAGGGGGTTCGGCCAAAAGGACGGGGTTTTCCGAAAAGGAATGGCCCATCAATGGGGGCAACTGGTCTGTACAATCTTGCAGTTATAGCGAAATTATCGTGACAGGGTAGGTTTTCTTGAATAATTAACTGAGTATAACGTTTACTGAATGATACATGGTACTGCAGTCATGCAGATGGTAGCGTGAAGTTTTGGGACGCGAGCGCCGGGACGTTGCAGGTGTTGTACAAATTGAAAACGGCGAAATTGTTCGAACGGCCTAAGTCCAGGTCGCAGGACAATGAAGAAGACCCTTTCGCGATCCAAATCATCTCTCTGTGTCCCGAATCGAGAAAATTATGCATAGCTGGTGCTTCCAGTCACGTCATCCTTTTCAAATATAAGAAAAGCGAAAGTAACGATGAAATAACGGTAAACCGATAACGGCTCGGTGTATGTACCTAATATACCGTCGCGTTTTCGTTTTATTATTAGGTCTTGGAGATCCCAATCGTTTACGAGATTCCTGATGACGGTGACTATTCTCCGGATTGTGAGTTTTCGGGACCGGGAAGCGCTGGTTCGGCCAATAAGATGGACGCGTTAGATTTTGACAATAAAAAGGTACATACGTACTTCAATTACTGAGCAAAGGTCACTGATACATTTGCATTACAAATTCAGGAATCGTCGTTAAAAGTGAGACAGGGTGTCCAAAAAAAACCTCCAGGATTCCAAGCTCAACTGGTCTGCCTCACCCCGTGGAACAACGGGGAATCGCCTAGTCGTATAACAGCTTTAACGATAAACAGTTCGTACGGTTTGTAAGTACAAAATGCTTACATCAGTTTATTGATATGATGATCTTTTGTTAAAAACGATCGTCGTATTAAACAATCAATTCCAGAATGGTTTATGGTAACGAGGCTGGCATTGTGATCGTGGATATCGAGCAGAAGATATGTCTGCTGAACATCGGCAGTCCGGATCTGTACGGCGCTCAAGATCCGTATTCGCGAGTTCCTCGCAGTCCAAAGAAGGGACAATTGGACGCCACGAATTCTGACCGAGAAGATAAACAACCACGAAGTCCGAGCGTCGATCAGGTAATTTATCGCGATGGGGCGTTCATTGACGTGGTGATCGATAATTTTTTAAAGATGATTTCTCTCCCCCGTTCTTTATCGACGTATGACGAGGATAACCCCAAATCGTTCGTACATTAACATCATCATCATTACCATCTCCCTACTGTGTCTAAAATAGTTGGTAACACATGTTGAGCCAGTATTTTCTATACTACTTATATGTAATATTTAGTAACATCTGGAGACAACTGGGCTTTATCCTGGTCTGGTCCCGGTCCCGGTCCCGGTCCCGGTCCAGTTGTTTTCACTTGTTTGTAGTTCTATTTTGCACCGACCTACTTATAGATAACTGAACTAACTTGCACTCACTCAGTATTCAGTTTTTTCCTTTGTTGCTGGTTACTATGAGTTGCCAAAGAGAATTTTAAAAACGATCGGTCACAATCCCATTATGCATGCTTTATATATGTATAATAGATGGGAAGATCCCCGCCGGAATCTCCCATTTCTCCCTGTCTAACTCCCATCGAGCCGGCATACGAAGCCACGGAGGACTTCCGCACCATCACCCCGATCCCTGACAATAATAATCGTCGCAAATCGTCCACGTGGAAGGGTCTCAAACGACGCTTGTCCAGGGTGGATCTCAAAGTCAAAACCACAATTCTGGGCAGCGCAACCGTAGACAAATCAAACGCTTCCTTCTATTGTGACGAGTTTAACGATATAAATGACGAAACCAGTGATAGCAAAACGTCTCCCGAATCAGAGAACAATACGATAATAGAGAACAGGAGGTGTCCGACTCCAACATCCCCAAAGAATATAAAAAACTTTGACAACGTTGAAAGTCGCAGTCCGGGCAACGATGGCTTCACCCCGAAGGCTGAGGAAGGTGTTTTTTTAACAGACGATTCAGACACTTCACCGTACGAGAGTCCCAGAACGAGACCTGGCAATCTCGAACTTTTTGATGAACATGGTCTTCCGATCCGACCTCGCAGAGGAAAATACAAGAAAAAGCAAAGCGTTAATATTAGCAGCAGTCCCGCTAAAAGGGATCAGACGCTGCTGTCGATACCGAATGTGAAACCGTACAAACCGGATGTACAACAATTGAAAGACTTGCGGAGCAAAGAAGAGGCAAACTATCACCATCCGGTTGGATCTCATCCGACGTTCGCTGGGAATTTGATGAGACGCTTCAGTAAGTTTTATAAAACACTCCAAAAAAAATTAATGATAATATAATAGGCTGTGTTTGAGCACCGTTCTTCCTCAATCCTTTTACGGTTTTTTGCTTGCTGGATCATTTTTCGATTACTTATTAATATTTTGTGTAGTTGATGACGTAATTACCATAATTGATACGTAAATAGGTGAGGGGATCGTCCTGATAGAATAGAGTGCAAGTTTCGCCTTTTAATCAGTAAAAGATCTTCGATTTTGATTTCATTGATAGAACACTAAATGATAATTACTAGGAAGATCTTTTACCGATTAAAGCAAGGGTGGCCAAAACTTTTCTTCAACACTGTCGAAGATATAACTGATCTTAAGAAGGGTAACAATTTAAAGCCAAAAATAAATTTAACTCCTGCCGCACACTGGACTGTCGGTGGTGACGACTAGTGTCTGCTACCAAGGCCTCAATAGTGCTACTAGACGCCATCACCAGTCTCAGCCACTAGTAATTATACGCAGCCACTAGTTACGGTTACAAGAGACTAGACACAGCCACAAGTCAAAATTACGATTGGTTATACGATGCCACAAGTGGAAGCTGCAAGTGATCAATCGCAGCCACGGGTCGCTATTATAAGTGGTCATACGCAGCCACAAGTCGCAGTTACAAGTGATCAAACGCAGTCACAAGTCAAAATTACGAGTGGTTAAACGAGGCCACAAGTGGCAGCTGCATGTGGTCAGGCGCAGCCACAAGTCGTTGTTATACGTGGTTATACACAGCCACAAACCGCACTTACAAGTGATCAGACGCAGTCACAAATCAAAAAAGCAAGTGATTAAACGCAGCCTCAAGTGAAAATTACAAATGGTTAGATGCAGCCGCAAGTGCTAATTGCAAGTGGTCACACGCAAACACAAGTCAAAATTACAAGTTGTTATACGCAGCCACAAGTGGTAGTAGCAAGTGGACAGACGCAGCCACAAGTCGCTGTTACGAATGGTCAAACGCAGTAACAAGTCATAATTACAAATGGTTAGCTGCAACCACAAGTGGCAATTGCAAGTAGTCAGACGCAGCTACAAGTCGAAATTGCAAGTGGTTAAACGCAGCCATGTCAAAATTACAAATGATTAGATGCAGCCACAAGTGTTAATTGCAAGTAGTCACACGCAAGCACGAGTCAAAATTATAAGTGGTTATACTCTGCCACAAGTGCAAGTGGACAGATGCAACCACTAGTCGCTATTACAAGTGGTTAGACGCAGACACAAGTGGCAATTGCAAGTGGTCAAGCGCAGCCACAAGTCGCTATTACAAGTGTTAGGCTCAGCAACCTTTCTGTTCATTTTGTCTAGAGTGAAGGACGTAGGGCACTGGCCACTGTCAACGACTTGTGGCTGACACTAGTCGTCACCGTTAACTACTTGTGGCTGGCACTAGTCGTCGTCACTGGTGATTCAATATGCGGCAGAGTTAAATGTGTACATATCAGACAAGAAACCCTTAGGCAGTGGACGCTTTGGCCATCCCTTGAATTAAGGAGTAGTTGCTCCACACATTTGTAGCTTCTTCAACATCATGGACCACCTGTATAAATACCTTACAAAAAATACACCTCTGACTATTTTTTTATTTTGTTTTCGTCCCAGCTTCTTGGCTAATTTTGCTTTGATAAGATGTTGTTTTCTGTTTCGTTTGTTGTTTTTTTTTTCTGTCGTCACTTTGTTTTTTAACATAGTTACTATGATCGCCAAATCGTAACTGTCGTATGTACCACGTTTTTTATATTCGTTTTCAGCGTGGGGTGTCGGGTTTGTGACTTTGTTGTTCACGTTGGCTTTGGTTTAAGTTGAAGATTGTGAAGGGAACCTGTCTGAGAACTCTACTGTTGGCCAAGTTAATCGGTAGGGGTGCTAACTAACCAAAAAAAAAAGATATTGCGTAGATCTCTCGAACACTCCGTTTCACTCACTTTGAAATACCATGTTCTCCCTTCACCAATTCATCCCACCCTTCAGTCTTATATATATTATACATATTTATATAGTGCTTATTTAGATGTCACACCAACCGTAGATCGAACCAAATAGCATTGATTGTTTTATTGAAAATACGTAATTTATATTGATGACGTTTACTTTATGAAAGGAGATTTTTAAATTGAAATTCATTACTCGCTCCCCTATCGCATTATTTAAATTAATAATTATTAATGATCAGGTATTACAATTCAAGATAACTACCACGTAGGGATGAAGTGGTTTTTTTCTTGTTCTAACTCGATTTACAGGGTGGACTATTTTAATTTACCTTTGAACTTATAAATTATTTCGAGAGGGCTATCAAATGGTGACCTTAAATTTGATCATGAGGTTAAGGTTCAACCGTATGTGTCATGATAGGAATCAAAGGTCATCTCAAGATCGAAACGTCATAATAGCAGTTCAACAATCTTTTTCAAATTTTTGTTTTCGAATTATTTTCGAAAATAGATTAAAATGGACCACCCTGTATATGGCTAAATTATGTCAAAAGATAACTGTTTCCAAAAACGAAAAGCTATTGACTTGTTGAACAACTTTATAAGCGGCTTTTTAGATTGCCTTAAGTTCCAAATTCTACAAAGTTTGAGGAATCTAATCTTAGGATTAAGAGCTCATAATTGGAGATGATTGTTACCTTGTCGTAATTATCGAGTTGGTATTGAAAGGGTCACCCTGTATAAAAATGAGTACGGATATAAAAAAAAATAGAATATTAAAAACTATTTATTTTGCGTCGGTATTCGTGTAAATACAGTAGATGATTGTAAGAGTGTGGTGGTGTTGGTTGTTACGTAGATAAACGGAGTGTGTGTCAGCCCCATGCAATCGGCCGCTGGTAGTGGTGGTGGTGGTGGTGGTGTTGGAGGTGGAGGTGGTGGATCAGTGGCGGGCGTCGCCATGGGAGCGTCGGCGTCAACGAGTTCTTCGTCATGTCCCGTTGGTTCTAGTCAATCTCAGTCGGGGAGCCGCCGCTGCGTCGAGCCACCTCGCCGTTCCAGATCGCAAGGTACTCGCAAACTGCACAAGTGCCTTTCAACTGCCAGTTATTCGGAGGAGGGTGGCGGCTGCAACGCGTTTTTTACCACCACGCAGCAACAGCAACAACAACCACGACAGCAGCAACTGCTGGCCGCCAGTCGACAATATTGCAGTTTTGGTAGTACAGTCACCGCAAATAATAAAAATAATGATAATGATAATCTCACTATTTATTCATATACTATAGATACGCATATATCTCTACAGGATGTGGCAGTTAAACCATGTATTTACTTTCATCCCCCAACCTATAAAGCTACAGACTAGAAATTATTACCAAGTACCCTAAAGAGCTATCATTATTCATTTGTCCACTGTATAAATAAAACATAACCCTAATACGTCGTCACCACAACAATTGAGGGAACCATATTTCTAAAAGAATTTATTTCACAACTTCACCAAAGCCTCGTTTGGTGCCTCGGCGAATCAATATGGTGCACGCACCCGACATTCAGTATTGCCTCGCTTCGGCTCAATCAGGGTCTAAGGGACTGTGGCTAGTCTTCTGCACGGTAACGCAAACGAGGCATGCTGAGGCGAGGCAAGTGCCTCGAGCAAGGCGTATACACAAATGTGGACGTATTACCGAGGCGCGGCAACATCAAATAACCGAACACTGTCCGTCTAGTGTCGATATTTCAAAAAGAATTTACTTCACAACCGTATCCAGAACAAAGCCTCGTTTGGTGCCTCGGCGAGTTCATATGGTGCACGTACGCGACATTCGTTCAGTGTTGCCTCGCTTCGGCTCAATCCGGATCTAAAGGTCTGTAATTAATCTTCTGCACGATAATGCAAACGAGGCAAACCGAGGCGAGACAAGTGCCTCAAGCGAGGCGTATACACAAATGTAGACGTATTACCAAGGCGCGGCAACATCAAACAACCGAACACTGTCCGTCTGGTGTCGATATTTCAAAAAGAATTTACTTCACAACCGTCTCCAGAACAAAGCCTCGTTTGGTGCCTCGGCGAGTCCATATGGCGCACGCACCCGACATTCGTTCTGTATTGCCTCGCTTCGGCTCAGTCCGAGTCTAAAGGACTGTGGCTAGTCTTCTGTACGGTAACGCAAACGAGGCATGCTGAGGCGAGACGTTCCTCGCGCGAGGCGTATACACAAATGTGGACGTATTACCGAGGCGCGGCAACATCAAACAACCGAATACTATCCGTTTAGCATCGATATTTCAGAAAGAATTTACTTCACAACCGTATCCAGAACAAAGCCTCGTTTAGTGCCTCGTCTCTATGGTAAACTTACTCTACATTCGTTCAGTTTTGCCTCGCATCGCCTTTCCTCGTGTACGTTCTCGTGCAGATGCGAGGCATATGTAATAACGAAAGCGGGTTGCCGAGGCGCGGCAAATTCGTTCGGCATTGCCTCGCCTCGTTCACGTTCTCGTAGAGATGTACAGATACCATAAAGTTCTACAAGCGAGGCGCATGTACAGATTTGGACGGATTACCGAGGCGCAGCAAACTGCGTCGATAAAAACGGTCGAACGATATTCGTCTGAACTCGTTTGGTGCCTCCATTAATGAATGTACTGCACAAGCGCGGCATTTGTTCAACATTTGCCTCGTCCGCCTAGGCTCCTTATCCTTCTTGTGCACATGTATACATATTCAAGATATGCGGCATTTGTTCGGCATTGCCTCGCCTCGGCCTTTCAGTGAGGCGCATATATACAAATGTAGATGTGTTACGAGGCGCAGCAAACTGCCTAAAATAAAACGGCCAAACACTATGAGTCTGTACTCGTTTGTTGCCTCGGTTATTACATGTAGTGCACGTACGTGGCATTTGTTCAAGATTGCCTCGCTTCGACTAACTTCTTTCGCTTTATTGTGCAGATGTGTAGCCACCTTTACTTTCAAAAGTAGCGTAAGTTGATCAGATCCGTATTAAGATAATTTCAGCAGAAATTGTTTCTCTTTTATTTTTTCTTTGTAGGTGTCACATCCTGTATAGATATGCCTATACTATATATACTTTTTATTTCTGTCTTTTACTTTGTCTCTATCTTTCTATCTGCTACTAACCAAAGTCTCTCTTGGACGGCGCTGAACACAATTAGATACCTATTATAATGAATACAACCCTGTCCAAACTTTTTAATGTTCTTTAGCATTTTTTTTGTTTTGGACAGAGTTGTCGCACTTCTTCACTTAATCACTTCATCTTCACCTTTTACACACTCGATTTTTTCGGATTTTCCCTGGTATTTATGTCTTATATCTTCTCTTTAGAATAATCGTTAAAATTCGTGTTGTAATATAAATGTTATTATGTCTAGGCTCACTTTCCCTTTTCTTATCACCTTCGAAAGTTCGATGTTTTCTATTTATTATAGATACTCGAATGTGTGTCTCGTGAAATTATTGTTGTAGAATAACTAAATTCTTAAAAATATCCATATACAAAACATATACCATAACACATCACACTACATTTTTTTTTTTTTCTAAATTATATTCCTAACGTTGTTTCCGTTGTGGTTGTGATCATCCACTATGAAAATCCACCACCGTAGTTACGTACTTACCCACTTTTGACATATCTAAGGTGACATGTACTATCCAAAACTATTACTTGTTACGTCTTTGGATTACATATTTCTAATTTTGGCAGAAACTAAAAATTAAGAAAACGAATAAATTCTAAAATTCTTGCTGTTCTACATATATTTATATACAATCTGTGTTCTCAACTGTCGTCGCTTTCTGCCGCTTTAAATGTCTGATATTTTTTGAAATTTTTGGCAGTCAGTTTTGACCACAGATGCTTTTTTTTCGATACTATAAAAAAACTTGTAAAGATAGACCAACAAAAAATTGTAGCGTTTCCTTCGAGAATGCAAGGCCCAACAGCTTACGCGTGACGTCAATGCTAGTAGTCGATTTGCGAAACCTACTTGGTCTAGTAACCAAGGGATTTTATCCTGCAAATTTTTGTTTGATAGGGAATTCTTATAGAGGCCATTAAGAAGAACATTTGTACAATTTTTTAACACTAACAAATAATTGTTACTATTCTTAATTAACGCTAAAGTTTATCAAAATGCGTTTTTTTTTACATTTCAACACTTATGAAACGAAAACCGTGATAGATACAAAAAAAATAGAATTTTCTACAAAAGAGTCTTGACAACAGCCCTCTATCTTTAATAAAAAAATATTGCACTCGAAAATGAGCTTAAAGATTTATTATGCGACTTAACCGTCTTTGGAGCGCTGCAGTTTTTTGCCTGTAAAAGGTAGAGGGGTATTGTTTGGGCCTTTTTGTAGAAAATTCAATTCTCTACAAAAAAACTCAGTACAATTTTTCTGTATTTATCACAGTTTTCGCTGCGTAAGCGTCGAAAGGTTAAAAAAGCGCAGTTTGCAAAACTTTAGCAATAAATAAATAATAGTAACAATTATTTGTCGGTGTTAAAAATTTGCAGAAATGTTCTTCTGACTGAGCTCTATAAATATCCGCGATAAAAATATTTTTTTACGATGTATCCCTTGGCTATTAGACTAAAAGGGTTGCATACAATCGCCTACTTATACCGCCATGATTGGCTTGTTACGTCAAAGCTGCCGGGCCTTGTTTTATCGCAGGTAACGACGCTAGGCCTTGTTAGAGTTCCCTGTTTCTCCTTCAATCCAATTTTCGTAAATAATTCTGTCCATCTGTACAAGTTTGTTTGATCAAAAATCCACGTGTTGCATGATACTTTTTGTATACTGATTAAATCATATACTTATCTTTTTTCAGTCTTCAATAGGTTTATGTTATGTTTGCTTTCTCTTTGTATATTTTTCTTAACACATTGACTGATGATGCCTTCCATTTTTACTAATAACGATACAATTTAAACAGCATGTTTTATGTATTTATTAAGTACCCATAATTGTACCTAATTAAAATAGGTTTCGACCCTGTTGTCCCTCAGCTGTTTGTAGGAACTCATTTCTATTTTCTTTTACTCGCTTGGTACATTGTGAACGATTTTTTTTTTGTCTTACATACGAATCACAAAATTACACTTGAACATATTCGACTGAATTGGCTGTGCTCGAATCGCTTTTTTGCATGGTTGGTGTGAATCAATTAAAGCGAAAACACAATTTTTTTTTTTTGAATTCTCTAAAAAATTGATGCAATGGTTTTCTCTTTAATTTGACCACATTCCTCTTTAAGGAAGCATTAGCAGCTTCAGTGGCTTTTTTTGGGAATGGATTTTGCTTCCAAAAATAATTCTGGCTTTGTTGAATAATGATGATCGATGATTAAGTACTCCATGTTGTCTGACTGCATGATATGATGTAGATGTTATTTCGTTTTATAATTAATTTTAAAATGCGGTTGCTGATTATTCTGTCTAATTATGGGTCGAGTAGATAAACTGGACAGCTCGTTTTCGAGGTCCCGTTCAAGTTCGATTAGTTCCCTAGAAAACATCACGTCGGAAGCAATACAGTGCCTGGCTTTTGCCGAATCGTATTCCCGTAAAACAGGTGACCAAAAAAAAAAAAAAACAATGATCTAAACGAGATAAAACTTTCGAAATTTCCACAGAGCCCAACGTTCTAACACCTTCCTTATGGGTAGGGACGAGTCTGGGCTCGGTGCTAACGATCCTGATAAGTCCTCCGGATCCGGACAGCAGATCATCGCAACCGGTTGTCGTTTCCCTCGTGGGAATTACCATTTTTCGTTTGAAAGGTGCCATTTTGTCTATGGCTTTTATGGACTGCAGCGGATCTCTGATTCCGTACCTTTACGAATCGTGGAAAGAGAAAAGGGACAGTAAGTTTGCTTCTTTTTCTTTGTACGATGGTAAGTCATAGGGGCTATCTTTCAGAGACTCCTACGAAGAGCCAGAATAAGATGAGTCCGCCCCTGACTGGGGAGAGTCAGAACCGTATCGAACAATTCGGTGACAGACAATTCGTGGTGATAACGAGCGAAAAACAGGCAAGAGTCGTTGGATTGCCGTCACAGACGTGCATTTACAGGCAACAGATAGCGGATATTGATTTCGTTGTGAAAGCGGAAACGATATCGATAAAGGGTAATGGGGTAATTTTTGATAGGGTCGCAAATATCTGTATTTTTACACTCGTTTCAGACAGTGTATGTTTGATTTGCTACGTATCTAATGGTCACTTGGTATCATACAGTCTACCGAGTCTTCGGCCGCTGATGGACATTGATTTTCTACCTCTTTCGGAATTAAGGTAATTATTTTGGTACCCGAAGCGCACGTGTTGTTTGATCTCATTTATTTATTTATTTATTAAAAATTTACTCACAGCACTGGCGAAGCTGCACAGTGTTCTTTACTATCTGTACAGTCTCTGATTTCTCGACTTTTTTATTATCTATCTGTTGCATGAAAGATAACTTACAGTTCCTTGATTCACTAATCAAAAAAAAAAAAAAAAAAGAAAAAAAGTAAAGAAAACGACCCCAGTTTTATTAATTAAATACTCACAATACATCAATCAGAAATAGTAAGTGTAAGTAAATTATTTTCATAAAAAAAAAAAAACATTTTCTAAAATAACCCATATAAATAAACCTTTTTATTATTATATTAGGTATTTGTACATATTTATGTATATACAGGGTGGACCATTTTAATCATCTTGCAAATACAAAGGCATAAACCGGAAAAATTGTAAAATCTTTGAACTCCACCGTGTGGTTGGGGTTATTTTAAGATCAGGTTGATTTTCTCATTTTTGAACCCAGCGATTAAAATTCTACGTTTAGCCATATACAGGGTGTCCCACCTAAGACGCTGTGGTCGATATATCGGAAACTACTTCGATTTAAGAATTTGGCCAGTAACTTTGTTATTTTAAATGGAAGGGTATATTTTTTATGACGTATTCGCATTAAAAATCAAATTTTAAGGTAACTTTGTTAACCAATTTGTTTATCTACGATGAGTGGTTTCTGAGATAATTTAATTTATAGAAAACAAAATCGCTACAGCAACCCAAACTATAAAAAAATCATAACTTCAACAAAATACGACTTAGAGTGTTGAAATTTTTACCAGTAATAGCTGAATCTCAAAGCTAACGCATTGACAAAATTAAACTTTATAATTTATATAAGGCGTTCAAAAAAAAGTTTAAAATTTAAAAACTTCAAACATGAAAAATTTTGTTTTTTCAAATTACACCTACTATATTTTATTTTTTCATTCGAATGATTTTTTGTCCTCTTGTGATCCATACGGATGGTTTCTATTATTTTATTCGAAAAAAAATTGAGTAACTTTAAATTTTTACTTAAAATAGATAATTTTTATATTTTCTTGGACAATTGGCAACCAACGACAATTAATGTAAAATCAAGCCAAAAAATCGTTGATTAGATTAAAAAGAAATCGAATGAAAAAATGAAATATGGTAGGTGCCATTTGAAAAACAAAGTTATTCGTGTTTGAAGTTTTTAAACTTAAGATTTTTTCTGAACGCCCTGTATAAATTTTTGAGTTCACTTTTGTCTAAGCGTTAACTTTGAGATTCAACTATTACTGTTAAAAATTTTAACACTCTAAGTCGTATTTTGCGGAAGTTATGATTTTTTATAATTTGGGTTGCTGTAGTAATTTTCTTTCTATAAATTAAATTATCTCAGAAACCGCTCATCCTAGATAAACAAATTGGTTAACAAAGTCACATTAAAATTTCGTGTCTAATTCGAATTCGTCATAAAAAATGTACCATTCCATTTAAAATAACAAAGTTGACTTCAACTTCCGGTATAACCGGAAGTGGTACATAGGTGGCATTATATTAATTGAGTGGAGCATACCCAATAACGTTACTGCCCAAATTTTCAAAATTCAAATCGAAGTAGTTTCCGATATATAGACCCCCCCCCGCGTCTTAGGTGGGACACCCTGTATGTATCATGGTAGATGTCAAGGGTCATTTCAAAATCAATGACGTCTAAACATCTAGAATTGTATAAAAAAGCACTTCGAATCTAAGGTGATCTGTAAGTCTAAGTACATTTTTGGGCCTTTATTTGATAATAGAAAATGGTCCACCCCGTAAACCCTTAGCCCCTTATTTTATTCCCTTTTGCCCCACAACCGGCCTTTTTTGACATAAACCCCCGACCCGCTTCTAATGTACCATGCTGACAGTTTCCAGACGCAATCTAACAAAGGCATAGTAGATCCAATGTTGTCCATTTGGGGCCAACAACTCATAGTTAACGAGGATACAGCCCAGTAAGTTTAGTCATTATGATGGATCTTACGAAAAATAATCCCGAGTATTTTTTTTTTATTTTTGGTTGCACAAAATTGCAAATAATAGATAATTTTTTTCACTGACTGTACAAAAACGATAAATAGAGGGAAAGCACCAATAAAAACACCCAACAATAACACATGGTACTTAGTTATTATAAAAAAAATTAGTATACCTAGTGTAGTCAGTGAAAAAATATTTATTTTCTATTTCATTTTGTTATTATTTAATTTTAAATGAAAAGGACGATTTTTATTGCTCTTTTGGTTTGGTTTTTTTGTTTTCTGTTTATCATGCAGAGGCACTTTTATTAACGGGACCGAGAAAATGAGGTACAAAAATGAGTATATTCGTAATACCTAATTCTTTCCGATGTTAAAAACACAAAAATAGCACCTCGATTTTCAATTGGCTTCCTTGGCACTATATAAAATGCACTGCACTCATTAATTGTGTAATTGTGCATGACAATTATTCCAATGGCCAATTCTTATGCATGGTTATTATTTATTAAATATCCTTATATTCTTCTAATATTATTATTGTTAATCAATTCGTAAGAGTCGATACAATTTATATGAGACAATTATCGCCTCCTTGCAGGGTCTTTAAATTTTTTTCGTCCTTTTAGAATTTCTCGAACATTCTGCTTCAGTAACAAGGGCAATGGTCTTTATCTATGTTCACCCTCAGAACTACAAAAGTTCACCCTCTGTTCAGAATTTTGGTAAGTAATTTTCAGGTCGATTCCCATTTTCTTCGTACCCAACTTCACCTCAAATTTCTTAGCTCAAACCTTTCAAACATGTTGGGCGATTTGTTCCTCCCCATGGAAATGCCCGAGCCTCCAAAGGAGAGCTTCTTTAAAGGTCTTTTCGGCGGGGGAATAAGGTCGTTAGATAGAGAAGAGTTATGTAAGTGAAAAAAAAATGTCGAAAGGAATTTTTCGAGAACGGTAAATTTCAGTTGGTGAAGCTAGTGGTAAAGCAAACAAATCGGTGGCGAAGCACATTCCAGGCAGCATGCAAGAGATGGGAGCCAGGGTGACGTCGTCGACGAGCGAAATCAGCAGAGCCCACAAGATGGTCCTCGAAAGAGGAGAGAAACTCAGTCAGCTCGAGGACAGGGCGGAAAGGATGCGCTACGAGGCCGAAAACTTTTCTGGTACCGCACACGACCTTATGATGAAATACAAAGACAAAAAGTGGTACCAGTTGTGAAAAGCTTCACGAATTATCATCCTTATTAGTGTTTTATAATAGTCAGTCAATAGGAGATGTGAGTGATTTGTTAGTAGAAAAAAAATTTTTTACTACTATTACATACTACTACTACTACTACTACTATTAGCATCGCCCCTCAGCAACTTTACTTTCTTTGGTCAGCTGGTCTTTGATTCTCTTTATTTTCGAGAAAGAAACTCCATCTAGTCGCGAACTTTTGATTTTATTTTTCTAGTCTAGTCGAAAGCAATCAAATTCATTTTTAATTAATGGAAATAATGAACGAAACAATTAACGATAGGGTTTTCGGATAACAATAATTATCAGACAAATATACGTCTTCACCCCTGCATCTCCGATTTGTGGTATTCGAGGAAGAAGTTGGAATGATATTGGGGATGGAATAGATGTTGGAAATGAAATATTGATGAAAGCTCTGGGGCTATAGCGTGGGATTGGTAGAGCTGGAGATGTTGAGAGTGGCTCCAATTATGGGGTGGATAGAAGTAGTTGATTTTGAGATCAGATAAATGTTGAGGATGACTTTTGAAATGAGTGAAATAAAGATGAAGGTAAATCTAGGAGTAGCAAAGACGTCGACTTTTTGAATCCATCATGAGGCTACCATCCTTACGTTAAATCTCTGATTCATCACCTTCCTATCCCGTTCTCCCACCCATCTCCAACCTTTTTTATATCGTCAATGGCCTTGGCCCACTTCCCTCGCATAAATTAACGATTTTTCCCATACTTTTTTTAAATCAACATAAATAATCGTAAATAAATCATGTAATTCACACAACCACTAGGGGCGTCAATGATCTCACTTCTCCTCTCTGTGCTAGAATCGGTTATCTTACCCTACTTCTGACTCCTGGAGATACCTCTTCTCCAGATCTCCGGAGCCATCCTTCTCCAGAAGCCACTGGAGCCAGCTTTCCGAAAATTTACCTCATCCAACGCCACGTAACCCCTTTTCTTTCACCCAAATGCTCGATTTTTAAAAAAAATTATTACAATTTTGAATTCTCAAAGTAAAAAAATAATGTCCAAATTCGATGTGTCTATAAGGAAACTCGAACTATAAGAGATACAAAAAAAAAATTAATGTCGCATCCACGAGGTTTTTGAGTTATAAATAAAAGTTGGGATTTTCGAGTTTTTAAAATATGTTCATAGCTTGGTTGTTTGATAAATTAGAAAAAAACGACTTTCAAATTCTTTAGGCACTTTGTTACGTAGAATACAATGGCGCCGAAGAAAATTTAAAAAAATCATGTGCTTTCGAGTTGCAGCATAAAGTTGTGTTTTTTTAATGGGAATAATAGTTGGCTATGCTTTAGTAAAAAAGATTTTATTTTTATCTTTTCAATGATATGTAACAAGTCGGGTCTCCTTTGTTGTGTAAGAGTACAATAACAAAAATAATCTTTTTGTTGTTTTCTTTCTGCTTTTTTATGTTTGTTTCTATCAGACGACTGTCATCTACTTTTTGTATCATTTCAAGCTGTTTAAAATATTAACTTGCAATTTCAAAATGCCCTGTTTAATTTTAAAAATGTAGTCACCGATAGAAACAAACGTAAAAAAGCAGAAAGAAAACAACAAAAAGTTTGTTTTTGTTATTGTGCTCTTACACAACAAAAGAGACCCGACATGTTACATATCATTGAAAAGAGAAAAATAAAATCTTTTTTACTAAAGCAGAGCCAACTATGGTTCCCATTTAAAAAAACTCAACTTTATGCTTTAACTCGAAAGTTAATGATTTTTTAAAATTCTCTTCGGCGCTAATGTATTCTACATAAAAAAGTGCCCGAAGAACATAACAGTCGTTTTTTTCTAATTTATCAAACAACCAAGATAAGGACATATTTCAAAAACTCGAAAATCCCAACTTTTATTTATAACTCAAAAACAAAAGACGATAGCAATTTTTTGAAAATACCAATAAATTGGTCTCAAAAAAAGAGATCGTGGATGCGACATTAATTTTTTTGAATCTCTTATAGTTAATGAGTTTCTCCTTAAAAACATCGAATTTTCCCACCCTGTGCTTAAATTTAGATCAAATCGGAGATGTAGGTGGATTTGAAGTGTACTTCTACCAATAATAAAATATAATTTTGAAAATACCTATTACATATGAGTTCCTTATAAAACAAATAGACGCGCACGTACAATAAATGGAGATTGTCTTATTTTTCGTAAAAGTACAGGATTTGTCCGACAAGAAACAAGACTAACTGACGGAGTTGCGTCGCGTTCGAGCTCTGGCGCAGTGAAGATCACGCCCTAACCGTTAGGACGCGGTTGCCGTCCGGTGCGTTGCTTTAGTCTCATTACTTTACGATAAACCCTGTACGCCTCAAAGCATAATCAAAATAATTTATTTTGTTGATGAATGAAACACTGTTTTAAAAAACAGTTTTTAAAAGATAATGATCGTATGGTGGATGGATAGTTATGAAACTTGAACGCTAAATGTGATATTTATTCTATACCTACCCACCATCTGTCAGCCATCATTAGTCCTATTTAGTTTAAGCCTAAAGAGTTGATACTTAAATGTTTATATTATATATAGTTTTTACGATTAATTAATATCGTATTGATAAAACTTCTAACGCGACCTTTGTATACAGAAACTTCGCTTAACGTTCATGTACAATCGTCTGAAATGAAAATGGCACACTAAAGGTGTATTGTGGGTGCGCTACTTACCTTCAGATTCATTAGAATCGATCGCAATTAGTTTTTAGTTGCCCGTTATCGTGTTCTACTACTTTAAAAAAATGCTGCAAATCTTTTATTTTTTGTTAAGTGTTTAAAAAAAACTGAAGAATTGGGTTTAATTCTGAATGAAAATAAAAATATTTAAAATGTATTGTACACATTTTTAGCGGACAATAAGATATTATAAATTTATCGTTTTTAGTTAGTTACGTAAATATGTGTGATCTTTAAAACTTGTTTGTAAATAATTTTGTCTTCCCTCTTCTTCACTAAAGGCCAAATGTGTATTATTTAAAATAAATAATAATTAACGCATATGTTAAATAGTCGTCTGTTGGCTATTTGGTATTGTTTTTGTTATATCATACTAAAACTAAAGAGGAAACATAAATAATGTAAATAATATATTATCGGTTAATTGTTTAGAACAATATGCGCTACGTTATTAATTTTTGCAGTATTTATTAGAAAAAAACAGTGGTGTGAAGGGAACAAATTTATGCTCTTGTTTTCTACAATAATTTCGTTCCCTGTAAATGCTGAATTTGTTGGCCCTAAACTAAGTAAAACCGAACAAATAGTTATATTGATAGTTATTGTACAATAAACTATTATTTGATTTTTGTCGCTTTTTACCCATACACAAAGAAAAAGCACAAAAAAATTCTTTTAAAGACTTTATTTCGGAATTATGCCATTACGCGATACAGAACACAAAACAAAAAAATGTTACTCCTTTCTAACTTAATTAAAAATAACTTTTATTACATACTGTACAAGCAATATTACGAAAATTACTTACAAAACTCAGCAATCATTCCTTGCAATATTTTGGGGAAATTACGTAAAAAATTGGCAATCATTCTTTACTTAAACGTTAGCAAAAAATCGAATAAATACAAAAAGTTAATATTTACAAAAATTCCTGCGTATATAATTTTAAATAAATGCAATAACGTTATTTAATACGTAATTAATTTCATTACTCCTTTTTGTCGTCTTTCAAAGCTCTCAGTCTTTCAAGCAAAGATGGATGTGAATGATGCCAAGCAGAATAAAATTCATCGTAAATTGGAAATCCTAAATTATCTTTATTTAACTTAATTAAAGCTAAACGCAAAGATTCAGATTTGTTTAATTTTAACGCAAACTGATCTGCTTGGAATTCAAATTTTCTTGAAAGACAAGCCAAAAGGAACGACAAAAACGCATTGTACGGCACCATAATGTACTGCAAAACGACCAAGAGCCCCACCAAGATCGGCTCTACGCCAGAACGAAAGCCAACAGCTTCATAAAGAAGCGGAATCTTGAAAGTATAAGCAAAGACCGCGAATAAAAGAAACAGGCTGGTCTCCATAATAATAATGTTCTTAATGATGTGTCCGTACTTCCAATGCCCAATTTCATGGGCTAAAACAGCTAGCACTTCATTGTTTTCATAATTATCAATCAGGGTATCAAACAACACTATTCTTTTCACCCCAAACAACCCAGAAAAGTAAGCATTGCTATGGGCAGACCTTTTAGACCCCTCCACGACATACAACTGTCCCAGTGGAAAATGCAACTTACTAGCTAACTTCTCTATGTCAGTTCTTAACTCTCCTTCAGGTAAGGGCGTGAATTTGTCAAAAAGTGGAGCTATATATGTAGGATACACGGTTAATAATATCAACATAACAAGACCTACAAAAGCCCACAGCCACATGAAAAACCAGTCTCCACCGTATTTAACAATTAAAATTGCCAAAGAAGATATTGGTAAACTTAAGAACTGGCTGAGGGCAAACACTTTGATCCTGTCAATCACAAAAAACCGTGTTGTTTGTTTGTTGAATCCATATTTCTCTTCTAACACAAACGTGAAATAAACAGAAAATGGTAAGTCTAGGACAGTGGACATGGTAGTTAATAAGAACATCCATATGCAACTAACCACGACTTCACTATCTGAAGGTGAAATCTTAGTAGAGTAATCCCAAAAAAGTGCTAATATCCCTGTATATAAAACGATTGACGACAAAATGATTGAAAAAGTGTCTTTAACAAATCCAAATCTAGTCTTATCTAGATGGTACAATTTTGCTTGTTCGAATGTCTCCTGGGACATCACCTCTTTCAAATCATCTGGTACATTTCTCGTTCTGTTGGCTAGCAGATACTAAAAAACGGGAAAAAAAGTTACGGGATTTATTTATATTGCTATTTTTTTCTAAATTACCTGTCTAATTGATAAGTAAAGTTCCCAAATGTACTCCAACCACAGGAAAAACAGTATTATTCCCAACATACGCGAATTATCTATCACAAACATTTTAAAAATCTCGATCGACATTACTTTACCATACAGTTAACGAATTAGACTTCAGAAAATCGGCAAAATACGTTTTTAAAAGTACTTTTCACCACACTCAAGAACTAACCTAACAAGTATGGATTTTGAATATTACTGTTGTTCATTTAGCCAGCTACATCAAATCGTCAATTTTATAAGTAAATAAAAAGTAAAGCGTAAATTAAACCTAAAAACAGAAATTAAATAAGAATTAGTAAAGCGGAGGTAATTGTTTTGTAATGATTAAATCTAAATTACTGCATACTATTTATAGAATTTAGTGTAGAATATGGAAATCACAAAATATGTAAATTGTACTTAAGCTTAGACTCTTGCCAAAAGATGACGCTGTATTCCATAGAGATCAATAATCACTATCCATAGATCATAGGAGATTATTTCTTTTTTAAACTCTTACTCGTAGCATGATCCCTTTACGTTAGTTAACACTGATTTACACCAATTTACTTTACAATAATATAGGCTGTTAATTTTCTGCTAAAAATATCCTATTTTTTTATTTCTCTTTGTATTTCTATGAATGCCTATCATGCCTCTCTTTATTTACGATGCTTCCTCTCTCTCTCTTTGTTCCAAGAAGTGGAACTGTAAGTATATTTTAGTAGTAATTTTCGTAATTGTTTTATTACAATAAATAGTTATTGCATTTTCAAAAAGTAAGAATTATTAGTAATAGCAATTAACTTTTTTTTTTCAAGTTTTCATGTAGTTTCCTCTTTTCTTGTAGATAGTAAGCAGGTTGGTGCTTGCTCGATCACCCACGTTTTTCTGGAGTTCAATTAATTTGCAAAAAATGTAAGTTTAAACTGGAAAGTATCCTTTATAATTAAGCTAAAGTTTTTTTTTTGTAATTGCAAGTTTAAGTAAACTTTAAATTCTGATTCTTTTAAGTGGACTTATATTAATTTTATCAAGGTTATGTTGAGCTCTTCAATTAGAACTAGAACCGTAATTTTGACATTGTTTTAAGGACAGGGCAGAAATACTCGTTTTAAATCCAACTCCGTTTATCTTGTGTGTGTAGCTTTGTAATTTATCCATAATTTAAAGTGTATTTTATAATGTTAATTACAAAAGTTGTACAGTAATGATAATTAAGTTCATATCATCTACGTGTAATCTTGATTATGATGAAAAATTGTTGCTGTTATCACTCTTTTTCCGCGATTTGAATGTGGCATTAAAGTACAAATGTTGTAATTACTATGGTGTAAGGACATGGTAACAGCAACGACAAACTGTACTTACAAAGTTACTGAATTGTCGAATTAATATATGAGGAAATTGGAAATATATTAAAAATATATATTATCCTTGAGTGACTGTGAAGGTCTATCAATGTATAAACAGAAAAATTCGTCTAAAACTTCACAAATATTTATTTTTAACAATAAGAAAGTTGATGTCGCACTTTAAGAAAGCAATTTTTGTTTTCTGTTTAATGAATCACAGTCACTCAAGGATAATATATATTTTTAATATATTTCCAATTTCCTCATATGTAAACATGGCTTGTCAGCTTTCGAGTGAAATTAATAGATTCATTAAACAGAAAACAAAAATTGCTTTCTTAAAGTGCGACATCAACTTTCTTATTGTTAAAAATAAACATTTGTGAAGTTTTCGACGAATTTTTCTGTTTATACATTGTCGAATTAATGTATATTATTATCATTCATTCATATTCAACCAACTACAAATAATTACCTCAATTAGTTCAAATCTCAGTGAGGACATGTCGACAGAGACAAATTATTTCAAATTAATTTGAGAAGATTTGTAGTTGGTTGAATGACTTAATTCCTAGCATTTCATTAAATAAATTCTCATTAAAAGAGTTATTTTTTTTATCCTCAGGTCTTTCAAAAAGAACCAAGAAAAGTCCTTCGCTCCTCGTCGAAACGACGGCAACTTCAGCAATAAAAGCCAAAGAGGCGGAGGTTACAAAAGCAACGGTTTTAACAGGGACAATTACAACAATGGCAACGGTTACAACCGTTTTGGATCTAACGGAGGCAACAATAATTACAATCGCGCCATGGAAGAACCAAATTGGGGAAAAGAAACTTTAGTACCAATAAATAAATCGTACTACGTTCCCCACGCTAACACTGCCAAGCGTTCCTCCTTTGAAGTCGATCAATTCCGTCGCTCAAAAGAAATCACCGTTGAAGGCGAGGATGTTCCGCATCCCATACAGACATTTGAAGAATGCAACTTTCCGGACTATGTAATGGAGAGTATCAAAAGACAGGGATACGACGAACCAACTGCTATCCAAGCTCAAGGTTGGCCTATCGCCATGAGCGGCAAGGATATGGTTGGAATAGCACAAACGGGCTCGGGCAAGACACTAGCCTACATTCTGCCTGCTATCATGCACATTAACAACCAGGAAGCTTCCAAACGCGGAGACGGTCCCACAGTCTTGGTCTTGGCTCCAACTCGTGAATTAGCGCAACAAATCCAAAAAATTGCGACCGAATTCGGCAGCTCTTCCTACATTCGCAACACCTGTATATTCGGGGGAGCACCGAAAGGTCCTCAAGCTCGCGACTTGGAACGCGGCGTCGAAATTGTAATTGCAACGCCCGGTCGACTCATTGACTTCCTCGAAAGGGGCACCACTACTCTCAAGAGGTAATAGACCTAAGAAATTATTATTTTTTTAAAAAATTATTGAAAAATGCGTCTTAGGTGTACATACTTGGTCTTGGACGAAGCAGACAGGATGTTGGATATGGGATTTGAACCCCAGATTCGTAAGATCCTTCAGCAGGTACGTCCTGATCGTCAGACGCTCATGTGGTCTGCAACGTGGCCCAAAGAAGTCAAGAAACTGGCTTCCGACTTTCTTAGCAATTACATTCACATCAACGTCGGTTCGATGCAATTATCCGCAAATCACAACATCGTACAGATAGTGGACGTGTGTCAAGAACAGGAAAAAGAACAAAAGTACTTCTTCAAACGCTAATAAATATTTATCGTTGTGTTAACTCTCTATTTTATTTTATAGATTGACGAGTTTACTACAGGAAGTGGGGTCAGACGATGCCGACACGAAGATTGTCGTGTTCGTGGAGACGAAGAAAAAGGCCGAAACCATTACTAAAGTGATCCGAAAGATTGGATGGTCTGCGGTTGCGATGCACGGCGACAAAAGTCAGCAAGAACGCGATTACGTCTTGAAAGAGTTCCGAAATGGAAAGTTTAACATCCTGGTGGCTACAGACGTTGCAGCTCGTGGACTTGGTATGTATAGAAAAATATTTCCATTTTTTTTTTTAGTATACAAAACGCTCTTTATTTTATTGATTTTTTTAGACGTAGAAGGTATTAAATACGTTGTAAATTACGATTATCCCAACTCTTCTGAGGATTACATTCACCGAATCGGCAGGACGGGACGGTCGGACGCTACGGGGACGTCATACGCCTTCTTCACCCCCAATAACTTCAAGCAAGCGAAAGATCTCGTCTCTGTTCTTGAGGAAGCTAATCAAGTGTGTAAACAGTAGTATTAGTCTATTATATTCGATTAATATTTTTTTATTTTTAGGAAATAAATCCAAAATTACATGAGATGGCGAGCCGTGCTGGTAGCTATGGAAATAGTTACAGTAGATTCTCCAGGTGGGGTACCAACAAAGGTGGCTTCGGGGGTAACGGACAAAGAACCCACACCAGATTTGGTGGTGGCGGCAACTCGAGGTTTTCCAATGGATACAACAACAGTAACGGATATTCTGGTAAGGATTTGTTTAATTTTTTTTAAGCGCGCGGATAATTTTTTTTGTCTTTTTTGTTTGTTTGTTGCAGCATAAGAGTGTAATCTTGTTTGACGTTGCATTCCACCAATTTTGACTTTCATTCTCTTCTCGTTCTTTATCAGTTCTGACAGGGTACATATTACGTATCTTTAGTGACAACTTTCGTCTCTTATTTCTCTGTGATAACGAAAGTTACAGAACAGTTTTATTTTCGGTTTTTTTTTTATTTATTTTGTGACTTGTAGGATTATTAAAATGTCACACGTAAAACGTAGGTAGCCAATGTCATCTTTATTAGTAAAATTTTCATAATTATTTCATTCAGTTTTAATTGGAAACAAAAAAGTGTATTTTACATAAATGTATTAAATAATAGACCATCTTTTAAAATTCTAATTGTCGAAGTGTATTATTTCAATTTTTAGTAAAAAAAATCTTTTATAACAACAAACTTATTCTAAAATAGTGAGTCATTAGTCTTTCAAGCAACAAAACAAAACTTACTTATCAATTTGTATAATAATTACATAAACAAACTAAGTTTTCTGATTAAAATTAAATTAAACTGATTGTTTATTAAGTTTATTTTACTTATTAATGTATTATTTTAAACCATTTGAAAGAAATATTACTTTAAGCAATAGTTATGACGAATATTTTGCAAACAGATTAAAAATGAAAGTAATCGGTCGAAAGTTCAAAATTGTAGTTCAGTTGTACATTATAATGTATGAATACTTCTATTTTAATTGTGTAACAGTTGCATCACTGATAATTAGGCGGCTATCTTCAAGCGTGTATTTAACCATAGATAAAAACATTGATATCTTAGCTACATCGAAAAATATTCAACATCGACTGAAAGTTTACAGATACTCAAATAACCCTTATAGTAACTGCAAATAAAAGTTATATGCATGCAATTTCAAAATGTGTACTAAATTAATTCGAATATATTTAATTCGTGATAGATATTCTGCATTAAGAAACAAGTAGCAGATTTTTTTTAATTAATAATTCATCATGTTTTTTATGGAAATCATTTCTAGATCGTTTGAGTATCTATGGGCTTCTGGTCGATGTTGGATTATTTTCGATGCAGTAGTCGAAGCGTCGATGAATCAATTATAATTGCAAAATGGATGTCGTGTGGTGAATTCTGTTTATAATTGTTTTGCTGAAAGTGCGCAAAATACTGAAGTATGTTAAAGTTTGCTAAAGTTATAAGTTGTCTCCATGTTATTGTGTTTTCTTTAAATTTATCCTAGAACTTCTCTATGGCCTTTCTGTTCTGAAATGGAGATTTAATGAACGCAAGTATTCAGTCGAAGCCAAGTCTAACAGAATGATTGAGCAGGAGATTCTGTTATTTTTCCACCGTGTTAAATGTAAAAAAGGTGAGTTTCAAATTAATCTTACCTATTATTGATTACACTCTCTATAGTCGGTGCTAATTTATGTGTGGAGTCCTAGTAAAGACTGTTTTTAAATTATTACTTATTCTTCCTTGACCAATTAAATCCATTTATAGTACTATTACTACCATCTAATTTATAAATTTTGTTTCGAACTGATTAGGGAAAACTTGCAAATAAATTTGTGAAAAGTTGTCTAAATCTGAACGAGAGTTCATTGATTATTACCAGACATTAAAATATTAGTAATATTTAAAATAATCTCTCAATATGCTGCAAGGAGAAGTCAAAAATAGGGATATAACAAGACTAACTAGAAACAACAGAAACAACTACTCCGAGGGCTAATACCCCTACCGGCATTGAATTACACTATTGAATCTGAAGGTACATACATGTTGGACGTAGATAAAATAATCTAAAAAGACAGGTCCTGTCTTTTTAGATTAATAGGGATATAGCCTAACTGGTAATGTAGATTGTTTTAATATCTTTTGTTAAAAATTTTATTTCTGGGGATTTATGAATAAATTAAAAACATGCAATAAGTAAGACATTTAAGTTTATTTGTTATTGTCTCATTTCTTGTATTATTACTTAACAACGTTTTTAATTCGTTCTTGTCTTTTCTATAGCTTGACTAATGGAAAAGACCGTATAGAAGTTTATTTAAAACTTGATGGAACAAGCCTTGTACAATTCTACGTTCTTCTTCGACTTCACTGCCGTTCATCGTCTTCGTCTTCTCGAAGCTCCTGTGACATAAGTCACCTATGTAGACTTAATTTGGTGTACGTCTTCTTCACCTTGGAATATTCTGCTGTTACTTAAAAGGTAATTAATGTATTTGATATAAATAGAAATAATACCCGTTAAAATTTTTATAAATTTACTTTAATAGTTGGCGATATTAGCTTCAATTGATTATAAATATATCAATTTACCAACAAAATTAGATTCTTGTAACTGAACATTTCATAAATTTAGTTTCAAACAGGTTGAGGAAAAACTTCTAAATAAATTTGTGAAAATTAACATAACATGCTTATACGAAAAAACAACAATAATGCAAGATAAGTAATTGCAATATATCCCTCATACAATCAGAAGAATTTAAGATCCTTGTACGATTATATGAGGGAACTAAAGAGTAGTTAGATAACAGCATAAAACAAATGCCTACCAATACAACATATATAAAAGTCCACTCATGAGGTGGACCCAATTTAGTGATCAGGCTATCCTGTTTAACCCATAAGTTAATGGATTTTCTCATGATACTTTTCTTGCATAGTCCAATATCTTTTTCATTAAGAGGTTAAAAGATTTGATTCCAACGAATTTCAAAAAGTGCATACTTAGAGTAGTATTATAGTAGTGGCTCTGGTTACTACAGAGTGATTTATCTTAGGTGTCCCACTGTTAGCATATTTTTATCATATAGTCTAAGTTATCATAGATGAAGTTGTATAAATGCTTTTAATACAAGGTTTTTAAATTTCTTGATAGAGTTTATTGGTACTGTAAATTCTGTTTTTGGAGAAGAATTCTTGAATTATTTTTTTATTTTTAATTGATTATTGATTTCAAATGTTTCACTAAGTGTTTTTGTGAAACATTGAACTCAATTAATTAACCAGATTAATTTTGCTTTCTAGAATACACATGAAAAATATTTGCTTTGCCAAATGATCGTTTCAATTATTTTAAACGGGTTGTAGAATTATCAATAGTTTAATATTTACTTAAAGGAAAGAATTATTGTTATTCTCGCACTTTGAGTATGATTTGTCAGCAGACTTCTCCTTAGGGATTTACGAACCAATTAAAAACTTACAATAAATAGGGCATATCATAAGTTCATTTATTGTCTCATTACACGTATTACTTAACAATGTTGTTAATTTAATGTTGTCTTTTCTATAGCTTGTCTAATGGAAGAGACCGCATCTAAGTTTATTTAAAACTTTATGGAACAAGTCTTTTACAATCGTACATTCTTCTTCGGCTTCGCTGCTGTTTGTAGTCTTCATCGTCTCGAAAGAGTCATATATTAGAACTTCATTGGTTGCTCGTCATCTTCACTTTGGAATATTGTACAGTTGTTTAAGAGGTAATTAATTTATTTGATATAAATAGAAATAAAACTCGTTATTAATTAAGCTGGAGAAGACTAAGAAGATCCGTAGTCAGAATACTTTTTTTTTAAGTAGAATTTTTGTTTGATATTTTCAGTAGAATATTAATTTGTTTTTCCTCTGTGTAGTAGTTGTTTATTTTTATTTTGCATTTTTCTTGCTTGCTCATTTATCTCTCTTCACAATTCTTACTGCAGTTCTTCCTGTCACGCTCCGCAATTTTCAACGTTCAATTTGCTAGTATCTTATCATCCAGGAAGAAGAAGAGAGGATCTCCTAGAAAAACTTCACCTGGACTTAGCTTTGTATTTGTCATTTTAAAATTGGTTTTCCTTACACGGTCTACTCTTATTGCTCGCTTTCTTTCAGAATGATAGGGGGACCTATGTTACTCTTTCTAGTATATAAATTGTTACTACTGTTGCCGCAATTCCTATTGTAATTAATCTTATTTAACATGTTAGCTTTCAGGTAACGGTCATCATAAGAAGAATGCATGAAGAAATTATTTTTTTAAGTTTATATTTATATTTTATACTTTGCTTTAAGTTCATTTTCTGTAGTTTTTCTTGTTCAAGGATATTTGTGAACAGTTATATAAAGTAAATGTAACTTATACGTGTAGACACGAATTTTGTAAATTGATTTTTTTGTAAAATTGTTAATTAAAATTGACTTACTGTAATAATACATGACGTAGGATAGGGTGGCTTTAAGGGGAGATGTGGAGGCCACAGAGTTAGGACTAGTTATTACCTAAATATAACATATAATGTAAATATTTCAGCAATTTGTAATTGTGTATTTGTTCTTAAAATAGTTCCATTCTGTCAGTTTTATGAAGTGATGTAAATATGATATATAGTTTCAAATAAATAAAACAAGATTAGAAATTGTTTTAATTCCCTCATAATAAATAAAAAAATAAGTTGGAAATATAAATTTTAATTGTCACATTATTTGTTGATTAAACCTCGTATTTTTTCGAAAATTTAAAAATTCCGGATTTTGTATTAGGAGAGCATAAGTTGATTGGGAAATTTGTCAAATTATTTGTTGATCAGACCTCGTATAAAATCCACTTATGCTCTCCTAATACAAATTTCGAAATTTTTAATTTTTCGATATATACGAGGTCTGATCAACAAATAATCGGACATATTTCCCAAGCAACTTATGCTCTCCTGATACAAAATCCGGAATTTTTAAATTTTCGAAAAAATACGAGGTCTAATCAACAAATAATATGACAATTAAATTTCAATAAATACGAGGTCTGACCAAAAAATAATTTGACAAATTTCCCAATCAACTTATGCTCTCCTGATACAAATATCGAAATTTTTAAACTTATTTTAAATACGAGGTCTAATCAACAAATAATATGACAATTAAAATTTGATTGTTTGCGAAATAAAACTAAGTAAAAGCGCACTTATTTTAATATATTTTATTTATAATTCGACAAGTACATCATTAATTAGTTTAAAATGTCATGCATTAATTAAGTAAAAATAAACAGCTACTAAGTACATACAAAAAACAAATTAAATAAAATAAAACGAAGAAATATTCTAACTACGGATCTTCTCACTTTTCCTCAGCACAGATCTGAAACAGATAGAGTGGCAAATGATTAATAACGGGTTCTATTTCTATTTATATCAAATAAATTAATTACCTTTTAAATAACTGGAATATTCCAAAGTGAGGAAGACGAGCAGCCAATGAAGTCCACGTAGATGTCGAGAAGATGAAGACAAGAAACAGCAGCGAAGTTAAAGAATAATGTAGGATTCTAAAAGACTTGTTCCATTGAGTGTCGATACGGTATCTTCCATTAGTCAAGCTACAGAAAAGACAATAATAAATTAACAACGTTGTTAAGTAATAATACAAGAAACGAAACGATAAATAAACTTACAATGTTTTACATTGCAAGTTTTTAGTTTAATTTGTTCATAAATCCCTAAAGAGAAGCTTGTTAACAAATCATACTCCAAAAGTCGAAAAAGTGCGAGAATAACAATCAATATTTTAATTTTTGTTATTCGATAACTATATTTAAAAAAAAATTGAAATAGCCAGCGATTTATTCTACTTCGTCAAAGTAAAAATTTTCCATGTGTACCTACTTAAATTAATTTGGTCAATAAATTGAGTTAAACGTTTCACAAATCACTTACAATTAGTCAGACATTTTACAATCAATAATCAATTAAAAATATTTCACAAAATTTAAGTTTGCATTTGAAACTGTATTTATAAAAACTTTTGCAACAAGCACTAACTTATATAATAATTGAAATAAGTGCATGAGTGACAATGATAAAAAATACATTTTTAAACTCAGTTTGAATTAATTTTACATAAAATTGGATGATATAAATGGTACTATAAACGCATTTGAATTTAACGAGTTGAAGAAGTGAAGTAATACTTGAAAAAAAGGGCGTCTCCACCCACAGATTAGCGAAGATTATTGAGGGTATAATCAAATATAGGTAAGACTATATCTGAAATTTACCTCAGCTGTTGTAAGACCAATAAAAGGTAATCTAGCCAATACCCAATGACTGTTAATTATGAGTAATTTAGCAACGTTTCGTTATTGGCAATATTAGCTTTTATTAATCTTATATTATGTTTATATCAACAAAATTAAATTCATATAAACGAAACTTACCTCAGCTACATTCAAAACCTTGGAAAAATGATAACGGAATTCCCTACTCCTGCATTCCATTAGCTTTGACTGAATACTTGGTGCTAATCAAATCTGCATTTCAGAAGAGAAAAAAAAAATTGTTTAAACCATTTAACCATTAGCATATTTTCTATTATTATGGATTAACAAAGTAATAATTTTAATATGTATTACTTTACATTTTTTATCATTGCTTTGTTAATCATAACAGACTATTATTAACAATAAGCAATTTATTGTTGTTTAACATCTTATTCATTTTTAGCTAACATATTATCCCAATAATAAACAAAAGCGTTTCTTCAAATGTATTATTAAATACTATCAATAAATTGAAACTTACCCTAAGCCATATGCAAAGAAGTTACGGAAAATGGTAGAATTGCTTGCTTGTGCGCTTTTTCATGTTTGGGTGTTCCATTTTTCATCTGATAAAATGCAAAAGCCGAAATTTAATATTAAAAAACCACACTATAATGTACCAACTGTAAAACATTCTAAAAACAGTTAATATGCATTTTTCTTACTCTATCGTGAATCAATGATGAGTTGAAAATTAATTTTCTAGCCAATATCTAACAAAAAATGTAAAAAAGAAACTGAAACTCACCACAGTGCGATTTTTCGAAGTCTTGGAAAAATGGTATACTGGGAATGCTATTTTTCTTCAAACTGTACAAACACAAAAAGAAAATTAAACTACACTAATCAATTAACAAATACACCCGTGAATAAATTTTCATTCTTGCAAAATACTCTTTATAATACTGTACAAGCGCTTATAATTTACGATTTTTAATAATAAATGCCATAACAAACGCTAATAATGACAGACAGGAACTCTACTGAAGTTAGCTGCAGTTACAGTTATGTAACAGTTGCGCCAATGTTTAAATAAATAAAGTCACTAGAAAGTAGAAGTATTCATTTACGATGAACTATGTTTCTTCGATACTTTTGGGACTTGATTTCAGCAATTTTATATGTTTTTTTATTGTAGTTTGGTCAAATTAGAACAGGAAATAATTATTATTTATCAAAATTAAAGCGTTGATGGTAAAAATAATGTATTAACTAATAGCTAAATAAATTCTACCTGCTCAGAGGTACAACTTCTTTTTGCATGCATGTGTGGGTTTCCTAGCAACACGAATCACTTTTTGACATTTAATTTACAAAAGTTGAGTTTTTTTTTAACTTACAGAAAAAGCAAAAAAAACCCGAGCCCTAGTTTTTCTAAAAAATAAGTTTGTAATCTTTTTTGTAAAACACATAAAATGGCAGATTATAAGGTGGTAACGTCTGCTTTCGTTAATGTCCAGATATCGACTTCAAAGGATGACTTTATTCACAACGAACGAAGATTTACCAAAGACATCACTGTTCGAGACTTAAAAGTAGGTCTTTATAAATCCATTTATCTATTCGTTATAGTATGATCTGCTGCCAGATTCTTATGTATAATTGCATTTAAATGGGTTCTCCAGCACATAATTATGATCTCATTTTATGTGAAATTAATTTACTTACTGTAAAGCAGTTGCACCTCTATCATGACTACATTTTAATATTTAAATTGTATTATGTTTCTTGAAGTTGATCTTTTCCAACATCACAAAAAACATTTATAACCTCTAAGATCAATGGTTATTTGTTAATTTACTATTACTATTTTTTAGAACATTTATTAAAAAGTATTAGCTCTAATCATGCCAAGATTAGCTTTTATTGATCTTACTGTATTTTAAAAGTATCAGCAAATTTAAGTTCACATAACATAAGAGTATTAGTTCTCGTTAAAATCTTTTATATTATGACCTTACATAGATGTTACCAAATCCAAATTCTACATTTATTTACCTTATTTTATATCATTGTGTTTACAGTTAATAATTTTGAGTTGTTTTCCTTCTGTGGAAATTGTTATGCTGATTTTTTAATATAATTTGGCTCTTTAGCCTGCATTAGATCTAAATAAATACATAAGTTCCTGTTTTTGAAGGCAAAACTCGAACTAATGACCGGCGCTAGTTGCAACACAATGCAAATAGAAGTGTACGATAAAGATAACAAACTGGTATGTAAACTGGCAGATGAAGATGTGCTTTTAGGTGCATATCCTGTTGATAATGGTATGCGGTTACATGTAGTAGACAGTTTTGCTATAAGGAACGAGTTAGATTTTGGCAACGTTGAAAAATATGAAATCGATCCTGAACTATATGCTAAAAGGCCCGATACCGTCAGGGCATTCCTTATTAAAAATAAGTTAGGTAATTATTTCGAATCAAATAATTTAAAAATATGTTTGAACGTTTTTTTTTTTGTTATAATAAGGACAATATAACGCGGAATATATCAAAAATAAGGAGAAACAGGAAGAGGAAGAAAAAAAGCTGGTCGAATCGATTATCTTGGGGTCCCGTTGCAAAGTGTCTGTTCCTAACGCCCCAACACGTCTAGGAACAGTTGCATATAAAGGTACAATTGAGGGAATGAATGGGAATTGGATAGGAGTAAAGTATGACGAACCCTTGGGCAAAAACGATGGGTCGTACGTATTACAAGTGAGTTTTTGTGGATCATATTACAAAATATTCTTATTTTTAATAGGTACAAAGGTAAACGATACTTTGACTGTCCTCCTAATTACGGGGCTTTCGTTAAACCTCAGCACATACTTTGCGGCGACTTTCCAGAAGAAAATTACGATTTGCAAGAGGAAATATAATGTTTAATCTGATAAAAAATAATTAATGATATTAACTATTATTGAATATTATTCCAATTCGGTTTTAATTTTTAAATTGGAAGTGCTTATTAATTATATTTAAATTATACCACAAAAACTCTAAATGCAATATACAATTATACACTAATAGACCGGTCTTTCAATCAATCGAAAAATAAATTATCAAATGATTTAATAAAAAAACAATTACGGCCGTCTTAGTGGAACAAAGCGCGGAAATTCATTTCTGGCTTTCCAAATAAAACTTAATAAAAATTACGTCTGAAATGCTTCAAGATAATTAATGATGTACAAAGATATCGTTAAATTGTTAATTTTGATAAAGCATTTCCTTATAAGAATGCCAGAAATTAATTTTATTCCACTGTTGAATAAAAAAAAAAAGAGAAAATAAATAATGTAATTGCCTTAATATTTTCTCCTCTTAAGAATGTCTGGCTTCCAGTTAATTGGGTGGCTCTCCTCTGTAGCTGTTTCGTCTTCTTTGTATATTTTAATTGTTTTATCAGCTTCGGTGGTGATAAGACGGGATCCTGACTGGTCGAAAATCATTGAGAATATTCCTGCTTCACTATCCATCGAGCCGGGTTGTACAGGGGCCTAAAGGAATCTCCAATTATCAAAAAATCTTTCTAAAAAAGAAAATATAAAGGCACATTACCTGTAGTCTTTGGAAATTATATCCTGTTCTCCAATCCCAGAAAAATAGAGTACCGTTATCTCCCCCGGATACGAGAACTCCCTCAGGATTGACGGCCAGACAATTTACAATAGCGTTATGTCCCGATAAATTTTGAATGAACTTTCCATCGGGACATTTCCATTGTTTTATGTTGTCTGGAGATCCCGATGCAAACATATTTCTAGAAACAATCTCTAAATGTATCTCAAAACCAACAAATATTCCATCTTCTATCAAACAAAAGTTGCACTTACAATGTAGGATGAAAGACCAAATCCCTCACGCTCTTCTTGTGATTAGTAAGGGTACAAATGGATTTACCAGCAGCCAAGTCCCATAAGCGTATCGTAGTGTCGTGAGATCCTGTAATGATCTGGGGCTCTCCTGCTTGGCATATTACACTAGCAACGGTATGTGTGTGTCCCTGAAGGGTGTGTACGTTGGCTTTCGTTCGCATATCCCAAACTCTTGCTGTAGAATCTCTTCCAGCCGTTATCAACACGTCTATCGTCGGATGAAGAGCCAAGGAATACACCGCTGATAGATGACCATGATAATGACGTATTACCTTTACGAAAGTATACATTTAACAGTTTCATTAATTAAGTGAGATAGGATGTTGTAATTGTATACCTTGTTATATTCCAAGTCCCAGCATTTGACCTGTCTGTCCTCGCCGCAGCTGAAGAGATAAGGATGTCTGCCACTGACGGCCAACCCTCTGACCGTACTTACATGTCCTGTTAAAGAAACTTTGAGCTGTCCACTAGCTAGATCCCAGATTTTGATTATTCTGTCTGCAGCTCCTGTGGCAAACCACTGAAAGAAAATCATACAAATGAAGAACATCTTATTTAAACCTATGTATGTTCTACCTATGTTTGAGGGCTACTTAGCCCAATAAAATGAAAATAAAGTACCTCATTTCCTGGTTCGACTGCTACACACCGGACCCATCCTAAATGACCTGAAATGACCCTTACGAGTTTCCAAGGCGGGTGCCACTTAGGTTTGGGCATCGTAGGAGCTTTTCTCATCATGTTGGCAATTTGATTTTGAGGATTGTTTGGATTAATTGTACTTTTCTGAACAAGACTTGTGTCAGTATAAGGTACAACTGCATTTTCATTTGCATTCAGAGCATCTCCATCAGCAGTGCCTGGAGGCGGAGGATTTGGACCGGCCTCTACTGTCTGAAGTTGTTTCATGGCTTCCATTTTCTTTAAATCGTCAAAAACTAAGCCATAACTATCTCTAGCCTTTACAAGCCTTCGTATCATTTCTCTAATAACATACGATAAATTAACAAAATTGAATTAAAACCAACTAAAACAATGCACTATTTGTAAGCATGTAACCAATATAACCAGAAATTAGGAAAACTTACGCTTTTTCGTCGACTGTAGGTAATAATCCTTGGTTTGAAAGGAACATATCGTGAGATCTTTTCAAAGACCTGAAAACTAATGTGTGCACCGAGTGTCTCTGAACTTCTTCGTTCATTTTTATTTATTTCACTTGTATTTTTTACTAATTATCTAAAATAAATGGTAATTTTTAAATAGATAACCTATAACCTTGACGTTTACAAACCGTAACCAACACACTATTGCCAACTTTAGACTTATCTATGTGATACGAGAGCGGTACATATGAACTAAAAAGGATTCATTAGAACTAAAAATAACCTAAAAGTTATTTAAATTTGCTATTATTTTAAAATAATTTAATTAAAACTAATTTAAATGTGTTTTATAACGTTTGTTAGGAAATTAGAGATTGAATCGATATCAGAAACGTTAATATTACATCAGAAATATGAAGGGGACGTGGGTTGTGTGGTATGGGATGCTTCAATTGTTTTAGCTAAATACCTTGAAGAAACAAGTAAACGTCGCAGATTTTGTTTTAAAAATAAGAATATAATTGAGCTCGGAGCAGGCGTTGGTTGTGCAGGACTTACAGCTGCTTGTTTAGGGTGAAATAACTGCTGAATAGAGAGACTACGTATTAATTATACTATATGCAGCCACACCACTTTTCAGGGCTAATGTTTTATTAACTGATCTGGCCGAGATAATCCCTCTACTTGAGTTGAATTTAAAAGAAAATCAAAAAGTTGTAGAACGTCATGGAGGCTCAGTTAAAACATCTACATTAATATGGGGTGATAGAGAATCCGAAGTTAGATTTAAACCAGATATGATATTATTAGCAGATTGTATTTATTATAAGCAGGTGGAAATAAGTGTGTAAATATTGCTTTTCAATTATCAATAAGAATTTATTTTTAGTCAATTGACAAACTATTGAGTACGTTGGAAAATATTACAAATGTTGATACTAAAGTGTTGCTGTCTCAAGAAATGAGAGAATCAGATGCACAGAAGAGTTGCTGGGAATATTTTGTTAGAGAGGCAAGTGAAAAGTTCGACTTTAATTATGTACCGCTTTCGGACCAAAATATGGAATACAGATGTCCTGACATTAAGTTAATAGAACTCAAAAAAACTAGCGTTTAATTCTTTATGAAAATTATTATTTAAGAAGAACATGTTCTTTTTTTGTCTAAAATACTGCTGTACTTAATTTTTACCTATACATTCATACATATTAAAAAAAAAACTTTTTAACTCACTGAATTACTTATCTTTAATGTAATTATAATAAGTCAAAGTTCGTGGCATTAAAAAGACTTTTATGAAAAAGAAAGACAATAAATAATTTAGGACTAGAAGCAGGTACAATTGATAAAGTTACATACCAAATTTTTCAATCGTAATTGTTATAAAAGTAAAAATAATAGTCTAGGTAATATAGATTTCTGTTGCGATCTAAAATCTGTATTGCCTGGGCTATAAATGGAATGCAGTGTTCCTACCTTGACTTTTACTGCGAGACGTTGAGAGTGGGCCTCGGTTTGGGAACACGCATGTGTATTATTCTCCTGGGTTCCGAGGGATGTATGAGATCAGTTCTGTTTTTCCATTCCCATCGTTTCTCCTCATCGCGACGCCTCTTCCTATCGAAATAACCGATCACACAACTGGCAGGGACCCAAAGCAGCGCGGTTACCAAAACAACCGTTCCTACGATATTGTCCCGGAGGAACAACAGGACTTTGTTAATGTTTATGTCCTCTATGATATCCCAAAAACGTTCTACGACGTCCTGGATTGTTTTCTCGCAATTTCCCTGCCAAATACATTGCGAAAATGAAAGAAATAAACAATAAAATTGTAGAAATTTTACCTTATTGCAAAAACCTTGTATACAAGGAGTACCATCAGGTAGGACGTCCGCAGGCTCTACAGGGAAACACGTTTCGTTTATACTCGTTCTACAACATCTTCTGCAAGCATTCTCGACTGAAAATAATTAAAAAAAGGGAAGTTAATAAATGAAAAGAAGTATTTATAACTGGTTGAATAAAGTCATCGCACAAATTAATTTCTGAAGCGGTTACACAAAAAATTAATCATTTGTAATTAAAAAAGTTCAATTTTAACGACTTTTCTTAATTGCAAATATCAAGTCTATTTCTAACTTTATTCTACTGAGTAGTTGACTTACTTATGTCGCACATGCAGCTCTGAAGTCCCTGCGTTTCGCAGAACGGGGTGCACTTGCCGTTGCGACATTTGCCCCTTTCCTGACAATCGGTACCGTCAGCCATCGGAGGGCTTCTAGGACAATCGGCCTGGAATCCTGTGCACTTCGATTCTTGTTCGCACGTAGCATACTGAGCCTCTCTACATTTTACGCCCTTCTGCATATACTGGCAGTTCTGACAGCAGGGTGAGTTTTTATCACTAAACGGGTTAATTTAATTTTTAATCTTTTCGAAACTTTAACGACTTTTATTTAAACTTACCTGCACATGGCTCCTTGAAGTCTGCGCAGTTTGCAGTCTTTGTCACAACAAGCGTCGTTATCTTCGGTCCCTAGGAGACCCGCGTCGCACTCTTCGTCCCCTTCGACCCTCAGATTGCCGCAGAAACTTTCCTCCGGTTCTGAGAAACATTTTCCCGATTTTGCAAGAAGAACTTTGCGAATTGATCTCAAGCTGCACGGGGAAAAACGCTAGAAAAAGAGAATAAAAATATGTATAACATGTTTTTAGGTAAAAAAAAAAATTAAAAATTACCTTATTATTTACGTCGTAACCACTGACACTGTACGTGTACATTAAATAGGAGCCCCCTTGGCTGGCGCTGGGAGAACATTCAGGAATGTCTGGATCGTGTTCGGAGCCCCAATTGTGCCCGAATTCATGAGCAGTGACAAGATCTGCCTCTCTTGTTATTACCCTCTGTCCGTAGTGGTTTCGGCTCGAACTCAGTCCCGAATTTAAATAAAGTGTGTATCCGTTTTTGAAATATTCTAAAATATACGTCAGAAAAAAAAAGTTGGAGAACTATCAAAACCCCATAAACGAGACATTTGGTAATAAAAAATCTAGTACCTGGGGTACAAATGCCCCCGACAGAGTTACGACGGGGTGAACCGACATAAGCAAGCCCCAAGATGCCCCCCTCGAACTTAAGATCAGTGAAAAGATGCGCCAGACAGAAGTCCTTGTGACTGTACTCCCTACTGAACACCTACGCCGCCAAACCCCCAAATAGAAAAATTTTATCTATTAGTTTTTGAATATTTAAAAGCCTCTAAGCAAACAAACAAGAAGCAAAAAAGAAACGATGCCCCATTAAAGCAAAAAATAAAAATAAATGCACTTACACAAACGTTTCCGCATAATTAAGAAATGAGTTTCTTAAAAAAAAAGAATGAAAATATAAAATAAATATACGATATTAACCCTTGGAACAGATGCCGCCATGCGATCTCGGCCTAGGGGAGGCAATATAAGCAAGGCCCAAAACTACAGAATCTCTAGCACTAAATGTTTGGTGGGTAAACAGGTGTGACAGGCAAAAGTCCTTGCTTGTATTTTCTCGTGCAAACACCTTTAAATCAAACAATAACACTTGATAAAAAAAAACTAAAATACTTAGTTTTAAAACAACTTAAGACATGTGTGGATAATAGTGCATGGTAGTAATTTTACCTCTAGCAAGTTGCGCACATCCCATTTGTCTCTATTCATATTGTAATGAGCCTCACCACCTCTTACTCTTGTAGGATCATTGTGAACAAGGATTTTTTTAATCACAAAACCCATTCCTTTAAATCCATCAAGATCTTGTCTGTCTTGCCACGTAGTATCGTTGTATATCTTGTGAACTCTATCTATTAAATTAATCTACAAAAAAAATGCTAGTGTTTCAATTTCTACAAATACTGCACTTGCATTCTATTATCTGTAGCAGATTTTCAGTTCAAACAACCGAATAAATCTGATAATTCCTGAAAGTTTTTTATTATGATTTACTTTTTATTTGTAAAGTCGTTAATGAGTTTTCCTCACGTATTACTTTTTTATTTTATTTTTATTGAGAATTAACGAACTAAGGAGCCCTCAAATACAATACTTTATAAGAGTAGAGGTTGCGGCTACACTATCGCTCAAAAATGAACGAAAATAAATGATATAGCATGAGTTAAAGAAAACGATAAAGTGCATTTAACAAAAAATTAAATCGTTTTTTTTAGACTAAAAATGAAATAATTTCTATTAACGCTTAAACATAAGAAGGATATTACAAATCGTATTAGTTATTTTTCATTATTCATAATTAGTAACAACAAAATAAATCGCATATTTAATGCATGGTTTAGACAGAGTAACTATGAAGCAACTTTTTTGGCAGTAGTACTTTAATTAAAATTGTATGATTTTTAATGATATCGTCAATTAAAATTTAATTTCCGTTTATTTTATAATTGCAAATACTTAATTGTGTCTTAATTTTTTTGCTGCAGCAATTATTAATTCTGATGGATAATTTCAGATTTTATCAGACAATTTACACTTACCAGATAATTAATGGTAGTTTTTATATTACTAGCCCCCATTTCCTGATAAAATCTGTAATCTGCAACAAGAAGAAGTGGACATCTAGTCTTTGTAATAGAATATTCATATTGTTCCGCCTGTCTTTTCTCTCTCTTTACAGTTTCAGTCCAGTGACTTTCATATTCATCTTCGTCTTGTTCTAACTCAGACCCTTCTTTAACATATCCGCATATTTTGGGACCCACTTGATTGGGATCAAGAGAACTGTGGTCCCAACTAAACTTGACATCAGACGCTCTGTATACAATCATTGTCCTGTTATCTAACTCTGGTAAATGACGCCAGGAAGGCTGTAAAACCACAACAAGTAAACCAACGTTATATTTAATATTCAAATTTCTACCTCTATGTGATAAGTTTCATCATCGACTTTTATTACACCTGTCATAACGTTATCATCTTCAATGTGAACACTTGCGTATGAGTTTGTTTCTCCAAAAAGTCGTCCACCGTAAAAATTGTCATGGTCTAAACATAAAAAAAAGTAATAAAGTATCGTTTTAACATAATTTTTGTCTACTTACCTATATGAACACTTGTTTCTTTTCCATCAGCATCAACTGCATATGCTTTGAACTTGGAGTGCAACATATTCTTCTTAGGTGACAGAATGAGCCGGAAATCCTTCCCAAGTGTCTTAAATCTGACCTCCTTTATTTTGTTTAACGGATGGGCGCTTTCTTGGGTCCCCCTTTTAACAATGTGATGCTGAAGTTCGTCGGCATGCATTGTTTCGAAATATTTCAAATTTTTATGAACAGATGCTGAAAATTGATCGCTTGAATGGAAGAAAATTGAAATAATTAAACATATCTACCATTTGTTGCGGCTAAAATGCATAAAAATTGGAAAAACTTCTCAAAATACATCATTGTTGACATTTTATAACATTTTAAGGTTATGTACTAGACCATAGATAAGTCTTCTAGAACTCGAATTTTGCGTAATTGGCGCCATCTCAGAAGTAGTGCGTATACTAGACATGAAAGAAACTGGAAATTTAAATAAATTGGAGTCAATATAGTCTTTATATTCTTTTTGAAGTGCTAAAGTTAGAATTTGAAGAGCAACAATCATTTTCTTGCGAAAATGCTAACGTCAACTATTTTTGACAAAGTAACTGAGAAAGAGTTGTACAGCGCCATCTAAGACTAGGTGCCAATTACTTGACAAATGAAACCTTCTCTTATCTATGATCCGTAATGTTTCCTGATCTCCTGATCACCCACAATGCAGTTGCGAATTTACGACAAAGATTGCCTATGCTTAATCTTTAACCTAAAAAATTAATTATTTACGTTTAGTTGTTTAGTAATTGCATAGTAATAATTAGTGTTTAAAATGCAAAATGTGGTTTTTTACAATATTATCATACGTAGCAATACTAATTCAATTATGTTTCGTAACTATTGCCATAGGTAACAATTACTGACACAAATTTATTAATAAAATAGTAATTAATTCTTTTTCAGCGGCAGGGCTTTATTATTTGGCAGAACTTGTAGAAGAGTATACGGTGGTTAGTAAGAAAATCATAACTTCCATGAACACAGTAAGTGATTTTTTTTTCGTTTAGATTTTAAATTAATATGAATAATTTACAGACTACATTGATATTATATCTGTGCTTATGGGTTTTCGAGGATCTCCCCAAAAGTATGGTATTTTGTGGGATATTAGCTCAATTATCACATTTTGTTATACTAAAAGACTTTCCCTATGTGTCCTTTTTAGCTCCAGGGTTTTTAAGTAGTGTATTTTTTTTAGTAGTTAATCATTATATGGCATTTTCATACTTTGCTGAAGTAAATCATCCAATTTCAGAGGTAAATTTAGTAATGTAGCTCCTTATTTTATATTTAAATAATCATTTTTCTTTAAGGTGTTGGCATATTTCACCCTTTGTCTTTGGTTAGTGCCCTTTGCCCTTTTTATATCTCTCTCAGCAAATGATTATGTTCTACCTACTATGGCAGATCACCAAGGTATTGTATAGTTGATTAATAATAATAATTATTATTATTGTTTAAATATAATAATTGCGTAAATTTTTAGAACAAGACGTCATCACAAATTACTTCAGTAAGAAAAATAAAAAGTATGGACTTTTGACCTTATTCAATTATACAAAAGATGTTGTTTTTCCACAGAAAAGCAAGAAAGGTTTTTAAAATTGGTATCATAACTTGTACTTTAGCTTTTAAGACTTATAATTTATTATTTTTTAAGAAACAAAAACTTTTTGTTAATTAGGTAAATAATAATTTGATGAAAGACACCAATTTGTAAAAAATTACATTTATTGTATTCAAAAAAAATATTTCATAAATTAAACAAATATAATTTATAAAAATTGATTCATTATAAAACAAAAAAAATCCTTTAAATTATTATTTTCCATTTTATCAAAGACAGCACGACATTTGTTAAAAAAATTGTCGTCATTTTCACGTAGAATGTTTTCCAAAACATATCTAGCATGATTTTTTATTTCACTTGAAATAATTGCACCATCAAATGCGACAAGTAATTTTGATAGAATATTTAAAAGCCCTTCCGAATTTTTTAAAAGTTGTTCATTGCATAGGAGTCTTTTGAAAAGATTTCGAGCATGAATACAAGTTAATAATGTTTCTGAATGTATATTACTCGAACCTTTATCAAAAATCTATTAAAAAAATAGCAGTTAAACAACACTATGTTTAAAAATTTTTTAGTGACTTACCTCAGATGTTTCGTAGTCGTCTTCAGTTATTTCAGACTCCCAATGTCTAAATATTAAAGTCAAAAGGTACGACAGGAGGAAAATTTCGGGAATAAATACGAAAGCGTGGTCCAATATCTTCACTTTTGCAGATTCAACGATTTCCAAATTATATTTGGGCCTAAAAAATACATAAAAATATAAGCAAACCTTTTAAAAAGTACATAATAATTTACATACAAAACAATAGGAACAGCAGATTCACATAAAAATGGGACAGCTGTAAGATGTGATATCCTGTTACGTACTAGACTGTCGTCATCTTCTGTTAATATAGTGACCATATACCAGCATTTTATTAATTCAGAACCTTCAAATGCAAATTTGGAGTTTACTTTATTTATTAATATAATCATTTAAATTTTACCTGACAAAAGCGGTTCCTTTTGGTAAAACAAATCTTTGTTATTAAGGAAAAAGTCGCATGCAGATAACTTGAGAACAGTTGAAGCACCTGGGGAAGCACAGCGTTCCAAAAAGTCCAGTAATTTCGAAATTTTCAATTCACTTTTTTGTTCTAAGTTCCCAATGTACTCCACAATAACTCCCAAAACGCCGTTAATTACCAAGTCATCTGTCCACTTTTCACAAAGTCGTAACAGGTACTCCAAAATTTCATTTGAAGACTTAAAAACTTTATTCAATAAATAAACATGTCCTTGTAGAGCTGTTAAGTAGGAAACCAAAAGATCGTCGTCTTCGATTCTGCTTAAATTTTGTAAATCGTAGAGTAGATAAATTTTTAATGAACGCTTTATTAAGTCTTTCATTTCGGCTTTAAATCTAATTGGTAACAGATCCACGAATTGTTCTGCGACTTCTTTTTCAGTTATATGCAGATTATTATCGCTCGACTCACTGATGATACAATTTATAACTTTCAAATAAAACACTTTTAAATCTTTGTCGTCACTTATTAAACAATTAAACAGTTGTTTAATGAATAATTTCGTGTCTGAGGAAACGTATAATTTGCGCAGTAAATTAAAAGCCGTTTTAAGTATTTTGTATTTAGTGGGTGACACTGATACTGCACATTTTCTGTGTATTTCTTTGTGCAAAAATGTACTAAAAACGTTCTTCAACTGATTTAAATCGTAGTTGCCAGTATTAGATAAATTTTTTAGCACTTCAAAAAGTATTTCCAAATACAAGGCGTTTGATAAATCACAGCTATTTTCTTCTAAATCTTGAAGTACAGAAAGGAACCAGTTAAGATCGCTTTTTTGATTATTTCTCATCAAATATCGAAGCTGAAATTTTATATAAAACGTTTAGAAAATATGAAGAAAATTTTAAGTCAAAATATTTACTTGTAGAAGAAGCCCGTGCCTGTAATTCTCTGTTTTCGTATCCTGTAATTTCTTTAAAATGTCACAAACATAACTGTCTCTTTCTTCGTTAGAAATTACGGCAACTGAAGCTGCAGCAGCTAAATCTCTCGTTTTATAAACAGCATTGGATAAGCAAGCTTCAATGTAAGGCAAAAAAACAACCAACTAAAAAATAAAAACGCTACATTTGCATAACTATTACCCTGTAGGTATCAGAAATTTACTTTATATTCAGAGTCGCTGTTCCTTTTCCCAGGATACAGATGTCCAAATATGAGGAGGATCCCGTATAAACTGGGACAATTGTCGTCCTTTGACCTATTTTTCAACTGCTCCAGCAAAAATTCGTAAAGAAGGGGGTACCGCATGAAAAATACATGTCCTGTTAATTTATTTTTAGAACTGATAGATTCTTTATTTCTTGAAACGCCAAACATTCTCGTCATCAGTGAAGAAAACAATAATGTAGCAGAATTTCGGATCTAAAAATGAAGCGTCATTAAAAATTTATTGTGCAAAACGTATGTACAGTAAAATTTTATCTACTCACACTCCAACTTTTGTTCGAGAGCCCGTTAATAGCAATCATGACCCCTTGAGCAACGTACGGAGTGACCAATTCGCCCAATTGGTAATGCTTATAGAGGGCTTTTAATATATTTAACGAATGAACTTTTTGTTCAATGTTATTGTCTCCTTCGTCTTTTGCCAAACTTAATAAAGTTTTCATGGTTTGATTAAACAATCTGCCTTCTAATTTGGGTTCTGTTGTTAACACGGCTTGGACCATAAAAGGCAGTCCTGCACTTCTCCTAGTCGCGCACGCGTTTATATATTCAAATCTGCCCTCTAAACTGTTCATAATCTTCGTAAGAAATATTTCTGGTAGTCTCCTGAGTCTGTAGTTGGGCAATCTGTAAGTATTATCAACTTTACATAAAACAACAACCGTTTTAATTGCGTATTAAGTACCTCCAAAGTCTTTTACAATAGTTTGTAAAGCCAATATAGCCTTGTTCGAAAGCTCCTCGATGTTTAACCGTCATCAAAAAATCCATGAAAAAGACGCCGATTTTTTCCATCAATTCCTCGCTTATCACGCCATCGCTATCGTCGTTAAAAATTGGTAAATTTAGAGCTATTTCGCCCAAAAGTAATGAAGTTTCTTTAGCAGCGCGCCAAGTATAGACTAGAAGCATTTGAGATGTACATGTTTCGTCTTCTTTACTAAATTTGTCTTCAGGAATGTAGCCTTCAGGTGAAGAATTGCAAACAACTTCGAAAATGATCGGAAGAACCATAAAACACGCTTCTACACATTTCTCTATTATTTCTCTGCATAGAAGCTTTGATGAATCTCTAAAGAGAATAAATAATTTAATTAACAGAATTATTTTAATTGAGTAGTATGCTAAACGTTTTAAAGAAAATAAATTTCAAAATAAAAGAAAAAACTTCTAATGTAGTATACATGGTAAGTTTGAACGACCCTGTGACTAATTAGTTTATTACCTAGGGGAAATTTGTTTAATCAAGTGTCTTAAAGCCAAAAATAAGCCGTGCAAAGGTTTACATTCTGCGGCCTTTTTTAAATTATTTTTAGCAAAGTCAATGGCTTCGAAAATGTTCTTTAAAATGAATAAAATGGCGATAAATATTTTGTCTTCATCTTCCGATTCATTTCTCATATTTTCTTTTATAATTTCTACCACATGAGGACTATCCAAAATTAGAGAGAACATGTAAGAACCAGATAAAGTATCTGCAGGCTTTAAACTCATCAAATTAGTAACTGCATTTGAAAAATAAATTGCAGCCTCTGCTTTCACCTGCAATCGAAATTATAAATAATAATTATATTCAAGATGTTTTTAACTGTTACGTTTAATCCCATTGCATTGCTTCCAATTTTTTGGCACAATTTTACTGCCATTTCCTTATTTGTTTCGTAAGTGTCGTTCTTGATGATGCTTTTCAGATGTTGTATATCTTCTTCATGCCATGCAGAAATCCAGTTTTCGAAATCCAGTACTTTCGAAGATAAAATAAGTAATTCTAAACAGCAAGATCTCCTGGAATAATTAGCTCCAGGGTGTAGACCGATGGATAAAGTATTGGAAAAGAAATCAAACCAAAACTTATCGTAATTTTCTAAACAAGTCAAGTTTTCTTTCTTCGCAGGTTTATTTTTTAATTGAGTTTGCTTCCGTTTTAAAACTTTTATGCTTTCGTCGTATCTGGCGAACATTTTTTTCCCTAAGGCCATTATTTGCTGGCGCGTATTGGCCGAGAGCACGGATGTATTTTTTTGAAAATAACTGACTAAAAAGTCTAATTCCCATTGCGAAAAAATTTCCGTGCTTTTATGGCTTTCGATAACGAGTGCTAATAATGAAACACGAATAGTGTCGTTGTGATTAAATTTAAGAGCCTCGAGAAGTTCGTGGATTACAAGGGATCTCCACAAAAACGTTTCGTCAAAAATTTCTCCGTATATTTCTCTTATTTGTAAAGGAATACTGTGTTTTCGTAGGTGCCGTAAACAGGCCAAATAAATTATTATTGCGTTTTCTGAGCCCTTCTGATTCAGTAACAACGTTTTAATAATAGTTTGATCCAGTTTGAATAATTCTAGAAATAGATCGTGATAATATTTATAGTATTCTTGAGGACTATATTTTAAAAAATCTAAAAGCGTTGAGATCCAACATTTTACCCAATTCTCTCTAGATTCTTCACGGAAATGAAGATTCGCCAGGTTTTTGAAACATGCGCATATTTCGTTAGCTAAGTCGGTCTTTAAATTAGAAAGTAAAAATTTGGGGAAACTTGAATGTCTTTCGATAATTTTTGAACAGCTAATTTCTTTGCTGAGCACTTCCAGAGCTTCGTAAAAAGTGTTCTCGTTGTTGTTTTTCAGTTTAAATACTTCGTCGATGATTAGGTCAATTAAGTCTTGTTCTTTAGCAAATTTTATGATCTTTATAAAAATTTGTGCAGTGTTGGATCGAATATTGTTTATGTAATGATTTAAATTATTGAACACAAATGGTAAAGTTTCTAATAGTACCAACTTTAACTCTTCTCTTTTTAGATAACGTAGCGTGTTACTAGCTATGAGTATTGCTTGCGTTATTTCCAGAATTTGAGTCGGTTTCCCTGTAACATTCTTTACATTGTTCAGCAATTCGTTAAGAAAAAATATTGTCATAGGATAGTTATTAATGGTATGTGCCTGAAGTGCCTCAAGAGGAACCGTTTTTAATATACCCAACATTATACATACCGCAAAACTTTCAGCTACTTCAAAGTTATTACTTCTATGACTATCAAACTCTAAATAATCTTTCAAAGAAGATTGTTGATTATTCAAAAGCGTAATAAATTCAATCCAAATATCGTTTTTGTTTGTTTCTTTTTTACATTTAATTTCTGAAACATTTTTAGAAACAATTAACATGATGTGGCTGCAATTTGCTCTTGTTTCAAATGTGATATTAGAATGCATACAAAGTTTGAAAAAAAGCTTTAAAAATTCGCAGCTTATATTCTGAGAAGGCTCATATTTATGACATAGTGCTAAAGTTATTCTAATAAAGTGTTGCATATAGTTATTTACTTGCTCAGGCAATAAGTTTAAATTTTCTTGCATCCTGTGGTATAAATCACTAATGATGTACTTTAAAAAGACAAATATATCTTCAACTAGATCCTGAATAAGTATGTTTTCGTTCTCCAACACCACATACAAACTGTTAATTAAATTGCTAATGGCATTTAAATCTTGAAATAAATTATCATAAATCTGTTTCATTTGAAAGGTTAAATTTAAACGTAGTTGTTGTTTTAGGTCTGTGCACGTATCTTTATCAAAAATTCTCAGTAATGTTTTCCTTATTGGACATTTTAAAGGTGTACACAAATATATTTGGGCCAACAAATTTCCTGCTTCTGCTTTAGATGAATGAGACGAATCATGTTTGAGATAATAACTTAGCTAAAAGACATTAATTGTGTTTAACAGTCAAAATTTGGTAAAAACGTTCTAAAACATAGACGTACCTTCAGCAAGCAATCTTGTTGTACTTTTATATCATCAGAGGTAACAAAAAGGTCGTTAATTTTAACCAATTCTTCACTCAGATTAACATCCGTGACAAGAATTTTCATTTTTATGATGAAAATTACCGATAATAACTCTTAAAATAAATTAATTTAAATTTTTTTTTTGAGGTTAAGAGGTCAAGAGTCTTATTCTTGTTCAAAGTATTTCTATGCCTTCGATGCGACAAAACTCATTTAGCTAGGGCAATAAAACATCAACTACATACAGAGTGTTTAAAAACCCGCGCGATTGAATACTTTTTTTAATATTTTAATTGCTGATGATTTGTTAAAGTATTTTGGCGCAATTTTATTGTTTATTAGTAACTAGTCTCTTAGTTATTCACAAATTTAAATATTAAATGATACTACTGCTATAAGAGTCGAATGTTTGTAAATAGTAATTCGTAGAATATTGTGAATTAAATACACATATTCCACTGGTCTTTCGATGTTTGCACGCACATAAATATTATAGATAATAAAATGATTCTTTGCATTACAGATGAAAAATATGCCAATATGTGACAAAAAAGAAAAACGTTTAGGACCTTCACTAAGCGTTTACTTTATTCTTACTATATATTTTAACTGAATAGAACCAAAACTAAAGTAAATTTAATTTCGTCTGTTTATATGAGCGTATCATAATTATGGCTAAATGCATCTCTAGCTTGCCGGTCAAATATGACATTGAGAAGAAAAAGAACACGTCCTTTACCCTAACCTCAATAAATGTACCTAACCTTAATTGTTTGTTTTTAATCGATATAGTGTAGTCTTTGAAATCGATTAATTATAAGGATAAATAATGTGATACTAGTTTTATTTAGATCTAAATAATGGAAGAGCAGTCTCTGACAGATTCTTTAAATACCTACAAGCAGCAGGTAATTTGAAACTATTATCGATGTTTGTAAATAGTTTTTAATCATTTTTATAAAGTTAGCTCAAGTAAACCTGACAATAGCTGCGTCTAAAGATGAAAAAGATAAAGAAGACTTGTTTTCCCTCAAAGACAACCTGGAGCAACTCATCCAACTTACAGAAGAAAGTCTTCAACAGTATGAAAATACAAAGGCATCAACATCCACTGCGAATGACACAAGCACTTCTTTTGACTGTGAATATGCTATGTTTATGGTATTTTACAAATTTAGCGGTATTTTAAGCATTATGAGTAGTGGAGTGGTTTTTATTTTAGTCAGAAATGGAAAAAGAAGGAGCATTACAACAGAGTAAAGAAACAAGTAGTTGTAAAAATGTAGGTATCGAAGATGAATTAAAGGCAATTGAAGGAATGAAGTGCAAAGCTCCGCATAGACATCAGTGGGGTGATATTTTATATCACAATGCTCTTGTTTGTTCTGTTATTGCATGTGAAAATTATTCAAGTATGGATGATATTGAAGTAAACATAAATTCATTATCACTAAGTAACCTTAATTAAACGTTTAATATTTATTATAAGGTAAAGGTAATGTTTATAAATCCCACACACGAGGAAATGCTGCCCTGCCCATACCTCATAGAATCGTCTTGTAAATTTGATGACGAAAAGTGTAAATATTCCCATGGGGAAGTGGTAGCCTTTTCAAGTTTGAAAGAGTACATTGAACCAAAATTTGAACATTTAACAATCGGTAGTAAAATACTAGCTAAACAGAAAAATAAGTTATGGCAAAGGGCCACAATAAAAAGAGTTTTTAATGAAAAATGTTTAGTCAAATTTGATTCCCACAAGAGCGAAGTAGAGCTGGAGTTTCACGAAGTATTACCCCTTGAACCAGATGAGGAAAGCACCAGTGAAGCTGAAAGTACTGAAGAAAGTGATGAGGACAAAACGGAGGAAATTATTAATATGAGTTTACTTAACACACCAACTTCAGAGGCCTTGGGGGGCTGGGAAAAATACACTAAAGTGAGTTTTGTTGGTTAATATTTACTTTTGAAACAACATTCTGTTTGTTTTAGGGTATAGGGTCCAAATTAATGCAGAAAATGGGATACATTGTGGGAACTGGTTTAGGAAAGGCCTCTGATGGTAGAATAGATCCTGTGTCAGCCGTAGCTTTGCCTCCAGGGAAATCTTTAGGTCTTTAAATCTTAAGAAATCTAATATAAATAATTACAATCTCTTTTCTTTAGATCATTGTATGAATCTTAGAGAAAAATCGGGGGGCGACAAAGATCTTTTTAGTGTGGAACGTAAATTGAAGAAGTTACAAAAAAGGCAAGAAATCCGTAACCAGAAGATATACGAACGTGAAAAAAAGAAGATGGACGTTTTTAACTTTCTTAATAAGACTCTATCGAAAAAGAACGACGAGGAAGAAATCAAACTCAGGAAATCAGAACATAGAAAAGAAATAAAGGGCGAAAGTTCGAGAAATCTGAACGTGGCACAGATGAAAGTGGAGGAAGAAATAGGAAGGGTTGAGAAGGAAATAATTAGAATTAAGGACTCGCTAAAAAGACATTCTGACGTAAGAACGCAAGTTAATAAGAATTTGAGAGACAAATTGACAAATAAACAGTTTGAATTGAAAAATTTGAGGACACAAGCTACGAATATTACCAATGAACAAAATGTAAGAAACGATAAAAGAAAATTAACGATTTTTTAAATTTGTCCTATAATAATATGTAATTTATTATTGAATATATATTTTTTTTTTGATAAGTTATGTCGGTTATTATTTTAAATATTACGTTTCCCATTATGCTATTGACGAAAAATAAACGAAAGAAAGCCGTATTGATCATTTATTGATCGACATCTGATAAAAAGTACATAAAGAATTCAAGGATGCGTAATTTTAACTTAAAAATTAAGTTTTCTTATTAACTAAACGTATTAGTTAGTACCTTAACGTTTTATTCACCTTCCTCTGTCTGAAAAAGTCGCGTAAGAAAAGTTTACGGTCATGGCAAGAATATAAAGTGCAAAGGACAAGAGAAGTCAACGAAAAAAGCTGTTAAATAAAAATAATTGTGAAAATAAATTGAAATGGTCAATCATTGCAAAAAAACCGAATGTCTGATTTAGTAAATCCAAAAAGTCAGTTATATAATCTCAAATTAAAGCATAATTATATCAAAAAATTCCTTTTAAACTTCCTCATCTTATATAATATGTACTATACTTCCGATATTTAATTACTAATAATAGTATACTTTTGTTCGTACTTAATTAATATTAAAAATTTGCCACTGTACTAAACAACCCTTTCTCATAGTATTTGTTTGGTTCCTTTTAAAATACTAGTAAATAATACTTGGAAAAATTACATAAAATGCTTAAAGTTCTGGATCAAAAAAATACACAAAAACAAACTTTACAACGGAAAATACAAGAAATTGTCTATTGTATCACACTCTTCTGAGGCCTTAGCTGCTCTATCTGTACAATACAATCGTATACTTATGTTATGTCCAAAAATAAACTCAATATGGCGATTTTGGTAAGCCCTGAAAGTGACCCTCTTCTTTCACCGATCTCGCTGAAAATTAATTTTCTTTCTTACAACTCTGACTAGACATCGATTATAAAAAAGTACTACAAAAGCAATTACTCTGCTTTACTTTCACTCGATGGCCAGGGTCACAAATTAAATATAAAAACGAAATGGTTATTAAATACTGTGGCTAAAACTTGCTTCACTTGAACATACAATGCAGTAATATTATAGGACTGACTTTTACATGTGAAATACACAAAAAAAAATCGTAATATTTCTGTGTACTGTTAATAAGTAAAGCAGCATTTCAAACATTAGCTTGTTAAATTTCTATTCTCGTTTATTTTTACTTAAGAATGTTTGCAATTATTTACGCGTAACGTAACGTGTAAATAGGCAAAAATAAACGAGATTGTTTATAGGCTATTAAAAAGATAGGTCTATAAAAAAAAACATCTCGTTCATCCTTTAGAAAAAGGTCGTATTTTAGTAGTTGACACCGTCACTTACAACCCTATAAGAAAAAAATAGTGAAATTGAAATCTACACATTACACAAGAGCCACAAAAGAATTAAGTGTGGAGTATCAATCAAATGAATTTATGAAACAGAAAATATACCCCCCAACAAGCGCCTCTTTCAAGGAGACAAGTCTTGGTGCATACCTGGGTCATATCCGCAACTACTGGCGTCATAAGCCGAGCTTTCGTATGCGGAACCCATGGAATATCCCATCGAATCTTGAGGAGGAGCGGGAGACATCATGGGAGTCGGTGTTCCACTGTAAGGTGATGCTCCGGCTGCTTTCTTGGCCGCATACAAATTCGCCTCCTCCTGTGCTTTTCCAATGTTCTTCTTGTATCTAATACGTTTGTTACCAAACCAATTTGATACTTGGCTCACTGTAATACCGCATTTTCTTGCCAGTTCTTCTTTAGCTTCTTCACTGGGGTAAGGATTGGAGAGGTGAGAGTAGAAGTACTCATTGAGGATTTCAGATGCCTGTTTACTAAAGTTACGTCGTTTTCTGCGAGCATCGAGAAAACGCGATCTTAAAATCATCACTGCTTCACATGTGGATTGTTTCAATTGCATCTGAATTGAGCTGAACTTTTTGTGGATAATTTGGACCATCCGTTCGATTTCCTTTGGAGTTATAGGCCTAATTCAAAAAATATAAAAACCAACAATTCCAAACATAACCCAATGTAACGTACCTGGTCCGTGATTGCTCCCTTAAAAGATTCATCACATGTGTTGTAAATTCGTTGCATGCCTGCTCATATTTCTCCAGTTCTTGGTGATAAATTTGACGAATTTGCCCCAATTTAGCACGATAATCTGAATGCTCGATAGCATTGTCCGGTTGACCTCCTTGAGCTGCTGCAGAAGCTGAAGCAGCAGCACCTACACCACCACCTTTTTCCGGGCCTGCGACGCCTTCAGCGATGAGCATGTTATCCAGACGCATCAATTGTGGATCTGGAGGCTCTTCCTCTTGGGTGTTTCTTAAGGAGAGCACGGTTTTCTCCTTAATTTCACAAAGGACAGAGAACAAAGCTGGCTTCATTCGGTGACAATTTAGCGTGTGTTTTCGGGCCTGAGCCTCGTCCAAGCTTTGATCGGTTATATTCATAATCTGCTGAAGTATCTCGCCTATATCTTGCTTGCGAGGCTCGTTTTCACCGCCCGATGGGGCTTCGCCCTGTGGGTTCATACCGTACGGTTGTGGCGGCATTAAACCACCTCCCGTGTGACCCATCATTCGGCCCGGATCATCCATCACAAAATATCACTTTTTTACACTCTGCTTTTAATTTACTAGCGAACAATTGTTTTAGAAAACGAGAAAAATGAAGCTATGACTGGGTATGACAGCTCCTACAGATAACAGATATAAACACAAACAACTTTGACATGTTTGACAACCAGAAAACAGTTCACTATAGGTACACGATTCCATAGAAATTTAACAGATCCAAGTAAGCTCGCGTAGAATGTAGCAACTAATTTGCGTTTATAAAAATATATTCAACATTCGTTAAGATCTTCTGCAGATTTTCTCATCGTTAAACAAGCGTTTTTTTGAAAAGATAAAACATTCACTGTTTACCCATACTTAGACACTACATAACAATTATACGTGTTCTATGGTTTGACATAGTACAGTCAATTCATTTCGCGCGGGCGAATAGTATAGTCTATACAGTGCAAGGTGGGGAAATTTATCTAAAAGTGTTAATACTTATTATTTATTAATAGGATCTAAAAATTATAACATTAAGCGATATATAGATCGTTTTTGGCAGTTTTGTATAAAATAGACTCGAATTCCAAAGCAACTTTCGTAGCTGTACAAAAATTCAAATTTTATCGATTTTATAAAAATAATACGTCAGTTTGTAGGACTGTGTAGGACTGTTAATTCATTTACTTCAACAATTCGCAAAAGGACTATATTTTTGGGAATTTTTAGCATTCATTTATCAAAATTTTCGATAAAGATGACTATGACATTTAAGTTTCTACTTGATGATTGTCTTATCAGTCGCAGTTGTCTCCATCGAAAATATTCAGAATAGTTTCGAATAGATAAAACGTCCTTTATTAAAATTTCCAAAAGACCACGGCAGTGGCGTAACTGGCCCTAATGCAAAATACGTAAGGAGGCCCCCCTTTTAAAAATGCTAGAAAATATTCTACAACATTCCAGGATGAATTAATTTTTTTATTAATAATCTGAAATGTTTTAGATTGTTAACAACGATTTCAAATATTCGAGAATGACCTAAAATGTTTCAGAACGTTCAAGATTTTTCGAGATTTTTTTAGAATTCTATGCCATTAAAACTCTCCGTATAGATTTCGGCCGTGAAATCTTGCATTTTTCAAAATATCAGATTTATTTGAATACAATAAATTTACGATTAATGTCGTATAGTTTAATTGATAAAAGTTATTAATTACGATAATTTTAGTCTTGATATGAAATAAAAAACAAAAACAGGAGTATGTAATTTAAATAATACGGTGCCCCTTTTCCCACTTAATCGTAACTGTGGTTTAACCTTTGAACTGGTCGTGAATTACATTCCATAATGCAATCATTTCCACCCAACAATTTTCGAAACTTTCTCACCTATAAAAATATATCCAGTCATGTGACGTTTTTGATTTAATCTCTAATCCATCATCATTAGAGAACAGCAAATAAAAGTAAAATTCCACTGTGGTGATAAGAAACTTAAAATCTACTGTTCGTTATCTCAAACTAAATACGTTGTATTTTTTTTATTTAACTGATTTTTTAAGAAATATGAGCAACAAATGGAAATTTTACAGAAACGTAAAAAAATAATAACGTTTTCAAAATTTTGAAAAATATTATTTTGTAACTTACTTGTCTGGAGGAAATTGAAAGGGGTTCAGGTTGAATTATCCACTGAACCCCTTCGGTACAGGGGGGGTAAGTTAAAGAACCGCAATAGGCAAAATACTGACAAGTGAAGGGTGGAATTAGCCACGATAGGGGTGTCGGTTCCATGCAAACCCTCGAAAAGGGAAATTTAATACTTTTCAACGAATTAACTAAAGGATCCATTAAATATTGTCGACTGGCGATAACTGAAAATGAATAGATGACTCTATCGATTTTTCTTTATGGATCTATCGGAGAACATACTTCAAAAAAATATGAGATCATCAAAAGGGCATTATCACCGGCTGCAGTTTCGATATTTTTATAAACGTATCCCTCTTTGATATGTGCCACCTGCAGTTCCATGACGTATCGCTTGGAATTAAGGGTATGCTCGGACCCTTCTCCGTCACACGCACCCCAACGGAATGACGCGTTCAAAAATTGATACGTTTGGCACAAAGGGCCTCCGGATACTGTGGGGCGAGGATTGTTCTCCCACACTGCACACAAAATTACTAGAATATGGAGGAAAAGCCGTGAATTATTTCTATTTGTTGTTATAAAGAATAGTATAGGCCTTGAGCACGGCTCAATTCGGGTACGAAACGTGGGTAGTGAGCGCGGAAAAAAAAGTAAGAAGCGTTAGAAAATATATGAGATAGGGCTAGTATGAGGCGTATTAGGGGCAGAATCAGTAGTAAAGAGGGGTAAGAGGGTGTCCTAGATAATCGATTAGTTAAGGATATGAAAAAAGTGGAAGTGCAAGTTTCAGAACTAACGAGTTTCTGATGATTTTAAGATGAGAAAATAAAAAAAAGTGTGTGTGTCGGCTTCTATACGTGACTGGGAGTTTACTCCTTACTATTTATGATATATTTTATATAATAATTAAAAAATTATAATGTCCTACATTAAATAAATCAAATTATAATTAATTAGAATAAAAATCTAATAATAAACAGTTACTTTAAAATATGATAATATGATAAGTAAGTAATGCTGAAGCTGTAAGATTATTCACGCACTCGCTCTAGTCACCGGACAGAAACAAACGCATATCTATGGAAGTGGCAGCGTTAGTTCCGTAACGCTTACTTCCGTTACGTTCACTCGATTTTACTCTATATTTTTCATATCCCGGGCCTAATATTGATTCTTAAAGAGTAAACTCCAATAAATTTTGCAAAATTACGAATTAGGCTTGCACGGTTTATTATGAGACAATATCAAAATAAGTTAAATTAACTTAAAATTTTATTTCTTATCAAAAAAAAAAAAAAAAAAATATATATATATAGTACGTTTACTATGACTTCGGAAGACGTTAAAAATTGCAAATAAATAAAAATTATTTTTTCGAGGTTATGTTCACCCCCAATCTCCAATAACTCTATAAAAATATATTAATACAGAGTATCTTCGTGATTTTTTAAAAATTTTTTTCGACCATGAGAACGTTCGAAAAAAATTAAAACGTGAAAAACATTGTTTTTGAGTCCATTGGGACCCAAAAAAAAAATATTCGAGGTTTAAGACCACTTCCCTTTCAATATGTAGCCCCAACAAAAGAATTTAAAAAAAAAAATCAAAAAATAAATTTAAAGGCATTTCCATTTCTAAAACTAAAGACGTTCAACGTTTAGAGTAGAGGCAATGCAGAATTTCAATCGAACAGATGATCCTGCCCTTGTCTGGATTAGGTCCAAAATTTTCCCCAGCAAACCACTCCGTTTTGCGACGCGTTTGCAGTTGCATGCGAGTCATCTTCGTGTGCCTCACTAACACCTTAACTGCAGTGTTACTTTCCCTATTCCAGTTTATTGATCCCCTCGCTTTCTCTATTTATTATTACTGAATCGTCAACCATATACAACCCTTTTCCACGCGATATACAACAGCCAATTTATTGCAAAAGCTATGAATACTACCGTTGTCATTATGACGTGTTCTTTAGAAAGTAATAAATTTTTTTGTTTAAATTTTATCCGTTACGTAACGAGAAAGCTCATCAAAAAACGCTCTGCACTTTACACTCATCTACATACGTAAAATTAATTTCTATTTAAATTAATGTGCAGCATGGAAATAATTTTTTTGGTAAGACTATAAATAATAATAATAATAATAATTGCTCGTTCAAAACGAATAGAAATAGATTTTTTTTGACTTAAATAAAATATATATTTTTTTAATTAATAATAATCCATCAAACGACCTACAGTATTGTACAAAAGTATTTGGATCGCAAATTTAATTTGTTACTCTGTAGAATCCTTATGCAAATTTTGGCAAAAAGATGTCCATATTTACATTTTTTTTTCAACTATTTACTTATTTATTTATTTCTCCCCATTTTTATTATTAAGATTGTAATTTTTGGCTCCTTGGGGGTAGATTTTTGAAACAAAAAGTCACAGCTGTTTGGGCGTAACAACAGACTGACAGACATTTATACAATTATTGAATTTTCGTACATTAACACCAACACTGAATATATTTAGTTAATTGAATGTTTTTGTTGTTAAAACGATTGGTGAAAGTTGTTGCTTCAAGGGTGTTGAAACAAGACATAACAATTGAGGCAGTGGTTTGCCTCACATTATTCAATTATAATGTTAAATCTTCTTCACACGCCATTTGCACTTTTCTCTTTAAAGGTTGCATTATAAAACATAATTAGAAACATTTACAGTTAATGCAATTGTAACCTTCGCAAATTGAGAATAATTTTTTTGGGGTCAAAAATAATAAAAATTATAAGATAATTAACCTCATAAAAAAATAACGCGATTTTAATAGCTTTAACTATTTGAAAGTTTTTCTATTGTGACCGAAATTTTAAAAAAATTTTTTAATCCTACCTGTGTGACCGTCATTGTATATGGCCATGTCCTGCGGTTGGACGTAGTATTCAGTGGAGAATTTGATTTTTGGCACCGTTTCCGATGGTACCACGATAGTCCTGTTGATTTCGATGTTGATAGGAGACTGGGCCTTCCCGGCTGCCGTTGGCCGTTGGAAAATTGTTTTTCCATACATACGGTCCTGAAAAGAGAAAGGAAGAAAAGGATATTAAAATCAGAATCGGAAGAAATCCGTCAACCGCACCGGTCAATTCGTCGTAACCGTAAAGAGGTCCTCCTTTACTTGAAAAGTTTGTGATGCCCAAGTATTCACATAAAGCGAGAATGCCCACGATTATCGCGCCTATAAAAATAAGGAATTCGCCCGTGGGAGTACAATTTGTGAACATTTTCTTATTAATTCTACTCTAAATGCAAACGTCCAGCAAACGTAAACTAGGATGACAGTCAGCTTAGAACTTTGCTATTTCGAGATGCCAAGATGTCCTAACTAACCCTATGCTAGTTAGTTTGAAGTTAGGGAGATATTGTATAATGGTACATCATCATCATCATCATGATTATGGAATTGTCAGCTCAAACTTTGGTTGAACACGCACCTCTACCTCTTTTTTATTCTTGTCTTGTCATCTCTAATATCTTTAACTAGCTCTTCATCTCCCTGTCATACCATCCTGTCATTATTTCATTATTATTCAATAAACCACAGCGTTTTAGCATCCCTTATCTTCCTTATTGTAAGACTTTTCAATTTGAAGACTTGTTGGATACGTATCCTTACTTCTTTCTACCCAAAGATAATCTTGGCATTCTCCCAAAAACCATACACGTAGCTAGGGTGATCTTCTAAGCAGAGCAGTCGATTAGTCTTTTTTTAGGGTGGACATTGTCCACCACTATCACCCTCTAACTACGCCCATTTAAGTTAGCTTGAAGTAACGGACATATAATGGTACATCATCATCATTGTCATGTTTATGGAATTTATAGATCAAACAATGGTTGAGCACACACCTCTGCCCCTTGTTTGCTCTTGTCTTGTTTCTAATGTCTTTAACTACTAGCCCTTCATGTCTTACCATCCTGTCACTGTTTCCTTTTTATTCGATAATCCACAGGGTTTTAGCATCCCTTAAATTCCTTATTGTAAGACTTTTCAATTTGAAGACTTGTTGGATACGTATCCTCACTTCTTTCTACCCTAAGGTAATCTTGGCTTTCTCCCTCAACCATACTTGTAGTTAGGGTGTTCTTCTAAGCAGAGCAGTCGATTAGTCTTTTTTAGGCTGGACATTGTCCACCACTATCACTCTTTAACTATGCTCATGTTAGTTATCTTGAAGTTGGGGACATATAATGGTACATCGTCATCATTGTCATCTTTATGGAATTTTTAGATCAAACAGTGGTTGAACACATATCTCCACCCCTTGCTTGCTTTTGTCTTGTTTCTAATGTCTTTAACTAGCCCTTCAAGATGTCCTACCACACTTATTATTCAATAATCCACAGTATTTTCGCATCCCTGATCTACTTTTTGTAATACTTCCTCATTATCACAGACTCTTCAGTTTGAAAACTAGTTGAATAAGTGTCCTCACTTCTTCTTGCCCTCAGATAATCTTTTTTATTCCTGTCTTGTCTCTAATGTCTTTAATTAGCCCTTCATCTCTTAGAAGATGTCCTACCATCCTGCCACTTTTTCTTTATTGTCCTTTATCTTACTTTACTCAAATCATATACTTTTCACTTTGAAGACTGGTTGAATACGTATCCTCACTTCTTCATATTTTAAGAAAATTATTCGCATTCCCCAAAAATCATTGACGTAGCTAGGGTAGATAACCGATCTGTTGATCAACTAGTGCAACTTTTTAATTTTTGTAATCTTTTTTTTTTTTTAATGACGAACATGAAAACTGCACATTAACTTTCTTTTTTTGAGTTTTGTGGTAAGTATAGACATTGCCCACCCTTGACCCCTAATTACGCCCATGCCTAATACTACAGCACCTAACGCTCCTATTTGCTAACAATAATCTCATTTAGACCTTTCTTTAGTCTCCTTTCTAATGCATATTTAATTTTTAATTGTAGGAAATAACATAATACATATTACGCATTCATTACACTATCTTCTAATCCATTTCCGTAAATTAGCTATTTAAAATTAACAAAAAAAAAAATTAAATCCGTTTGATAAGAAGCATGTGACTTCAAGAGAGTTACCTAAGTCATGTGGCAGACAATAATAAAATTGAATCCTACCGCTTAAAGTCTTTGATAAAATATTTCACATAGTTAAATAAAATATAATTTACGTTATAAATTATTTTTTTTTTTGGTTATTTAATACTACATTGATATAATATTTTGGAAATTAAACTAATAATTATAGTAGATGCAGTTTAAATTAAATTAAATTATTATTAATGCGCCCCTTTTTATAAGTACATGTAAAGACATGTTACTTAGTACATTTTACGAATTCAAATCTTAATCAGTTTTTATTTTTTGGTTTTAGTAACTGCATAATAACTCCGGGATTTATGAACGATTGATAAACGATATCGACTAAAAATCCCGATAAGATTCAAATGAAATACATTTCCAATGCACTATTAGAAACAATATTTTCTTGGCTATTCTTCTGTGTAGACCATTCAATAATTTTTTGCCCAGTTTTACAATAACTATGACCGAACCCAATCCCTGTGTTTCCAACGAGAAAATGACAACACGAAAAAGAAAAAATGATAACAGAGACCAAGAATTAAATCTAACTATTTTGAATGAAGAACTAGACAGAAAGAATTGTAACAGTAATACTAGTTCAAAATTAAAATGTAATAAAAATTTAGTGACCAAAATAAATAATGAAAATAAAAAGAAATTAAAAAGTGATACTAGATCTGTTAAAGAAGAAAATCTTTATGAAGAGCCAGATGCAAAGAAACTGAGACTTAGGCAGACTGGAACACAAATTATAAGTAAGTAATTTTTTTTACAGGAACTGATTAAAAAATTCGAGTTTTTGTAAATTTGTCTCAAAATTGTTAAGGGTAACTCAAAAAGTATGATGGTAGGTACTGGATTGCAGAGGAAAATTACTGAATATATTTTTTATTTTTAAATTCTATGTACCTTGTTGGATATTCATTAATATGTGATGGAAGGAAAGCATTTTGATAATTTCTTTATTTGTCTTTAAAATTATTATTAAAGTCTCCTGCTGTAAAAATGTTAATGTGTGCACTGACCGCATTGTTAATTTCCAAATTTTGGAAGACATTTTAGTGATTTATACGAATTAAAGTTCACTTTTCATTTTCTTTTTCAAATACCTTTAAAACTATTTATCCTAAAATATTTAAAAAAATATATTTGAAACCCTCATAACAAGCCCTTTTATTTGATATGTCACACAGTATAGTTTGGAAAACTTTTTTATTTTCTAATTTGCCCCCAAAAATCCCGTAAGGTTTCCGTTTTTGGTAACAACAACCTATGGGCTATTGACAAAATATTGTTGCATATTAAATAAGTTTCTGTAGTTCCAAAAAAGTCTATTTATTGTAACAAAATTTTTATTACAACAAATAAATTAACAAAGTTATCATATCGTTGATTCCAAATTTCGAAGCAAAAAGTCATTAAAGTGGATATATATATATATATATATATATATATATATATATATATATACAAACATTCAACTTTTTGAAGTCTGAGGAGTTGCAGAAGTCGAAGAATTGGCTTCGCCTTCAAACTGTAGTGGATTACTTTCCTCCAACGTGATTTTTCCAACGTCAGTATCAAATAGAATATTGTTGATGCGATGTTGTACCAAAGCTCTCGTGTAGGGGTCGTACTCCCTCAACTTGCAGGCCAAATAATGACCAAAAGCTGAGCATTCATCCCCTCTATATCGTGGAGGATAGTCTATTAATAAGTCGTCATTGATCAAAAGTTTTCTTCGTTTTTGTAAGAGCTTATTATTCGATAAGGATGTCCACTGACGTTTCGGGTTCCTTCTCAAAGGATCGTGCGGGGTGTCGTTCAAATGCCTACTGTCGTCTGGGTACTGCGAGTCTTCGTAGTCCGAAAACACTTCCGCCTTAATGTTTCCGTAATCTCCTGTTATATCGGGTTCGTCTTCATAATCAGGTTCCGGTTCGGCCCCATTATCTATCTGTGTGCCAAAAACATTTATTTGTACATAGATCAGGTACATTTACTGTTTCAAAAATTAAATGTCCTGATACTGATTGTCGTTCAGATACGTAGAATTTCAAAATTATTTTTTATCGTCCACTATGACCGTTTCGTCACACCGTAGTTTCGTCAGGTTTATGAATTATAATTTATTATATTAGTGAGCAATAAAAATAATTTTTTTTTCTGTCAGGGTCTAGATTTAAATTATTTTTTGCTGTTTCAAAAACACAATGTAAAATTGCAACATATTTCAGTAGCCAAGGTTAGTTACAGTCTAACTGAGGATGAAACCTTGGCTGATATTAGAAACATGTTTTGGATTTTTTGTTTATTTAGTTTGCGGAATTTTGGGTCAATTCAACATTAACTTTTAGAGATACTGATTTTGATACGATTATATTTATTGTCCCCAAATCCAAAAATATTTGAAAACGAATTTTCCATTCGGAGGAATAGTACCCCTAACCCCATGATTAATTTATTACTAAAAAGGGAGTTTTTGGTCATGTAGTGTCTGAAAATCAACCTTTTTGGTATTTTTAATGTTTGTTTTGGCGGTTTTATATAAGTAATAAAAAATTTTGCAATAGAAAGATCAAATTTTTTATAGTTATATGTATAGAGTTCAAAAAAGTGAAAATATCGATGCTTTTTTAAGTTGCAAAAAAAATCTTTTAATTATTTAAATTAAACATTTTTACAAGATTCTCATTTATGAAGTTCTGTGTCTCAAAGAAGGACGTGGAACGTACATAAATTTGAATAATTATTAGAAAATTACAAAAAAAGTTTGCAAATTATACCGTGTGACATCAAATGAAAGGGCTTATTGTGAAGATCTCAAATAAACATTTTTTATAATTTTAAAATAAATAGTTTAAAAGTTATTTAAGAAAATAGAAATATCTCCGAAACTATTAAAATTAACAATGTAAAATTTTGAAAAAGTAAATCAAAAAATATACTATTCAAAATAATTAAAAAATTGTAATGTGTAAACTGAGCCGTTTAAAAGTTTGTATCAGAACTCTTACAGACTCACTCGTGTGTCTGTCTGTCTGTCACAGCCAATTTGCTCCCAATCTACAGTTTGCAAACTGTGTCATGTGACATGTGACAAATGAAAGGACTTTTTGTGAGGGACACAGATATGTTTTTTATATCTTTAAAAGAAATTATTGAGCCTAAAAATTTGAAAAAAATAATTGTGTACATTACTCGTAAAAATTCACTTTTTTTAATATTCACAGCTATAAATGCCCTCTTCCAAAAAAGATCTGTACCTAAATATCTATTAAAAATATAGATTTTTTTTATTTTGAAATTTCTGTCATAAATCCGCTATTAAAAAAAATTAAAAATACTAATATCATAGAGGGTTGGTTTTTAGAGTACCTGAACGATATTGAAAAATGAAAAATAATTTTCAGAGACCAATGAAAAATATTTTTCATTTTTTAATGTTGTTACGTAGAGAAAAAACTTTTCGTCGGTCACTGTTGTTATGCAACCGCCACCGAAATTACCTCTGAAGGTGGTTGTGACGGATACGAGCGATTCCCCAGCATTAGCATGATCTTTCGCTTGTATCGATCGTGTAGAAATGAGTCCAAGTTTTCGTAGGCGAACCACGTCGAATTTGCTTTTCTTTCGTCGTTGACACGACGCTCTCTCCTGTACGATGCCAACAACGACGACATTTTCCGCTTTACGGTCGACGCGTCGGTCTTGAATTGCTCGGCGATCTCGTCCCATGCTGCGTTCTTTCTACTCGCTAATTTAAAGTTCGGATTGTCGGAGTTCCACAGCAGCGGACGATCGCGATACGCCGCTATCAGTTCCAAAACCATATCGCTCGTCCATTCCATTATCAAAACACTATTTTATTTTTTATGTTGTTTTGCTGGCTTCAAAACGTACATACACTTCACTATTTTAATTTTGGTTGTCGACGATAGAAACTGACAGAACGAACGACACGTAACACGTAAGCAGTTTCGAGAACAATGACGAACGATTAGAGCGTGAGGGAGCGGAATCGATGTTCGTAACCATTCGAGAACGTTCGTTCGACTCGCCGATGTGAAAATAACGCGAGCGTAACATGCTGATGGCTTATCAGGGATTATTTTATTTGAGTAAATATATGGGTTTAAACATACGGTCACTATATACAGTGTGATCATTTTTTTGTGCAACATAACGAATTTTTTTTAATTAATTGTACAACCAAAATACAAATATTTCCGAAAGTTAGATAATCATATTAGGTGCACTTAGAATGGTTGCAAGTCAAACAGAATACAGGGTAGGACTTAATTAAAATATAAAAATTGTATAAGAGTAAACTAGTCTTATTTTAGAAAATTCAGCAAAAGTTTATAAAGAAAAGTTGTTGAGAATTAAAAGTTATTTCTAAATACCAAAACATGGCTTCCTAAGAATTTTTTTGGAAAAATATTTAATCATTTCCAAATAAAAATTTGTTTTGGTATTTAACATTAAATTCTTAAACAATATTTCTTAATATTTTGGTGTCTAGTATCTCCAGTTTAGAGATTGCCCATTCTTTATCAATCACCCTGTATACATGCTGATTTTTCTTACCGAAAATTCATCAAGATAACGATATTTTGCAACCAAATTTAAAAATATAAGCCATTTAAATTTCATTACATTTAAAATCATTTTCGTTGCTTAAATGCTTTAAAAGTTATTTTACATTAAGTACCTATTTAAAGAAAAGCTTAAAATAGATAAAAAAATCGGTAATTAAGCACATATTTTACAACATACCTTTTTTTTAAGAAAATCGAAAGGGGGTAAATTATTGTGCATAATTACAAAAAAAAAACCCTGTCAATTGCAATTTGATACCAAGTCTAGGTAAGTAAATGATACCGAATTCAATATTTTTTAAAGACAGTTCTTTCCATTGTTATAATTTTATGAAGCATTTATGTAATACGGCAATATACCTACATTTGCAATAACTTCATCGGTTCGTGTGATTTCTAAATTGCTTGAACGATTGTAAAAAAACAATTGAATTTAAAAACGTGATAAACAATAGAATTACCGCTAATAAAATTGCTCTGATTTAAAAGTAAAATAATGTGTTGGCTTGGTAACTAACAGGAAGTACCTATTAATTACATTAGAGAAACACCTACTTTTTGAGGAATTAAAAAAAAATATTTCCTTTTTCGAAATTGTTAAATTGTTTATCAGACAAAGAATGTGCTGTTTATTGTTATTTTTAGAAACAATAACTGCTATCATTTATATAACGAATAATAGGTACACAACACATTAAAATACCTACTTTAAAGTTAATTCGGTTTTAAAACCACAACATATACATTCATTCCAGTTTATAAACCATTGTGCTGTTTGTTAATTACCTAATTAACAGGGGTAATTATTTAAGTTGCACGTTCGTATTCATCATAGTTGATATGCGTATGAGAATACGTATGAAACTATTAAAGTATTTAAGTCATAAACAATAATCTAACAAGTTTAAATAAGATATTTAGGGAGTAATTAATCTAAACAAATTAAATTATAATAATCTTACAAATTTTATCTCTAAAGTTAACTTTTCCTGATGGAGCTGTAAATAGATAGTAATTAATTATTTAATGAGAAAAAAAAAGTTGAGATAAACTTAAAGTTGGGTACTTATGTGTGTACGTAGTAAATATTTACATTTACATTGTCTATGTACATACTTTATAATTTTACGTCGTTTTATGAAAGATATTTTTTGGAATATCAAGATATGTACCTAGTACTTTTTCATATCAATCACAAGATAAATAATTAAATCCTTGGAATGAGTAACTTTTTCAATATTTACATTTTATTACCTTAACTAATTAAGTATAAAGCACGTGATAAAGTAATTTTTAATTAGGTTCCATTTTTAATTACTTCAACTGATTAGCAAGTATTAAGTAGGTAATGAAAGTAAATTCAGTGTTATAATTAAAAAAAAATTGGCAAAAACGAGTTGAACTCGCATGTATTTGTCTTCAATGTGTATGTGTACTAACGCGATAATGGCATAATTCATCAGTAGTTGTGTTGTTGATTTAATAAATAGTGGTTATTTCAATATTGGCTGCATGTTGTATTTGTTATTTTTAGATTAGATAACGAACCTTAGGTTATGCGGTAGTAGGTGTGGGTTCGTGTAAATGTACACGGCCACGCCTACACCATATAACCTACGTAGTACGCTAGTATAAATATAAACAATTCCTCGTCAACCGTTCATTAATCTCATCTTAACATAAACAAATTAAACACAACAATACAAGTACTAATGATGTCATTATCGCGTTGGTACACATACACATTGAAGAGAGGAACAAATAGGTTTTGGCAAACGGATTGACAGATACACGAATGATCCTGTAAGGGTTCCGTTTTTCTGTTCAGCCGTATGGAACCCTAATTGATTGTTACTAATAAAATTATTTTTCAAAATGATTTTTCAAAAAAGTTCAAATTCTTTGTGTTACTAATCAAACTCAAATACATATACATACCTACGTATGCGTATTTTATATATTTTTTCTTTTAAAAAAAGAAGTTAAAAACAAAACTATGAATATTTATAATTCTGTTGTCATATTTAAATGAGCCAAAGAAAAAAGTTAATGATCAAAGCAAAACAAACACTAAAAAACATTTTTATGCCATTTTAACTGATTTTTTTTGTATTTGTATTTCATATTATTATTATTATTCTTTAACAGCAACAAATTTAAAATGCAAATTAACTTGTTATTTTGAAAAAATGGTCAGTTATAATTTATAAATAAAATATTACTTTTCAAAATGATAATAAATTATTATCCATATATTTTGTAATATTCTTTTTTAATGCCTTATTTTTAACATTAATGAGATTATCATAAAATAAAATCGTTTTAATTATCAATCAAATCGTCTAATATTCTCTGAGATAATAATAAATTAGGGAAAGGTAATTATTTAACTTAATTCTAATTCAAAACTTGTTTGGGAAACTACGCGATACGTCTAAGAGTTTAAAAGACAAGTTAATTAAGCAATTTGTTTTTTTATACAATTAATTTGGTTTTCTATAGACTTTCATTAGAAGAAAACTTTGACTTTTGAATTTACATTATGTAAATGTCAGTGGCGGTGCATGATCTTAATATTGGGGTGCACAATACACAAAAATACCCCCAAAGCCTTAATTTGCACCTTTTTCCCCTAAACCCGCGATTATATTTTAGGGGTTGGTAACACATGTTTCCACGATACCTACATAAATTTAATTATATTTTTATTGCCCACCTAAATTGCATTCTTATGTACGTTCTTTATATTATTTCTGTAATTATTATTAATAGGTTAAAGGATATTTTATTAGAAATTACTCATCAATGTGAGGGGTAACAGCGATATACGAAAACAGTTCACAAACAAACTACAATCGCGCTGGGACTCGACGAGACGACTCGACCGGGCTCGACTAAATATATCTCCCAACGTCGAGTGCGTTCTTAAACTGCGCACATCACATACGTTCGATTTTTCGTACTGCACGGAAGAAAACCGAAGTTCTTGTGCATAATCACCTTATTAAAATAATGCAATCCTTTGTCTAATGTGTTCACAAAAGAAGGCAAAATATTTTTGCGCTGTACTGTACGTACGTACCTGTTTTTGAAATAAAAAAAGACATGAAAGTAGGTGAGGTGAGGTGAGGTGAGGTGTCCTACCTACAACTAACTCTCTTTCTCTTCATTAATTTCGACGTAATTATATTGTACATACATGCGAATTGTGTTTACATAATGAAACAATAATTTTCTATTTGAATCGGCATTCCGTGTTGTATTTTCTATCTATTCTGAAACCCGGTCGTGACTGATTGTGATGAGGTCATGAAGTTCATTAAAATTTAGTACATTGTGCACACATGTGTGCCTGTTGTATTGGACGACGAGATCCGACTGCGCATGTACTAAGTAAGACAAGTCGACTTATAAAAATTTCAAGAAGCGCACCGGAGTTCCTCTCAATTCAATTCAATTTAAATCGCGACTTCGTATCGTACATATTCGTTGAGCTTAACGTCGTCTTTTTTTATTTATTTATTTACAAACGCAATTTTGATTGTTATTTATATTTATAAACAAAATGGACCAATCAACAGCGGCTTGTGTTACAGGACCAACCAGAAATTCTTGTCTCTGCATCGACCCTGTCGATGTCGATGTGTCTTCTGTTTCGGGAAATCAAAAGGGTGAGTTTTTATAATAATTTTATAATTTTTTTTACGTACCTACTAATGATTAATTTTTTTTTGTGAAATATTACAAATTTTTTTATGGTTAGTCGTAATTAAAAATACTTTTTTTTTATAAATCGCTGGTTTTTTTTTTACAAGTAGATCCAAAAGAATTTTTATTTTTAATAAAATACTCCAAAGTGGGTAATTATAATTGAAAATAGATTTAAAAAAATTCTAAAAAAAAAAATAAAAAATAAAGATCCCTTTTAAAAATAGATAAAACTATTTATAACAATTTTTCGTGTCATTTATCCATTAAAAAAAAAATACAGCTCATACCTTATCAAAAATCAGACACATTCATGAATGACAGATCATACAATTTTTCTTATCTATTTTATTTGAGTTAAGTGTAGGAATTTTTTTAATAATTTAAGTACCTATACGTACTCACACTAGGTTTCATATCCTTACACAATTATCAAATGTGTATACCTAAGTGGTTAACGAAAACTATTTTGGTATTTCGGATAAGGCATTTTTGTGTGATAATTTTAATTAATAATTTCTGATAAACCACAATGTAATTAATTAACAAGATAGATTTCCACAATAATAAATAATTGTAATACCGTTATCAAAAAACAAGCTTATTAAACATTATCATGTGTAAACTGTCTACAAACAGTTATCAATGAGTTTCATATTTTTTTGTAAAATAGTGTGTCGTTTAAAGGTCACCCCTGAAGGTCGAAATTTTGACCTTCTCACAAAAAGTCGTAAAATTTGATTATAAACATTTACACTACTAAAAGTATACCTAAATAACTGTAAATTGTTAAATTATTTTAATTGAGATAAACAATTAATCTATCGCATTTAGCAACATTTACAACAGATTTGGAACTATATTGCCTAAGAAATATAAATTATAGGTGGCAGATGAGTGAATTATTATTATGTATTAATAAATCGTTTTAAATTTTCCACTTGTAAAAAAATACCAATTGGTTGGTTTATTATTAATTCATTATAAAAGTAAATTTGAATAATAATATCATGAACGTAAATTAAAAATACATTTTATTGACATTTTAGTTAATGTGCTAATTAATTTAACAAACGAGTAAAATTGGTTAAAAGCAAAATAAATAACCAAGAATATGGAGATTAGTATAATTTTTTGTTTTGTCAAAATTTTTTATCACTAAAAATTATTATTGACTGAAGGGCATTTTGATAAAAAGATAAAATTTATAAGTACACTTAAACATCTTAAAAAATTTGACAGAAGATCAATATAACTTGTACAGTAATTTTGAAATGATTCAGCAAAACATTGTCAGTAAATTAGCTTTTATTTTGTTTGAAAATGGGTTTGTTGGGGCACAAAATTTAAAGGGAAAATCGAGTGTTAAACTCCGATTTTTTTAGACCCTAGGGACTCAAAAACAGTTTTTTTAACGCTATAATTTTTTTTCGAACGTTCTGTTGGTAAAAGAATCACGAAAATACTTTGTAACACCTTTTTATAGAATTTTTTCATTTTCATTTTTTATCGGCAGTGAAACTAACCTCAAAAAAATACGATACCTACAAAAAACTTTTTCGAATATTTTGAAGCAAAAATTTTACCACATGAATTTTTGAAGATTTTTTCGTTGGTGTAAAATGCAAAACTGACCAAAATAATTTTTTTAAACTATTAGAACGTACCTAAACAAGTTTATCTTCAATATGTATGTGTACCAACGTGATAATGACATTATTAGTACTTGTATTTTTGTGTTTAATTAATCTTGCGACCATGTACTGATTATGTTAAGATGAGATTAAGGAACGGTTGACGCGGAATTGTTTATATTTATACTAGCGTACTACGAGTAGGTTATATGGTGTAGGCGTGGACGTGTGCATTTACACAAACCCACACCTACTACCGCATAACCTATGTATGTTCACAACTACTGATGATGAATGATGTTATTATCGCGTTAGTACACGTACACATTGAAGACAAATACAAGACGTTTTTGAAAATTTAGAAGCTCAAAAAGAGTTCTTTGTAGTTACTACATTTTATTATATTATTTATAAGTGCAATTTAAGATTAAAACAGTCGTTTGATTCGATTAGATAATAATTTAATGACCATTGCACTTCATAAAAAAATAGTCCCGTCATGTGACAGTATAAAACGGATACGGTGCTCATTTTATTGTTCTTTATTATTTGCTATATTTGAATAAGAGATACACACGTAGTAGATTTGCCTCGTGAGTCAAGTCACATGTCTGAACTTAATAAAGCACTTACAATTATTAATTTGAATCTTGAGATCAACTCGAATTGCAACTGTACAATTACGTATCACGAGACAAACAAAACAAGCTACAGGGCGTTCTGTTTTTAGCGCACCAACAACTTTTTGATAATAAATTTAATAAAAAAAGGCCACAGAAATATAACGTTACGTAGGTACTAAAAAAATATTATTTTTATGCTCAGTTGGTACCTAATTCAAACGCATATTCTGGGTTTTAAAATTGCACCAACCTTGGCATACATGCATATGGAATTATTCACGTGATTTTTAAAAAACAACACGCGTTATCACATACAGTATTTACATATAATAGATAGAATATACGTTTATGTATTATATAATTTTTGTTGTGTAAATTCAAGGATCAAGACAAAAGTAAGAATTTGGACCCATTTGGGTTTCTATTGCCAAAATGTTTATTTGTTAGTTTTATGAACTATTAACAATAAGCCCATAATTTGAGAAAAAAAACAAGGCCAAACAGCTTTGACGTAAAAAGCCTGATACGTCGCTACAGTGGGTCGAATGTACAGTACTCAGATTGGGGGTGTGCCGTATTTTCAACGCTAAATTAAAATAAGTAATAATGGAGATAGAGTTTCGGGTGTTAGGACTTTTTATTGGATATTTTCCCTCCTTTAAGGACGTTTTTTCCAATTGGCGCTATCAATTATGGTTTTTGAGTTATTTACGAAAAACTAAATGCCTTTATTTTTTCTTCTTAATTTGTTTATAACGTTTGTAATTTTTTATGTGCTCATTTAATACATTAGTACATTATTCTATACGTTATTCCGAATCCAATGATCTATCGCATGTAGTTTTTGATCGCTTAGACAAAGTAACGTAAGCAATAGTAATACGCGTCCTATGTCCGCTATTTCCGAGCGAACCCTAGCACGTAACTGGCGAGTACTTTTGCCCGGCCTCCGGTTGCATTCGAGATAGAAAATATTCAACGCCAGTGGGTAGTGCGCGCGCAATTGCGCACCTTATGACGCACCGCCACTGGGAAATTGTATAGGTTCATGAGAAAAGAATTTGTATAAAAATTTTTAATACTAGCAAACTATTTTAATTGTTATTTATTTAGTGTTAAAGTTTGCAGACCAAGATAAAAAAAATTTCCAAGGACTTTTTAAAAAATGTTTCTTTTAAGTTTTTGTTATACATATATAAGACCTTTAAAAATATATTGCGTTCTAATAAAACTTTTTAATAGGAGTTATTTATCATGTAGGTACGTACAACTTACTGCATATTGTGATATATATAATAAATATAAATGAATTATTCATTTTCTTATTCGCATAATTTTTGAATATAATTAAAAACTTAAGTTTTATTATAATGCAAAAAAAAAAAAATAGGAAAGTTTATAAACAGATTGACTGACTGTTTCGACCAACCTTGCTCGGCTTATTATTCATATTAAAATACCTAAATGTGTTACAATTATTTTCAGGTCAATGACTGTAAACTGTAAAAATTACAATACAAAAAGTTACATATGTACGTTATATTATACAGACATTTAATTCGTACAACTTTGCCTATTTATTGCGTCATTTATCTATGCATGGCTTCGTGTTATAAAATGAATTTCTTTTTTGTTTCGCAATAAGGCAACGACTGATGTTGTTACAAAAGATTTTTCTTATAAACTTATAACCAGTGACGGTTGAATAAATTTTAGTTTTCCGTGCAATACGAAATAGCGAACGCGTGTTGTTATTGCTTACCCTTCCAAAATTAGGAGAAGTAGCGAGCGAATCATACACATACGATGTGCGCAGTTTAAGAACGCACGAGATGGCGGTCATTGAATTTAGTCGAGCCCGGTCGAGTCGTCGCGTCGCGTTAGGATCACGCACCGCCACTGTAACAATTCGAATGTATCACAGGATTAGTGTAACGATCAAGCAAATTTGCTGTTCAATTGCGTAATGTGACTATACAAATTTGCTAATTGTGAGGTTACTTATTACTTTTTTTATGTGAACTTTTATTTAAAAATATTAAATATTGATGGGAATCACATTTGTGGTAAAAAATAGAAGATAAAAAACAGCAACAAACAATAACTGGTTGTATAATACATATGTATGAATAAAATAGACATAAAGCACTTTTTTTATTATTAGTTTAAAGTTGCAATGAATCACTTATTGGACGATTAATTGTGTAAGAGCAAAAAAAAAAAGGAATAATTTTACTTAGCACGTGACGAGTTTAATAATAAATAAAGAAAAAAAAAAGATCTACTCAAATTAAGTTAATTAAGTGTTATAAAACAGATGCGTTGACTCATTCAGTATTTTTAATTATATTTAAGACGAATGTTTTATCACGTGAAAGAAATTGTGTTAAAACTATTAAATTTACTTTTATTGTTTTATAAACTTCCAACGGAATTTTTTTTTAATAAAAACAATATTTTTGTAAGTAGTTTTATGTTAAAAATGTAAATTCAACGTAATTTTTTATTTAAATTCCGTTGTATAATATCAATCTGAAATTAGTGGAGTAGATTAGAAAGCAATAATGTTAACATGTAGATTATTTTTTGCAGAAAAAGTTAACGTGGATGCCAATATAATAGTCGAAAAGTGGCGTTTGCACAAAGTACAATCTCCGATTGAGCTTAAACACGAAGAATCAAACGAGTGTGACCACTTTGAGCCTCTAGAATTTCACGGACATTGGGACGTGGTTGGATCAGGCACCTTGTTCAATAACGGTTTTACAGGTACGTAATAGTTCAACTGGTACATACTTATTTATTTATTCGAAACAGGTTCTTAATAAAGTACTTAGTAGGAAAAAATATTGGCACTACCTAGTAAAAAATATTGATAAAAAAGTGGAAGAAATCAGGAAATTTTAATTGGCGTTTTCTTTTTTGGTGACTAATATTAATTATATTATTAACGTGCCGTTTTATTTCAGCAACTTTAACTTTTTATGATCGTGAACTGCCTGTGCTGAAAGGAGGTCCTTTGTTAAACGATAATTTTGTTTTTGAACAACTTCATTTTCATTGGAGTGACGATGACCACAGCGGTTGTGAGCATATCTTCGAAGGAAGAGCGTAAGTGTTTAAAAATTTTCAAAAAAATTGTTCTAATGTGTGTGCGTACGAGCGCGATAATGACCTCGTTAGTAGTTGTGTTGTTGAATTACTTTAATATAGGGAGCATGTATAGAAGGTTACGGTAGCGGGTGTGTGTGTGTATAAATGTATAGACACACAACTTACCACACTATTACCCATAAAAATCTAAAATCTGTATTTTTTTGTAGTTATTCCATGGAAGCGCATGCTGTTCATTACAATCAAAAATACAATTCGTTTAAAGAAGCAGTCGACAAACATGACGGACTTGCTGTTGTAGCATTCTTTCTTCAAGCAACTGACGACTCCAAGAATGAATTATTTGAAAAAATGTGCGAAGCCACCAACCAAATTGAAAAAGTCAATTCGAAGACCTCAATTCCACCAGGTAAGAACAATAAAATTTAATCAAATCCACAGATAAAAAATAAGCCATTTGTTTTTATTACAGACTGTCTATTGTGGTTCAAAGAACAAGCCAACTGCAAGGGCTACTACACTTATCAAGGGTCACTAACTACAGCCCCATTCTGCGAAAGTGTTACCTGGATAATCTACCCAACCCCCATCGCCATTTCGAGAGAACAAGTAAGTTGAAACAAAGTTGTTTGAAAGAAATATTGCATATGGTGCCTGATTGTAGAGGAAAATTCTGTATTTTTTTTTTTTCAAAAATGTTGGATTAGTAGTTTCGAAAATAATAGAGGGTGCATCCAAGGGTCAGGCAGATATTACTACCAAACCAAAGGGCAATTTTTAAACACTACATTTAATTTTATTCGTCTTTTTGTTATTGTAGTGAACATTTTACATATAATTTTTAAAAAGTATCTAAACGATATTCCACATCTCATCTCATTTGCTAAAATTGTACATTATGTACAGGTATTTATTATATAAAATTGTTTCCATACGCGTTCAATCTTATTTTGCTTGTCAAGACTGGTTTGAAGGACACCACATAATTTTTTTATTTGATATCCGACAAGAAAGTCAGTTAATCAATTAATAAAATGATGGCTGGTCATTATAAAATTACGTCATTAATAGCAATTTCATTGAAATTTTAGTGCCTTCTGTTTCGATTATTCAATAGCTTACACACATAATATTTAACATTTAGGTATTATTAAATTAATTAATTATTATTATGTATGTTGAAAAATATCGGCTTTTAAATGAGTAAATTTTCCAATATTAATTATTAGAAACTGATTAATGTTTTTTTTTTGTTTTTGAAAAGGTATCAACATTTAGAAACTTAAAATCAACACCATGTGAAAAAACAATCGTGAAAAATGTCCGACCAATTCAAATACCAGAAAAGAAATTGGATATTTATTACGTACGGTCACACAGGAGAAGCTGAGAAAGATCTAGACGTCCGCCGAGAAGAGATAGAAACTCTAAAAAACTAAGTACATTTCCCTTTATAGGGGTGTTTGTTTAGATACTTGTAGAAAAAGTCAGTATTAACATTTTATAATATTGTAGTGAAGACTTATTAATATTAGAGAACGCTTTTGCTTACAATACTCTGTAAATTAATATTCATTAATAATTCAGCTACGAATGTTTAAAGAAGAAAAAAAAAATTAATAAAGTATTTTTACAAGGAGATTTTACGCTTTCATTTCTTTTTAAACTGTTTTGTAAAGCTATTAACCTTTGTTTTTTGTTTCAATTCTAGTCAAAACTGTAAAATCAAATTTATTATGTGAAGTAATCAATTTTTTTTGACATTCTTAATTCTAGCAATTTGTATATCTTAATAAAACGACTCACAACTAGTAAAAATTAAGTCTTACAAAAATTTCGACTACTTCATTAGATGGTTCTTTAGTAGTAGAACAACTTTTGTTTGAAAAAAAATTTTCTAATCGGTTTAGTTTTCGAGTTATAAAGTAAAAACTACGGAGACACCAACAGTCAATCAAGCTACGAACCCTGAATGTTGCTATCCAACTGCACGAGAACGTGAACGAGGCGAGCCGAATCAAGACAACGCCGATACAAATGCGCAAGGAGCGAGGCGTATCGTTCGCGTTTTCGTGCAGATGGATAACCACCTTCAGAGTTCGTTGCTTGATCGGCCGTTGGAGTATTCGTAGTTTTTACCCTATAACTCGAAAATTAAATCAATTAGAATTTTTTTTTCAAACAAAAGTTGTTCTACTACTCAAAATTCAACTTGTGAAGTAGTTGAAATTTTTATAAGCCTCGCATTTTATTCCGTGCTGCTATGAGAGTTCGGAATTAAAATAAGTTCATTACATTTTAATATTATGAAACGCGTTTATTTTTATAACTGGTACATAAAAATAATTACGAAATGAAATACGTAATATAATATAATTTTAAATACAAACTGGCCCAAAGTCAGTGCCCTATTAAACGTTTATAGTAAAATCATGTAGAAATGTTGTAAGCACTATTTGATTTTTTTAAAAAAATGCCACTGGACTGGACCACCCCGTAGGTATACATAACTCTTAAAATTTACACTGGCAATTAGGATCACTGCATTCGTCTCCATCTTCACCACCACACAAGTCAGGATTCAAGGATCCAGTTCCGCTACTGTTTTTGTCCCTGGTTTCAGTCGTAGAAATAGTAGTACTAGTCACAAAAGTGTCAGTAGAAGTTCCCGTTGTCTCACTCTCCTTTTTTGCACATTCGCACAAATCAAAGGCCAAGTCTTGAGCGGATGACACGTATTGAGTCTTTTCAATGTACTCCTCCAAGTCATCTTTCTCATCGGCGCGTCTGTAAAACTTCTGGACGCCTTTCTCCTTGACGTATTCGAAGTTAACGTCCAAAACACCTCCTTCGACTGTGGAAGTTGATTTGACTTCGGTAGGTGTCCTCCAAGGAGCAACTCTTCTAATAGTTTCCGGATAACTTACAGGCTTCTCAGCTTCTTTCCGTGGAGATTGTTGTGCCTGTTGGTCTTGGGGATAAAGCAGACTCCACAAGGAACTTTTAGACTGCACCCTGGCTATGTCTTCCTCCATTTCTTTCGTGAACCAGTGTTTTTCTTCGGGAACGTGTATTTTGGATTCCAAATACTTACGGCCACTTACGAGTCTCTTGACGTTGATCAGTTTTTTGTAAGTGAAGTGTCTTGATTCGTAAATTTCTTTGACTTTTGGCAATGCGAATACGACGTTTGTTTCAAAAATCGAAAGTACGTCAACGATTTCGTCAATCGCTTTACAAATGTAAATGTAGAAAATCACGTATACGTTATGTTCGTATGCTTTAATTATGTTTTTACGTAAAATAGAGGGCTTGCTTAGTAGTAAGGCTTTGCTTTCGTTCACTGGTTCTTCTGATTTCTTGTGTTGCAACACTGGTAATTCTTCAGCGAATGGATCAAAGTTTTCTTTTATTTTGTAACCGTCATCTAGTTCTTTGGGTTCTTTAGCAGCACCTCCCTTTTTTGATCCTTTTTCAGTTTTGGCACTTTCTTTATCGCTTTTTACTTTTCCTCCTTTTTTGCTGCCTTTCCCCTTGGCACCTGGGGGTGGAGTCATTGGAAGATTGTAGTAAGTTTTGTATCGTTTTTTGCACTCTTCCAGAGGGATGTCTTTCAGGCTTTCTGGTGGAGGTTTGTCGGTCTTGTACGAGGCTGAGGGTGGTTCTCTCGGTACGTGGATCGTTTCTTCCACTTGCCATTCTGGCATTTTAAAATATGATTGAATCATGGAAGATCCAGCTGTTTGTTCGAAATCATTTTCATGTGAATGTTTTTTAGGATCCACATGAACTGTAGACTTGAGCTGTTCGATTTTTTGTTCGATTATGTCGAAATAGGTGCAAAGTATTGCGTAGACCCTCCGAAATGTCAGTAGATCTTCGTTGGTCACTGCCACTTGCTTTTCTAATTTCTCTACCAACCAATTTAAATATTTAGTACATTTATTTCTTTCTGTACTCTGTTCTAGCAATTGGAGGGCTGGTGACTTTTCTACTTTTTCGTCCTTTTCGTGCTGATTGTCTACTAGTACCACATGAGCATGTTCTTCTGTTACATTTATTAATTCTTCTTCGGATTCTGGAGGCAAAAGGACTTTGACTTCGTCTAATGACCCGTATTTGTGCAAAATCTTTCTCTTGTTTGCTTCCAACTGTTCCTGAAACTTCTCTGCTTTTTCTTTCTTTAATTTCCCCGTTTCTTTAACAGATTCGTCGTAAATCTTCAATATTTGTTTTCGTTCAGAGGCTTCGGACTTTAAGTCATAATATCTCGCTAATTTTTTCAATTTTGTTAGTGATAAATTCCAATGCATCGTATCTGACGATCTGCAGGGAAAACTTTGATAAAACAATTTAGGAAACATATAACGTTATACCTTCTCAAAAAGTAGTAAAGGTTCTCCAGCTCCTCTATAATATCCTTGTTGTACAAATACCTTACTCGTTTATTACAGGGTGAAAATTCCGTATTTATAGCTTCGAAAATTGCCTTTTTATTATACGTATAAACCTGAGCACGAGTCATGGTACTTTTACGTTTCGGAAACACGTACTCTAAGCACTCTTCAATCAAACGACTTCTAATGTTATTGGCAATATGCATTTCAATTCTTTTCTTTTTTCTTTTTTCGTCGCCATTGAATGCTGATGCATGCATCACGATTACTAGCTTCAAACTATCGGATACAGTGGCTGGTTTAAACCGTAGCTGCCACTGCTCAAGGTAAATCCCTGATAGTAGATTCAAAAAAAGGATTACTTATGTAAATATGTCAAAATATTTTTGGGGAACACTTTTACCTTCATTTTGTGCTTTGAACCACACAGGAAAATCATACGTGGTTGCTGGCATTAAAATTTGTTCGTTCTTGTTGAAGAAGAACATTGACTTTACAGGTTTATCGGGAATAATATCAGCAAACATTTCGTACTTGGGATTTGGTACCCAGTAATATCTTATAGTCACAGAACCCAGATTCTCCATATGAAGATGTTGAGTCATAATTTCTTTTTTGCTAAGATCGTAATCAAATAATAAGTAAATCTTTCTAGTTCCCGTTACTTTTGATTTGAGAGATATATTTAAGCCGTTAATTTTTATATGAAATCGTTCTGGTTCAACTTCCGGAGATTCAGGTTGAACCGGAAGCTGCTGTTCCGATTCCGTTATAGTTACTTCTTCAGTTGTTTCCTGTTTGAATATGTCTTGCCAAATAGGCACTGAGGAAACTATGAGGTCGTTTAATTCGGGTCTCTGTCTATCTAATAGATCTCTTGCTATGGTAAATCTGAATGGAATTTGCAAATATAATAACGGATTTTGTGAAATTGATAGAAAAATACCTCGATCTGGGTAAAATATTTTTACTTTTTTGTACTTCGTTAGGTGTTCGCACATAATCGACAAAAGGCAGTTCGCATTTTTCTAAGGGGGTCATGACAGCAAAATGGGAGGGACCGCGTTCCCCGGGGAGAGGTTTAAGGTACTGGGGCATCTTCCAGAATCCCGGACAACCCCTTTGAGCATCAGGTTCCACGTATCTTTTTTCATAATAGTCTCTTAAGCGAATTTCGTTAATTTGACGTAGTTCTTCTGAACTATTCATAACAAGATCGCCTGGACCAGAGATTAAAAAATTATTTTAACTTCAATAGTTATCAGTATCTATTGTAGAAGCTTCGCTTCAACAGTCAAATAATGAAAATTGTTACCCGGTTGTCTGTCCAAATGTTTGCAAAGTTTCTCGTGCATTTTCGTTCTTTTCTCCAGCCATAAGTTCCAATTTTTTAATCTGTTGTCCAATCTAACTTGTTGAGCCCTCTCTTTAACCGAAATGGGTTTTCTACATTTGCATTTTTCACTCGTACATATCGGACAAATGGCATTAATATCAAGAATTTCATCGATATTTGGGAGATCCGTGAAAGACATTCTTTATTCTTACTTTGCTTGACAATTAAAAGACATCGATAGACAGTGACAGTTATTTTTTTAATTATTAATTTATAGATACTAAAAAAATGCTACATCCCTGAATTAAAATTTCGAAAATTTAAACAATTAAATGGCAGACGAAGAATCCGAAGAAGAAAGGAATGTCGTTCAATGTAAGAAGAAAATAATTTAATAAATAAAATATAATAATGTACTACAATAAGTTCAAGAACTTGAAGAACAGGGCGATGGTATAACTGACGAAAGGGTTAAATTTATTCAGACAGTATTATTAGCTGAGGGTAGTTTAGATAGTCCTATAAATATCAACCTAACACATTCAAAGCCAATTAGTCTTCCCCCTTTATACTTTGTTCATTACGAAGTTTTAACGAAAAAGATAAAATTAAAAAACAACGGTAGAACAAGTAAGTTTTCCAAAAATTATTAATTATCTGCTAAACAAACAACAAAAAAAAAACATTTTTAATTTTTAGTGGTTTTGAATTGTACTTGGCAACCAGAACAACCCGTACCCTATTTAGTAGGGGGTCCGTTGACTGATAGGTACGAATTTTCGCAGTTGCATTTTCACTGGGGCAGCACACCTATGGAGGGTAGCGAGCACACCATAGACGGTGTAAAACTACCCCTTGAAATGCACGTGGTACATTTTAAAACCGAATATCTAACCCATGAAAAAGCGGTTAAACAACACGACGGAATTGCTATTGTCGTGTACTTATTTAAAGTAAATAATGAATTTATTGTTTAAATAAATTTTATGTACAAATATTTTTTTAGTTAGATGCTGAAAACAATCCCGCTATTCAAGTCTTGATTGATTCTATTAAATCTATAGAACATCCAAATACGCACATCAGGCTCGACAATTTTCCTTTAGATTTTATCGTAAAACCGTTTAATGTCGATTATTTTTTGTATTTTGGAACCGTACATACGAGCGCTTTGGATCATAATGTCATATGGCTAATTAGCAGACAAATTATGAATGTTAAAGATGATCAAGTAAGTTTGAAAATAAGCATACCATAATCAAAAATGTTATTAATTGTTTACAACAATTGTTTTGGCAAAAATTGGCTTCTTCAAGTAAGTAAAGAATGTTTGGCGAAACAATTAAAAAACGTTTTTGAAACATAATCGTTTTAATCATCGATTTAATGAAATGATTATCATGAAGTTTGGACAAGTTGTGTACAACCATTCATCATACAGATGTTTATTTTCAGTTATAAAGCTTTAATTTCATTAGTAATGTGATTAAAATTGCAATTGATTATAAAAACGTTGCATAATTAAAGCAATCTGCTAATGACTAAAAATCAAAAAACAGTTTAAAATGAATAATCTGTTAAAAAAAAAGTATTTTGAAAACATTTTTGCATAAAAATATAGTAGGCGCCATCTATTGACAATGTGTTCAACTTTCAGAAACTGTTTCCAAATTTTTTATATGATTTTATTCCTTATTAATTGTAATATTTCTCCTTAATGTCATTAATTACCGGAGATACAAATAGAAACAAAACTTTAGTTTTTCGAGTCGAGTGTAATTTTATAAATCTCTTTAAATTCCCAATTTGATGCAACGTAGCGCGCGTCATTCTCTAGTTTTCACGACAAAAAAAATCTAATTTTTATTGTCTTTGTTCCTTAAAAACGTTTCTGGGTTGTGTTGTGATTATTGTTTTTAACTATTTTTTTTCCTTTTTATCTACAAATTATTTTAAAAAAGACAATTGAGGAATTGAGACTATTTTTTAAATATCTATCGCAGTTATACATATAAAGTAGCGTGATTATGGTGCTTCGTTTCAGGCGACTATTTTTTTTTTCTTGTTCTAAATATATAAAAAAAAATCCCACCAAACATGACCTCTTAATATTAATTTTAAGTACTCGCTAAATTGATTTGAAATTTTCCTATTTAATTAACAAGTATTAACATTTTTTTTTTAATAATCTATACCTTCGCGAAATTTAATGCTTTTCAATTGACCATGGGCGGAAGTTGTAGAGGAATCCTCCTTCTTTAAAAGCTCCTGCAGCTTTTATTCAATCTATGAAGTACGTCGCCAATAAAAAATTGTAAAAAATCATTTTTTTCTATTTTTCTCCAAATCTATCAACTTTAGAACAAAATTTTATAGTAGCTTTTTGTAGAGAATTTAAATTCCTATAAAAAAAGTCCTGTAAGCCAAAACTGTAGAACTAGTAGGTTCTGAGATAAATTCAGTTAATTATAAGGAAACTATCAAAATCAAAATCACTATTTTTTGATCGAGATTTTTGTACTTTTTATTGAAAATACATTTAAGAAAAAAATTATTGCTGTAGTATCAATGAAATTTATCCTTACCATCGTAAAAATTACTCAATGTGTGCAAAGTCTAATTATTAATTATAATCATAATTATGTATTGTTAAAGATACACAAAAAATGTTTCAACGTTTATTTGACGAGAAACTCGACAATTGTTTCGACTCGGTTTTTTCAAGAGTATTAAAAGTACTAAATACTAGACACTAATTCGAACCTTAAATAGATGTTAAACTTGTACAAAGCTATAAGATACCATAAACCTAAACGAGGGGAAAAACCTATCATAAATGGGTTAACAGAAGTGGACTATTGTTCGATAATATTTCGGTTTGGTTATTGACTATGTTATCATTATTTGAAATAGCTGATTTAATTTCTAAGATTTCCAAAAGATTAAGTTTCCTGCTTTTTTCAACGTTGTGTAATAGTTTAATATTATTGATATCTAAAAAATGATTGTTTAATACGCAGTGTTCAGCGAAGCCTGTAGTAATATTTTTATTTTTTTGTGCTCATAAATTCTATTTTTTAGAGCCCGACCACATTGACCAGTATAAACAGCGTCACATTTGTTGCAGTTTAATTTATAAATTCCATTTTTATGAAGTTTATCTAATTTTTGTTCGTTATTTACAATAAGATTGCTTAATTTTAATTTATTAACTTCTATAACATTGAATTCTAAATTTTTTAATTGAGTTGAAATTGAAAAAAAGACTATGGAAAACTGACATTTTTATACTAAAAGACTGATTGGAAGTAGCTGGAATAATGACATCAGTTGTTGACGGTTTTCGATAAATATCAAAACTTAAAGAATTGTTATTAGACCTAAGTATCTTAACACCTCTGTCTCCATCGTGAATTGTATTTTATTATTTAAATAGTTGAGAAACGAGAAGAAATTATTTGAAACGTTGAAACATTTTTTGTGTATCTTTACCTTTCTTTATTTATTTATGTTTCATCAAGAATGCACCACAAATAGTCTCTTATGTATTGTTAAATAAATTTGTCGATTAAAAAAGTAAAAAAAAAAAAAAATGTAATTCAAATATTTAAAGAAGTTACGTACTCCACAAACAAACACGTATTATAATTATTAACAAGATAAATAATTAGTAATAATTAAACAGTAATAATTTTTTTTCTTAGATGTATCTACAGTAAAAAATACAAAAATTTCGATAAAATAGTGACATAACAGTTTTCTTATAATTAACTGAATTTATCTCGAAACCTATTAGTTCTACGGTTTTTGCTTACAGGACTTTTTTTATAGGAAATTAAATTATCTATCTAGCATTTATAAAATTTTGCTTTTAATTTAATAGATTTGGAGAAAAATAAATAGAAAAAACATAATTTTTAAGAAAAAAAAAAATGGTGACGTAGTTCATAGATTGAATATAAGCTGTAAGAGCTTTTAAAGAGGAAGGATTCCTCTGCAACTTCCGCTCATATTCAATTGAATAACATAAAATGTCGCGGAAGTATAGATAATTTAAAAAAAAAATTATTTTACGTGTTAGTTAAATGGGAAATTTTTAAATTAATTTAGCGAGGACTTAAAATTAAAATTAAGAGCTCATATTTGGTGGGGATTTTTTTATATATGTCAAGGGAATGAGAAAAAAAATTGTTGCCTCAATATAAATACATACGTAGTTTATTTTGTAGTTAAATGATGTAGTTTTGCGCATTTATCCCTAAAGTGTATTTATTTATTTTATAAAATATCTGGAAACTAATTGCAGATAGAACATTTTCGGTACTTGTACGACGTAAACGAGGAGCCAATGTTGAGTAATTTTAGACCCGTGCCCCTTAATGTGGCCGAAAGAAGCCCCTTTCACGTGTGTCCATCTACAGTTCTTATTTCGACCCTTTTGCAACACCTACCACCCGAAGACACTTACATTATGCCAACTTTAATTAAACCTTCCGAAGAAGAAGAGGAAGAGGAAGAGGACGAAAAAGAAATTACAGAACAATTAAATTACACCTAAACCACGAATTTTTACCCAAGAAACTATTGTATTTTATTATTATTTGATGTTATGCACATCCCTTATTAAAAAAGTTAACGAGTAATAAGAAATGAATTATCAAAGGCGCAGTTTTGTTGTGTAAGTCTTTAACTTTTATGTACACTGTCTTTTAAAACGAGTTAAAAAGTTATAATGTGAAGTCTTTTACTTCTCATTATTATCTAAGGGATAAACAAGGTTATTAAGAGAAAAAACACTTACAAAGTTCTTCGATAACAAGCCAAGGACTAGCGTCGATTATTCTGTAAAGAAAACAAGACATTTTTATACATTTCCTATAAGTTATAATAATAAAAAAAAAAAGGTAAAGAAATGATATATACAACCTTTTTTAGTTAACTAATGAATAATTCCAAAATGTAATTAATGAAGTAAAAAGAAACTCACCATTTATAACAGTAAGGCAGAGCTCTGCAAAACACAATCGTCACAAAGCACCAACACTATCACTGAACACCACCGAACAACCCGCACTTCACGCATAAAAGAACACTTTTGAAACCCGCGTTTACTTTTATACTCTTGATTGGACCATTGTTGAAACATAGACATAAGTGATTTTGTTAAAGTGTAGAAATAGAAAATAGTCAGTGTTCATTTTACTGATCCGAAGGTACTTTTAAATACTAGTTAACCAAGCACTCAATTACTTGCATATTTTAATAAATATACATTTTTAAATTATTAATAGTGCCATTAATAATCGATGTTGTTCAGAAATATTAATATTTATAACAAAAAAATCTTTTCATAAAATATACCTCTATGATTACATACAGATCAGGTGAGATTGAATTTTTACTTTTTTTAAAACCCTAACCTAAAAACCAAAATTTAATTTGTTAATTATTTAACTTTAATTCATTTTAAAGTGATAATTATGATGAAAACGTTCAAAAAATGAACTTATTCGCTCATTTTTTCAAATTTCTTACGAAAACTTAACCTAAAAATATTTTTTTACCTGGAAATCTACATAATAATAAAGCAAAATCACCTAAAAACACACCTAAATTACACGAGAATACATAAAAAATAGTTATAAATAATTAATTATCTCCGCTGAGCGAGTTATATATAAATTATATAAGATATACTGACAGACCGGTACTTCTGAGTTGTCACTGTTACAAAGGGGACAAAAATAAGTAATAATAATCATAATATAGGCCTCTAAATATGATAAAGAAACCAAAAAAACACAAGCTCAATTGTAGGTAAACTAACGACAACGTAAACATTCATTTATTTACATCGATCACTATACACTGACGATAGGCAAGTGCTCCTTAAAGTAGCTGTGATTGTCGTTTCTAATGCAATTTAGTTTCTGAAATTTGTGCCAAAGCACAGCAAATCCAGTACTCATTCAAAACCCACTGTTTCATCTTTTGCGAAATACAAACTGGCAATTACAATTACAATTTTCTTTATTATTGTCGCTTTAGGATAAAATAAATCAAGAAAAAAAAGATAAACAAAAAATAAAATAAAATGGCACTACTACCAAACTATATATACATTTACAGTGTACAATAGCGGACTCTAAAGGTCCAAAAATAAATATAAAATAATGATCTTACGACATCTCTTAATTTTTTGTAGCATTTAATTTAATATAATAATATATGTAATTACACGCAAATAAATTACAAAGACACGATAATTAATTAGTTAAGGGCAGTAGTTGCGGTTGATAAAATGTATTGCACTATAGAAAATCATCAAATATAAAATAGAACCGCTCGGTACTATTTTCAACAACAATTCGATTTACACATTTTCTTCACCGGTGCAAAAATAACAAAGAAAAGATTAAAAAACAATAAAAGAGACTTTACATTATCTCTTTTTTTTTTCTTAAATAAGGCTGGGTCATTGGTCCCAAACCTGTAAAATGTTTCACAGTTTACAGAAATACACTCGTTAAAAATGACCTCCGATACACGAACTCCGACAACAAGTGGAATGTTTATATATTTATTATACACATTTTATTAATTTATTTATTTTATCTTCTTATGAATTATGTACTTTATAACATTTTTTGGTATCGCGAAGGGTGGTTAATAAATGGCACTGAAATCAGTTCACGCAGTCATATTTAACGAGCACTCCGACAAAAATGTTCAACTATAGTTTATTTACAGTATAATTAAAACATTACCATACTCGTTTTGTACACCTAAATCAATTATTCTACCTATTAAAAAAAAAACGATTTAATTCATCCACTTTCGACAGTTAGGGGCTCCACACATACACGATATTTTATGTTGGTCGTCTTCGATATCAAATTTGTAATCATATGCCAACTAAAATATTATTTTTGCTTAAAAACGCTTCCGATTTGAGACAAAAAATGATCAATGAATAATTAAAAAAGACTTACCTCTTCGCCTCTTTGTATTCGTCTTTTGGCGAAAATAATTATTCTAAGATCCCTATCGACCTCTACTATTTCTGCAACGCAATTCGGATTACAGGAGTGGTTTATGTACCTGGCTAAGCCACCGGATAAAGTAGCATCAATAACTCTCTCCTCGTCTAGTCTGAACATATAAATTCCTCGATTCTACAATTAAAATTGAAATAAGTTAACGCAACTTTCTGTTTTTCGTTTCTACCGCCATTTGGGTTTTATCGAAACAAAACCTACCCCGTAAACATGGCAAATAACGTTTGAAAACTTACTTTAGCCTCGTATTTCTTTTCTCTCGTCTCTGCAAGCTCTGTTCTAATAATTTCCCCAATATATTCGATTACCATGGTGTGTTTCTCTAAATCTCTGGCAGCATACAGCCCCAGGCCCTGAATTTTGGATCTAGAATTTAAATTTTATTTTTATAAATCAATACTTATTAGATCCAAACCGTAAAAACTTTTTACCTGGCAAGATAGACATTATTTCTCCATTCCTGTTTCATTTTCTTGTATTGAGAGCTCTTTGAGTGCACGAACTGTTTACTGTAAGGACACACAGCTTCATTCATACCTTGTGCAGTGGGAACAAAGACAGGCCTGACTGAAGACCCTGTCCTCTGAGTATGGGGTCGTTTCCAATGGAATTGATTCCTTAGTTTTGGCTCCGTCCTGGCTGCTCCCGATGGATTTATTGCTAATGGGAGTTCCAGCAAAGGATTTCTACCGTATTTGAATTTATAATCGGCCAAAGTTTCTATGCCTGCAAGTTTAAAAAAAAACCTTATAAATAAATACTTTTAACAATCAACAACTTGTTAATTTACCAGGCAAACTTTCAAGAACTCGTACGACAGCTGGCTCTGTCAATCCAAACAAATCTTCTCCGTTTACGAACTTGGGGAACATTTGCAGACACTGATTTTCGCGTCTAAGCTGCGCAATTTTCTCTATGATGGGAACCCAGGCTGCTTTAGGACTGCCCTCTCTGTACTCTACGTCCTCTTCTGGAGGATCCTGCACCAACACCCGGAATTCCGGTCGGCCAGAAACATCATGAATTGAACAAATGTAACGGCAACGTTTGTTCAAATGCCTGGTGCTCCAATAGAACCTAATAATTTTGTACCCGATCGGATAAATAAAGTTTGCTGAATGGAAATTTTGAAGCTGATGGGGCAAAAGTTGGCCGACATTCAAAAATATTAAACTACCGACCCGGAGCAGACTGCTGGTGTCCGATGAGTGCTGCATAACGGCTGCAACCTGTCTGTTCTCGTCCCGGTTCACGTACACTCGTCTCCATACCGACAACGTTGTCAGTTCGTTGTCTTTTTCGTTCTTTGGGTAATGACACGTACAATATATTGTTTTGTTTTTATAAAAAATACATCCGTCTTTAACTGCGCAACCGAGATGGTACACGCTCAAGCAACGAGTCTTAAAGCAGCGTATCGTAGCTCCCAATTTGTTACAGAGCACGCAGACGGTCACCAGACTTTGTTGAAGCGCGTTCTCGAGATTCATAAGGGCGCCGTTGACCGTTTCGTAGACTCCGTCCGACCAAAGGCCGCAATTGAGATGCACCCACTTGTCCACATCGAAATTGAGGAGTCGCGCGGTACCGTCCGAAACACCATCGCTGATTCCGTGACAAAACATGCACTTTCGCGTGTCTTCGTGGTTCTTTTGCGATCTTACTGTTATACCCATTCTGAACACAGAAAAATATTTTGAAAACGTTTTGCTGGACATTTATTTTACTTACCGATACAGCAACTCCATTATTTCGTTGTCGGTCGGTTTTTTGTGCTTTATTAGGGGTTGGAGGGCGCCGTAAGTCCAGTAGCGGTACTTCATCTGCTTCCAAGGCCTATCCCGTTTATTAATAGCTAGATTTTTCTTCTGGTCGAATTGGAACGATTTCGTTAAGAAATTGGTGTCGGGTTTTACGTCCACGTCCATGGCATCGAAGTTGCTCGATCCGAATGAATTTACGTCCATTTTTGTCACGTCTGGTTTCTTTTCGTATGAGAACATGTCGTTTTCGTAGTTGGGCTTGTTGTTTCGAAGGTAATCTTCCTTGTGACTCAAATGATCAACTATTGCAGCAGCCTGGTATTAAGATACAAAAAATTGTTTAAAAAATCGTGACTATCGAAAATTCTTTTACTGTAATTACCTTATCTTCGGTTAAAGATGGTGATCTATGCATTATGGCAAACTGCATGTAACAAGTCGAACTGCAAAAGAACAATTCGTCTCCGTCTCCTAATAGATCCGTATCCTTTGAGAGGAACGGTAATTCGGACATTTTCTTCTTGATCATGCTGTTAAGTATGACAACGTCACAATGCCTGCAGAATTTTGCTGCCCCATTTAAGATACTCTGAATGTCAATTGGTGCTAAAAAATAACGCCATCAAAAAAGTGAACGAATTATAAAAAAAAAACGTTTACATACCACCTTCTCTGCCATCTTTCCCTTTAGTTCGATACAGCCCCAATTTCTGACCCGGAGGAGTACTGGTTCTTTCGACGATTTGATAACTAGTAGGAGGTGGGATGTGCAAAAGGTTTGCCAGATCTCGAAGAACTCCCATTATGTCTTCAGCTGCTGAAGAAGTTAACGTCAAAGTGACCGTAACATTTCCTGAATCTCTTAGAGGCACTGGAGGAGTTTGACTGAATTTAGACTTCAGACCCATGAAATCTTTTCCAATATTTTCTTTGTCCACATCAGCGTAGTCTTTGATGTATGGTCCAACCGGCTTAAGCCTTATCGGTATAGGAACGATAAGCGGAATTATAGGCGACATCCTGATTTTCTTAGCTTTCTCTTCTTCACTAACTTCGTCATCGTCATCGTCTTCTTCGATGAGTTTTAATCCTAGGAACTTGCTGTATGATTCTGGTAAGGTGGTTTCTGGTGAAGAACTGCTAATAATGGAATCGGGAGTATCGTTGTCCCTACTAAACAATTCGAACTTGCGATCTTCATCATTGTCAAATTTAATAAGTGGGAACTCTTGGTCATAGAAACCTCGTTGAGTGGATGGAGGAGGCTTTTCTGGTAACGGTTCCAAAGGGCCATACGGTTTTGTATTGTAATAATCAGTAAAACCAGGTACGGTGCCATTCCCGTAATGACCAGTAAGATCACCGCAACGGGAATCGTAATTTTTTAGACTAACTTTGGATAAATCGCCAGAACCGAATATAGGTACGATAGTGAAATTTTTACCAAGAACAGGCTCTTGAACGACCATCGCAGGCAACGATCTCAACTGCGACAACACCCCATCTATGTAAGAATCATAATCTTCTTCGACCTTCGAGCATTTTCTCTGTCGTTTTTTAGGTTGACCTCCGGCAGCTTCTTTATTTAATTGCTGATTCTGTCTCCTTTTCTGTTGATAGACTCTTCTTTTCAGTTTTTTCAACTCTTCTTTCTGATCAGCTGCAGATCTTTCGACCATATCCAAAGATTCTATTTCCTCCTTTATTTGTATGTCGGAACGACTTTGGTCAGAAACTTCGGAGTGTTGTGACGACTCATCGACTAATTCTTTTTTGACTTCTTGTGCTGTCAAAATCGGACTTTGCTGACAAGATACGGACATTGGTTCTTTCTTTATAACTAACGGAGGAGTCTGAAGACTCGAGTCTTGGCTGCATGACGATCTAGGGGTAGGAGGGGACAACAGCTCGTCCCTGCTTGACGTACGACTTGGTGGAAGACATTTTTTCACATCAATATGTAATTGAGTAGTCGCTGGTGTAGAAACATGCAGCTGTTGTTGATGCAACGTTTGACTTTGTTGTTGCTGTATTGATTGATTTTGCTGATGCTGCATTGATTGATTCTGCTGTTGCTGTATTGATTGATTTTGTTGTTGCTGGTGTAGCATTTGAGTTTGTTGTTGATGTTGTAATGACTGATTTTGTTGTTGAATAGACTGATTTTGATGTTGAATCGATTGATTTTGATGTAGAATGGATTGATTTTGTTGTTGAATCGATTGGATTTGTTGTTTATTCGATTGATTCTGTTGATGAGTCGATTGATTCTGTTGATGAATCGATTGACTCTGCTGTTGTACAGATTGATTATGTTGATGCATTAATTGGTTTTGTTGTTGTAAAACTTGCTGATGTTGGTGCAATACATTTTGTTGTTGGTGCAATACACTTTGTTGTTGCTGCTGCTGCTGTTGTTGTTGCATTGCGTGTTGAGATTGTTGTTGCTGAACAGGTTTTGAAATGAAAGATGTTTCCCTGCTAAAGATCGTACGAGTTTGGGTAGTTTTGATGAGTTGACTGGTGGATGTAGAAGCTTCGGTTGATTGCAAAAGTGGAGGCAACAAAGGAGTAGGTGTAGGAGGCACGGGTCGAGCCAGTTGCGCCTCCAAGCTTGGAACTATAGGCAGACTGGGTGCTGTGGTAGTCGTAATATTGCTACTGCTGGTCGAAACCAAACTTGAAGGAGATGCTGTGGTAGAAGATTGCGTTGTTACACAGCCCGTGTTTTGAAGCAATTGTTTCAGCAGCACATTCTGTGAATCCTCTATCTTAATCGAGTTTCCAGCAACGTGAGTGAACTTTATATTATTGTTTATTATCACAGCAGATGCTGATGTACTTCTCTGGGGAATGGGCTCTTCCTTTTTCTTGTTATCTTTAGAGTTGCTGCTGTTTTCTTCTTCTGGATGTGCGGAGGATTTAGAGGTAAAATTTGTTCTAGTCAGTTGAGTATGTAAAAGAGTTCCTGACGACGATACTGTTGCTTTGAAAGAATCATTCGATTGGGATACAGACGTTGTGTGAGAACTATGTCCTGTTGAAGATACACAATGAACTTGAGGTTGTTGGTGCAGTAAATTTGAGACTACTGGCGATATCACGTGAGGTTGGGCACTAATCATGGAGGGACTAAAAGCTGTTCTCGATATTGAAATAGGTGTTTCGAGGATGCTAGCTGTCGTTATCGTACTCGGAGAAGTTTGGGCAACCGTGGCCGCTGGATGTGACTGAAGCATGGCATTCAAACTTAACGAGCCCTTTTTGGCTTGAGGAGAAGACGTACGAGGAACGCCATTTTCGGTTGCAGAAGTAATTACAGTTGAACTACGATACAGAGGAGGAGCCTGAGAAATAACTTGGATAGTTGAGGACACCAGTGGACTTGAAGACGTTACCAACGATTTATGTAGCTGTTGCTGTTGGTTGTCTGTGCTTAAGGATGAATTACGATTCGAAAGTAAATTAGCAATTACAGTTGACGAGGAAGTTGAAGAAGTAGATGAAGTCGCAGTTAATTGAGACGAGTGGGATTCTGATACAGAACTGTTGCCTTTACTGGCGTGGTCGCTTCTTTTTTGGATAATTGCGGTTGTCAAGATAGTATTTTGCTGTTGTTCACTGACTGACACACTTCTAGAAACTTTAGGAGACTCTTTAACCGTAGGAGACTCCTTTTGGTCGGTACTTTTTACAAGAGTCGTGACATTGGCCGAGGACGTTACCGTCGTTGTATGCAACGACGATAATAATGTTCGCAGTTGTTGAGACACGTTTGCCATGTTGGTGGTTAATTCAGCAGGCTGGGAAAGAGGCGACAGCTGAGGCATAACGGTCGCCTTGCTTGTACCTTTTACCGTCGTCATGAAATTGTTCTCTGTATTTTCGTTTTCGGTTGTTTTCGGGGGCGTGGCACGAGTGGATGTTAAAGGAGGAGGAGCCGTTTTTAATTTTTCCTTTTTCTTTTCGCTTTCTTGAATAGACGAAGTGCTTGTAAAACTAGTTACAGGTGGCTTTTTAACGGTGTCTTCCAAAACGGTAGGAGGTTCTCCAGTTATGTTTTCGATCATATCGAGCACGTCTTCGAAGGAATCGAATTCGCCGGTGATTCCTTTGCCGTCTCTTCTCCTGCTTTCCAGGGCCTGTAGAGCTATATTATCGAGCATTTGTTCTTGTGACGGGGTTGGAGAAGGTATCGAAATGACAACAGACTTATCAGTGTCACCGTCATTGTGCCCTTCGACAGACTGAGACGTAATAAAAGACGCAGAAATGGATTCTCCACTTCTACTGCCTATTTGCATATTAGTTTGTTTCTCTTGGATTACGTGAGCTGTCATTTTTAATTCGGGGGCATTATGGACTATAACTGGTGATGATCTCTTAGTCACAACAGGACTTGGAAGTCTCTGTATCCCATCGCTTAGCATAACGTTTGAAATCTGAATCGTTTCGATCTTTCTGGAAGGTACATCTTGAGTAGATTCGGCGGTTTCTTTTTTAAAAAAATGTTGTTTAACGATTTGTTTTTCTTCTGCAGGTTCTTTTTCGATTGGTTTCGATTTCTGTTGTTCGACGACAATTTTTTCGGAGAATTCCTTTTTTAATTTGTCATCGTCATTAGTGGAGCTGTCTGGTGATACCGAACCGTCTTCGAAAATTTTCTTTGGCAAACCTGTGTCCTGCGTCGACAAAGATAACGAAGAGGACGGTTTGTCAATTACCCTTACGTTGGGAAGTTTACTTAAGTCACTTGCGCTTATAACAGGGATGGTAAATCTAGATGGCAGCACAGATGCGTTTCCGCTGACTATAGTCAAAGGCGAAGATGTTGTTATTAGCTTCGGAACACTGATAATATTGCTACGGGCAATGCTGGTTTTAATGGGAAGAATAAAATTTGTAATTCCGGATGTAATAGAGCCCCCGGTGGTTAATTTTGAAGGTTGGGAAGCAATAACGACGTTTGCATTTGTTTTGGTAAAGATTGCTGATTGAGTAGGATTTCCAGATCCTTTCGTGTTACTGATAGATGTGACAGTTAAGTACGTCGTATTTTCGTTAGTGCTGACATTAGTCAGTTTCACGTTGTTCGTGGACTGAAGAGACTGAACGAAAGATGTTGCGTGGGTTCTTGGAATGTTGGAAAGAACTATAGAGCTTGTTTGAGGTTGAGGAAGAGGAGGAGGCGTGACCAGTGTGGCTTTTTGGTGCGAATTAGCTGCGTATCTGTGAATTTCGTTTATGTGCTTGTTATTGATGAATTCTTGTTTAAACAACTTTTGCTTTCTTGATCCCTCGTCAATAAGTTCTTCGAAATCTTCCTTCGTTGATATCTGTTCCTCTGGAGATTTAACATTAGGATCGATAATAACAATTTCTGAGTCTTCCAAGTTCGATATTAGTTCTTCGTCGGCTGACTGGGTGTAATTTTCTGGAGAGCCGGCTTCGTGAGCTGCGTCTTCTTGGTCTGGAGAATCAGGAGCGTCGGCCATCGTCAGAAGTCGTTTGGAAGAGAATTCTTGGACGATATATTTTCCTGCAGTTACGTTTTGCGTCTTTCCTTGCATTATCATTTCTTCGTCGCTAGTAGTAGGACTCTGAATGGCTACATTCACAATTTGCATATTCTTGCTGTTCATTTCCACCATATCGTCACCATAATCGCCATCGTCATCCTCTTTGTCCGAGTACTGCGCATCCCCCGAAATGTCTACCACCATATTTCCCGGAAATAAAAGGAATTCGTCTCCAATTTGCTCCGATTCTAAGGGACTTGCTATCGCTTCGTTAATATCCGACTGCGAAAACGTTTCTATAACTGTTATGTCGTCACCATCATTTTGTTGTGCTGCAGAACTTAACGATACTTCTGTTGATACGACGCCGTTATCATCGTCATAGTCCATCATGTCCTCGCACGGTATCCTTTTACCGCCTGGGCTTGTCGTGTTCAAAAGTACAACGGGTCTTTGTCCGGTATTTTGTTCCTTTAAATCTCCGCTTTCGGGAGCTTTCTTTCCCGAAATGATCCTGTGTTGCAACGGCCTACTGGTGGAAGTGTTCGGTGGCGGTGTTACGGGTGGCGAAGAACTGTCTTCGAACTCGTTGTAATCGCTACTGACCAGAGAGGCAACTTTACTAGTACTAAACGACTGCAGGTTGGTCTTTGCCGGCGATTTCTTCTTAAGAATCGACACTTTACTCAAATGAGATTCTTTTTTCATTCTGATGGGAATTAACGAAGTCTCGCCGGATGTTTCGGGCTTGTCGTCTTTGTTTTCGGGGACACGTTTAGCGCCCCGACCGAAACTACTCCACATAGGAGAACCACCTCTTAACCCCAGTTTAATAAAACCAAACTTTCCGTACGTTGGTGGCCTGGGAATTGGATTTAATGGGTTATGTGGGTTACCGCCTCCAGAAGAATCACAATCGGGGGGTGTCGGTACCGGATTCAATGGATTATACGGATTACCGCCGCCGGTGTGGTCGGATTCGGGAGTATACGGAGTCCTTGGGGTGCTTGGGTTTTCAACGCTCAAAGGCCTGTCAGGAATGGCAGGACTGTTACTCGGGGGTCGTCTCATCATGGGCGATTGTATAGAAGCCATCGAAGGGCTCCTGGGCAACGGTGAACTCACAGGTTGCTGTTGCGGATGCAGCATGGGACTATTTGGAGGCTGATTGATATGCTGATGAATAACAGGGCTTCGAGATATCGGAGAATTAGGTGGCTGGTTGTTGTGTCCGACCATAGGGCTACGGGGAGGCATGGGTGACGTCGGCTGAACTGAATGCGGAGACATAATTTGTTGTCCTTGGTTTAGCATAGGACTTTGAGGAGGCATGGGAGAACTCGGAGGCTGATTTTGTAAACGGTTGTTCTGGTTTTGGAGCTGTTGAGCCAGCTGCTGTTGCTGCTGTTTGGCCAGTTGTTGTTGCTGTTGTATCATAAGTTGGTGTTGCTGTGGTGTTAAAGATTGTGGTTGGTTCACAGCTGAAAAAGATAATACAATAATTAGCGCCGCACATATTTACAAGAGTAAGAGTGTTGAAGTAGCATTTTCCAAAAAAATCTAGAGTTTGCAGAAATGTTCTAAAATGTTTTACAAGGTTCTTAAACGTTTTAAATACATAGTTGAGAATGATCTGGGATGGTTCAGAATATTCAAAAATATTAAAATGTTTCTTTTCGAAAATGATTTAATTTAAAGTACCTCAAAACGTTTGAAAATATTTTGAAATGTCCCAAATTATTAGAGGACACTCTAAAAGAATCTGGAATACTCGAAAATGGTCTAGAATAGCCTACAACATGCCAAGATAATTTAGAATGCTCAAAAAATAATTTAAAATATACTTAAACGTTTAAAAATATTTCAAAATACCTCAAACTATTAGAAAATATTCTACAACATTATAAGATAATTTAGATTGTTTGAAAGTGTTTTATAATGTTCCCCATCCTTTAAAATTATTTTAAATTAAAACATCTTAAAATGTTTAAAAATATTTTAAAATGTCTCCAAATATTAGAGAATACTCTAAAAAAAACCTAGAATGTTCGAAAATGATCTAGAATAGCCTACAACATTCCAGGAAGATTTAGAATTCTCAAAAATAATTTACAGTATCCTAAAACGTTTGAAAATATTTTTCATTATAGGTTGATTAAGAAATTTTGAAAGTGATTTAAAATCTTCTAAATCCTTTGAAATTATTTTAAAACGAGTCATAACATTAGAGAATGATCTAGAATATTCAAGAGATCTAGAATGTTCTACATTTCAGGATGATTTAAGTTAAAATTAATAACATAATTATTTAATGTGAAGAACTTACCTTGTTGTTGAAGTTGTTGCTGTTGCTGAAGTTGTTGTTGTTGTTGAAGTTGTTGTTGCTGTTGCTGTTGAAGTTGTTGCTGTTGTTGCTGCTGTTGTTGGGCCAACTGCTGCTGCCTCAATATGATCTGACGTTGCTGCATCAGTTGCATAGCTCTCTGTGAATGCAGAATGCTTATATCACTTTGCTGACCATCGACACTGACCTGTTGTTGTCCTTGTTGCTGTTGCTGTTGAAGGAACACCTGTTGCTGCAAATGTCTCTGTAATATTTGCTGTTGCTGCTGTTGAGTTAACTGTTGTATGGGAGTGGTCGGGGGGCTGTTGAGAGGCGACTGCGTCGCGCTACCGGTCCCCGCGACTGTTCTCTGTTGAAATACCACATTCGAAGGTGACACTAGCCTAGATCTTTGTTGTTGCTGCTGTTGTTGGTCGCCCATGCTCGTCCGTACAACGAATCGCGCTTGCTGATTGCCTCCTTGGCGCATTATATCGTTCGTAACGTAACCCACGGGACTGGTGACCATCCTGCGGTGTTGTGGTGAGGTCATGCGAGGCGCTGGAGGTGGCAGACAAACTTGAGAAGGGGACTGCACAGGTCCGGGACTTCCTTCGCTTTGCGATTGTGGTGTGCCGATACGAGGAGACATGCCACTAGGCGGGGGTCCGCCTCCGGGACTTTGGATTATACTTGCAACCGAACTGGGACCTGGAGAGTGTGTTACGAGAGGTCGAGGACTCTGCAGGGGAGAATTATGCTGGGACGGTGTCATGGGAGATGCCGATGGGGACATCATGGGCGAGTGAGACGCGTTAGAAGAGTGAATGGGCGAAGACGCGGGACGACCTAAAGGCGAGTGCGTTTGCGTACTTCCTGTGCCGATAAGAAGGGGCGACTGACCGGGACTTGGACGTTGTTTAACCTGTTGTTTGTTGCGGTACTCCTTTAAAAGAACAAAATTATATCTTTTTAATAATCAGGGGAATAACCAACGGAAAAAAATTTACATAAAATTGATTTCTTCTTCGCAATTTCGTCAATTTTTGAGAGATACGAAAAATTTAAAACCGAACTAATCAAATTAAATAAAAATAGGGCACAACATTTTTGAAACCTACCTGCATCAACATAGTATGTTGTCGGCTTTGTTTCCTGCTTGTTTCAAGGTGCTTTTGTAGTATGGATTGCTCCGAAGAAATCCTTTGCAACTCTTTGGCATCTACATCAGTTAACTGATTCCCGGATTTCCTCAACTGCCTCTGTTTACTGTTTAAAGACTGTAACAACCACACAAACAATTAGGTCACAGACCTGGCTAAATGGTTTTTATTTAAAGGAATCGAAAGATTTAATCAAAATAAAAATAATACTCACTATATATTTATTTATTTTTTTTAATTTAATCGTTTTTAATTTTAAAATTTATTTTAAATTTATTTCTAATGTATTATTACCTTTCTTGATTTTCTCAGCTTTTGCACTTCCGTCTCGTAAAATTTGAGTTGCTGAGATAAAATCGCGTTTTGATTGTTCAGCCACTGGTCGTACACCATATGTGCCTGTCTGTCTTGATCGGTTGCAACGTTTTCTGGGGGCACCGGGGGCGCCGGTAACAAAGAAGTGTTGAACACGGGCACCCTGGGCGTCATTTCGGCCGAGGGCTGCGGAGTAGCTACAGGACTTGGTCTTGTGGGACTTTGCTGCCACTGATTCGTTTGTTGCGACTGCTGAGCTCCAAAGTTCACCTGGGCACTATTTTGAATACTTTGCACGGGCAAAAGACCTTGAGCTAAACGAAAAATAACTATACAGTGAATGTTAGAACAAAGGCCAGTGTATAGAGATGCAAAAAAATACTGCCAGAAAACTTATTGTACGTCGATTTAAAAATGCAATCCTGATAAATTGGTACTTTCGCGGCCAGTTGATGAAGTACGACATTAAATAACATAATTATGCAATGGATTGCTTTTAAACTGATAGCACAATCGGTTTGCTGATGGTTCTTTTACTGACCTGACTGGTCTAATATTTGGAAAAAAGTAATTTTGTTACCTGGCAGTCCCTGTTGTTGATTAGTTGGTTGCCCTCTAATTCCTCCACTACTGAAAACATCCGCTTTAAGTCGTTCGAAATCGTGTTCGCTTAAGAGAGCTGACCTGGATGGCGTTGAAGCACCAGTTTCTTTAGCCTGGGACTGCATCTGATTTTCCTGTTCCCTTTTCTCTTGTTCCAACAATTCTTCCAGGAGTAAAGGCTGTTCCTGATTGAATAACGGGATAAAATATATCGAGTAGTTCAAAACCGACAAAAGTTTTTACTGTGTAAAATATTTGATGGCCTTATTAAGTTTTATTAATAAATTGTAAGTCGATTTAGGTCGAATAATTTATTAAATCGGTTAAGATATATTTATTAATTGTTGCTCCATGCTATCCCAACTTAAATACGTAATTAAAAAAGCATGCAATGAAAAAAATTTATAATAATAATAACTAAGTATCACACACTAACATTATTCTTAGCTACCACCAATCTATAAAAGAAATGTGGATCATATACCTTCACTAAATAAATAAACGAAACGAGTATCAATAATCAATAATAAAAATAAAATAATTATGTACTATATTTACTGATAGAAAATGTTAAGCAACGTAGGGGCGTGGTCTCACCTGAAGGAGCATGGGTCTCCGTTGCAGGTGAGGCGGTAAAGGCATGGCCTGAAGAGGCGACGGATACATATAACCCTGCGGCAGTTGGCTCAGCGGCCCGGAGGGCACTGAACCCATGCGATACCCCATCTACCACAAACATGCAAGCAACACCAATCACCTCAACCACTGTTAGTAATACTAACGAACGAATCGTAACAAAGTAATGAATAATGAAAAAAAATATATGCAAAGTGTATCTGAAATATGTACAAATATTGCAGGAGGTGAAAGAACGCTGTAAAACAAATAACTTAAGTAGCGTTCACCGTTTTCGAGAAAAGCGACATTGAAGAAACTTAAAACTAAATCTAAATCTCGCAACCCAGCATTCAATTAGCTGGTAATTAGCAGTAGCAATAAGTTAATTTTTTCGTCGCTGTTGATAAGTATGCGGTAAGTTGTTGACGTTTGCGTTAGTCGTCTGATAAGGGATCCGCTTTCCTTTACGTCCGTCGACATCAACGTTGCCAAATCACGCGCATGACCGGCTACATATAATAAGATGTTGCCATTTTCTTAAAAAACAAAATGCCCCGTAATTCTCCCATGCGATTATATTTTGAGTCTACTTTACACCCTCTAAATATCTGTGCATATTTCAGTTATACCCTGTGTAAATACGAAATAAAAAAAATCCATCACTATTGCTTAGTTTCCATATCTATACCTTCCACAACAAAACAGAAAACAAAATAGTTCCACCACCTAATAATAATTGTTATCTAAATTATAAATAAAGTTGGTTTTGTTTGGTATAAATTCTGTTGAATATTGTTTTTTAATATCATATCTAAATAATTTGTACGTAAGGAAATTATTTATTGTATTAAAGCTGCGAGTTACATATTACTATTTTTTTATCTACTCATTCTCTCAAGAACAGTAATTAAATAACGCTTTAAAAAGACAACTCTACGTATTATAAAAACGCAAAAAATACATTTATAAAGGCCAAGAATACGGTTAGTTAATTAGTATTAAATTCTGAAAAAACAGCGACAAATAGCAGACGTTACGTTTCGAATTACATGCAAAAAACTTCCATACCAAAAAAAAAATGACAAAAATAAATTCAAAACAAAAAAATGAAAAACACAAATAAATAATGGGCCTACCTGGTTTGTCGAGCCCGGATAAGGGGGCGGAGGTCCCGGGTACGGTGGAGGCGGTGGTGGAGGAGGTGGCGGCTTAGGAGGAGTAGTGTTAATACGAGCAGTCAATCCTGGATTTTGCAGGACCGGACTTGCCAAACGTGGCACTGCTCCTCCAGTACCAGCCAAACGCATATGTAACTTTTGACTTTGTACTAAAAGCACATAAAAAATAATTTAATAGAATTAATTTCTTTATAACTTATTGTTAAATTAAAAAACGGCGTACATAAAGTCTGTTCCTTCTGCATATTATTTGTAAATCATTTATTATTAATTAATTATTAAATATTTGTTTGTCATTAACAAAAATAAATCTGTTGAAGATATTATGCATTAAGGATATTTATATGATATTATTAGTATCCTATACAGCATCTGAAAGTCCCATGTGATATGATTTGATTTATAATTTAATAGAGTAACGTATAATTACGTTAGGGACAAATTATAATTACTTTGGATTATGATTCAAACGGAATCTGTACATAAAACACGTCGTACAAAAATAAACTTACGTTGCATTTGCAGCCTTTGCAAGTAATTTGACGGAAACGTTAGGGACACGTTGTTATTCGGAGTGACTATCCCTATTACACCTTCGGGAGACATGAGCTTAGTTCCTGGAGCCATCGGTCTTCCCAAAGCCACAGCTTGTTGCACCTGTTTATAGATTATCAAACAAGTATGTAGATAATGTAATGTTTTGACTAAAGGGAATTTTTTTTACCTGATGCAACATCTGTTGATGTATTTGTTGTTGTGAATTGAGTTGCATCTGCACCGTAGGCTGAGGAGGTCCGCTGTTTCTGGGAACCACAATGGACGAGGGGGATTGCAAAGTAGGTTGTCCAGGATTTGTAGGAATGCCTACTGGTGCCATTTCTTTAAGTAGTGGAGCTTCTGTTTTAACGGTGATGTCCACCGGTGGTAAGACAGGCTGCGGTGGAGGAGGTGGTTGCTGTTCGGTTGATTGTTTTTGCATCAAACTATAATGTAAACGTACGTAATAAATTTTTGTGACACATTAAACGTTTTAAAAAAAACTAAGCGTGTTAGAAATTTGAAAATTTCGCAATAGGAGTTGAAAATATAAATGCAACTTACTTGATTTTAACTTTTTTATCTTCTTTATCATGTTCAGAATCGACTAGGTCGAGGCCGTCTAAAATGTTAGTTTTTTCTCCGGAAGTCAAGGGATCTAATTCAGTGTCTGCGTACGTGAGAATATTAAAATCCGGTCCCATTTCAGCTGTGAAAGTAAAAGAAAGTACCCGATTAATTCACTTGACAATCAACTAACTGACTTGTAAATTACTTACCTAAAAGTTCGTCATCGTCCTCTCCCAGTCCACCCAGAATATCAAGAACGCCCTGCAGCTCCACCATGGTTCCAGTTTCCTGCTCTAACTTCTCCAATTCCGCCGTTACGTTATCAGGTATCTCTTGTTCGCTCTGGGGTAACGATCGCTGCTGTTGTTGGACCTGTTGATGTTGCTGCTGTTGCTGTTGCACATGTTGTTGCTGTTGCACATGTTGTTGCTGTTGCACATGTTGTTGCTGTTGCACATGTTGTTGCTGTTGCATTTGCTGCTGATGTCCTGGGTAATGTAGAGGAGAAGTGTTGGGACCTGCTCCCATCGAAGCCGGTACCGAATCAGGTCTTTTAGGTTGCATGGTATTTACAGAATTCGAGTTTTGCTTTTGTATCAGTTGTTCGAACTGATCCAGACTGTGAGAACGTTCCAGGGTCGAGTGGGTTGTTTGACGAACGGTAGCAGCCTGTTGAAAATTAGGAGGCGGCTGTTGAGACGGCTGCTGGGGAAGTTGTGGAGACGTCTGTTGTTGTAAGTTGGTGTGCATTAAATTTCTCTACAAAAGAAAATGCAGGACATGGTCCAAATAAGGTCAAGTATCAATAAAAAAATGACCTTCCGCGGCTATAACCTTTACAAAGTTTTGTGAGTTTAATTTACCTGTAAAAGAAGTCTCATTCTGGGTTCGAGACCCTGCAATTTCGGATCATTCCCCGGTATTCTGACTCCTACTAGACCCCCCGGTTGTCTTAACAATATCCCGCCAGATCCCACAACGCTCCTGGGTCGCGCTATTCCTGGAGGGAGAGGATGCCTGAAAGTTACGTCTCCCCCGGTTCCACCAACGTTCTGATTTGTAGCGTTCAAACCATCCTGATCTTGCGCAGATGAATCCTGTTGCGGTGGCCATACTCTTTGTTGCCCTTTGCCTGGCAGCAGCTGTTCGTCCAATTTTTTAAATTGTTGCCTCTGAAGCAAATCCCGCAGTTGATGATTTATTACTAGACTCTCCCCTGCCGAGGGGGACGCGGTAGTAGGGGATTGAAGAAGCGCCTTATGGGACAAATTCAAACGTCTCATTTAACGTGAAATGTGAACTAACGAATTTAATTTCCGTCACCAAAAGAATGTTAACATGCTACTTAAACTGGGCAGAAAATGTTTTCCTTCACCTACGGGACTTTTCCTCATGCGTATAGACAAAAAAAAATAGGAATTGGCGCAGTGTTATTGGATGTTTATCTGGACAAGTGCAACATTAGAAAGAAAAAAAAAACTATAACCAAAAGTGCATTTAAAAGACATTATTTTGAAGTAACTACTATTACTGTGAAACAAAGATTTAAAAATTATCCACTACGATATAAATAAATTATTTACAATATCAAATTGCAAAAGTACTTACTGGCTCTGAAGAAAACTGAGAATTGTTATCATTTGTATGTCTCGGAGGTCCTACCATGGTAGCTGAATAAAAAAATATATAAAATATACAGTAAATTAATTAAAAAAATCAGACAAACCTTGAGTTCGCTGTTCTTGTAATATATGTTGCTGTTGCTGAGCTTGTTGGTGTCTCAAAGCTTGTAACTGTTTCCATTGACGTTCTTGTTCAGCCTCTTTGGCATTTTTCTGTTGCTGAGCTATTTTTTCCTGATCCTATTAAAAAACAATTTAACAAATTAAATTGTGAAACTGACCGCTTCCATTCGTATTAATGATTCCAAAACTACTTTCTTTTTTTAATTAATAACTGATTAATTGTATCATGATTTATAATTTACAGGGCGAGCAATTGTGGACACGTTTAAAGGGAAAGTATACTTGAGAGGACATAGACAAAAACCGATGTCGGTGTCTGAAGCTCGATTTTTATGAGAAGTTAATTGGTGTAAACCGTGTCTCGTAATCTGTCACTGTTTCAGAGATACGGGGTGTTTTTGGAAAATGTACGCTTTCGAAAAGCTTTCATAAAAATTGGGCTTCATACACCGACATCGGTTTTTGTCTATCTCCTGTCTAAAGAATAATTTCCCTTTAAACGTGTCCAAATTGGCCCACCCTATACTTAAATATTAAATAATTATTAGAAATTTAATAGCGTTTGATGTATAAAGACCAAGACTGTTGTTTTTTCTATTATACAATGTGTTTTTTTAGTCCTAAGAACATTTTTGCAAAAATTTTAATGCTGTAGCGTCTCTAATTTCGGAGCAAATACACCGTAGAAACGCTTACCACTTTTCTTCTAATAATATTAGTCATTTGTTCAATGTTTTATAACGTATTTTTACAACCTGAAAAGTATATAATAGAAAAAATAATAGTTTTGTGTTAAGGGCTGTCTTCTTAAAACTTTGACAGAAAACAATTACAAAAAACAAAGATTAATCAGTTAAAATTCGATATCAATTAAGTCGATTAATTTTTATTATACGTAAGGCGTCTAATTTTAATTAAAGCAAAAAGGAAAAGGATTATTTATAAAACTCAAAAAGCATCAAACTTGGTTAGTACCGAAACTACGAACTACAAAGATAACACTACGAATACTAAACTACTACACCACATCCAGTTTTTTAAACTTTAATTTCATGCAAGTTAAGTTAATTAGGGATTAACTAAATGATAAAAGTCAGATCTTTTCTGCTAGAATCATATAATTTGTTAATCAACTATTCTAAATTATCAATAGATAGTTAAAAATGTAATTAGTAGATGTTATTAACAACATTCTACAGAATAGCTCTGAGCACTTAAAAACTTTTGGTTTAATCAGAGGGTGCTTTTAAGGAATGGAAGCAGGAATGTTTTTCAGTTTAAAAAAAGGAGTAACTTTATCATCAAAATGATAATAATAACAACGAATACACGCACACGATATCATGCTCATTACTTAAAATTAAATCTCAGCAATCGCAGTTACTTAAAAAAATTACGACTTAAATTGCAAAAAATTATTTGTGCCAACAACCTCCAGAGGTTATAATTAAGTCAATTGATAATTTTCACAAAAAAAGAACGTATTCAAAGGAGACCATCGGCACAAACGACACCAAGAAAAAAATAAAATAAAATTCTATTTTTTTACGTAAAAGTAACGAATAAAAAAAATTTCGGAAAAAACCATTCACATCGAGTTTGAGCAGCACGTATTCTCACCAATGACACGGTTTCATACGTTTCCTGACCGAGGGACGGGAGGGTGCGCATGATCTCGCTAGGGGTCAGCACACGTATTTGCTGATCGGCAGCGGAGGGATGGATTATGATTGGTCGGTTGAGGGAGCCGTGCTCCTGGTAGTGGGGGTTCACGGTCACGTTGGGAGCGGGTCCCGTGTGATCGCGCCCACCCAACACGTGCTTGTTGTGTACGGTGAACTGTTGGTGCGTGGTGGGGGATGCAGGAGTTGGCGTTGGCAACGACAGGGGCCGGGGAGGAATCGGGGGCGACGAGTTCGACGACGACGACGAAGACGAACTCGAGGATGATGATGAGGAGGAACAGGAAAGGGGGGCGACCGTCCCAGAGCTACTGGCATTCGAAATATTGGTTAGTAATGGTAGCATTACGGAGGTGATGTTTGTAGTAGTAGCTGGTGTTGGTGTTGTTGTTGTTGGGGTGCACACCTCTGAAATGGCAGCGGACAATAGGGTTCCCTGGGTCTGCAAGGGGACGCCTGACGTCTTTGAGATCGCAGCCACGGTCGCTGCTGCCGAGGACGACGTCGTGCTAGCTACAACGCCCTCCTTGCTCATCTAAATGGTCACGAGGTCGAAAAATAAGCATAAGGGTAAGTCAACGACACAAATGTATCGTTCGTTACGAAATAAAAGCAATCTGTCACACACTTAAAAATAAAATGTAAGATACGTACACGCACGCGCACATAAAAAAAAATACAAAACACGTGTACGTACAGGATGTCTCGTATACTTTAAAAACAAACAGTACACAATTACAATTACAGTATAACCTCGATAAGTCGAGCTTCAAGGGAAACGAAAATAAAATTTCAGTTATGAAAAGATGCATATTTTAGTGGAAACCGCAGGGCATTATGAATGTAAGTTAACAGAGATCATAGGCCATAAACCTCAGAAGGATCGTCTGGTCCGGATTAACATTATTTCAAATAGATGTTAAAATTAACAATCTAGCAAATAAAACAAAAAAAGGTGACAAAAATTGGAATGCCCAACGCTAAGTTTGTAAACATTTTTCATATGTTTAAAAACTTTTTAATAAAACTAAAAGAGCAATTTTGCAGAATGAGTTTTCGACTATCAAATTGTTTTTGGAAAATTAAAATCGGACGATCTGCGAAGCAATGCGACGCGCTTGAAGATATTGAACTAAAATTTTTAAAACGCAATTATACGAAAACAAATTAACATGTAGCGCCCGTTTTAAATACACACAATGTATAAATTAGAAATATTTTATTAACAAACGATGCTACGACTTTTAAAACAGCGGACATATGAATTTTTGAAATACATGGTTAATTTTCCGGTTTTTCGATTATTAAGGACCCAGTCGAGTCGATTCAGAACTCACTTTGTGAGAAATATACATCAATAAGTATGCGATTAGTTAAGTTGTCATCGGAAAGAACTTAACAGGATTTTTGACGAGCATATTAAAGAAATAATGAAAATCTGCTGTGAGAACCACAGGAAAATTTATGCAAATGTGGCTTATCTTTTCATGTTCTATTGAGAGGCAGTAGGACGCGCTAGTCATTCAGACCCTTGTCAATTGAAGTACTTTGTAGAGAAATGCTGATTGTTCCGACTTAAAGAGGTTTTAAATATATAAGTGTTTAAGTAATGGAAGTTTTAAGGCTTAAAGGGAAAGGAATCAAGACATTTTTTTGAGAGAATTTCAATTTATCGAGGTATTTTAAAAACAAAAATTCTTGAAACACCCTATACGCCTTAAGGACTGTAGTTGGGTTAGTGACAAAACGTTGAAACCCCATCATAAAAAAAGGGTTGAAAACAAAAAGCCAAACACTTAAAACTTCACACAATATTAACGTATACACAAATCATCAATTGCACTTTATATAATAAATTCTTAATCTGTAATCTCAATCAGGGATTCCACTTTCATAATGATTCCTTTTTTTTTATTAATTCGCTTACCTGTTGCTGCTTTTTCATTCTCAACGCGGACCTATTGTCACGGGCCTGTTGCAGGTAAGGAGCTTTCTGTTCGGTACTCAATGTTCTCCACTTCTTAATAATCTGTTTGTATCGATCGTTCCACGTCGGGTACTCGGTCTTCCACTCTGGATGGTTCGTGTTTGCATAGAGAACGGCCGAGATTGTGGCTCCAGATCCTAAGCCTTCGTCAGCTTTCATTTTCTCCGACGAACGTTGATTGTAGGTCGAAGGCACCACGGGATTAGTCGTTTCGACTTCAAGAGGTGCAACACCTCCGCCACCGCTCTCGTTTATAGATACCCACGGACTCGGAGGCTCCGAAAACGCCGGACTAAACTGAGGACTACTGTAAAATAAATTAAGATATTTAATTTAACATCGTTTAATAATCAAGGGTCAAATTCAACATATATTAGGAATTGTTTTTCATTATATAATTAACTAAATATCCAGTTACACAATAAGATCAATTTATTTGCAACTTACTTGCTGTATTCTGAATGATAAGGCGATTGCGGTGGGAAGCTAATGGGAGAGTTGAGACTGTTTTGATTGACGCTGGACAGTGTCGTAGGCCTCATTGGGGTGGATACGACTTGAGGATGAACAGGTTGATTGCTGTTACTATTACTGCTACTGTAAGTGCTACTTGTGACCGTATTCGACTTCGGAAAAACCATGTTACTTTCTTCGGATTCTTGCGATTCGTCCGTTAAAACGCCCTGAAATTTTTTTATAAATATTAAGACAAAGATGTCAATTAAACGGTAGGTACCTTAAATATGTCTTCAACGTCTTTACTGTTGATGTTAGGAATTGATTCGATATTAAAGTGAGATCCAAGTATTTCTGTTATGTCGTCTTTCGGGTCTTTCGAATTGTTAGAATTAGAAAGGGAATCTGATATATCGGGTTCCTCTGTCAGATTGGAATCTAAAATTGAATAAGTAGATTAGATTAGGTTTTATTTTATATATTATTATTAATTGTTAAATTATATTTACTTACCAGCTAATTTTTCAAGATTGTCCGCATTTTTGCTTAACTCTTCGTCATCTTCGTTCATTATAGTATTCACGAGGTCAGCGTCCAAAAGATCTCCAGGCAAATTAAGGACGTCCTTGAGAGCTTCTGAATCGCTCTCATCTTCCTCTCTGGATACGCCAACCGAGTCGTTCTCATTGTCCGTCTTGTCTCCTGAGAACATCTTCAGAGGTTCTTTAGCGTTCTGGTTATTTTCTTGTTTTGCTGTTACAGCGGCCACTGCTTTTATTTCATCCTATAAGTAAAACGAAATTAAAAACGTTAGAATAAAGTAGTTAACTATTAATTACCTGAGATAACTGTATAGTTTTGGACTCTTTTTCTTTCTCGTATTTGGAATTTTCTTCTTCGCTGCCGCTTGAACTGTCCAGTTCTTTGTTGGTATCTAAAAGATCGCGTCCAAAAAAGGCTTCTTGAAGGTACGGTGGAAAACTTTCGACCAATTTGCTTTTGGGTTTTCGACGGACCGGTTTACGTCTCGGTTTATCCGATGAAGACGACGTCTCCGTGATGGGCGGTTGACCTGAAGGATCGATCGATGTTGGAGTTGTCTGACCTGGTAACATATCTACATCATCAGTGTCCATACCACCTCTTATACCTCGCATTCGAACCAAGAAGCCACCGATTCCTGTAATAAATAAGCCAAAAATTATATACATAAGAAGAATTAATAGCTTTCATTTATAGAACACTTACCAAGTCTTTGTAAATTCCTTTGTCGTTTACGTCGCAAAACGGTAACACCGCTCTCCATGGTGTAAAGAGTAAAACCATCTGGCGGGGGGCCGTCTTCTTTAGTCCAAATCATTCCCTCTTTGTAGATATCCTGAAGTTGCTCTTCTTTAATTTCTACCAGTTCTAATTTTGCGCTATCATCTAAACTATTTTCTGTAACATCAAAAATTCAAATCTAATGCATTTTTAATTTATTAGTAATCGTTTACCTAAACTATTTGTGCCAGCTACAACGGATTCAATAGTGGCCATAATTCCGGCCTCTTTATCCTGCGTCGGGAGCACCTTCTTTCTTTTCTTCCTCGTAAAATGTTGTTCCAAAGCCATGGATTTTATTACACTGTGTCCAGTCTCGCTCAAATAAACTCCATCGACGTAATAATTCTGATTAGACTTTACTTCCGGGCTCTTCGTAGGCGTCGGCGGTTTGGGAACAGGCTGTTGTTGCTGAGGCTGCAAATGGGGAGGCGGCACATCCCTCGGCCTGCACAGTATGCAACTGTATCCCTCTTCGGTGCATTTCTCTGCCTCGGCTTCTGTTTTAATCGAGTCACAAATTGCGTGCAGCCATCGTTGACACTGATGGCATTGTATTATCAAATCGCTTTCGCAATAAGATTCGGCGCAACTTGGACAGGTGTTGTACGACGCACACGGACCGCACTCTGTGTAGCTGTTCATCCACGCGCAGTTGAAACCCGGATCGGTGGCCCCGCACGTCTGACATACAGCGCACCATTTACATTTCCAATTACCATGGGGCACAAAGTCAAGAGGCGGGTCCATGCAGTAGATGTGATAAGAGATATCACACTCGTCGCACAAAATCAAACGAGCTTCGTCATTACGTTGACCGCAACCCTCGCATACAGTACAGTCCAAACAACGCCATCCTGAGTAATTATTACAATTAGAAATCAAATTTAATATCATACGGGGTTATTCAAACTGAGTGGAATGTTAGTTATAGAAAAAGTAAGCGTCTACTATTTTTTTTACAACGAATTTGAATAAAATACGAAATTTCGAAGTAAGTTTGATATTTAACATGTGTGCTTATAATGGATAGTTTCTGAAATATATTAAAATATCATAGAAAAAGTTTCGTTACTCCAACCCAAACTATGAATAATTTTAACAAAAAAAAAAAAGCTTGGTGTTAAAATTTTTGCGTTATAGTCGAGTCTTGAAGCTAACAACTTTTGAGCAGTTTTGAGTTTCTACTTAAAACAGCTTTTATTTATTGTATAACGAAAATAAGAGATAATTCTATGAGCAAAACCAGACTAATGGGCATCTCTTTATCCATAGGTTGTTCGTAAATCAGTAAAATTCAATTCTATCACCAATTTCAATGAATTTTTTATGAGGATATATAGTATTTTGATGTCTCTACTAAGGAAAAATTGAAAGACTATTAAAATAATTCTTCTATATTCGATATTATTTATATTTAAAATAAAATAGAACAATTTTTTCTTATATTCTATTATAGTTCGTCAAAGACATGAGCTGTGCACGCTTTTTTCATTTCACTAAATTTCGTGGGTACGCTTTTATCAGATATTCATTTGAATGACCCTACGTATCCCAGTTACATTTAAAAAATATTTTATTTTGTTTCGTAAATGTATTGAAATGTGTGAATGCCGTTCAAGATTGCATTTAGTTCTGACTCAAGACAGATTGAAAAGTGCTTAATTTCATGGAAAAAATTGATCTTAGCCTAACCAAAAGTCCAAAAGAGTATTTAACAATTAAAAACAAAATATAAATTTTTACCTTTCTGCAGTACAACTTTCGTAACTTTGACATTGACGCAATAAGGATGATAACATTGTCCACACTGGATGCAAGCGATTAGACAGCCTTCCTGATCAACCCCCAAAGCCCCGCACATAACACATATGTCTTGTGTTAACACGAATTTGTCTTTTGCTGAACACAACACTAACCTGTATTTAAAAAAGAACAGTTTTAAATATACGTAGATATAAAAAGTCGACATATAATGTTTTACCTATTTTCTACTCCTGGTTCTTCATCAGCTTTGCTACCGTCTCCAATAGGTCTTTGCAGTCCAACACCTGGCACACCGAAGACTCCTCTCATTTTCGATTTAGGTCCCCGTTTTCGCCCAAAATCGTTCAGCCTTTGTTTTTTCATGAAACCTACTTTACCAGGTAAAATCTTCCCGGTGCCTTTAGGACGCCCAGGTGCTGCACTTCCCAAGCCCAGCCTCTTTTTCGCTATCTTACTGGCACTGTACGGCTTCCCTTTACCCAAACCGGTACTCCTGTCTTCCAAGGCTAATTTTTCAGGATCAAAATCGTAAGGAGACGGCTCTTCGTACAACGAGTCCTGAGACGCGGAAAGGGACTCGACGGGACTTTCATCGATACCTTGAAGTAACAAAATTTAATTATTTCGTACGTCTAATAAATTTGTACTCACTGTTTCTTTTAATCATGAGTTGTCTCCCTTGTTGCGTGATATTCTTGCAGTTGGGACAAATATAATCGAAGTCGGGATTGGCTTCTTTCCTCTGTTGGTAAAGTGCTGGGTCCGCATCAGGGTCGCAGCTACCGTGAACAAATCTGGAAGAATTTTTATTAGCAGAGGGAATATTAGCTTAGGTCAAAAGTGTTCTATGTATTTGTTTTCTCATAAGACTTACTTCCTACAAACGGCGCATTGCACCATTTCCCTATACGCATGCGCTCTGTAGGCGCGATGACAAAGAGGACACGAAAAGCCCTTGTTACGTTGCTGGTAACACGAATCGCAAACTGTGTAATGAGCATGCCAACGGGACGATAAGCCGGCACCTGGAGTCCGCGAACCGCAATCTCCGCATACTCTACAACACTGAAATCAAAACCAATAAAAAATGTTATCACTTCAAATAATTTTTTAATTAAAGAAAAACAAAATTTTACCTTGCATTTCCACCCATATTTCGGTATGGATGTGACAACCGGTCGTTGACACATCGAATGGTAAACTTTGTCGCACTGTTCACACGCCATGAGCTTTGATTCGTCGCCCACCATTCGACAAACTTGGCAAATTTTACATTTGCGACACTGCCAGCCAGCTCTAGCACCTGAAAGTAGAAAATATAATCAAAGAACTACTAAATTTGGTAAAAAATGTAACTACCTGGCAATTGCGCTAACCCCACGCAAGTTCCATGGTAATGATCGCCACATAAAGAACAGAACATCAAGTTGCTAATGTCGCCCAAATCTTTACAAGTATAACAAAACGAAACTGAAAAAAAAAAAATAAAGTTTATATTCATTATTATCTTTTTGGAACGGATAAAAAAAATAGTAATACATTAAAGACTTACGTTCGCAAAATAACGCAACCTGTCCTAAATGTGAACTGCAGTAAGTTGTTAAACTTTTGAGTTCTTGAAAGGCACCTGAAGCAGTGGCACAGGGATAGTGAAAAGCTTTGGTACATTCTTCATGTTTGCACCTTAAACTCCCCCCAAATCGGTTACAATACGAACACTTTATCGATAAAGCACGAAGGACTACGGGACATACGTTTCCTAACGCTGTACTTTCTATAATAATAAAAAAAATGTAGTATAATACATAATACAAAAATTTAAGACTTAGAACTATTAAGACCACGAATATTGCTTGTTATTCTGTTATTCTATTCACATAAAAGCTTCACTTCAATATTCTATTGTCCATATTTCTGAAAAATTGCTCGCCATAAAATTATTTGCTTGTTATTTATAGCTCGTTTATGATTCTGGTATTCCCAGTATTCGCATATTACTGTAATTTGGAATTTTATCAGGCCATCTCAGTAACCTTACTTATTACCTGAAACACCCTTGCCCTCTCTATATCTATTGACACACTTAATTCGAGAAAAAATAAACTTTTAAATCTTAACAAATGTTGCACCCAACAAGGGCATCTGCAAAATAAGTAATTAAAGAAATTTCAAATGATTCTTGACACATCCAGTAATTTTACAAATAAAAAATTACTAACCACGTTTATGTATTTATTACGACGGATAGCAATAAAACGCGAAATTTAAAAGTAAATTTGATAACCACTTGTCTGCCTGAGATGAATGATTAAAAGAAAATAAAACAAAAAACGCTTAAAATTTAATACATACCATGTACGACGACATCGGTGGACCACGCAGCACAGGTTCTATGTACGAAAAAATACCCAGACGGTTCAAATATCGATGACACTTCAGGTTCCTCCACGTGTCCAATAATCGACAGCTCGTCCAAATATTCATTTGTAAGAGAGGCATGTCTGCTTTTATTGAAACCTTTCTGTCTGCGGCATGTAACGGGGCCTCCCCGGGGACTTTTATCTCCACTCTCGCGTTCTGGGGTCCTATAAAGAGGCTGCACGTCCGTGACCTCCGGCGCCGCTTTTTGAGGTATAAAACCTTCAGGACATGAGAGACGCAACAATTCACCCTGACCTAATTGACTCCTTTCCCCCAAATTACACAGAGAACAAACTTTGCCTGGCCTAATAAACAACCAATAAATAAAAGTCAAATTAAATTATAGTATCAGTCAAGTACCATTGCTCAGGGGCATAAGGGGACTCTTCTGTGAACTGAAATTTGTTAGTTCTTTCAGAATAAAAAGTTAAATCGTCAGTGAACTGAAATTTATCCTTTTCAGGAGTTACAAAACTTCCAGTTTCAGGATCTAAGTAGCTCTCCTCGGCAGGTGAAGTTGTTGAAGTAAAGTCAAAATCAGGCCTGTCTAAGCTCTTTACCCTTCTCAAAACACCTCGAGAAAATCCCATTGTCTTCCATTTTTTTAACTTTACTCCTAAATTACTACTTCTCCGGTTAACAAGGGGCTTTCCTGAAATTTACTGTTTTAAACAGACCACTCTTACAATGACAAAGGCAATTTTACTTACCCCCTTCCCTACGAGGTCTGCCTCTGCCTCTTTTAATGCTCAACGGTTTACCAGTAAAGGCAAAGGGTGGTGTTGGATCTTCATTATTCTGTGGAGAGGACGTTGTTGAGGTAGCTGCAGAAGCAGGAGCAGATGAAGGTAAAAGAAACGAAGGTGGAGGTGGTTCAACAGGTTCGTCTGTCAATTCCTCCTCATCCTCATCCAAATCAGAAGCATCTGCCTCTTCAATGTCCATTAGCTCATCGGGATCAATATTATTTGAACCACCAACTTCATCCATTTTTTAGTTGCTCTCAAAAGTAAACAACACAAATAACACAACTATTTAACAAACTTTATAGGCAATACGCTTATTTGTAGGTATTAAAGAACACATCTGTAAATGATTATGCATTTAAAACGTTTATTTCTCTATTATAACTACTTAAGGCAGATTGTAAAGACAGATTATAACGAAACTTTACCTTAGTTATGAAAAAGGTTAGTGGTTACACAGTATTCTTTTTCGACACGCACAAATTCACAATAATGCAGAAGAATGAAGAGAAATAACATTAAAACGGATTCAGAGCATGATATAAATAAAAACGGAATTATGAAAAATTATCCCAAGCGCCATGTCATACCAAACACTGTTGTATACATAACGAAAGCGTCAAATTTTGAATACAACTCACCTAAAGTAAAAGAACGATGTAATATTAAACAGCATTAAACAATTGCAATGATCACGAATTGTTTACATAATGTAAAAAATATTTTTAAACGAACTTTATACATTTCTTGATATCAATTAACACTAATAATTACGGGCCATCCTATTATTTTATGCATTAATGCATTCCGACAGCCATTGCTGATCAACACTGACTGTCAGAAAAATAACCAAAAAATAATGACATAATAAACAGGGTAGCCAACCTTTGAATTAAAAATTAGGAAGTATCTAAATACTCGCTAAACTGTAAAAAATTAAAAATCTTGTCTTGAAAAAATTACGAATCACCTCTTTTTCATTTTCAAAAACAAAATTAGACGTACATGGGTTCGTTTATAATAAAATGAGTAAATAGTTTGTTTTAATATGTAGAGCTGCTTTAAGCATTAGTCTTAGATAAGGTATTTTATACGCAGCTTTTTTTTTGTTTTATTTTATAAAGAAAGCGATTAAAATTACATTTTTTTCTTTTGATAGTTTCAAAACGAATATTTCTAACAACAATTTCTCTATTGATATATTCTATGGGTAGATTAAATATATAATATTGTCGATTACAACTTATGCCACCAATCATACTCCTTAGTTAAGCTGGTTGTCTACAATTGGAGCTATAAGCGGGTATTACAAATTTTTAAAATAGACAAAGGATAAACTTTTAAAAATAATATACAGGGAAATGAATACAAAAATTATCTAATAGAAAATATTTTTTTTGTCCATAATATATACTTTTTAATTACTAAACTAAAATTAAATAATAAAAATATTTGCTCCCTCTCATTGACTACACTGTATTTATTAAAATGTGGTTTAATTAGTCTGAGTCTGAGTTATCTTATCAACAACATTGATAAATATTTCTATAAAGGGAAAAAATGTTTGAATAGAAAATAAATTTCAGTATAGAAGTAATTTAAGGAAAGATTGGCAGTATATTTGTCATAAATAATGCTAACAGTGTCGTCAATTATTGTTTAACTTGGATTTTAAACCGCACGTACTCCTGGTTTTAAAGGCATTTTACGGAGGTAAGTTTAAACTATAATTAAAAATTTATTAAGGAACTATAATGTTTTTTTTATTAATTGAAATATAAATTTTTGAAAATTCTCTTTAACTGCAAAAAGATGTTAAAGTAAGTATGTAATAGCAATTTTAAATAAATACTGCAAGTCATAAAAATTACATTTAGCATTCATTTATTTTATAAAACCACCAAAATATTTATGCAACGCATTAAATAATTAAACAAATATTTATACGAGAATTTGCACTTAACAATTAGATGGATACTAAAAGATTATTTTTTTTAAATAAAAGGAAATTATAAAAGCAAATAATCTCAAGAAATATTTGTTTTGTTATTTATGAATATGGCCCTAAAGTTAGAGAAATATATAGCGTCTGATAAAAATTTAATTTATTTTTTAAGCAACGATAAAAGGAGAAAATTCTCAACTTTTTTTTAAAGAATAGTCCGATTATGATTTTATTATTTGTTTATTTATTTATTTTTTTATTGAATAGGACATACTTTGTCATTTGTCCCATTTACAACCCCAGAGGTTGTAAGATACAGAGAGATTGCTCATCCACAGAATTTTAGCGCGCATAACTTTCTACTGGGTTATCCGATTTCGAAGATTCTTTTTTTGTTGGATAGGGTACACTTTCAAGTTTGTCTCATAAAAATTTTAAAAGGGAATTCCACCTATAGGCCCAGAGAAATAGGGGAGAGACTGCTCATGTAGTGAATTTTTACCTATTAACCAATTCTATTACGCCTAATACACTATAGGATAATCTGATTTCGATGATGCTTTTTTTGTTCGATAGGGTATACTTCGATGTTTGTCTCATAAAATTTTGAAAAAGGAATACCACCTACAGGCCTAGAGAAATAGGGGAGAGACTGCTCATGTAATTAATTTTTACCTATTAACCAATTCTATCACGCATAAATCACTATAGGATAATCTGATTTCGATTATTCTTTTTTTGTTGGATAGGGTACACTTCGATGTTTACCTCATAAAATTTTGAAAAAGGAATTCCACCTACAGGCCTAGAGAAATAGGGGAGAGACTGCTCATGTAGTAAATTTTAAATTTTTAATTTAGGGTAGACCTGGATATCTTATTTAAATTTGAAAAAAAGTCCATCTTTAAGGGTAAAAAGAAAAATAGGAGACGATTTATTTGTTTTTTCAATTTTTTGTTAAAAAATATTTATGTCTTTTATAAACGAAGACTGACAAAATTAGAGTAGTTAAAGTTCTAGGATCTCATTTACTTTTTCTTACTGATAAATTATTGCGTAACTGTGTACGGACGGAATTGCCGGATACAAAGAACAAGCGCGAAGTTCGGTATTGAACGGCTGCAGGATTCGAGGGGTAAAACACCCCAGTAGTACGTAGTCGCAACATCACACAGTAGAGAGAAACTCCCTGCCAGTTTGGAAAACCGTTCCAGACTGAGCAAGTGATGTGAAAATGGAAAAGTGCTTACCATAATGTGTTTTCATACTGAGTATGCACACACGTACTTCTAAATAACTACATATGCAGTAAAACATTTTTTTTTTTCGGTGACCGCGTATGTACTTATGTATGTGCTAATTAATTAAACAACTACAAATCCCATTCAAAAAATTAGAAGATTCTCGCAAATATCGGCTTTACTTATCAGTATTATAAATCGTGTCAAATAGAGTAGGGAGATTTGTTGGTTTTATTTTTTGTTTGTTTCTTAAAAAATATTAAAAAAAAAAAATGATTAAGGTCTAAAAGAATATTTTGCGTGGAATAAATGCGGTACGTCAAATAGGGAAAATAGTGAAATCGTTTCAGAAAAAATGGACAAAACAATTTATTACTCAAAGTATTATAGGCTCCAATTTTTGTGAAAATATAAAAAAAACTGCTGCTCCTCAAGGAATACATACAAAAATAGCATCTAATGTAAGTATATAAATGTTACATAAAGACTATATGCCTTTAGCATTGAAAAATAATTGAATTAATTTATACTTAACGAATTAAAAGTTTTACATAAGCATTTCTTATTATTTTTCACTATCTATCGACAAAAAGATTGTGGTGTATTTTTTTATAAGATTGAATATTAAAATAGAAATATTTTTGCATATGTATATAATTTTGCATCTCTATATAAATTAATTTAACTAGTCATTTTTATTTAATTCTAAGCTCAAAAAACTACATTACTTTAATGCAAAATCGACCAACTCTATTAAATTAATTAATGTCTTATTAAAATATATCTACAAGGGTTCAAAGAGATAAAAAAAATCTTATCTTTCCTTATCAATAACTGACCGTTAATTTGTAAGAATAGTTAATGGGTGATCTTTTCCAATTTTTTTTCTTATGCAGTAATGTCAATGTCAATGTGACAAAAAAATCTTTTAAATAAAGAAACAAAATGTTCAAAATTTAGATAATTTTCAGACAAAAATGTAGCTATTTCCCATTAGCAACGTTGAGGGTCATTTTTGGTCAATTATAAGCTTAAAAAAATACATTATTTTCAGGCAGAATCGACTAATAATAAATAAAAACATGTTTTTTAAAATAGAAAATGCAGAATAAATGTTTAAATTTATTTCTTAAACTAATAAATTGTAGACTGTAGACGAGATTAAACATAAAATTAAGCATAAAAAAATCTTTTTAACAAAAAATAGAAATTAAAAAAGATCCAGTTTTTTTTTATAGATATTCTGACTGCTCATTTAAACAATAATTCATCCGAGGCCTTTCCCAATTTTTTCCTTATGCAGGTACATATATTAATGTCATGTTAGTGTATAAAAAGGTAAAGAAGGAAAAAATCTAAATATAAAAGTAAAATTTTCTAAATTTGGATACTTTTCGAATAAAAATGATTGCAATTATCTATGTATTTTCCTACAGCAACAACTGAAAATTTTTAAAAGCTAAAAGTATTCGTGATGCACTAGAAAAAAAATCTTCAAAATAATGAAATAAGATTTTTGAAAATCTAAATAATTTTCGAGCAAAAATGTAATTATATCCCTTAAATATTTAAACTATTTTAAAAAATACTCGAGACCAATGCAATGTTCTACAAAATATTTGCGAATTAACCGCAACGTTGCCTTTAATTAATCTAATAATTAGCACACCAGTACGAACATTTCACACATCTGTATCTCTCGTGATAGATTACATTAGTGTATACACATCCAAGAAGTTGCCATATATGTTAGTTAAGCAGAATGCCAACAGATGGCGTCCACACTTTAAGTTTTTAAAACCTTTTTTTTTTAAGAAAACGTTGGTTTTAAATGTTTTGTTAATATTTTTAATCAGCAAAGTTCCTAACTTTCAAAATGGTATATCAATCATAAATTTTGGTGAACTATTAAAGGAGATATAGTCCGTTGAAAATAATAAAAGGGTGTAGTTTATTAGGGTTTTTTACGAAAAAGTATTTGTGGAAGGTTTTGACAATTTTGCAATAGTGTCTGCATATTACCAAATAGCTACTACCACTTTTTCTTATTATTTATACTTTAATAGGACGCTTTATGACAATTTATAAGGATCTTTGGAAAATCTGGAGGGAAAACGGGAAAATTTAAAGTTTCAGATAGGAAACTGTACATGATGAAGTATTATTAAAATAAAAAATAGAATAAACTTACTTTTCGAATTGAGTATTACTCAAAAATGACCCAGTTTATTTATGTCTTTAGAAAGATGAACATTAATAATATTTATGCTTAAACGCCATACAATTTTCCTTATAAATTCGTAATATAGTTTTGACACGCAAATAAGTTTAATTTATTAAACTGCATTAAATAACTAACAGATAGTCGCAGATAAAATTAATTGTGTCACGAAAACAACAAATAGTACCTAATTGCACCCCTGTTTCATTTTTCTGTTAGAAAACAATAACAACAGGGGTTCACAAGCAACACCTTTGTACACTTGAAACTATTATGCAATATTACTGTGAGATCCAAGTGCTAATTCAATTAGCACAATTACCTAATTAATTAATTAATTAATTAAATAATACGTTAGCTAATTTTTACTTTTCCACACATACATTTCCAAGAAGTTTATTCACGTCATACATATTGTATAATTTATCATATTTGGTAATTATTTAGAAGTGGGGCTCCAGACAAAACTGGCCCCAAAAAAATTTTCACCCCTTGGAGACCATTTTAATACATCAAAATAGTTCATTTACGGTGGGGGAAGACATTTTCAATAATTGTTTATAAACAAAAACATTGTTATAAACAATAAATTTAAAGTTTTAGAAATTACCAAATTAAGAGAAAATTAAAACAGAAGGTAGTTATTGAGAAAATTGAGAAAATTTTAGAAGTGGGGGATATATTTTTTATAAAAAATATTTTAAAAAACGTGTCTTGAAATAGGTTATGGTAGAGGGTGGGTGTGTTTACATACGCATACCCTACATCCCGTACCCTAACCTAACCAAATACCAAATTAATTATTAAATTAAAATTTTGGGGTGTGGGGTTATGTTTATATAAACACACCCACCCTCTACCATAATCTATTTCAAGACACAGGGAATTATTACGACGTTTTTTTTGTGAAAAATATATCTCCCCACCTCTAGAATGCATTTGATGCACTAAAAAGTTTTTTAGTGCAATACAAGAAAGTTTTTGGTGCAATTTTCTCAATAACTACCTTCTATTTTAATTTTCTCTTAATTTGGTAATTTGTAAAACTTTAAATTTTTTGTTTATAACAATGTTTTTGTTTATAAACAATTATTGAAAATGTCTTCCCCCACCGTAAATGAACTATTTTGATGTATTAAAATGGTCTCCAAGGGGTGAAAATTTCTTTGGGGCCCGTTTTGTCTGGAGCCCCACTTCTAAATAATTACCTCATATTTTGAAAAAAATAAACTTAAGGGAATATAAAAAAAAATATAAATAATTCAGTCATTTCTATAATAGTTGAACTGATTATAAATTATTTCGTTTAAATTTACGGATTTTTCGAGATATAGTTTACTAATTTTACAAATACAAAATTTTGTCTGTCTGTCCGTTTGTTTGGTACGTTTTTACGTCCAAACTACTGCACCGATTTTGATGAAATTTACCACAGAAATAGTCTGACCCAAAACAATGGATGTGGGCTATTTTTTTTTAAAACCCTTTGCTTAAAAGGGTGAAAAAGGGGATTACCTTTTTTCTTTTTAAAAAAATACTAAACTACTGAAAAAATTTGGCGTAGATGTAGTAGGACACTAAATGGTGGATATAGGTTACCTATTTTTATTTAAAACTACCCCTAAGGGGGTGATAAAGCTGCACGAAACTTTGTATAGGGAATACAGAATAAATTATGACGAAATACAGAGACAATATGAGCCTGGAGACAGACGTAAGCTGCTTTTTTTTTCAAACATCTATCCCTAAGGGGATGAAATTTTATTATAAAATTACGTAGGAAGACAGTACAGTACGTCTCTTAAATTATTTTCCTACAATTTCCTTTCAAATTCTCCAACTTTTTATCTGTGTATTAGTATTACGACACCCTGTATATTCCTGTATAAAACAATTTAACGCTAAAGTTTGTCCCCAACGAAACATTTGCGTCATTTTTTTGGTTGTCCTTTAATCGCATATGTATGTGTATGTCCAAAAACCTTCGAATTTTTTGGCTGACTTCCACGTTTCGATATAGATTTATGTAACGCATCGATAGGCAGTTTGTTACCGGCAACAAAACGCATTAGATGATAAACGATGAATAAATTATTATCCTTTCGCCCATTCAGGGGCGCCTTTTTGAAGGGAATGCCAAAGGACAACGTTTATTACACGTTAACAGAAATGAACAAAATTGTGTGCTTTCTATTTATCGGATCCTATTTTGGTAAACGAATCGAATTCTTTTAATAGAAAAATAAGGTAAACAGACATAACTTTTGTTTTTTTTTTGTTTTTTTGGTACTTTGGTTGATTTATTGAATTTCAGGTATCAAACTCGAAAATTTTTACGTCAATTGAACGATTAAGGCCTGACAGAAAAATAATTTATTGTGATTCTTATCAAATTGTATTAATATTATAGGTATATATTTTTAATAAAATGGTAAACTAACGTATAAAATTTTTTTATAATTTATAGTCATTTTTGTTTTAATCACAGCTTATTAATAATTAAAATATGAAATTGAGGTGTCAATGGTAAATAAGAAAGTCATTATTAAAAAAAAAAAAAATAAGACGATTTTAAAATAAGCTAAATTTTATTTTTTTGAGTTATTCTCTACCCTATAAAAAAAGAATATTCAAAATAGAACAACCCAGTAGAAAGTTTTCCGAGTCAGTTGATAAGAAAAATTTAGTGGGAGTACAATTACCCCCTTTTTCTCACCTTTGAGGATCGATTTCTTTTTTAAATTTGAAGGGGATAAACCTGGATGTTTATCCTATGTATTAAAACAAGAATCATCGAAATCGGATAATCTGACATGAAGTTATGCGTAGTTGAATCTGTACATAAGTAAAAATTTAGTGGGAGTATGTTCATCCCTTATTTTTCCCAACATTGATGATGGTATTTCGTTCAAATTTGCATGTAATAAATTTAAATGTATATTTTATGTAACCAAAAAAAAAATTATCGAAATTGGGTAATTCGGTAAAAATTTACACGTACTTAGTTGAATCAGTTGATAAGTAAAAATTTAGTAGATAATTTTCCTACCCTTTAGGGTAGATATTTTTTCAAATTTGAATAGGATAAACTTCAATGTGTATCCTAAATAATAAAAAAGGAATTCTCGAAATCGGATTACCCATTAGAAAGTTATGAGTAGTATAATCAGTTGTTAAGTAAAAATTTAGTGGGTAAACAATTGTTTTCTATTTTCCCACCCTTGGCGATGGAGCTTTTATTTAAATTGGAATGGGAAAAACTTGGATGTGCATTCTACTTAACAAAAAAAGGATCATCGAAATCGGATAATTCGGTAGAAAGTTACACAATTACCTCCTATTTTGCAACCCTCAGGAATAGAATTTTTTTTAGATAGGGTCAAACTTGATAGTATATGATAATCTAACAAATAATAAAAAATCGTCAAAATCATAGTAGACGATGTTAGTTTCTTTTTTTGGTTTTCGAGAAATTCGAAATTTTAAAATAATGTTGAAAATGATTGTAGAATTGACTTGTTAAAAGTATAATCAAAAATTAAACAATAAAAAAACCGAAAGTTATAAATTTTTGAACTTTTACCTACTCAGAATTTTAAATAAATAAATTCGCGTGTAATGCACATGTATCTTTATATAGCAGGTTCATATATATGTATTTCATAATTGACATTGATTTTTATCTTAATTTTAATTAGCCGCTATTTCCTGTAATAATCTTCGATAATTACCAATTAAAAATTCATACTGCAGTAGCTAGTTCAGAATTTTGTATTTGCAAAGAGACTAATGGCGAAATCGTTAGATATCGTTATAATTAAATGCATTCAGTTCGCATTTCTTGAAATAGACATGCTATCGCTTTCGGCCAAAAAAAAATAGGATGCGCAATGTATTTCAAAATAATTATAATGGAATACTTTTTAGAATCCTCTAATAAGATAAATAAATTAATAAGTTAATCTTTATACATAGTCTATATCATTTTATAATGAGCATATTATCATTCATACTTTGTTTCGAATAATATACCAAGTATTGCAAGACAATAAATTACTTAATTATTATGACAACAATATCTAATTAATAAAAAGCTCTGAAGAGACACACACACGAACAACGAGTATCAGACGTCTCACTACTCGTACTAACAGACGCGCGTCTCTACAGTGATTTTTACAAGGTTAGGATCGGTTGGGTTAAGTTAGGTTAGGTTGGGTTGAGTTAGGTTTGGTTAGGTGCGACACAACAAACAGACGCGCGATTGTTTTGAAATATTATGGCGTTTCTGTGGTGGACTAGATATTTATCAATTCCTCCTCGTATACTTGTATCTATTATTTTATAGAAATCGTTAACAGTAATTGTCTAATTTTGGATTGTCCCAAAGTAAGCAGCAGTTAATATGAAATGGTGCCAAAAAGCTGAAAAATAGTCACGTTCAATAACTTATTTAAATGCAATTTAGTAATAAATAATCAATATTGAAACAACGAATCTTTGTATAAAAGATTGATGAACTTTTGTGGTTCCAATAATATTAACAATAAAAAAAAGTAGATAATTTTTAATCTTATTCAGATAAAGTCTTTCAAAAAATTATACGTTATACAGTATAAAATTTCAGAATGCAAAACAAGATCTTAATAAAAAAAATAAATATCAAACACTCTTAAGTGATTTTAAATACTTTTTTGATCTACTCTGTAATAATACAGAACTTTATTTTGGTCCATAATCATCAAAAATAAAAATCCGGACAAAATTAATAGGTTTTTTCCTACAGCGAATGTCACTGACTTGTGTAATTTTTTTTTCTTTTTCTTGTAATGATTGCAAAATTATATATCTAAGTAAATTATTTTAAATGTAATTTTTATCTTACAAATATTCGAGATAAACATAAGAGAATAGTATTTTTCAACATTTTTACAATAAAATAAGTACCGATTTAATATGTAATTAAGTTTGAGACATATTTATTAGGCGCAGAAACAGGAATAAAAGGGGGAAAATGTAAAATAAAAAGATTTACTCGGGGTTGTAAAAAGTGCTTGATACAAGTGAAGAACCTTAGAAATCACCTTTTGACTGTTTTATCCTCGTTTAAATTCTTTACTTACAATGCAGTTATACAGTTTTCAAAAGCATCTTTTTGAAACACTTCAATTAAATTGATTAAATAGCAAACACTTATTTCAACAAAAGGTCATTTTGAAAGGTAAAATTATTACCAAGGTTTGCATTTACAACATGAGTTTAGTTATACATACAATTTATCAAAAAAAATCGACGTTAGCACTTAGAAGCGAGAGAAAAAAAAAGATTAGGCTTGATAAGGGGTATTTTTGGGTTATTATGTAATTTTTGAATTTTCGACTACGTAATTAAAATTTCCTGATAATGGTGCGATTTTTAATTTCTTTTTGTTATAAACTTAGGTATTTATGCATTTTTTTTACATAATATGTATTTTAGCCGATTTTTTACTTTTCGAAATCTTCTGAAATAATCCAAAAATTGTCCAAAACTACGTCTAAACCGTTTTACAACATTTTGAAACATTATCGATCATTATCGAACAATCGGAAACATTCCAGAATATTCTCGAACAATATCTATCTTTTAAAACTATTAAAATTGTTTTACCAAGAGATAAACAAAAATTCAATATCATCTAGTATGAAATATAATTCTAGAATAATCTGGAACATTTTTGAACGTTCAGAAATATTACTGAGAATTACAAATGATTTTCAAAAAATTTTGAACCATTTAGAACATTCACATTCGCAAACATTCCAAATAAATTTCGTAAGCATTTTAAAAATTTTGAAACATTTCAAATTATGCCCAAAAATTTTTGAACATTTTGAAACATTCCAGATAATTCTCAAACAATCTGAAATATTTTGGAACATTCTAGAACATTCTGGAACACTCCAAATCATTCCTAAACATCTAGAACATTTTCGAACATTCTAGATTATTGTTCAGAATATTCTCAAACAATCTGGAACATTGCAAATCATTCTCGAACAATCTGGAACATTCTGGGCCATCGTCAAACATTTGAAATCATTCTCAAAATTTTTTGAACATTTTGGAACAGTCATGATCATTCTCGAACAATCCAAATCATTGTCTAACATTACACATCTTTCCCAAACATCCTAGAATGTTTTCGAATAAATATTTGAAAATTTTGAAAGCTTCTAGGGTATTCTCAAACAATCTGCAACATTTCAAATCATTCTCGAACCATCTCGAATATTCTGGACCATAGTCAAACATTTTAAGTCACATCCAAAAATTTTTAAACATTTTGGAACATTCTAGACTACTCTCGAACACTCCAAATCATTCTACAACATTACAGATCACTCTCGAATAACCTGGAACATTTTGAAACATTCAGAACGATTTTGTAGAGAATTTCAAATATTTCGCGAATTCTTTTTAACATTTTAAAACTTTCCACGTTACTGTCGAAGAACCACGAACATTTTGGAACGTTATGGGCAATTGTCGAACATTACAAATGCTTCTCAAAAAATTTTGAATGATTTAGACCAATCTAGACTATTCTCGAACACTTCAAATCATTCTCCAACATTACTCTCTCTCTCTTTCTCAAACAATCTAGAACGTTTTCGAACATTCTAGATAATTCTTCCACTATACAAATCATTCTCTAACAATCTAGAATATTTTCAAACATCACAGATCATTGTTCAACATTCCAAATCGTTCTCAAACAATCTGGGACATTCTGGACCATTGTCAAACTTTTCAAATCATTTCCAAAAACCACTCTCCAACATTACAAATTATTCTCGAATAACCTGGAACATTTTGGAACATTCAGAACGATTCTAGAAAATTCCAAACCATTCGCGAAAATTTTTGAACAACTTAAAACATTCCACGATACTCTCGAAGAGCCACGAACATTTTGGAACGTTATGGACAATTGTCGAACGTTACAAATGTTTCTAAAAAAATTTTAAACAATTTAGAACATTCTAGACCATTCTCGAACACTTCAAAGCATTCTCCAACATTACTGTCTCTCTTTCTCAAACAATCTAGAACGTTGTCGAACATTCTAGAACATTCTTCAACATTACAAATCATTCTCGAGTAACCTGGAACATTTTGGAACATTTAGAACGATTCCAGAGAATTCCAAATCATTTGTCAAAATGTTTGAAACCTTGCAGAATATTCTCAAACAATCTGGAACTTTCTAAAACATTGAAGAACATTCTAAAACATCCAGGAACATTATCAAATATTTTAAATTTTTTCTTGAAATGTGTTAGTGGTTTCTGTAATGTAATTAATAAGTAGCTAGGTTCATTTTATGCTTTTGGAAAAGCGTGGCAAGTACCATTTTTTCAATCACCCTGTATACGTAGCACGACCGCTGCGCTGCGCTGGCTGGCAACTCGATTAATTAAGTGAGGTGAGTGAGTACCAGTCGCGAGGGCACGCGAGACATATAGAAATGATAACAGGAGGCAACTTGAACGAACGGTCTTTGGTCGGTCTACGGTACGGTTTACTGACGGTAGCCTGAGTCTGACGGCAGTCTTTCGTAGAAATTCGTGCTGTTTAGACGCGCTCGGTACAAAAATGTTAAAAATCGCGACCATTTGTCTATTTCCGATCGAATTTTGAATGAAACCGTCGATGTACTCGTATACGAAATGAAATTAAAACGGAAAGAGACGAGTCTTCGCACTGTGTAACACAAAACATTCACTGTGCAGTCGTCGAGAATGCACCCTTTGTGTTCTTGTTTGTATTTACCACCGACTCGCAACAGCCTCACGAGTAGCAGCCGGTTATTGCCTTTATGCTGACCGTAGAAAGTGATAATTATTCTCCTTTTGTAACGATCATACAGCGTGATATTAGAATAAATAATTAAATATGCAGTGCATATCTTCGTTTAATAACAAAAAAAATGCCATCAACGGTAACGAAACAACTCACCAAAAAAATAGAGGGTGGTAAGTACCTACCTATCTACTGTGTGTTAGGTACCTACTTTTTTTTTTGTTTTTAGTGTCTTTTATAATTTATTTTGTTTCAACAATAAATTGTTACATATTTAAAAAAGCGTCGCAATTTTTTTTTTTAAAATAAAAATAAGAAACTGAGTGTGTATCGGCGCCTACTTAGAAATATTTTAATAGTTAGTGTCTCCCGGTGACTGTCCACATTTACAAGGGTCTATTTTGGTCACATACGTACACATATAGGTACATACACACATATGTATTATTAATTTGAAAGTTAAATTATTCAGAAACAACGGTCTACTGCGATGTGTTTTGTTGAGCCAAGTTAAGTTTAATTTTCCAGCGAATTGCTGTTTGCTGTCGTTCTACTTTTCTGAGCCACGTTCGTTGACCTTTACGTTAAATAATTAAAATTTTCACGTCAGTTCGATAAAACGAGTAAAATAAAACACGCTCAGATACAACATAGAACAACCCTTTCCTTCTTTTTTATTTTGAAATCCATTTTGACCGATTACTCCACTTTATTATGCACCCCATCAGGGGTGCGGTTTACATAGGCGCACATTATGTATTCAGATGCAACACTCGCTTTGGGGAAACGCCCAGTGCATAGCTTAAACATGTGTCTATTTATGTATTTTAACTGGTAAAAAAAGTAAATATTTGAAACAGGAAATACATCGGTGGCATTTGGAATCTGTTTTACTGCATACCTAATTGTAAATAAATACAAGATTAGGTACATGTGTTAACATTAACATTAATAATTATCTAAACGAATATCACATTATGTTTTTTGTTTAATTGTCTATTAATTATGTTGTTTGTGTTTGTTTATTTACGAAAACAATGCAAAAGCAGATGTTTTAATACGATACATACTTTACAGTCGGCACCAAAAAATGGCACCGATTTTACCTGTTTCATTTAATTATTAATTTTTTTTGTCTCAAATATCTGTATTACTGAGCATGTTTACGTTCAGGATAAAAACGTAGATAACATTTTTTTTTTTTTTCAAAACCAAAATATGGTTCTTTATCTTTTGTTTGTTACGCGTTGTGCCTTATAAAATGTGATAATATTTGAGAACGAATTAAAACAAAAACTGTTGTAGTATATTCTTACATTCCAAATCATTTTCAAGCAATTTGGAATATTTTAGATCATTCTGTGCTATTATAGAACATTCCAAATTATTGGGACTATTCCAGATTGCTCCTGAACAATCTGGAACATTTTGGATCATTCTGGACTATTGTAGAACATTCCAAATCATTCCCAAAACAAAATAGAATGTTTTGAAACATTGTGGCACATTCTTGAACATTCCAAATAATTCTTGAACAATCTGGAACATTTTTAAACATTCTAGACCATTCTTGAACATTCTAAATCATCCTCAAAAAAATTGAACATTTTGGACCTATTCCAGATTGCTCTTGAACAATCTGGAACATTTTGGATCATTCTGGACCATTGTAGAACGTTCCAAATAATTCTCAAAAAAAAAAATAATTGAACATTTTGAAATATTTCAAATAATTCTCAAACAGTCTGGGACATTCTGGACCTTACTCAAACACCAGATTATTCTCCAACATTGCAAGTCATTCTCAAACGTTTTAAAAAAATGACAAACAATATCATTATCAAAATCAATATCGAACATTCCAAATATTTGAATATCTTGGAACATCAACATGTTGATTTTAATAATTTATTATTGTTGGTTGTTGACGATATTCGCATCTATTGATGATAAATGTATCATATTACCAACGAAATGTAATTATACATTATTCTCGAAAAATCTGGAACATTCTGGACTCATGATCGTTTTAAATCTTTCTCAAAAAATTTTTTAAAAATATATCATAAATGTAAAAACAGATGTTTTAATATTTTACAGTCAGTACCAAAAAATGGCACCAATTTTACTTGTTTTTTTTTTTTAATTATTAATAGATAATCTTGTTTTTATCCTCACGTTGAGTGTTAACACATACGTTTTTTTTTAATCTCAAAACCAAAATATAGTTCTTTATCTTTTGTTTGTTGCACCTTACACCTTATACAATGTGATAATACATATTTAACAATCAATTAAAACAAATATGTACTATTCTAATAGGCATATTGTCATATTTTAATTGTAATTGTTTTTTTTCCACATTTTTTATCACAATTTTAGCAAAAGTGCCATCACGTGACGTATGTCGACGTCTAATTCGTCCACACGAAATCTTATTATAATGGCACTTTACCTAAAATCTACCTTCTTATATGTACATCTAAAAATAGCTTAAAATCTCTAATCTGTTTGTACATGTTTTTGACAAAAAGTTACCCAACTCGTATGTAGGTACCTATTATAAGATCTCTAATAGTTAATTTTTTATTAAGTACGAAAAAAAAAAAAGAAAGAAAATCCGCTGGGGTATAATACTTTCTCCGTAGATCTATTCCTGTATTTTCAAAGAAAAAGAAAAAGTTTAGCGTCATCTTTTGAAAATAGATCTCTTGTGAATATGCCAATCTATTAATAATGGCGCTTAGTTTTTTTCTCAAAATTGGCCGAAGTGATTCAGAAAATTATTCAAAAAAAATACTCTTTCGCACAGGTTGCATAAAATTAAAACCCGAAATTAGAAAGTAAAGCGAAAGTGCAGAATAACGTCGTCTCTGTGAGAAAAATTTCTACAGATACTTTTTTGTCTTTGTATTAGTTTGCTCTGCGACTTTCGATTACGAGATATGTAAGAGAAAAGTAATTTCCATTTAACTTTTACGAATGCTTAAATAATAATTGTATCTAATAATTTATAAGACTTTCTAATTCTATTGCCAAGTAAAACAATGTCAAGTTATCACCTTGATCGGGAGCAAAGAGTCCATAAAAATTGCCATACATATTAATTAATCAATTATTCATCGTATTTGTATTCAAAGAGGAACTAATACTTATAAATTTATGAATATTTTTGTATCTTTCTTTTAATTGCATCATAAATGCAGAAATTTCACGGTTTAATAATTTGGCCATTAACTAACATTAATCAATCTAAAATTGATCTATGTTTAAACAAAGTATTTCTAGAGTTGGTCGAAAATACGAAACTTGGTGAAATGCCAAACGTTTTGTCTTATAACTTTGAAACATCTTCAGAGTGACTAGAAGGAATTCTGGATTTACTGTTACTAGTTAATTTTTTAATTAGTTGTAATTTTTTTATTTTTACCATTAATTTATGGAGGCACATTTAAGATTTATACATATAACAATATTTTTGAAACACTTCTTTGTTAAAAAACAATTAAGTAGGTCAAAAAAGCACTATCTTTCATAAATTTTATTAACTCATAATTATTATGACAATGAGCGATTGATTATTTACTAGCTAATTATAGAAGTAATTAATTCAGTTAATTAAATTTCATAAAACAATTAACTTTGTAGATTACTACCTATTTATATATTTTAAGAATATTAAATCAATTACGATTTATTATCAGAAAATTAATTGTCTATTACCAATTTACAGTTAAATAATAATTATTATTACTTTTTAAGATTGTTAAAGTGTATATTTACCACCCTGTGAAATTATTATTAGTTGTGGTAAATTATTATAAAAAGGTCGAGTGGATGCAATAAGTTTTTGATTTTTTTTTCTTTTTTTTAGAAGTTTTATACCTCATTTTATTTAATTTAAAACGTGTGTTATGATTTTTTTTTACAGGCAACTTAATTTTTACATGGTTATAAATATAACTCATTTTAGGCAATTTATTTGTTTTCTATCAATTTTTCAAAATCTTGGAATTAATTAAAGTGCTTCAATGAACTTTTTAAATTGCACCTATCCATTTTTTTTTTGCATGGAGAGAAGTAGTCCAAATAATAATATACAATATATGTATCAGTAATTGTCGATAACTATCGATAATAATCGATACCTAGTTATCGATTTATGGATACTTGCTATTGATATTACCAATATACCTATAACTATCGGTTCCCAAGAGTAGATATGTTGATAAGTATTGATTAACCGATAGATTTTGCCCTCAGTTAGACAAAGGGTTAGTAAAAAAAAAATAATAACAATGGTTTGAATTTTTTGTGTATGCGCTAGTCTAATTCTGGACCTTATGGATTTCTCAAATTATCATAAAATTTTAAAGAATTTTAGATTTTAAAATCCGCGACAAAATAATTATGGAACACGTAGAAATCATTACTAAAAGCAAATATTGATACGAATATTGAAAATATTTGAAATTGTTATTTATTTATAAGTATTAACATATTTAATGATCACTTTTGTACTGCACAAATAATAATCAGGGTATGAGCACTTCGATTAGACTACATGTACTGTATATTTCAATTGGTAATTACCCTACAGATTGCAATGTATTCGTGTACACGTGTCTAATGCTGGAGCGGTCTCTTTTGTCCTCTACTAAAAATCGCATAACGTGCCTAAAGAAGTTTTCACTCCAAAAAAAAAATGTTAAAGCCATCATAAACCCCGGTTTTTTCAACCTGGCATGCAATGAGTTTAACAAAAGAACCATTTGAAGAATTCGAACGTTAAGTATAAAACAATAGTAGGATATTTTAAATAATTATTTATTGAAATCAGTCGACCTTATCTTGCACATGTGTGCCTGCCTCTCTTTCCTATATATTTGTCTGTAGGTCTGTACCTATACTTTTTATTACACATAGACACACATACACAAAAAAAATAGAATTACTGTTACAATAAATTCTCATCTGAAACAAGCACTTCAAGGTTTTGCTTTGTGTTTCCTTTTCAATACGAATACGACTCATTGTCAGTATTTAGCTCAATCAATTTCTTTTGTTTCATTTTAATCGTCCACTTTCCTTCGTCAAATGACATACAAAAAAAAAATTAAAATAAATGTCCCATTAATAAATAAAAAATAGATATAAGTACTTGATAGAAAGTTTTTCTTTTTATCTCTTTTTTTTTTTTCGTTTGTAATTTGAAATAACAAATTTTTTTGTCACTGTGTAGAAGGAGAGAAGGCGTGAAATTCTTGTAAAAAGAATAAGGAGTGCCTTGTTGTCAGTCAGCTTCAAGGATTTGGCCTGTTCGAAATTTGCAAACCGATTTCTTTTTCTTTAACAAAAGACTTTAACTACATGTGTGCTTTTGTGAAAGCGCATGCATTATGTTGTATAACTTTTTGAACTGTATCAGTATCAACCTACATACATTTAAATACATTTGCTTAAAGAGATTAGGAACACGAGACCGCTCCAGCACTAAACTAGCGCTGGCGTATATAAATACGTGTACACGAATACATTGGCATCTATGTATAACAGGGGGATTACCACGAAGTGCTAATAGCCTGATTAGTATTCGCTTTATTATTATTTTAATCGTTAAATAGTTATAAATAAATAACAAAAACGAAAGTTTCTATTTTCTAATATTTTCAATATTATTATTAGATAATATTTGCTTTTAGAAATAATTTTTAATTTTAAAATTTAAAGTTCTATAAAATAGGTACATACTTAATTCGAAATAGGTATCTATAAGTTTAATTTACAAATAATGAAATTTTAATTTTTTAAACTAAAATTAAGCAATTTAAAAATTAAAACAAACCATTGTTATTGTAAGTTTTTTCAAGTCAATTTTCTATTTATATAAGTATAGTTTTTTAAATCTTTACCATCGTATGTACCAAAAATTGTGTTTTAGATCTGTCCCTCATATCCTTTTTTTTAAATATTTTTTAGTAAATACAAAATAGTATGAATGATTCATCGCATAATACATGCACATGAAATTAGATTTAATGAAGCTGAAAAATAAAAAATTCCAACTCAATTGGTTGAAATGTACCATATTCAGGTACCTAATTTTTCACGGTTTTAAAAAACGTTTTAAAGAGATGCAATGATAAATAAGACGAGCTTCAAAGTCTCCGCATGGATGGTGCTATTTTTTTGCTTTAATTGTAATGAATATCACCTAAAATTTTCCACAAATTCCTGTTTTCAATATCTACCTATTAAGTCAAGGTTTAAGAGTAAACAAATAAGCAATTTTTAAAAATAATCTTGATTTGTTATTTTTGTTTTATTGAAATAAAGTTTAAAAATATAACAATTAAATCTAATGGTAAAAAGGCGGGAACTTGAAACAATTTATTTTAATATCTCCAGATTTTAACGTTATTTTTGTTTTAACTAAACCACAATTTTTTTTCAAAACTATCGATACTTTTTTTTAATGTACCTACCTAATTTAACGTTAATTTTTTTTTTTTTCATCTTGGAATAGCATTCTATAATCGCAATTTTTTTGGAGACTAAAAAAAGCTACTTTTTGAGATTATTGACTGATTAATTCTTAATAATTTTAAGATTCTACCCAAAAATTTTCGTACAGTTATTCTAGAATTTTAAAAAAGGGCTACAAAAATCTAGCATTTATTCTCATGATCTTATCTAATTCCAATGGTATCTTTTTCACTAATAATAGGTACTTCTATAATTTTTACATCTCTACAGTTCAAAATTTAAAGAAAAAATTTGTTGAAATCTGAAGTAATATTTATTATTTTTTATCGAAATAAAAAAAAATTAATAGAAACAAATTTGCTCATTATATCATTCAAATTGTGACCTGTTTTATTTTTTTATCTAATTTTCAATTTGTGGGTCATGGATACTTTATTTTATTGTCTATATTAAGTAAATACTTAATGCTTTTTATTTGTAGGTACCTACTTATGTACTAAACATAAATACAATTCAATATATATCTACATGTAACCTTTTTTAAACTAGTCCACTAAATAACTTAAAAAGTTTGCACATATTTTTTAAAAATTTGTCAGATACCTTATCATAAATTTCTGTGTTTTATTTCCTTTCTTCTATATTTAAGAGGGTTGAAAATCCACACGAATTAATCCTAATTTTCACGTCATATAATTTACATCCAGGTTATTTTCAGCCCTCTTAAAGTCAAAAGGGAAAATAAGGCACTCATATCTATGGTTCTGTCGTTCTGTAAAGGGCAAATTTTCCTATTTCTTTGCTTCTAAATCTTTTTTTACTTTTACGAGAAAAAGAAAAAAATAACTTTACCTCCTAACGTAATTGACCTACATAATTCAACCCCCGTTATATCACGTGCTCTAAAACGTGCTTAATAAGCCTTTTATACAGATTTAAACGTTTTCAACCCTAGCTGAAGCTTATGTAGGTAGGTAGTTCTTAAGAATCCTTACATTTTCTATTTTATAATAAGCAGGATCATTATTATATGGTAGGTACATATCTATGTATTTTTTTTTTTAATTAAATAAACATGCACTAAGTAAACAAATTCAAGAAAAAAATTAATTATCTAAATTAATTATTTTGAGTGGTATTGTTGTTCTTAACCTTTAAAAATCGAAGATCCCTTTCTACTTTCGACTCAACAGCTCGCAATGTTATTTACTCAATTATGTATGCAAATTTTAGAGGACAATGTATTGTCATTATCATTATCAATGATAAATTTATTCTAGGACACTTCTTCAAATATTTTATAAGTAGGTACATGTTCTTGTTTATATTTACCAAATAAATATTGTAAAAGAAAGAGATAGTAGGTATTTGGCAAATAAAAGATTCGAAATTAGTACTTATGTAATATGTATAACATTTCCATCAAAAAATTTAAATCTTTTACCTACTTAATAAAAAAAAATTACTCGAAACTAACCAAAACATAAAATCTGAAAATATATTTCGTAATTTAAATTCGTAAATTTAAATAAAAAACATATATTTGAGATCCTCTCAATAAGCCCTTTCGTTTGATATGTCACACGATACGATTTCAAAAACTTTTTTTAAATTTCTAATTTGCCCCCTTAAAAATTGAATGTTATTTTAGTATTTTTTTTTTGTTTCAGGCCTAGTCAATTACTGAAAGAAGACCAAAAATCGATCACGTGCAATTCGTCAAATGAAACGTCGGGGGGTAAAAGAAGATGCCCCCAGTCGATTTCGCGTTTACAAGTGGAAAAAATCGAAGGTGGCCTGATGGTGGCGGGGGTGGTTGTGGCCGCGAATTGTCAAATTATTTTGCCCATTTTTGGCTTTTTGTTTCTGCTCGTCGGCTGCGTCCTTACAGGTTAGCAATCGCTTATAAATTTAACTTTAAAAAAAAATATTTTTTACCTTTAAGTGTTACGTAGTTATAAAAAAAAATAACATTGAAACTGTAAAAAAAGAACAATGACGCGTCCTGATGAGTGACGAAACCTGTCGAAAACAGGAGAGTATTTTTGGAAAATTAGAGGACACCAAATTAACACTGTCCTAATTTCTATTTCCTCGCAATCTGATACTTATTATTGCATTTTCAATTCAAAACATGGAAAGGTGTAAAATAATTTTATAAATAATTCCTGAGACACTTTGGACCCTAAAAAAGTTGTTGCATGAGACAGTTTGTTGTCCAATCAAAGTAGATAAGCCACATTTGACTGGTAATTTTTAAATAAAATTGTCAAAATAGTGATTAACGAATTTTCCTTTCGATTTAAAATCTAAAATCTACGTATTTCGATCTTGGACGAACATATGTTCAGACCCTAAAAAAGGGTCTGACACATGAGTAAACTTTAGAGAGATAATTCTTTCGATTCAAGATCAGAAATCTGCGTATTTCGATCTTGAACCGACTCTTTGGACCCTAAAAGGGTCCCCTTATGATTAGGGTCCGTTCAGGGTAGATAATACATTGGCAAGCATTTTTATTAGCAATTGTTACAATAAAATTGTGAAAGCAATAATTAATAAATTTTTCTTTCCGTTTAAGATCTAAAATCTACGTATTTTAATCTTGGACGAACACTTTCAGACCCTAAAAAAATGTCTTTTCGTTCAAGATAAGACACATGAGTAAACTTTTTTTAATCGGTAAATCTTATAATTGTCGACAAAATAATTAATAATAAAAATTAATAATAATTCTTCCGATTTAAGATCTAAAATCTACGTATTTCGATCTTGGACGGACACTTTCAGACCCTAAAATTGTCCTCTTCGGGTAATTAACCATTAAAAATAGAAGGGCATATGTATCAGTAAACTTTTCTGATTAATAGTTCTTATAATGAAATTGTGAAAACAAGATATACATAATTATTCTTTCGATTTAAGATCTAAAATCTACGTATTTAGATCTTTGATAAACACATTCGGACCCCAAAGAAGTGTTCCCTTGAATTCAAAACTGACAAAATGTGTCCCATCTTCTATTAGACTGTCTTCAACAGTTGTCTTTCATCATCAAAATCATTTAGCTTTTAGCAACCCTTCTATATGGCTTCCCACGCATTATCTTATCTTATATATAATTGGGTGAATCAATAACATGACGTACCTACCAACTAAATTGTTTTATCGAAATAGAACCCCGAAAGGGTAAACATACAAAAAAGTTCTTTAATAATATCGAAACTTTTATATCCAATAATAGCCCAAGTAAGACCGATAATTTTTTTTGTCTATTTGCTCTTTGTTTCGTATTTTGTCCTTAAAATTTTTATTAAATTAAGTAAAAAGACAAAGAGTAACTCTAAAAGTTTATGTTAGTTTACCACCCCTCAAATCTATACCGAAAACGTGTGCAACTCCAGAAGCGTTTAATTCAAAATGGTGGATAAAATATGGCTGCTCTCACCTCGATTTCATAGACAAAATCACTGTTTGCTATTTTTAAATTACAACTAAGTTATTGTTAAACACCCGCTCTTAAAAGATGTGGCTCTAATTATAAATTTAACACTGTATAAATAAGGGGTCGAATTTACAATGATTTTGAGTATGAAAATGGGGTTTTAGTCGCCATATTGGATCCACCATTTTGATTTTTACGTTTTGCACATTAAATTTGTCAAAAACTTGAAGAAAAATTGCATTTTTGAGAATAATGAGTCAAGGATTTTACAAAACAAAAAATATTTTATATTACGAAAATTCAAAGTAGATATTAGCACTTTTGTTTCTAAAAAATGTTGCACAATACAATTATCGTTTCAAAAAGGAAATCATTTTCGTCAACTCTTGTACTGGTCATAATCAAATTAACTTTAATTATTGTACAGTGTATAAATAGCCGCAAATTGGCCTTATTTACTTAATTACCGATGAACTTTGACCACAACACAAACTATACTTAATTACTTCGAAAAATTAATTGCTTATACAAACGTTCAAAACATCCTTGCAAATATGCCAAACCTTTTTCATTATAAATACGTCACTTAGGGACAAGTATTTTTATTTTTTGGGTCACCTAAATTACCAAATTTGGAACATTGTGTTAGTTTCTGGATAACCCTCAAACTTTCCCAATTATTCTTGAAAAATGTGGAGCATTCTAGGACATTCTAGGTCATTTATAAAAATTTCAGATCGTTCTAGAACGTTGTGGAACATTCTCTATGATTTTTAAAAGTTCTGGAACATCAGGACAATCCTCGAAAAATCTGGAACACTCCGTTACTTTGTAGATCACATTCCAAAAACATTTTCGAAAAATATGGAGTAGTCTAGAATGTTGTAGGTTATCTTTGAAAAAACTCAGATAATTCTAAAAACTTGTGGAGCAGTCTCTAACATTTTTGAATGTTCTGGTATATTCGACACCATCATACAAAAATTTGGAACATTGTTTTAATTTCTATGGACCACCCTCGAACATTCCAAATTATTCTTGAAAAATGTGGAGCATTCTAGAACATTCTAGGTCATTTATAATAATTTCAGATCGTTCTAGAACGTTGCGGAACATTCTCTATCATTTTTGAAAGTTCTAGAACATTCATTGAAAAATATGGAGCACTCCAGAACACTTTACGTCATTCTTAAATATTCCAGATCATTCTAGAATGTTGTAGGGTAATCTCTAACATTTTTTAATGTTCTGGAACATTGGATGTCATCATCCAAAAGTCTGGAACATTCTGTAACTTTCTAGATCATACTAGAATATTCCAAATCATCCTCGAAGAATATAGAGCATTCTAGAACACTGTTGATCATTTATAAAATCTTCAGATCATTCTAGAATGTTGTGGAACATTTTCTAACTTTTTTGCATATTTTGCAACATTCAATATAATCCTCGAAAAATCTGGAACACTCTGTTACCTTATAGATCACATTCTAAAAACATTTTCGAAAAATATGGAGCATTCTAGAACAATCTAGGCCAATGTTAAAATATTTTGTAACACTCGGGATCATCACAGTACCAAATTTAATTTTTGTAAAAATTTATGCATACGAAATATTTAGAATCTGAATTCACAGTTATATGTGGCATTATGCAGAGATTTATTCGACATGAAAAAATAATCTAGCATTCTATTTTAAGGGTGTCCATCTACCATAATCATACACAGTAACTCATAACACGATTCGTAAAATTTTCGAAATTACAATTTCGTTTTCCATTTCGACTACTTTTTATACTTATATTTGGAAAAAGGGAAAGAAAGGCAACAAATTAAAGTTCATCTAACGGTTCAGCTCCAGGTTGGTATTTTTTCATCGTGAAATTGCCTCTAATTTATTGTAACACACGACGCAGAACAGGAAATTGATGCAGTAATATGAATATGCAATATGAAATCAATTTCCGTTTCTATTTATCGCCACATTCCACGTTCCACGCATATTTACAAAGTTATCCCACTCCAGGAAAAATATGCAAAGTTCGATTGAACATATTGCGTGACAAACTACATACATACTTTTGTTTTCCTTCCCTGCTCGTTAAATTATCATGTAAAATTTGCGCATCACGTTTTGGTTAACAAATCGTCCGATAACATTCCAGAAGACTGTTAATAAATTGTATAAGTAGATACATAAAATATTTGTTTTAAAATATAATTTATCTCTCTTGATTAGTAAACTGCAAGCAAATATACATTATGAGTATCTATATACACTTCATTGGTAATTTGTGATACATATAAGCAATTTTGTTGTTAAAGAACCAACGATAGGGCTATTATGGTATCATAAATAAACGGTGTAAATAATGACACACGATCATCCATTGTACAATAAAGAATAAATAATTTATTAAATAACGTCCTCGTTTAAATATAGTACAAATTAGTTTTTTATTTATTGTAACGTCTGGAATAATAAAGCACACCCTTGTTTCTTATCTGGTACCATTCTTGAACATTCTAGAATCTAGACTAGAAATGTCGCAAAACATTATCAAATTTTCTGAAATATTCTAGATCATTCTAGAACGTATGGAGCATTCTAGAACATTTTAGGTCGTTCACTAAAATTTCAGATTGTTCTAGAACGTTGTGGAACATTCTATATCATTTGTGGAAGTTCTAGAACATTCGAGATAATCCTAGAAAAATCTGGAACATTTCGCTCCATTTTAGAATATTCTAAGTGATTCATGAAAATTTCAGATCATTCCACAATGTTATGAACCATTCTGTAATACTGTTAAATATTTTAGAACAATAGACGTCAGAATTCAAAAAATTGAACATTCTGTTAGTTTCTAGATCAGTTTAGAACATTCTAAAAACATTTTCGAAAAATATGGAGCATTCTAGAATACTCTAGGTCATTTATAAAAATTTCAGATCGTTCTAGAACGTTGCATCTCTATCATTTTTTAAAGTTCTGGAACATTCGAGATAATCCTCAAAAAATCTGGAACATTTCGCTCCATTTTAGACTATTATAAGAGATTCATGAAAATTTCAGATCATTCGAGAATGTTATGAAGCATTCTGTAATATTTTTAAATATTTTGGAACATTCGACATCCTAATTCAAAAATTTGAAACATTCCATTAATTTATAGATCAGCTTGGAACATTTAAAGTCATTATCGAAAATTATGGAGCATTCTAATGTTCTGGAATATTCGACATCATCATATAAAAATTTTGAACATCTGTAAGTTTCTAGATCATTCTCGAACATTTCAAATCATTCTTGAAAAATATTGAGCCTTCTAGAACGTTCTAGCTCATTTATGAAAAATTTTAGATTACTCTAAAAAGTTGTGGAGCATCCTCTACCATTTTTGAAAGTTCTGACATATTCGACATCATAATATAAAAATTTTGGAACAGTCTCTTGGTTTCTAGATCACTCCCGAACATTTCAAATCATTCGTGAAAAATCTGGAACACTCCGTTACTTTATAGATCACATTCCAAAACCATTTTCGAAAAATATGGAGTATTTTAGAACATTCTAGGCCCTTTATGAAATTTCAAATCATTCTAGAATGTTGTAGGTTTATATATTTTAGAATATTTGAAATCTGGAACATTCTGTTACTTTTTAAATCAGTCTAAAACATTCTAGATTTTTATGAAAACTTTAGATCATCCTAGAATATTGTGGAACATTCTTTAACATTTTGAAATATTTAGAATCATCCTCGAAAAATCTGGAACACTCCCTCACTTTCTATATCATTTTTTAATACATTCTAAATCACTCCTAAAAAATCTGGAACATTCTAGATCATCTTCGAATGATCTAGAACATTAAACATTGTAGAACATTTTTGCAAGTTCTAGAAATATGAAAAATTCTCATCCATCAATCTACAGAAAGTATACTATAATGTAGAGCTTTGACGTAAACTCGAAAATGGTTATTCAGAGTCAAATGTTCGGAAAAATGAAATTCCTTTTCACCCCCTACATGACATTATCGCTACCACTTCCCATTAGCCTTTGAAATGCCCTGAAATTTCTTTTAAACTAGAACTCTGTCGCTCAACGAACGTGATTTAAATTTAATAAAAGTTTAAATATTCATGAACGTTTTTGATGCCCGGATTATTTGATGTTAATTAATATTTTAAATGAAGAAATTTTTGAATAGATTAAAAATTATAACTTTAGTACTTTTTTATTATTGTTCAGACTTAAATAGGAATTATATTTTAATGAACTCACTTTTGCTATAATTGTAAATTGTAAGTTGAAAATTCTGAATACTCCTACCAGTCCAAAAAATACCAAATTTTTTATTAAAACAAAAAAAAAGAGAAAGACCACTGAACTTACGAAAACAATAGAGGAATTTAAAAGGATACAATGACGTTTGGGTAAAAGTAGGAAATACTTAACAAATAAAATAAATTGATTCCTGGTTCACTTCCCACGTGTAGGTACTTAATACATAGAAATAAATGTCAATGTCCTTGCAAGTAATACGAAAGTTCAATTACAGAACGAGTCATAAAAGCATCGTCTGGTATTGAAAATGTTCGTCATAATATAAATGTATACAAAACACAATAGGTACTCGTGAAGCATTTTTTTTTCCTTGCGAAAGTCTTGCCAAATTTTAGTGCGCACTTTTCGTTAGACTTTCCCATTTGGAATTTTAAATACACGACATACGACAATTTCCACTTGAAAAAAAAATATAAATCTATTTATTAAATCCGACCTTTTCTATAATTCATCTTTTATACTACATCTCATCATCTCACATACGTTTCAGGGAAATTAAGCACGTTAGAGATTTGAAAATTTGACAGTAGACGTTATCAAATGTGATATTTCTAACTAAAATATGTACTTTCAACTTTGTTATTTTAAATGTACTTAATGGTATATTTTTAACGAAAAATTTGCATCAAACACAAAATTTTAGGTTAATTTTTTTAACCAATTTGTATACGTACGATGAGCAGTTTCTGAGATATAGAAAAAAAATCGCAACAGCAATCCAAATTATAAAAAATCATAACTTCTACAAAATATGACTTAGGGTGTTGAAATTTTTGCTAGTGGTAGCTGAATCTCAAAGCTAACGCCTTGACAAAATTGAACTTTATAATTTATACAGAGCGTTCAGAAAAAAAGTCTAAAAGTCAAAAACTTCAAACACGAATACCTTGGTTTTTTTAAATGGCACCTACCATGTTTTATGTTTTGATTCTATCCCTTTTTTTATCATCTTTCGATCCATATAGACACTTCCCATTGTTTTATTTGAAAAATTTTGAGTAATTTTGAATTTTTACTTGAAATGGCTAATTTTAATATTTTTCCCATAAAAACTTGGTGCCATTTGAAAAAACAAAGTTATTCGTGTTTGAAGTTTTTAAACTTTAGAATTTTTTTCTGAACGCCCTGTATAAATTATTAAGTTCAATTTTTTCAAGGTGTTAGCTCTTGGATTCAGCTGTTACTGGTAAAATATTCAACATTCTAAGTCATATTCTGTATAAGTTATGATTTTTTTATAACTTGGGTTGCTGTAGCGATTTTTTTTTTCTATAAATTAAATTATCGCAAAAACCGCTCATCGTAGGTATACAAATTGGTTAACAAAATCACCCTAAAATTTAGTGTTTGATGCGAATTTTTCGTAAAAAATATACCACTCTATTTAAAACAACAAAGTTAAAAGTATTTTAATTAGAAATATCACTTTACTCTTAAATTTTCAAATCTCTAACGTACGTAGTTTCCCTAAATAATATTACCCGGAATAGGGAGGTTGTAAGGGCCCCTTGATATTGCGAAGGGATCAAGATCTTTCGTTACGCCACTGCTGCTATCTCCTTCCTTTTATTTGTATTAATTATATTTTTTAATTACTAGTAGTACGAGCACCTGAAGTGTTTTCATGCTCAAACCAGGCATTCACTTAAAGTATTTATTCATTAATTAATTAAACTTCATGTACGTATTTATTTTACGCACATCCGTTTCCTTGGCGTTCCTAATTAAGCCTTCCTTCCTTTGACTTGTTATTTTTTATTCATTTCGCGTCTCCGCTCGTTGCAGCTGCGTCATACAGAGGTCCTGGTGAGGACGAGGAGCCTGATCATTATGCGGCGAGGATCGCGTTCACAGGAAACTCCAGGATCTTGGGTCCTGCGTGCATCGTGGTCGGCTTCGTCATGTTCCTAGTTGGTATTCTGCTCTGTCTGTTAACAAGAAGGGCCCGACGAAGGGAACAAACCATCGGCTTCCATTGTCCCCTCCATGGGGACTTTTATCCTTTAAGTCCCGTTTCTAGTTCCAAAACCGTAGGTGAGTTTAATAAAGAACTGGGGCCATTTTTTGGTGCCAAACAGAAAAAGTAATTAAAACATGTCGTAACACTTCACAAAATTCAACTGGGACCTTTTTTCTAGTCTCAAATTTTTCTCATCAGAAAAAATTTTCTGTTTTCCTTTTATGTAAAAATTTCTTTTTGATAATAACTCGCAAAAACTTTATTTGTTGTTGTTATTCAAACGGTACCATAACACGCCACTTAATGTGTATAGTAATTCTACAATTACTTCGTTGCAGTAAATGAGGAAGTAACAATTTAAGTGTTGATGTAAAAAAAAATACGCGGCACTTTTTGCCATCAACTTTACCACAACATTATTTAATGTCACCAAAGGAATTTCTTTTCGAAAAAAAAAAAAAAGAACGAAAAAGCAAAACGTTTGTTATAAACTTTCGAATCTTTCATATTATTATTATAAAATAAAATTCGAAAGTCCGTTACGTAAAAATAATAAATTAAACGCTTCAGTGTGGTTAATGACCAGCATTATTTGCCAGACTTAAAAAAAAAAAGATAAATTTTTAGCAGCAACAGTTTATAAATATTTATTAAATAATAGAAAGCTTATAAAGTTTTTTTTTTTTTGGAACGAAACGCCTTTTATCTTTTTGGCATACACAGGGTGTTTTAAAACTACAAGAACAGCACAATAACTCGCCAAGGGTGCAAAAGAAATTTCACATTGGCTAGTTTTGAGTGGCCTTATATTTTACTCAACTATGACCCCCCAGGTGAAGGTAATTTTCAAATGGGGCTGCATGTTTTTGACCTACGAAGCAGAAAAAAATATGAACGAGTGTGGCAATAAACTACCCCATTTTGACCACTGAAAGTCCCAAAAATATGCAGTCCCATTTGAAAAAATTACCTTGATCTTGAGGTTCATATTTAAGGTCAAATTGTGAAATGTAATAGCCAATAAGAAATTATATACCTTTTATATGTTTTACGATACTTTTAAAACACTCTGTATGTAGGGCTGATTGTACGCCTAATCTACGATTAAAAAATCATTGGTTTGTTTTATTTGCAGCTGCTATCGAAAATGACCAAAAGTCGTTACTTTGTTGGGCTCGGGGTCGAGTCCCGAGGGCAGCAGCAGGGATTATACCCCCTCAGTGTCCCCATAGTCAAATATCTAGCACAAGAAGTTCGATTGCAAGCTCACCACACAGTCCATGCCCTACACCTTTACCTTTTTTGGTCACTTCAGGTTCTACGAGGTGAGTAATTTTCCACAAAAATTAAAAAAAGATGTTGACGACAAACAAGGACGGGTTATTTAAAATTATCTTCTACACAACAAAAAAATAAGTAATCAAAATATGTTTGCTTAATTTTTTTTTTTTAATATTGTTTGTTGTATGAGCCAAAATTACCTTACATTATCTCTTCATTATAAATACAATGAAAATTTATTATCTATTTAAACAAAAAAGATGCCCAAGGACTTTTAAAAAGGTCACCAAAAGACGAAATTGTTATTTTCTTTTTAAATTCAACCCCTAAGATAGTGAAATAAAACCACAAGCTGTTGAGTCAGGAAGTTTGAACGGTATCATCCGCTTTAAAATTATTTTTCAAAATAGCACCCCTAAGAGAATTCAATATAAACCTACCATTAACACAGAAAGCGTTTTTGAGTGTTCAACCATTAAGATAATTAAGTAAGATTTTTAAATTTGGAATATTAATGCCCAGACAAAACGTCCAGCTCTAGAAATGTGTAATTTTGTAGAAATATTCCTTAAACAGTAAACGATCTTATTTTGCAAATCCCTGAGGGGGTGAAAATGGACGTAAAATATTACACTTCATAGTTCCTTATACCTTATTTATATCCAGTATTTATTTATTAATTTTTCACATGTATGCTCTAACAGAACATATCTACATTTTGCCACTGCTTTACCACTTATTTAACAATCTTACTACATACTTTCTATGCTTATCTCTTAAAATCTACCTTCATTTTCCCTTATTTTCTTCTTGACTACTCTCACTCACTCAACATACTCGCATATTTCCTCGTACAAATCACCTATCTAAAACTTTTTTTTTAAAGAGTTTAGCACCTACCGGGATTTGAACTCACAACCTAGTGGTCGCCAATCTGTAGCGCTAACCGTCCAGACACTGTGCCTCCCCTATTATTTATATCAAGTAAAAAAGTCATATATATAGGGAGGATTGGGAGTAGCTAGATAAAGAAATATAAAAAATATTTTGGCACTTTAAGTAAAGTTTGATGTGTTATGATTATAATGAGAGTAAATCTTCTGCTAGTTACATATGTCATACTTTTTAAACTACATATTTTTCAAAATTAAACCTTAAAGTTTTTTGATATAACAAGTAGTGAATATAAATTAAATGAACTTTGGTTAAATGTTTTTGTTTTTCTCTTTTAGTGGTTTAATACCCACAACAGTTCAGCTCTCACCTGACCAACCCTTTGGCTCAATTCGCTCATTGACTGCTGGAAGAGAAGTAGCCAGCTTTCCCCTTTCGAGGACACCAACCCCACCGCTCAACAGGTAACTCTTTTTTTATATGTACTTTGGTACAAATTGTATTTTCAGCCTTATTTCTTTCAAAATAACATCTTAATCTAATCCTCCCTTTTAAAATATGTTGAATAGGGCATAGCACAGTAAATACAATAAGAAGAGTAAAACATAAACCTTTGACAAAATCCCAAAAGTTTCTACGTGTAAGTTTTTTTGTAAGCAATTTCCTAAACTTTATGACTTTTGAGACAAAATCACAAAAAAAAAGGTTCTTACCAAAATTCGACTTTCCTAGATTTTGTCAAAGTTTTTTGTCTTTACTCGTCGAAATTTTTGTGCAAATTGTTTGTTTCTCAAACCTAAACCGTTTTGTTTTTATTATTTTTATTTTTTAGTGCAAAGTCCAATGACAGTCAATACTCGGACGAAGAGAAATTGTTCTCTCCAGATCGTGATTCGGGGTCTCAAAGTCATAAAAATGACTCGAGAAAATCCGTTTCGATAATATTACCGACCGAACACAACGGATGACCATTTATTACCACATAATAAATTTCGCTCAGCCTATTACTCTTATTAATAGTAATAAATATAAATTCTTAATAAAATAAGCGTAGATTATTATTATTATTATTATTATTTGTATATATTTATTATTATGTACTATTAGGAAATTAAATTAAATTCCATTAGAAATAATAATATATACGTCTGATGAAAGCAATTGTGAACCCAAAACTTTTTAAATTTTACTTTTGTACTGTGTACAAAATATTTCTCTACATACATACATATTATATATATTTAAATTTGTATAAGTACCTACTATATATTATATATAATGAATTTTTTATTTAGTCTTTATCCAGTTGAAATGTTTTATTTTAAGACTGAATTACATTATCTATGAATATTGTAGTAAGTATTCCATTTCGTACGAGAAGCTGTCTTAGTAATTGTGTACGTATTTTTATTAATTTCATTACTGTGCTACGATTGTTATTTTTAGTCTTACAGCCCTTCGAATCCCCTATTATCTTGAAACCCCATGCGAATCTGTGTTATATTGCATCCCCAATGTCATGCATGCTAGTATGTACTCTTTTTCAATAAATAAATGCATCATAAAAGCCGTACTACATACTCGACTTTTAATAACAAATCAATATTAAATTTATTGCCAATATTATTGACAAAAATTTTAAATTAAATAAATCCAAGGGTGAATCTTTTGAAGAACTCCCAACAGGACTAAATAGTTGTTGTAGAAATAGTAGTATGAATGTTGAGTAGATTCGTATAAAAAATTGATTTATTGAAACATTACAAACGTTTCGCCTAAGTTTGTGGCTTCTTCAGTGGATTTTTTGCCAAATTTTACTCAGAAAAACAAGATAGTGAAAACAATTTTTAAAATAATTTAGACATTAAACATTAAAATCTGAGTATATCACAGGTGAATGAATATAGAATGAGAATTATTACTAAACATGTAGGTACTTTTGAACCTATTGACCATAGTGCACGTTTGGTAATTATTTTCATCTTCATTCATCTGCGATATAGTTGTCTTCTCATGTTTACTGCTTGATTTATCATAATAAAAAATGTTATCATTTCCTTTTTCGGCTAAGGTAATGTTGCTTTTTATCAAAATTTGGTGACTCTTTAAAATATCTGCAGAAGAATTGTTCAAACTTAGGCGAAACGTTTGAAAATATTCAATAAATTAAATTATCATATATAAACTTGCCTAGTTCTGAACGTTCATACTAAATTATTCAGGGAAAACGTGGAAACAAAATAGTAGTAATTATCCTATATATTATATATTTACGACAAGTGTATCATAATGGCAACTATTTTTTAAGAGAACTAAACATTCTCGTACGTTTTAAGTTTTTTTTTGGCTCTAAACTTATAAAAGAGAATAATAAAAACAATAGAACCCTGCGAATAATTCTTTTGATTGATTACAGCTGCATAAATGCAACTAACAGCTTTTACGCATGTTAAACTAGTTTCCAACTGCCACTAAAAAAGTTTAAAGTAAAATTTTTTAATCGAAGCACTAACTTAAACCTTTTGTTTACTTTTCGTTAATAGTGGAGAACATGATCTAAAAAATGATATGTTAATCATTAGTTTTGGCGAAACATTAACAGAGATATTGCCTTTTAGATCGTTTCCGGTGTCAAGAAAAGCGGCCATTACGTGAGATTTGTTGAAAGTTGAGGGAAATAAGGTGCGCTGATGCGCGCGCAGTAACGCATCCGCGTCCCTAGCAATAATACCATTTACTATGTGACTATTTTATCCATTATAAGACTTTATTACAAATAAGCAATTGAAAAAATCGCATAATAGAAATATCGTCAATATTGGATAAATATTATATTCTTTTAGGCACCCTACCAGGACCAGCTGCCTTATATTATCTGGATTTAGTTTTATTAAAATCCATTCAAAATAAATAAATTAAATGTTATTTAATTATTTGTAAGTATTTATCATATTTTTGAGACATTCGCGACTCTTTCGATATTAAACCGATTTTGATAAAACGCATAACAAAAAAAGGAATTATTAAAAAAAGGTATATACTTTCTCACAAACAGCTGCATATGTATTCGTCCGATTTCAGAGCAGCTCGTCTCGATCCGTGCGAGCATCGTACAGTCTACACGCATACGTCTGGTCGCACGTACACAAACACCGTGCCGAAGTCTGCCGAACTGAAACGACGTTAGACGATGCACGGCTTTCAACGCCGCACCCCGCACGGCTGTGTTAGGTTTTTATTTTTCGTTACGAAATTTCTTGATTCGGTCGCCGCGCTCAAAGCCCGCGATAAAAACTACGCAATAACTTCTTAAAAAAGTTTACTATAAATTGAAATCAAAATTTTACTAATTCATGCTATTCGTTTTCCTAAAGTAGTGTGTAAGTTTCTTTAAGATTCCTATCAATTTATTGGACTAAATGTTTTTTAAAAATGGGAAAGAGAAAACTTTTCATCAACTACATGTTTCACATTTAATTTAATTTCAGTCAAAAATAGTGCAAATTAAGTCTACAAAAAATTTAGCAATTTTTATCACAAAAAATTCTTTCACCCTTACCTAAGACAAAGTTATAAGATAGACATTAATTGTAGCAGCACTATAAGTCTAATTAGTTGCAAATATTAAACTGTTTCTTCAACTAATTGTAAACAGTCCCGGATTTCAGTAGTGTTATCTATTGACACTTTTTACTCCTGCTTCTCCTCGATTTCCTCCTGCGCTGTCTACCTTTCCTCTTTCTACTTCTGGCTTCCACAATTCGCTGACAAGATCTATGATTACACCTTTCACGTCTTCGTCTCGATTCTCCATCCGAAGAGCTAGTGGAATTTGTAGTTGATGAGTCGTCTTCAGTTGATCTTGTACTATATCTTCTTCTTTTCCTTTTCCTTTTCCTTCTTGGAGCGACTTTGTTTGCCTTATTCATATATTTTGCCTTCTGCTCCTCAGAAAATTTCCGCCATTCTTCCGCGGCTTTTTTCAAAGCTTCTTTTGTCGTTAATTCGGGATTCTTTTCGCGATATTCTTTCAGAAAGTTAAGGAACGGTGTTCTATGTGTCTCTTCGGAAACATCTTCTTCGTTGTTTTCATCTTTCTTGTCTTTATTACCTTCGTTTGGGTCCGTTTCTTTCTGCTTTGTTTCATCAGTTTCATCTACAGAGATTTTGATGTTGACGTCATCGATTTCGTTTTCATCGTCTTCAGGACCCATATTGAAGACACTGTTAATTTTGTTGAATCTGATACGATCTGATAAGTGCGAAATTTTTGACTTGATTTATCCTTAACAACAGTAAACAGTTTTTGTTTTATAAGAAAATCAGATGCCTTTAATTTTTTTTTTTTTTAAAGTGGATAAATATCGCCAATAGTTTAAATAATTTTAATTAATACTTGTTTTCTTTTATTTTTTAAAGCAATAGTTAAAGTTTGGATAAACCAAATCTCTCAAAACGCCTCATGCTTCGTTAATTAAAAATCTACTTCAACTTCATCATTTACAAAAATTTCACTCCTATCTTTTATAAGATGAAATAATTTTTTGGATCAATAAAAGCTAATCTTGCCAACAACTTGTATTTTAAATATCGGTATCACTTAGAGACCACCGTTTATATTGGATATTCATAAAAATAGTGGTAAGGAACCCTGAAGTAATTATTATGGACTTCGTTGCAATAATGTAACTTACATAAAAATTAAAACACTTTATACACAAATTTTACGCGTACAGCTATTCACTGGTGTACATAGATGATAGATACCTATACACCTATATACTTTCTCACAAACAGCTGCTAACGTATTCGTCTGATTTCGGAGCAGCTCGTCTCGATCCGTGCGAGCTTCGTACAGTCTATACGCACACAAACACCGTGCCGAAGTCTGCCGAACTGAAACGACGTTAGACGATGCACGGCTTTCAACGCCGCACCCCGCACGGCTGTGTTAGGTTTTTATTTTTCGTTACGAAATTTCTTGATTCGGTCGCCGCGCTCAAAGCCCGCGATAAAAACTATGCAATAGCTTAAAATTTTACTTTGAATAGAATTTCGTTTAAAGTTGAATGTTTACATCTTTTTTAATCCTCAGGAATGATTTCCATGATAATACTATATTTCTAAGGATCTGCACGAAGGGGAAGGAGTGGAAAAAAAGGAATTGTCGTCGGAATTACACACTTGATGCTACAATAAAAAATACTAAATAAAACAATTACGAAATTTGATTTAGTTTAAGTAAGGAAGGTGTACCAGGTTTAATCGATTTGTTGACTTTATAAAATACGTTATAATAAAGCGTTTAATTGTTAATTAGACAATTTTTTTAAATTAAACAATTGTATATTGACCTGGAAAGTTTTGAAGTTCAAATATATTAGAAATAAAGTGATTAATTAAACTGTATATTATATTTACAACAAAAATGTACAAAAAATGCTAATACAAAAATGTTTCATAAGGAATAGAATACTTTGTAATTGGCGATTAATTAACAATTTGCATATACAAAAAACGACACAAAATGCGATATAAAAAACAAAAATTATTCTTTGCTCCTTTTTTTAGGGCTTTCTTCGTCCGAAGACGATGAGCTAGACGGTCCAGAAGCGGATTTCCTTTTCCTACCTTTCTTCTCAGAATCTCCGTTCTCAGAAGATTTTCTTGTAGGTTTCTCTTTTTCGTCACTGTCAGTGTCCATCTTCTTTCCTAATTTCTCTTCAATAGATGGCACAGCCTTTTTCAGCCTATTAGCATCGGGACTATAAGCCCACAAGATCAATTCTAAATGCTCTTTAGTTGGCAAATCTTCTTTCCACAAGTCAGACTTTTCCTCTTTCATTTTCGTCAAGAGCGACTTCAACTCAGTGTTCCTGACAATGTCCCAAGTTGGTTCGTTTTCTTCACTGGCAACGGTCCTCAACTGCTTGTAATCGCCTCCAACAGATTTGTAAGCTTGAAGAAATGCCTCAGCTTTCTTGTCTTCGACCTTGTACTTTGCTTTCAAAGAAATCAGCGATTCTATTGTACCCAAAGGCAAATACGATCTATTCTCTTTCCCTTTGTCATTCAAGTCGAACTCTTTGAGCCAATTCTCAAAAACTTCTAACGCATCTTTGATGTTTTGTATTTTCTCTTCTGCTTTCGTCACTGAAAACAAATACCAATAATTGAAAAAAAAAATATTTTATAGCACATATTTTAGCACAAATTGGCTGGCTTATACTATACAGGGTGACTCTTTTTAAATATATACAAAAAATAGTTAAATTATTATTTTATTAAACCATTATGCAGGTCACGCATTCTCTAAGTGGGTAAATACAAAAGTAAGGTTTTTATTTCAAAAATACCTCACTTTTTGGAAACAGCATTGCATTTTTCATACTTTGCCCGATCAATTCTTAATACATCGACAATTATATTTAGGTAAATGACGTAAAAAGAATTCTTTTTGCGTTGACATACGTAGCGGAAGAGTTGACGGTACGCCTGAAGCTGTTAACCGACCCATAAATTAATTAGTTAATTATTCAAATCGAAAGTTTTCTAAATATTATAATTAAATTATAAACAATTAAAAGAATATGCACAATCGTTGTTTCTTCTAATACACTTTATCTCCTAATTAGGTTTCCCCCCTGTACATTGTTTTAGTGTTTTTCCAATTTAATTATATTTCATTAGACAACTTTTGACCTCTTTTTCTAATCATGAATAATTAATCAATTCATGGTTCGGTATACTGCTCGAGGCGCACCTTCAACTCTTGCTATGTCACCGCAGAAAGAATTCTAATTACGTCACCTAAATATAATTATCGGTGCGTTAAGAATTGGGAAAAGTATGAAAAATTCAATGCCGCTACCTTAAAGTCTCACGTGCACAAGATATTTTTGAAATAAAACCATTATTTTTGAACTTACATATTCGGGGAATGCGTGACTTACACACAAGCTTGTATTTTGAAAAAGTTACATACAGTGGGTTAATAAAATAACCGAGCTCATAATTAAATTTAATAACTAATTTAGTTACAACAGCTCGAAAGAAAATAGGATTTCCACGAGCACCCGCCGAGAACGACTTAATTTTTTATTTAATTTTAATTTTGTGTCGGTTATTGGTAAAACTAAATTTTATTGATTATTCAATTAACTTATTGGCGGTTTTTAATACACTTTAACGGTATATTTTATTTGCGAGGTACTGTAATATATGTATTTATAATAGCATAATAAACGTGTTGTTCACCAGTTATTTTTATTTCTATTTTGACTCATAAATATTCATTATTAATAGAAAAAATACTTGTTAAACGAAAAACATTTATATCAGCAAGGTCTAATAATAGACTAATTAACAACTTCTATAAAGATAACAATTCCAACATAAACAGGAATTATTATTTTGGTATAGATAAACAAGTATTATTTCAAAAATCCGTAAAATATTTTATGTACGAATATAATCAAGCCAGTCCCGTATAAGTTAAATATAAAGTAGTCTAAGAATAAAAAGCAAATGTGATGGAAAAAGTTTTGTTAAAATACTTACAAGTTAAAGTTCTTTTGGCTCTGCCTACGAGTCCCTTGATGGCCAATTTTTGGTAATCAGGATCTCTGCCCTCCAAATTCTTTACCGTTTCGAGAGCCTTTTCCTTATCTTTGAATCCTAATCCAGGCACAGTATCGGGAGATGTTTTTTCACTCATTTTTACTCTCCGTGGGTCTAATTGTAAATAAAATTATATTAACTCAACACAACAAGACCTTCACAAAGTAAACGACTTTTTGCTTACCCTTAACGATTATAAACTTTTTGTCGGACAAATTAACTCGATTAGAGGAAGGTCTGACGGTCTACTGGCACAGAAAACACGAAAACTTGTTAAACTCTTTCCCCTCTACGTGTATTATTTTTGCTAATAGCGGCACACAAAATCGCCCTTGAGAAAGAAACTTGCGCTTCCGAAACATAACGAACTTTTTTAGTTTTAAATTATACAGTGTGTGTGTGTGTGTGCGTATGATAGCATCTTCCAAAGTAGGACATTACGTCAGTTAAAGGTGATGTAGTTTAACACAATTTTGATGACCCACTGTTTAAAAACTTAACATACATAAGTACCTATCGGTATAAATAAAAATTACATAACAAGAATAATTGTATTTGCAAAGCGAAATTCAGCTAGTACCAATATTTAAAATGTTCAGCACATTTGTGAAAATTGGTCCTTGATAAAATAGGTATTTTCTGTGCGTGGGAGGCGAAAACGCGTCATCTTGATCAATACATAACTATGTACATGTACATACAACATTAAATGTTAAAATATACATATACACATTATTATACAGTGGTTAACAATAAAAATTTTACACATATACAGGGTCATTCTAACAGTGGTACATTCATTAGACGTTTTAGAGAAACTAAGAACGTCAGAGATTTGAAAATTTGGCAGTAAAGGTTATCAAGGGTAATCTTTTCTAACAAACACTTTCAACTTTGTTATTTTAGATGGAATAGTATATTTTTAACGACGAATTTGCATCAAACACAAAATTTTAAGGTGACTGCTAACCAATTTGTGTACCTACGATGGGCGGTTTCCGAGATAATTTAATTTATAGAAAAAAAAATCGCTACAGCAACCCAAATTATAAAAAATCATAACTTCCACAAAATATGGCTTAGAATGTTGAAATTTTTACCAGTAATAGCTGAATCTCACAGCTAACCCCTTGACAAAATTGAACTTAATAATTTATACAGGGCGTTCAGAAAAAAATTCTAAAGTTTAAAAACTTCAAAAACGAATAACTTAGTTTTTTCAAATGGCACCTCCCATATTTTATTTTTTCATTCGATTTCTTTTTTATCCTCTTTCGATCCACATGGATACTTACTATTGTTTCATATGAAAAAGTTTGAGTAATTTTGAATTTTTACTTAAAATAGTTAATTTTAATATTTTTCGCATAAAAACTTGCTCCTTGGACAAGTGACAACTAGCACTTATTATTTTGGTTATTCATATTCTTTTTCTAAAACTTATTTCATAATTTTTTTATAAATAATTAATTATATTCTCCGATTACCTCATTAAGGTAGGATAGAAATTAATTAATCGTTTTGTACCAGGACTAATTAAAAAGAAACATGAAGCAAAAACGTAAAAGATAAATTAAAAAATAGCTTTGGATTTTGGCTTAAGGAATCGTTGAAAAAAATCATCAATAAACACTAGTAACAAAATATTTAATAAAGTGTACCTCTCTTTAAGTTCCAACAAACAATTTTGATTTAAGCCGATCTGGAAGATCGTATTTGCATCTTTTAAGTAAAGACACTAGCTGGTTGTCTAACGAATTTGTATCAAAATCATCTTCACCCTCCAAACTCGACCAGAAGGCCAAAGCTGACTCACAATCGTTATTGTTATCTAGAATTAAAAAAAAAATGATTAGTGACATTTCTATTTTTATCCAATATTTCTGATTTTTACCGAAGTGCTTCTCAATTAATCCGGAGTTTTAAGTAAAATTCAGTAAACGTAATTATATGCGTACTTACTATGTAACTGCATTATGGCGTGATATACGACAGATTTTTCAATCACACGAGTTGGGATTTTTTTAACAGCTTTTGCTAAAGTCTCCAGTTCACATAGTTGTCCATTTTTTGCCCAATTATTACAAAGAGCCTTTACTTTATCCCTTGATAACCCATTAATATTCTAGAAAAAAGTTATTAAATATCGTCATAAGAAAAACTCATAAAATTGAAATGCAAATACCAGAATCACTTTTTTTAACGTATTATGTTTATTACTCCTTGCTAAAGCTTCTATAAGACTTATTTCTACCAAATTAGGATCAATAGGTTCGACTGCTTTAATTACTTCTTGTAACAGATCGTTTTTATCGCTTTCTACCAGAGTACAAAATAATTCAGGTTGAGCAGGAAATAATTTGTACGTTTTTGCAAAATCTACAAACACTTCTATTGCTTTAGCAATATTTTGGCTACAAAAATAAGTCATTATTTTTTTTTTTCACTCCTGATAAATATTAATACTTTTTTAGATGAATTTGGACAAGTGGCTCCAAAATTAAGTTACTTATTTTACAATAATTCAATTTAAGCAGCACATCAAAAGTTTTCTTTTGATTATCAGGGTCATTAAAAGACTTCAAAAGGTCCGTACAATTGCGCTCCATGCCACGACCTCCTATGAATTTTCTAAAAAACAACAGATTGTATTTGATTATTAATACCTTTTTTTTAACTTACTGTATGTTCGTCTCCTTTTTAAGTAGATTAACTGCTCTTTCTTCCTCTCCTTTTAAGACCATTAAAGTTGCAAAATCCAAAATTTTAAAACTATCTAATTTAAACCGCGGATGTTTGGTCGTTAATTCTTCGAACAGTTTCTCAGCTTCGGGCAAATTCTTACTCAATACGTAATTATGGAAAATATTCGCCTTCATTCCGGGAGATTCGACGTATCCGCGACTTGAAAAATCATTGCGCAGAAACTTCACGCGGTCTAAATTGCCAAGTCGCGCATGCGTTTGAATCAACCGTCTCAACACTCCTCTCGTTTCCATACTCTTGCTTTTCAACTCTTCGTAATGACACTCTAAATCTTCAAGATTCATTTGTTGCTTCATTAAAATATATATATATATATATATTATTAATAAATTCTATAAAAATCGTTGCAGGAAACTTACAGGATGTGGAATATATTGTTTTTCGGTTTTAAAAGATAAATCCAAAAGAGTGTCTATAAGTTTTTCGAAGCTCTTCGACAATTCGGGGAAGTCACATTTCGATTTAATTATATTCAACAACGAGTCTGCAGAATTTAGGGACAACCTTAATCTTTTAGATTTAATATTCTACAAACATTCATTTTTGTAAACAGAAAACAAATATTTGATGGTTTTAATAAGCACCTACTTTAAGTAATTCACCAAGTTTTTTATAGTCGTCCTCGCTTTTACAGGAGCCAAAAACTTTTTCTAAAAACTTTCCCGTCCAGTCTGTTTGTCTGCTGTTGATTTCACATATTTTCTGCAATATGGGCACCACATTTTCAGCATTTTTATTACGAATCCATTCCCTTGTCAAGTGGTCTAATGCACTCGCATCGACAGGACCGTCATAAACTTTAACTGTAAAAAGAAAACACGCTATATCAATTACAAAACTGAGCGTTACATTAAAAATTCTAATCATTTACCTAATTTTACAGCCTCAGAAGCTGCATCGTTTCTTAAGAGAACTTTTATTAAAGGCGTAAACAATTCTGTCGCAGTGAATCCTAACTGTCTAAGTCTGTTCATCAAACTTAAAGGGTTACTAAAATCGCAGTGAGGTAATACGTAAAATTCCCACGTCTCCTCGTTCGGTTTGACGTCCAAATTTGTCATTTTTTCCAAAGTTTCAATGATTCCTAAACAAGTACTACATAAAAAGGCTTTCTATTCTTCATCTATTCAGAACAAAAATTACCTACTTCTCCATTCTTTCTAGCAGCGCCTTTCAAAATGGGCCAAAAATAGTGAGGTCGCAACGGCGACATATTCTTTATCAAATCCCAAGCCACGACATGGTAATTCCTTCTCAGGGCAGTCTCAGTAACTTTTACGTGGGCCGTAGTATTAAGATTTAACTCTTTAAGAATTTTAGCAGACTCCAAAATCTCTTTAGAACTCTTAAATAACGCAATAAATTTACGTATAACACGTAAAATTATTTAGACACTTACACATCCTTTTTTAACCATTTCTCTTAACAAAAACATCCCATAATCTCCTTCAACTATATCAGGATGTTCCTGGACAAGCGTCGAATATACTGTTATTGCAGTCAAAGGCTTTTCCAAGTAAATAAGATGTATACATAAATTATCCAAGAACGTTAAGTTTTGTTTTAAAAAATAAGTAAAGCCCTTTTTCGCAAGCAGCTGCAAATTATAAGATATTTAATGATTAAGACGAGATTAAGTTTTTTAATCTTACATATCTCATCCAATCTTCGTTATCGTTTTGGCTTAATTCTTGTACAATTTGGAGGAACATTTTATCAGTTAAACTATCAGGTGGAAGAAGATCGACAGCAGTTTTAAACTCTTTTTCACTGATACGTTTTGCCAAACCTTTCAATAGAGCTACGTACGTGGAAATTGAAGGGAAAACATGAGCACCTCTCATCATTTCTAATACAACGTTGGCATCATCAAAACCACTACAACAACAGTATCAAGAATTTTAATGTTCTAGAACATTCTCGAATGGTTAGGAACATTCTAGAATATATCGGAACATTCTAGAACCTTCCTGGGAATTCTACAGTCTTCGAAAACTTTTAAGACAATTCGATAAGATTCTACAGCATTCTGAGACATTATCTAACGTTATGGACCATTTTGGAACATAATACAACACCCAAGAACATTGAAAACATACCCGAATTAAAACCCTGCATTCAATTTTTTTGGCCGCTCTATTTTAAATCCATTAAATTTATGTATAATGCACAATTAAATATTTTACGTACCCATTTATAGCATGCGCTAGGACTAAAGCATTAAAAGTCTCTTCATCTGCCGGTATATTCTGCTTCTTCATCTCTTCCAAAACATGAGTAGCTTTCAAGGTGTCCCCTGATGAGCATACATTCTCCATGATTAACTTGTACAACTTAGGGTCTGGTTTATCTACTTCTCGCAACAAGTTTTCAAACTGAATTAATTGTTGATTTTCTGTACATATACTTATGTACAGGTGATAGTTAAAAGGGGTCCTTATTTTCATCAAATTGTTTTTCATATAATCGCACAGTGTCGCTCGAGTTTCAGGTATTTGATCAGGTAATAAATGACCGCAACAGTGCAACAGAAAATTTACCTCGTCTTCTGACAAACAGGCTTCAACAGAAGTAAATATCAGATAAATTTGAAACTAACGAATGTGAAAATTGCTTACTCAAATCCGAGTTTAAAACTTCATAAATTTGATCTAGAAAAACTCGACCATGTTTGTTAATACTCTTTAATAGATTTGTCATACGACTGCTCATATAATTATCTTCTGTTCTTTCAGAAGGGGCCCTTCGTTCGACACTTAAGTGACTACGTGAAACTCTGTAGCAAAATAAAAACGTACTTACATTTATTTAAAAATAGAGAAAATAAGTATACTTTGGTTTACTAACATTAAAAAATCGTTATTCCTGATCACTTTTCTCTTAAATCGTACTGTCGGGACACTAACTTTATTTAAACAACTAACACTACTACCATAAACACAGTAACATTTCGAAGGAAATGTCATAGTTCCTGGTTTCAAACTTTTTGCCCTAATTAACAATGAAAACATTTTTATAAACTAGTTTAATTTACAGTCGTTTTATAATTAAATAATTAATATTCTCTTAAAAGAAATTTGTAAATTATTGTAAGTTATAAAATATAACTTTGATAACCATAGATAATTAATAATGAACAAAACCACGGAACAGTATTGCCAGATATGCTCACAGCGGCTCACAGCTCAAAATATCTAGAAAAAGTCCACGACAATCTGAAATCTAGAGTTTTGATTGGTCACGCCACAGCCTTGCACCACGCCTTCGTCATGTTACAGGCCTACAGAAAAAGTATTGACATTTGTAGGTTGTAAATTGTAGTAAAGAAAAATAAATAAGCAAATTAAACAAAATCTAAAATCCCTAGAATCTCCTTATTTCCCTAGTACTAAAATTACACAGTATTGGGAACAATTCTCTGGATCTGGCATCACTGCCGAGGAATATATTTTCTTATCTATGAAAAACAAACATAACCTCACATAACCTAAAATGATAACACAGTACGCATTTTAATACATTTTAACATTTTAATAAGTTGTAACTTCTAGAAATACTAATTATTTATTGTGTTTAATAAAATAAAAATCAAAAATGAAAAGATTATCAGAAGAAAGAACTAAAATTCTATTTGAAAAATTATCTAAATAGTAAGTAAACCTCAGTTGCTTCCGTGTTGCCCGTTTTGTACGTAATAAATAATGTTTTTTACGTTGGTTTCAGTATTGGTTCTAATATTAAACTTCTAATTGAAAGACCTGATGGAATATACTGTTTCAGAGAAAAAAAAGACAGAGTTTTTTATGTATCAGAAAAAGTGTTAAAATTAGCAGAAACAGTTGGTCCGGACCACTTAATATCATTAGGCACATGTTTTGGTAAATTTACAAAATCAAACAAATTCCGATTAAACATAACTGCCCTCAACTATCTTGCTCCCTATGCTCAGGTATTTTTAACGATTTTAAATTATTATTAAGTAATTTTTGTAATTCTAGTGTAAAATATGGCTTAAGCCTTCAGCGGAACAGCAATTTTTATATGGGCATCATATAAAAAAGTCAGGTTTAGGAAGAATTAGTGAAAGCACTGAAAAGTATCAAGGAGTTGTTATTTTAAGCATGTCAGACATACCTTTAGGTTTCGGAGTTGCTGCTAAATCCACTGCTGAATGTAAACATGCAGATCCTTTAGCTATAGTTTGCTTTCATCAGGCAGATATAGGAGAATATATCAGATCAGAAGAAGACCTTTTGTAATGTAACTTTTTGCATCTATATTTAAATAAAAAATAAAATAAAAAGTTTTTCTATTGTCAAATTCTTTTAATTGAATCTAACATCTACTTATCCTTACATAATTTAGTTTATTTGGTGTGTTTTCCATGTTTCACATTTAAAACTTTTTATAGCGGGATGGTTGAAGAAACCGTTGGAAGATCTCGGTATTAATCTAGGTCCGGGTTCTATCCGATCAGCGGTGGCATCATTCGATTTCGAAAACGGTGTGTCATTGGACTCTATTTTGAAAAAAGGTAACTGGCGTGGTTCGGGGAATTTCTTTAAGCTATTATTTAGAACTTTCTTACTCCTATTCTATAAAAGTTCACCAAACATCATTATTTTCACTAAGAATGTTTGGTGAACTTTTGTGAAATACGCGTAAGAAACTTCAAAATATAATCACAAAGAAAGAATAGAAACATTCAAATTTGCCGCTATTTAAAGTTTAGTTCGGCCCAAATTCATAGAGGCGCTGCTCGGTTTTCAGTTACTATCTATTCTTTGGTATATATAGTATATTCTTTGCGGCCAAATGCCGACAGATTAAACGATTATTTTCCGCTAAAGTCGCAAATTAAATTAATACTACTGTTAAATTTATTTAATAACAAATCAAGTAAACCTAATGGCGGACTTTGTTAGCGACTATAGTTCCCCAAATAGGACCATTCTAAAAAATTAAATTCCGCGTAAGCGTGTTTTTCGGGATATTTTAACGAAGATTGAACTTATTGATTGGATTTAAATTTATACGTTATCAGAATAACTCTTGAAGTTGTATCATATATAATAAAAATAAGCGAAAATTGCACTTTTCGTTTAAAACTGTTAAAGACTCGTCAAATGCTGTAGGAGAATTGAATTCTCTAATTAAAACCGTAATTTGACCGTGATAAAAGTCCCTAATTTTGATATTTTCAAATTCGTAAATGCGCGCGCAAACATCAAAGGACCTATAGAAAACATGTATTTTATTTTGTATGTTATAATAACTACGATTTACGAAGATGCTGTTCTTCTTGGATATACTGTAAAGTACGGTTTACAAAAACTAACCATATTTTTTCTTTTGCATTTGCACTGATTTGCACTTGCGCAGTTTGTATCAAATGCAAGTAGCTTTTTTCAGTGAAATAATCAATCTTCACAATTCTTTTGTGATTTCATTTAACCCCCTTTCAATTGTGTATAATTGCAATCAGTGAGTGTTATTGAAATATGAGCCAAGTTTTTAAAATAATGAAACAAGTGTACAGTGCTTTATAAAATCAGTTCTAGAAGAAGATGAAAAGACTGGTTGCCAAGTGGCCATTGAATATATTACTGTTTATATGAGTAGGTTTACCACAAGATATCTGGAATACCGGTCGAATCTTTTATCCAAAATGAGTAAAAGACGAAGAACAAGTTCCATAGCAAGTAGGGGACAAGAGGACGATTCTCTCGACAGTATAGAGGCAAGTTCCAGTGGTGCTCCTCCAAGAAAACGAAGCAAAAAACAGGATCCTGTACGTAACGTTTTTTTTTTTTTTTAATTAAACTATTTTATAACAAAAAATTAATTGATTTACATAGATGGAACAATGTCAACAACTTTATGAATCAATTAGAAATCATAAAAAAGAAGATGGCTCGTTACTTTGTGATGCTTTTATCAGAGTGCCAAAACGTAGACAGGAGCCTGCTTATTATGAGGTCGTTAATAACCCGATTGATTTACTTAAAGTTCAACAGAAACTTAAAACGGAAGAATATGAAGACATAGAAGACCTGCAGGCTGACATTGAACTTATTGTTAGCAATGCTAAAGCATTTTATAAGAGAAGCTCTCAAGAATATAGAGATGCTTGTGATCTGTGGGACCTTTTTCTTACCAACAAGAGCAAGTAAGTTATTATTTTGAATCAAAATTGTAAATAAAAATAAATTATTTTCTTTGTTTTGTTTAGAATATTAGATCCAAAAGATGGCGATGAAACTGATTCGAAAGGTAAAATTATATTAAAAGTGAATAAGGGAGGTAGGAAGGCGTCTACTCCAGTTATAGAAGTAAAGAAAGATGATGAAGAAGCTTCAGAGACTTCAACAAATCCGGACGAAGATATGAACCCTTATGAAGAACTTTTTACAGCAGTAATGACAGCAACTGATGCAGAAAACAGACCCCTGCACACTGCATTTCAACTTCTACCATCAAAAAAGAAATATCCCGAGTATTATGATGTGATAGATAATCCTATAGATTTAAGAGGAATTGCTGTTAAGATTCAAAGTGCTGAATATGGGAATTTGAATGAGTTAGAAAAAGATCTGCTCTTAATGACCAAAAATGCTGCTTCATTTAATGAACCTGGATCACAAATTTACAGGGACGCTAAGCTACTTAAAAAGGTAATTCTGATTTCACCTTGCTGCCTAATTCCTATTAAATTGTAACTAAAATTAACAGCTCTCTGGGACAGTTTGAAATATTTTCAAAACTTTCAAAAGATTTTTAACATTGTGAAATAATTTAGAAGGTTCATAAACATTTTCGAGCATCTTAGATCATTCTAGTACATTCCTAAATATTCTTCAATATTTAGAATTGTGTGTGAACTTTCTCGAATATTTGAATATACGTTTGCTGTAAAATTCTAGAACAAATTGGAACATTCTCTAAACTTCTAGAACACTCTATAACCATCTAGAACCTTCACAAATCTTTTATTATTGGAACATTGTCAATGTCTAGGATTATTTTTGAATTATCTCGAAATTTTTGGATGATTGCACTTCATAAAATCTCTTGGAAAACTGAATAACATTTAAGAACAGCCTAAAACATTCTTGAAACTTTTAAAAGATTGTACAAATTTCTGAAACAGTTTAGAACATTTTAGACTACTTTTTTTATTTTTATTACACATATTGATTAAAATAGTGTTTTATTATGTTTTCGACAGATAATACAAAGTAAAAAAATTGAAATAGAGCATGGAAAGTTGTCGGGAGCGAAGACCAGCGAAAGAATTCGAAACAAGCGTTTAAGAACCAGCACTTCCCTTTCTGCAGTTACCGCAGCATTACGAGACGAAGAGACTGACACAGAAGAAGGAGAACCTGAAGAGGTCATGGAAGTTGAGGTCTGCACATATTAAACAACTTTGTTTCACAACGGAAAATATTATTTTATATATAATTTCAGAATGAGCCCCCTGTGGATCTTGACAACCCCCAGTGGAAGTTATTTGAAGCAGTTCGAACCGTTTCTGGTAACACAGGCGTTTTATTAAGCGAGCCTTTTTGGAGACTGCCTTCTCGACGTTTCTACCCCGATTATTATCGTGAGATTAAAAATCCCTTGTCACTCACACAAATTAGAAGGAAATTAACCAACTGCGCCTACGGTACCGTTAGCGAAGTAGCTGGAGATTTGAATATCATGTTCGAAAACGCGAAAAAATATAACATTCCATCGTCCAAATTATACAAAGTAAGGGCCAAAATACACGGGGCGTTTAGAGAAAGTTTTTTTTACAATGTAATGTCTAATTTTGTTTCGCAGGATGCAGTGAAATTGCAGAAAGTCATGCAAGCAAAAGTACAAGAACTACTTGATCTAGATCAGGTAACTCACAGAGTCACTAACAAAACCCGAAAGGTATGCACTGCTTTGCTTATTCCGTACTAACATTTTGTCACTATACACCCATTTTTCAGTTACAGTTATATTTTTTATATTTGTTTTGTTGACTTCTCACTCATACTGTTCCTCATACGTTAGGCATTGCCTTCTGAACATCTTGTAAATTATTTTTACAATTTCAAATTACATAATTACTTTTATGGGGCTCTGGTGGCGTCTGTAAATATCATGTATAAATGTGTGTCTCTTTTTTATGTAATTTATTGATATCATACATTTTTTGTTTAATAAAAATCATTGCCCGCTTTGCTTGTACTAACGTTGATGCGTTTCGGTCGAAGACTCGCGCAAGCGCCCTTGTCCTGTTCCAGGACACCGACAGCGAGTTGGATAACGAGGAAAAGAATCGCAAGAGACCTGGCGCTAGATCAAAGACTCCGCAGACGGGATCAGGAACGCCTTCTCGTGGCAGACCTCCCAAAGATCCTATACCACTCAAGAAAAAATTACATGCGATAGCAAAACATCTTCTAGATTACACGGTAGTAATTCATTAATAATAAAAATTCCTTTTCAATTAATTTGTGATTATATAGTGTGAAGATGGTAGGAAGCCCTTGTTGGGGTTCATGGAGAAGCCTTCGAAGAAGTTGTATCCTGATTATTATGAAGTCATAGAAGAACCAATCGATTTTATTGAAATTGAACAGAAAATCAGAGCGGAACAGTACTCGAACGAGAACGATCTTATACGTGACTTTAAGTTAATGTTTTCTAATTGTCGACAGTATAACGAAGAAAATTCAACGATATACGAAGACGCCAATTTGTTGGAAAAAGTACTAATGGAAAAAGTTGGACAAAATCCCCCTACACCTGAAAGAGAAACAACCCGCAAAACTGTTTTAAGAGTGTTAGTAATTAATAGTTACGTACCATATATTCTTTGAAAAAAATATATATATTTTACAGTTCCAAACCTAGGAAAGTATTATCTCCAGTAGAGAAAAACTGCCGCTTCTTGTACGAAACTGTCAGAGACTACAAAGAACCCAAAGCTAATCGACAACTATCAGCAATCTTCATGAAGCTACCGTCAAAAAATGTACGTAAATCATGAGCAAATGTTTACAAAAATTGTATTTTAAATTATTTTACAGGATTATCCCGACTATTACGAAGTGATAAAGAATCCTATAGACATGGAAAAGATCGCTCAGAAAATGAAATCGAACTTATACGAAACGTTGGACGATCTTTTCAACGATTTCAATCTAATGTTGGACAACGCGTGCAAATACAACGAACCGGACTCTCAAATATACAAGGACGCACTGCTTCTCCAAAGAGTCTGCCTTCAAACAAAGAATCATCTGAAGGAAGAAGACGACGCTGTACCAGACGTTCCTGCGGCGGTCCAGGATCTTCTTCTCAATCTTTTCACCACCGTCTACAATCACCAGGATGCCGAAGAGCGATGTTATTCTGATTCAATGGCGGAACTCCCCGAACATGACGAAATTGATGGAAAAAAGTACGTAACATTCATTTACATTTCTAGTTAATTATTAAAAAGGGTCGTTATACTGTTACACACATATATTTAAGCTTCCTTAAGTTCGTTTTGCAAAATATGAATTTAAAAACTAATTATCTACTGCACTTTTAAATCTAACATTTCTTTCTTTTTCGTAATAATTGTTGGTGTTAATGTCTCACTATCGCATCAAAACGTGTGTCACTTTTCTATTGTTACACGGCAGCAACGACAACGACAAGACTCCTTGTTCCAGGGTCCGAGCGTTATCTTTAGATTTGATAAAGCGTCGGCTGGACAAGGGCCTTTACAAACGCTTGGACACGTTCCAAGACGATTTCTTCGCCTGTTGCGAAAGGGCACGTCGCCTGTCGCGTTCGGACTCCCAAGTATTCGAAGACTCGATCGAATTACAATCTTATTTCATCAAGCAAAGAGACGAATTGTGCAAGAATGGCGAACTGTTGCATTCCCCAGCTCTAAGTTATACTTTAATGCATCTCACGTCAGCCGTCGAGTCCGTACGTCAAAGTAAAATCCTCCAGGAGTCTCTGGAAGACGAAAGCGAAACTCGCAGTTCGGACGATTCGATAATAAAAGATTCCACGTTGTCCAATTCGAGTGCGAGTGGCAGTGGAACTGGGGATTCCATGACTATGGACCAACAAACGTTCAAAATTGGAGAGTTCATTTATATAGAGCCCAAAGAGAAAGGCTTGGAACCACACATTTTGCTCATCGAACGACTCTGGACTAATAACGAGGGTCAAAAGATGCTTTACGGGAATTATTATCTAAGACCTATAGAAACTTACCACGTTACGACAAGAAAGTTTTTGGAGAGAGAAGTGTTTAAGTCAGATAAACACATCGCTGTGCCCTTAGAAGAGGTCAAAGGCAGATGCGCAGTCATGAACGTGAAGCAGTACTTTACTATGAGACCTGAAGGTATTTTTGATGTTTGTTGATTGTTAACCTCTAGGTTTATTTATGCATTTTTTTCGTCAGGTTTCGATATAAAAGACGTCTACGTCTGCGAGTCTCGTTACAGCACAAAAAGCAGAAGTTTCAAGAAGATGAAAGTCTTCCCCGAAACGCAAGATTTGACTTTGGTTTCTAGGGAAGTGCCGTTGGAGCCCAAGAGGATCATGTCTGTGTTTAGGGAACGCGTGGAGAAACACAAGGATGAACTGGCCGAATTGCAAGAACAGGAACGACTTATAGAAAAGGAAAAACCGGTGAGTAACAGAAACACGTAATTAAAACAAGTTGTTTATTTATTTTGTTGTTGTATGTATGTAGAATGTGGTTGCATTTTCGAGTATGGGAATAGACGATGGTAACACGTACTACGAACAGTACAACACCATATGCAGTGGAGTGATAAAAACAGGTGATTTTGTGTATGTAGCTGCCGAAGGTGGAAGGCAAATGATCGCTCAGATTGATGCCATTTGGGACACGAAAGAGTAAGGTTCCTAAAAATGTCATACCTACAAAATTATTAATTATTTTTATTTAACTATTAAGTGGGAAAGGTTACTTTCGAGGTCCCTGGTTTGTAACTCCCATAGAGATACCTCTGAACCCTAACAGGATGTTCTACAAACAAGAGGTGTTCCTATCAACATTAGAAGATACAAACCCTCTTGTTGGCATAATGGGAAAGTGTAGCGTTTTGGACTACAACGAATTTATTTCATGTAAATTTAAATAATATTTGCCATTATCTTAGAGACGTAGTTATACATTTTTTTTTCTTGTCAGGCCGTGTCACGGAAATCCATGAATCAGACGTTTACATTTGCACGTCGATGTACGATGAATTAAACAGACAAATAAAAAAATTGGCCGCCGACGGTCTGAAGAAGCACACACATAGCAGTGCCGTGACGGAAGATGAGGTCTATTACTTCCCAAAAATTATTAATCCACCAAAGGTAAACACATGAAAATATCAAATGCTTTTTTTTCTCTCCTTATCGTTAACAGGTTTATAGTCCAGGTAATAGAGATTTTTAATCAATAAAAGGTAATCTTGCCAATAACCAACAATAATTAATGAAATTTCGACAATAAATGACTTATTATATTACTAATAAAATTATTTTTTTTTTCTTGCACTTAAATTTAACATTAAACCGATTGCGCTATCATTTGTAGTATTTGCATAGTAAAATTTAAAAAAAAAATGACAATTTTTTTAGGTTGTTTGATGGCCTACAATTTACCATTTGTTTGTAACCCATTTCTTCCATTCTTTTTCGAGATATAGGCAAAAAAATGTTACTTTTCTATCCTGCACATGATGACACACACGGTTTGCTGTTAAATCTTAACTTTTGTCTCTACATTGCCTGGACATTTACACCTAATTATACATTAATTTTCCAAGTTTGCTAAAAACTAACATTATTTGCTTATAAAATTAGAAAAATGTTTACATTTTTTTTTAATATCTAACGCGCATGCATTTTACATTTTTTCGGATGTCTCTTCTCGATTGTACACAAAATGTTACAGGTGGGTAGCGATATTGCCCAAACCAACCCCGAGACGGCAAAACCCCAAAATATGCCCGTTGAAGTTGTGAGTAACTAACTTTCAAATCCTTTTTGTGCACTTACAACTAATTAATAGCTTTTTGGGGTTCCGTACGTCCAAACGAAAAAGATTGGGTCAGATTTAAAAAACTTAATCATCGTACGGAACCCTCCGCACACGAATATAAGTCGCATTCGTTAATTTGTTTTTTTTGTTGCGTTTGAACTTTAATAAGCACAAATATTAAGTATATAATTATTTTTCCAGGAACAGTCTCCAGTCTTGACGAAAATGAGCGATATGGAGATGTTGATGGAGGATTCGTTGGACGGCGGTCCGCCTTCGGTTGGATCAGGGGAAATCCCGACTTCAGTAGTGGCCACACCGACAAGTACACCAACGCCCACGACTACTAAAAAGGTAAGTTAACTGCAACCAATCACGTAGCGAGCTATCGGCATGGCGTGTGTCGTGTGTATGTGAAAAATTTCATGTGGATGTGTCTTATTTTACTGGTAGATACGTGAGCGTTTTTATTCATTTATTTTATTGTTAGGTATTTCTATTATGATTACTTATTATTAATTTATGATTTTTATTATTTTTATTACCGATTTTATTATACCCTGGATGAAAAGTATTTAGTTCCCGTTATCTCTTCTTCGTTCAGTTAGCTCTGCGTTGTTATTCAGTTAATTATATTTTGTTTGGCATAAACATAACAATATGGAGGAGTCTTAACGACAAGATGGAGGGCACGATACACACGGCGGACATTTCACATGCACGGCACCCTAATTTCCGTAAATTTATAACCCCATCCAAATTATAATCAAATACAAAAACTGAGTGGTAATAATACCATCCAAGTAATAATTGTTTTATCGAGTTTCGGCACTTCCAATCGATTTCTACGAACGAAATTTTATTTTATTGGTCTGAAATTTCGACCGTCAAATGCTTCGCTGATAAAAATTTTAGACGGTAACACTTAAATATATCCCGAAACTCCTTAATTTTTCGTATAAATTTTTGCTTCCGATCAGCTGGGCGGGGTTGGTTAATTAAGAAAAGGAAAAGCAACGTTATTTATTGAAGGTGAATATGTTTTTGAGTCCACAACGCTAAAAGTGGGAATTTCCGGTTGTGTGATGAAATTTTGAAAAGCTTTACTAATAATAGAAAAGGAAACGGGTACAGAGTTCGGTTGTTGATTTAATTCGCCTTCTCCGCCCGCAGAAAACGAACAAGAACAAAATAGTAACGGGGTATATACTGTATTCACGGGAGGTGCGAAAGCAGATAGTGCAAAACAATCCCGAATCAAACTTCGGTGAGATCAGTAGAATAGTCGGTAACGAGTGGCGCTCGTTGCCTTCGATTGAGAAACAGTCTTGGGAAGAGAAAGCGACGAAAATTAACGAAGAGATCAAAGCACAGATGCTCCTCGAAGAGATCGCCAATCCCACGCCTCAAGCGCCGCCGCCGCCACCCCCGCCGCCCCCCGTCGACATAGTAAGTACAAACCAAAATTATACTCTTCTTCTCTTTTACGATTTGCATGGATATGATAATATATCACGGTATTGTCGATGTGATTTTCATACTCACACACTTTTAACACACTAGTCATAAAAACGAAGACGCCGGAGCTTCTTTATCGTTTATTTTTTTCATTTGTGTTTTTTTTTTATTGTCGTAGTTTATTTATATCTAGTTTCGTCGTTTTTTTTTATTTATTATTATGCTTTGGTTTTCTTTTTTTTCTGACCTCGTTAACTATTATACCTAGTAGTTGTGTATAAAAAATGTAGTCCAGCAATATACCAAAAAAAATAATTATTTTGCACTAAAATTTAACAGGAAATCAACTGGTATCGTTTGGTAGCTCATAAAAACATAAATTGCAATAGTCAGAGTCAGGGTACATTTTTTAATCACCAAAAACTATAAAAAGAAGTTTTTTAATTATCTACAACCATGTAACCAGTTTTATTCACTAGTTTTTAAAATATAAGCCAAGAACAAAAAATTTTCAATTTTTTAAATAGTTTTTGGTGCTTAAAAAATATACCAGGATTCGTGTTTTTATGATCTACAAGGATAGTTGTTTGCTGTTAAGTTTTAGTGCACAAAAAGATCTATATTACTGGACTAATACTGTTACGCCAGTGGCTACATATTGGTGGTAGTTATTGATTTTAATGTTACCATTTAATTATATCGAATAATAATAATTATTGTATTACAGCACGTTCAGAAAATTAAAAACAAATAAGTACTTTACAAATTAACTTATTAACTTATTAAAAATATGCATAATATATGATATAAGTTAATCCTAAATAATCTTGTTTTTGAAATCAAATCCTTTAAAGTAACACATAAACATAATATCTAAAATTTCATCTTCTAATTAACCGACAATTAACATGATGTTATATTTTTTAAAGTAGTTTTTAAAACGTCGTGTCTCGTCTTTTCAGGTATACGAATGTCTTTGGGACGGTTGCGACTTCCAGTTCGAAGATATATCTGACTGCATCGAACACACCATCAAAGACAGGGACAACCAGCAAGGTCACGTCCAGAGTTTCTTTCAGAATAATCCCGATTCCGAGTTTCATTGTCAATGGAAAAACTGCGGCAGGAATAACAAGAAGAACGTGCAGCCTTTCCCAAACATAACCCGTTTACTTCGACATGTGAGAGATATGCACATTAACAAGGGGAACGGTCGGTGTGTCCCCCCTGAAAATAGAAGCAAGTAAGTCCTTATGACCCTGAATTTTGTTTTAATAAAAAGTTGTTTTTGATACTTTTTTTAACAGGAATTTCAAGCCTTCCAGCAAGCCTCAACCTAACGTTTCGAAAACAACATCAACAGCCACTCACAATCCACGTAAGTTACCTCTGAATATTAATTAACTAATAATTAAAATAAGCTGCTATTAAAAGGGTACAACGTTTTTTTTTTATTTGTTTGGGAAACAATCATCGTTTCGTCCTTTACAAATGCTTAAACTCATTGTAATGATTTTGAATTAATTCCGAAAAAGGCCCGTTTGAGGAACGAAACGTTAATTGTGAGTTTCTTAAACAAATAAAAAAATCGTACGCCCCTTTTAATAGCTGGATAGTTTTGGTTAGATGTACATAGGTGTTTTTTTTTAATAATCTAAAAAATAACACTAGGTACATGTACAACTTCTTGCATGAACCCTGTAGTTTATACTTCTAATACTACAAAATAAAAAATATTTATATTATGTAGTAGTAAAGTAGTATAAATTCAAAGCATGTTGGAAAAGTTTGTTTAATTTGTATTGTAGTTGAGGCAATATAGTGAAATAAAGACGTTTTTCACTAAAAGTTAACAGCAAATCGAATGTCATCATTTGTAAGGAAGTTGGTAGATCATAAAGACATATTCACAATAGCAGTTGCGCTTTGGTACGTTTTTTAAGCACCAAAAACTAGTGAATGAAACGATTTACATCCAATAAGCAAGTTGTAGACAATTAAAAACCTACAAAATGGTTTTTTCAGAAGTCTAAATGGACGATTTCTCTTCGAGAAAAGTTGAAAAACTGCTAAAAAAGGTCGTTTCCTTAAAAATTTATATTCCGAGGTATTTACAATATTAAGAAAAGATGCTGCGGAAGATAATAGCTAATGATGTGCTCTTTTAAACGAACTTCGAAGGAAACCCCTAGCGTTAGTAATTTTTGCATAATTGCAATATTAACAATGTAGGACATAATTTTGTTTAACAGAAGTAATTCAATTTTAATTTTGAAAACAGTTTTTTTAACGAGCCATTAAAATGAACTAAAAACATTCCCAAAACGTATTAACGGATTCGTTCGTTTTTTTCTTTGTCCGGCTGTAGTTTTGACACAAAAACTGAGAACGAGAGAGGAATTGTTGGCAAAAAAAAATAATATCCAAAATTCTTAATATTACATTTATGAATGAACTACTGACACTAGGAATTTCCTTAGGGGTTCGTTTGAAATGCACATCATTTTGCTTGTAATCTTAATGTTGTAAATTACCCGAAATATGTATGAATTTTTAGTGTTTTTCCTACTCTTCTAGGACCTCTGAAAGGCCATTTTGTAGGTTTTTTATTTGACTAAGCAAAACTTGATAGAAAAATTCATTAGAACTTTTTTTAACATAAGTAGTTTAGGTTAATATCAAATACTTTTCTGTTTTATATCTTGTGGATGGTCAGTAGATAAAATGGTTTTGGGTAAATCTTTGAAATTAAAAATTAATATTGAAATTTTTTGTTCATGCGGGCGGAAATTCAGCGGCCAGTAGTACTCTCAGTTCTACTGCTAGTAACCATCCAACTTCGAGCACAACAGGTAAAAAGAACTTTGTTGAGAGGCTATTACTTTTTATTAAGTATAAACGAATTTTTTTGTTCCATCTTATTAATGGAATTATTTTAGCCTCTACGTCGCAACAACCAGCTGCTGCAGTCAAGCAACCGGAGCCCATGTTCATATCTATTCCTCCAAGACCTCAAAGGGTTCTACATTCAGAAGCTTACATTAAGTAAGTTAAACATTTTTTTTTTGTTAATTTATTCTTAAAGAAATTTTCTTTTTAAAGGTATATAGAAGGTCTTCAAGCTGACAATAAGTATATATCACCTTGGGAAAGAACATTACATGTTACAAAAGAGTCTGTGCCCGCACCAGACCCTGAAAAACTCACCCATGTGGCGACGTGGTTGGGGAAAAAATACGAACAGCCTGAAGAAGTGTTGAACGCCTTGTGGAACTTGAGGAATCAAATGCTCAGAGACACTTTAGGACTACAAAAACTTTTGTAATTAAATACTTTTGTATCTTTAGTAAGTTTTAAGTCTGTTTTTTTTTTAATACATTATAACATATGTAGCCAATTAGCGTTTCTTTCTCATATAATACTGAATTGAATAATTTATTTTTATTATATGCATAAAAAAGTTAAGTAATGACAAAACATATATTGGTAGTACCGCAAAGTCGTCATTTATTTACAATTAAAATAAAATTAAGCTTAAATTTTTAATAACAACAGTATTAACTATTTCAAAACGGTCTATAGTCTGTAGGGTATTTAGAACACAAGCCGTTCTTTAAATATTTCACTAGATGAGACCACTCTAAGAGTTCGCAAAGTTGAACGCATTTTTCATCCATTTCTTTAAAACTGCCTTTCTCCTCTTGATGGCGTAACAAATACCTCAACAGTCTCCCGTAATTTTTGTGCGCAGCAGCGTGCCAAATAGCAAATGCCAATACGTTTGTGGGCGCGTTACGGTCATTTGGATCCGTAAATTTACCAAGTTCCCTCCATACAGTTGATATTTCGTCTTTGCTTACTTTTCTCGCAGCTCCAGCTTCAAACTCCGTGTATTGATAGAGTTTGCACAGACCAATTCCTTTTCTGCATAAGGTTTCGATGAGAGCACTTCTCTGCCTTTCCATTGTGCTTCTTATTTTTGCAGCGTCCAGTCTGCTGTCGGATTTTAAAGCGAAATACGCAAGAAGGGCGTTTTGATCTATGCTCCCTATGGTCGCTTGACATATGGGAAGAATTTTGACCTGTACGTCTTGCACATTGTATTTCTGAACGTCTTCTTTATATAATCCGGGCAGCTGTTTCTTTATGTCCATCGGATCGAGAAATTGCAACATGTGAACGTGAGCTTGAGGATTGTCCGGAAATTCTCGTTTTACTTCCTCATATAATCTCTCTGCATCTTCCAGAGTTTCCATTTTCGAAATCCACGTCGTTTTTAGGTCTCTCAAAATTTCTTTGTACTCTTCTTTTTTGGTCTTTGTTTTTTCGTATTTAACTGGCGGCGGAGATCTCCTAATTGGACCTCCTTGATGAAAAACGTATTTAAATGGATATGTATCTACCTTTCTACCTAACTCATCTTTAGCATATACTATAACACCTGAGAGATAATGAGTTGTATTTTGTTGCTTGACGTTATATTTATCTGGAGCTAACGGAGCTATATATAAGGGCACGTTCGTTGGGCTCAAACTAGGTCCAAATACCGCCTTTCTCCCATTTATTAAGGCGTCATTATATGTCCCAAACAAATCCAGATTAATAGTATTTGTCAGTTTTTGACTAAGTAACAGAGGCGTATCGATTAATTTTTCTAAATAATCCTTTCGATCATGACGGATTTGTGTTCTTATAATGTATTCGCCCTTTTCTAATCTCAAGGAATATTTAGAAGGATACGCATCTCCACAACCGAGGTACTGTTTATTACTGTCAAAAATCATCCACATTTGGGATTCGAAATGCGATTCGTACAACATATTGCTCAACAATGGATTTTTGGGAGAAACTTCAGTAGTTTTGACAAGTTGAAAATTGTATGTTAAAACAAGTTCATATATCTGTCTTCCGGGAGGTATGACGTCTCTGTCTGTCAAGGGCTTTAGTTTAACTTCGGACGGTTTTAAAATCTGTACGGCATTCTTAAGCGTTATCATTGGCATGATTTCTTCGCCTCTGAGTGTTGCTACGTCTACTCTGTATATTCCATCAGCGCAGTGCATGCTAATAGTCGGCTGTTTAGGTTTAACACCATGAAACGATACCGAATATCGAACAGTCATGTCCCCTAAATTAGCCCAATATTTGGCAATGACCACCTCTAACATATAGCCGCTTTTTACGGGAAAACTTTGAACATTTTCCGTATTATTCGATATTGTTATCGCTTTATTGGTTTCTAACGATTTGCAGCTTCTTTGCGGTACCAGTTGTATGCAATGAAGAACGAATTTTCCATTACAATTCGAATCTAGGCAGCTCATGCGGAAAACAGCCCACGTTGCATTTTCTGGTACAGCGAAAAAGTGTCGCTTAATTGTATTCGGGTGGAAGAGTACTTTATCAGCAACAAACGTAAAAGAAACCGGATCAAGTTCTTGGGATTTGAGAACGGTGATAGGAATCCGGAAAACAGGTCCTTTCCCCGAAATTCCACTATCGTAGGCGTCTACACTTGTGGAATGCACACCAGCTTTCAAAGAATCCGTATTAATTTTGATAGAAATTCTTCGAGCCATATTAGTGAGGTCCAAATGTTTCGGATAGCTGACAAATCCAGCTCCACAAGTCAATGATAGGTGCTGATTGAATTGTATTTTATAATTTGCATCTACTTCATCGTTATCTAAGAAAAACGGCTCGATATCTACTGGCCATTCGTGATTCGGATATTTACCCAAGCACTTAACGTAAATCCCTTTGCCGCCATCAATGCCACAATTGATTTGGAACCTGACAAACCTTTCTGGACTGTTATAGAACTTGTTTAAAATGTCGAAAGTCTTTTCAACTTGAAGAAGTCCCTGACCCTGGGCTAGAGTCCCTGCGTCTTCTATGCGAATGGTACCGTTTTCCAAAGCTCTTCTAATACTATAAGGGGACCACTCCTTGCTTGTCTTCTCCAAACCTGATAAAATAATTGCTACTGCGCCGGATACATACGGCGCAGCCATAGACGTTCCGTTCATTAACTGTGAGCTACGTAATGTAAAATTGGGTACTGACGTAATTGCCCCGCCTGGCGCACAAAGGCTTACACCAAAACCACCATCTGTGGTAGGGCCTCTTGAAGACCAGGTGTAACACATTCCATTCAATTTCTGTCTCATAGAGTATTCTGCTACCATCATATCAGGAGAAACGTAAGCCCCTACACCTATGATTGTGTCTAGTTGGATATCAGGAGGGCAACCAATTGTACTAAGGGCAGGGCCATTATTTCCTACAGATGCTACCCATATGAGTCCATATTTGTTGACAATGTCACTCATTAAACTTCCCACACGTCCAGAATTTGACCAATGGGCATGCTCTCCATAACTGGTGTTGACAACATGGACCGACTTGGTCTTTGAAAGTTTCATTAACATTATCATTGCTCGAACTAGGGATGTACCTGTTTCCATTGAACCCAAGCGGCCGTCTCCTATTGTTAATGCTATTATTTGAGCACCAGGAGCGATTCCGTTCTTTTGCGGCTCGTCTGGAAAATATGCCGCTGCAATGGAAGCAACGTGGGTACCGTGACTGGAACAATAACCAACTAATTCGAGTGTTTCTCCATTATTATGCACATTAATGCTATAATTTAACTGGTCTAATTCAGTTAATATTGTAAAATCATGAGTTATGGAGTATTCTCCCAAAAGTTGGCACTTTTCCAAGTTGCCTTCTTCAGTAGTATCAACACATGCGTTCCATTTTTTCCCATCATTAAATACAACACAATCATATACTGGACCAGGATCAAAATACTTTTTTTCTACCATAGTTAATACATCTACTCTGGCTTCTAATTCTTCTTTGGTTAACTTTTCATCGTCAGTAAGAGTTGCTGCTTCTGAAATTCCTTCTTCATAACTCACCAAGTTTCTGGTAGCATGAGCAACGTTAATCTTATGTTGATTTATCCAATACTTTTCTTTTCGTTCATCTTGAATCCTTTTTTTGAGCTTCTCAGGGTAGAGATCGTATGCAGATTTAACGCCCAGTCGATAACCACCTTGAGGACTTCGCCAATGGGATGGAATCTTCAATTTACGTCCTGTAACTCCAGTTAAAAAGCCCCCTTTGGCTTCCACAGGACTGGAAAGTGATACATCACCACAGCCACTACAATCGAATCTTTCAATTACTTTAATCTTTCCATCTGACGTTTTCTGAAGACCAGGGGCTCCAGGGTCCACACCAGAGTCTAATATGGCAATTACTACATCTCTTCCGTCGTAATTTGGATATTTTGATAAAAATATAGTAACTTCTGTTTCCTTTTTTGGTAAAAGGTCCCCAACAGGGAAGTCTAAATCACTAGAGTTCTCAGGCATTTTATAATTAAAACAACAAGACCAAATTAATTTTGTGTTTTGCAATCATATTTTAATGACAAATTGTGAAGGATTTCATACTTCATTAATTTAATTTCGGCACTTTTCCATGTTCCGTTGTTTCAAACGATGACACGACACTTTTCAAAAAAATCACTTTTACGTGAAACGTAATACTGAACAGTGAAATTTATAGTAAATTAATTCGTTGTCCAAATATTACTATTTTCTTTATAAAAAAATATATTTTGAAATAAATTAAAATGAATATTGTTTTAAGAAGTTAGGTTAACAAACTTTAACCTAGAGTCTAGATGTGCCAACCGCCTAAACGAAAATTTGAGTCCCATAGAAAGTTATTGTAATTAGAAATGTTCCAACTACGAAGTTATAGAAAATTAAATAAAAATAGATACAAAAAGTAGCTCGTTGGATGATCCTTTGTTTTATCATATTTATTTAAGTTTAGATTTTCAAATTGTTATTTTTTTAGGACATTCTGCTTATTTTTTTTGCAAAACAAGTATTGCAAAAACAAAATAGTTTGAATACATATTTAAATATCTGACAACATTGTATTTATCTAAAGTAACTAAGGGTTGGTAGCACATGAAATTGAAGTGAGTCATAGAAATGAAAACTGTCATCATCTGTCATACTAGCCGTCAATTTTTATGTGTTTTGTAATGAAAATTATAAAAAGTATTAAAAATCAATTATATAATTATTATTTAGATATCAAATATTGATTTTATAAGAAGAGTACGATGTTTTTTATTGATTTGGAAAGTTGGTAAGTAAAAATATCTCCTAATTAATTTACAGCTGCATGACAATACAAATTTGATAATTTAATCATTTTTTGATAATTTTTGCTTTTTTATTTATTAATACACAATCGTTTATTTAATGTAATTCTGCCAATTCTATATAATATATTTTTTAGTACAATTTTAAGCAAATTTTACTATAATTTTAAATATGATGCTATACATACAACTTTTAAAAAATCTACACTTATTTGTTAATTTGAATTTAAGCTATTAATATACATACATTCAAAAAAGTAGTTGAGTAATAACTGGTAATTAAAAAAACTACATGTAGGTACTAAATACAATAAATATTTTCTCTTTTAGTCCCAGAAATGCCACTTACTCCTTTGTATCTATTCCATACATTATTTAATTACTATGTTATTATTTCTGTCTGAATTTCCTTACATTTTAAAACTTAGTTACATGATACATTCTATCTCATAAATAATGACATTACTCTGTTTAAGTTGTGCAAAAACGTTGCATACTGATGTTAGTTTTATTTAGGTTAATACTATACTTTCTGTTTAATCTCTCCTATAAATAAGATCTATTTTTAAGAAGCTCCTCAAACTATACTCTTGTTGTATTTATTAGTAAATGCCAAAAAAGATTAAGTGAAAATAAAATTTTTTGATCTAAATTTGCACCTACTCATTTTATAACTTTGTTCTTTTTTTGATAACTAATGAGTTGAATTTTATTTTTTAGAAACATGACAGATGTCAATTGAAATGAATATTTGAAATAACATATTTGCAATTAAATTTTTCATGCAATAGAAGTACGCGATTTGGAAATAATGTATTTGTATATGTCTAGTTTTATCCTTGACCTTTTTAACAAATGCCAAATAATTTAGAGTATTAGGAGATACTTTACGTTTGTTTTAGAATTGATATTTATTGCCCTAATGTGGAATTTGCCCTTTAGTTAGAGATGAGGCAGATACTTGTTCATATAAGTTTACCTTCCTCATTCTCACAATCAGTCTTTTAATTTGCTTTTCTTATATTTAAAAGAAATAAGTAAAAATTTTATGAAATCTTTAATAAAAAATGGTCTGTTAAAAACTTCTGTAACCAAATTTCTGGTTTCTTAAAATGGAGTTACAAGTTAATGCTTTATGTGAATTATTTTATTTTTCATCTCAAAAAAGTCATATATTTTAAGTTTAAAATAAAAGTTGTGTACTATCTGGCCTGTTAAAGTTCTAATATAATCTTAAGTTTCTCAAGATAGTCAGTTAGTTGTCCCGTTCACATCTCGATTCCCCACTTTTTCTTTTGAAGAATAACTTCAGACACTTTATTTCGTTCTTTTCACTCCCGCCGTCTTGGCTCTATGCCAATTTGCGTTATAAATACAACGAATAAAACACATTGGCCACACGGGTCTCAGCTATCGAAGGCTCAGCACATCAATGAGTCTGCTAGTGTACAATGGAATCACGTCGCTCCTTTCGCAGTTCCGTACGCAGCAGAGAGTCATCTTCGACCAGCGACGCTGATCCACGTGAAAAAGTAATTGATTGCTGTCGCAAAATCATTGCCTTCATGTGCACACAAGTCGGAGTTGGAGGCCTAGTTGTCGGTTACACAATGATAGGAGCTGCGGGATTCATGCACATCGAAAAAGACAGAGATGATACGGAGTATCTTCATGTAATCCAGTGGAGAAATTCGTGCGTCGAAGAATTATGGCATGTTGTGGCCACCCAAAACATCTTCAACGAGACCGACTTCAGGAAGACTGTAAACGAAACTCTTAAGCGTTATCAAGAGAACATGGTGCATTCCATAAAGAGAGGATACAATGGACGCACGCCAACAGAGATTTGGTCATATTCTGCTGCCCTGATGTTTTCCTTAAGTATTATCACGATGGTAGGGTATGGGAATATGGTGCCCAGAACTCCATGGGGTAAAGGCGTCACCGTCATCTACGCTGTATTCGGTATACCATTGTACATACTTTATTTTATGAATATGGGGGAAGTCCTCGCTGGAGTCTTTAGATGGGGCTACACGTGGCTGTACGAGTGCAGTACCGATAGGGGGGTGAACGAGCCTCCGAAAAGAATAATAGTTCCATCCACTGCTTGCCTCTGGGTCATTGGAGCTTACGTACTCACAGGGGCCATAATGTTTGCCGAATGGGAAAAATGGAACTATTTGGACAGCACGTATTTTTGCGTAACAAGTCTGTGCAAGATTGGATTCGGTGACCTGGTTCCCGGAGCGAATATATCGGATTCTAGGAGCGGCAGTCAAACAAAACTTGTCATTAATTTTATTTATATGTTAGTGGGATTGGGTTTGGTTGCGATGTGTTACAACCTTATGCGTGAGGAGGTACAAGTGAAGGTTAAAGAACTTAAGGAGGACATTTACCAGTGCCTGGAGGACACGAGGTTGCGTTTAATGACGTGCTGTGGCAAAAGTCGATGTCGTAAACGTAGTAGAGACGTGTAGACTGTGATGATAACCGAAAATAGACTAATTATGAACCTAGTAAAGAATGTGACACGGTCTTTTTCTTGTAGATGTGACGTGTATGAATATGTCGGGTGGAGTATCACCCGAAATTCGTGCTTTTCGACTGCGTAATGTCGATGGATATGGTGGAAGAACAAACGATGTCGTCTACTGCCCCCCTGCAACCCCTTCCAGCGAACCTAGCACAGTTGTCTTTTTTGGAGGAGATGTCCAGGTATTTTCACGTTTCCTACAAATCAAATATCAATTAGGTCACGTCATAGGATTAAACCGTTAAGTTTTTATTAATGTTCTTTCCGAAAATAGTCTGCAATGCACGTGTGTTAAACGGAATCTTCCTTTTAATTTTACGATCGTTATAAATAACTCCGATTCTGTTTATCTTAATCCGTATTTCTTAAGTGAACAGACAATTTTAGGTCATTTATTTTTCATTGTGACTTTGGTTGCGTTGAAAACCCGTTTCCTTCGATTATCTGCAACGTTCAAAGTGAAACCGACAAATATAATTGATGATGCATTAATCATCCATATAATGCGGGAAGTACATTTGGCGACGTCTCAAAGTCAATATTTGAATAAATTTATACTCATCCTGTCTAATTGTTCCGAACATGAAACATGTTCGAAGCACGCCAGTTTTCAGTTCCAACTCCGTTGGACTAGACTCTATTAACACCCACGTTTACTACATAAAGGATCCTTTATGTTTATTTTAGTTCTACGTTAATTATGTTCAATGTCAATTAAAATTAAGAAAAAGAAACATGCATCAATGCACCATTTATCAAATTGTAATTTAAACTAATGCTTGGATAAAGGTTCAGAAGAGGTAATATAAAGCCTAACGCCATGTGGTCTCAATAGATTGATTGCACCACCCCAAGTAAGGTTTCAATGAGACGTTTTACTCTTAAACAGCCTCTAGAGGGCGTCAGTCGGATCACGTAAGACATCAAAATGTTAGCGCGGTTAACGAATGTGCAAGAATTTTTCCTCTATCTTCAAAAGAACAATTCTTTCATATTCGTATTCTACGTTTCACGCCTTACTTGTTCGATTAGGTTAACTTAAATTTTTCCGACTAACGCCCTCTACAGGTTGAAACTTTACTTGCTCTTTGGCACCACGTTTAATGTAAATATTGCGTTCAGAATATGTCTTAGAATTATTATAACTATTTCAGGACTTCCCAGAGAATATGCAGTCTCAAAGGGATCACAAACACTATATAAAATGGAACCTAGAGGATACCGGTCGTTTAATTCGGTCCCAGTTCCAAGACAGCCACGTTGTAGTCGTTAGACCCTATAGGTTGGTTATTCTAATGTGTGTACTCTTTTTATTTTTCATGTAGCCAGTATAGACTGTACAAAGTTTATCGTTTCCAGGATAGAATACAAGACGTTTAGTTCGTTCGAAAATTTTGTCCCGTGCAATAACTGCGGTGTCCCGGAACACACACCCATGCACTTTGCCCTTCAGCACCTTGAAAAACTGCTCGAAATGATTAGCGAAAGACTAGAGAATGCCAGTATTGGACAGCTCGAAAAACTAGTTTGTAATAATTCGTTTCTTTGCCAAAACGACAGCACTGAGGTACGTTTTTAAAAATAATTACAGATTTCAAATTAGAAAATTTTCTTTTGTGTAGTTTTTGTTAAAAGTTTTCATTGAGTGCGAAATAAAATATAACGATTTCTTAAATTTCAACGAATTGTTTCTTAGAAACTGGCAATTCTTATTTGAAATTTAATTAATTTCCAGTGGCTCGATGCCAAAATAAACTAATAACTTTGTGTGCTGAGAGCAAATGTTAGTGGTCTGGTAAACATCTGTTGTATCTTGTAACGCGATTTTGAAGAAAGAGTACCTACCAGTTTTTTTTTTCTTGTATTTGGAAAAATAACAAATTGCAGACGTTTTGGTTTATTTTTAGTTTTCTGATGGCGCCAGTTCGTGACGTCTTTGATCAGTAAATAATATTAAAGTTCGTTCAAATCGTTTTAAATTATATTTTACTCGTTCTCTATTGCTGCAGAACGAATTGCAATTTTTTCGAAATTCGTTGCCATCCTCGACTTCTATTGAAGTTTCTTCTTTGAAGAATTTAAATCCTGCAAAGTACTGGTGGAGGGAGGGAATTAAACTGCACAAAAACAATCTGATCTTGATCGGCTTCAGTAAAGGCTGTGTGGTACTGAATCAATTTCTATACGAGTTCCATTATTTGAAAACTCTCACTCCCGACGACAACACCTCTATGTCCTTTGTGTCCCGGATAAAGGACATGTACTGGCTCGATGGCGGACATTCCGGTGGCAAAAACACATGGATTACATCACGTAGTCTTCTTGAAACGCTTACGAGACTTGGTAAGAAATTGAACACTTTTTCTTCTCTGTTTCTGATTACGTTCTTAACACATGGAAAAATTTTTTTGTGTGTTAAAGTGAGTGATTTGTTGACGATCTTAGCTTTTCTGAACAGTAACATACAATTTGGTAACATTTCCACCGATACTTCGTCAGACAGTCGTAGATTTCAGGGCCTCATTTTCTCTTTTCTGACTATATAACGGTTGAAAAATATGTGGTGTAGATTGGAATTGTGTAGTTTGAAACGAAGGCTCGAATTTGTAGGAAATATTAAACATTTTTTCTCGTTTTTACTCGCTTCTGTCGATTGGACGTATGTATAAAAGTTGATATCGTAAATAATTGTGGTGTTTACGAGATCCGGCTTTGATTTTTACATCATTTTAGTTTACATTCACATACTTTTCAACCCCATCAAGGACGGAAAAGACAAAATAAGGCACCGAAATGTTTAGAACATCGTTAAATGTCCTGTTACTTTTTATTTTAGGTATTAGGGTTCATGTACGAGTAACGCCTTATCAAATAAATGATGAAAGAAGACCGTGGATAAAAAAAGAAGAGAAAATGTTTACGGAGATGTTACAAAAGTTGGGTGCAAATATCGACAGGTCTGTTCACTTTGAATCATCCATTTCCAGTCTGTATACACATTTTGATGTGTTGACCATGATAAACCCCACTAATTGATATTTACCTGTAGTTAGGAAATGTTACATGGTTTTTCCTGTTTGTTTCTTGTGACGCCAACAGCAGTGCAATGGAAATTTTAATTTTCTAATAATGTTATCATTGTTATTAATATCTGGTATAAAATTTTTTCTTTTGCTATCGTTCCTTGTATATATTTTGATTAAGATTTGTCATTACTTACCATTTAGGAAACGATTGACTTTTTCGTTACTTATAGTAATTGTCTTCTTCGATAATTATCCAATCTTGTTGTAATATTTGACCTTTTTTCATTATTATTAATATTATTTATTTTTGTATATGGTAATTTAAATAAATTGACCGAATATGACTAATTTTTTATTTCAAAACATTGAAAGATTTTCTTAAAAAATAAATTATTTACTCTAATCATAATAAAATATATTTAAAAATTCAAAACTAAATTCGACGAGTTAAATTTTGGACTTGAAAAGGGCCATAAAATGTCATCCAGTTTTTAAATATGTTTTATTTTAAATATGTCGTTTGAAAATTAATTCAATTATTTTTTTTTACAGACTCATAATTTATTTATTAGCAGAGACACCGATATGCAAAATATTAGTACGAATTCGTGGGTAAGAATATATTTTATTTTAATTCAAAAGGAGGATATTAGAACATCTGTGATATGAGAAGCTAAAACAAAAATAATGAATATATGAACAATACAGAGACTCACCCCTAAATATCACACAACAAAATCGGAAAAACAGACGCGTTTCTTTGTATTATGAAGGGCTAGTTTGGGACATATTAAAGGCAGAAACAGAGGTAAAGAGGGGTATAAAGATACGAATTAATTATAATAAAACGGAATAGGGTTGCTTCTTGTTTTTGTATCTGTCTGTTCGTCTGTCGCAACCAATTTGACTCAAAAAAGGGACGTAACGTAAAGAAATGAATTTTGAATATGGGGGTCACTTTAGCGGGGCAATTTAGATAATTAAAACGTATGAAATGATAGGGTTTGTTGTAAAATGGACTAAACTTCTGAGCCTAAATTTTTAAATACATAAATACAGTAAATATTTCTTAACTTGTAGATTTAAAAAGATTAACGTATAAGAAGTTTATGGCCAAAAAGTAACAATAAATCTTTTAATATTGTAAAAATTACTAATAAGGCTTCCAAAAATTACCGCCAACTTCTTTAAAAACAGGAGATTTCAATATTACAAAGTATCTTAATATTAAACAAAAAAGTTCTGAATTAATTTTTATTAGAACTGAGCACATGATTAATTTTGTCTTTTTTACAACCTGTATAGCAACGTTTAATAACCGTTAGATATCTTTTTTTTTTTATATAATCTTTTATTGAAACTAAAAATATTTAAAGTACAGCTGAAGTAAAAATGTTAGTAAACTGCGAACTGCTGAATAGGAATTATTTGCTATGATAAGAATCAGTTTGCACAACTAATTCCAATCGGAATGGCTAGCTATCTGAAAAGTACATAAATTAAAGCCGAAATTAAATTCCTGTAGATAGTTCATCATCAGTCTATCAGGGATTATGTAGTTTTTGTCGCATATTACACCTTTCAGACAGAAATTTTGCTTATTTCACACTAATAACTACACGAGTATCACATACGTTTAGTCACCGCGTGTCTTAATAATAATTATTATATAATTAATTACTTTATTTAATTGTGACGGTGATTTATAATTATTTAAATTTTATAAAAAATGTCGTTTCGTATAGACGACATATTAAAAAAGGACGATCTTAATTGCGCTCTTTCAAAACGGTGCGCCACCACTTCAGCTGCACCTTCGAACTCGAAAGTGGACCTTTGGTCACACTTCAACCCTGTTGGTCACTGCAACGGAAACATTTTGCAACAAACTTTGCAAAACAAACCGCATTTACCCTGTTACTCCTTAAATGATTTAGCAAATGTTAAATTCTGTACCAGTTTGTATAATTGTGATATGCTACTGCCTCTTCAATCCTTGAACTCCTACGTCGAAAGGGGTGAGTAAAAAAATAATTTTCTTTTAATCAAATAATTAAAATAAAAAAAAGAAATACAAAACTACAACACCAAGCTTACAATTTTTATGTAAGAGGGACTAAAGTTTTTCAGTTAATTTTGATTAAAAAATAAAAGCTTTTTTAACTTTAACTCCGCAATTAAGTGTAATAATTTTTTTATACAATATAATATATGGGACAACACTTTTTATAGGCACGTTGTAAAATATATAAATAGACACAATAAAGCTCAAAAAAGAAAAAATTAATATCAATAAGTGGCATTTTCAGGTAAATAAAAAATTATCAAAATTGTAATTGTAATTCGTATTATATACGGGGCGTTTTTCTATTATATTTAAACATTTAATGAAGATAGAGCACCTAAGACGTATTAGAGGCAGAAATAGGAGTAAAGAGGGGCAGTGGAAATCAGATTCCCATGTCAGCTATTTAACTTTTTAGGAATACAAGGATATGAAAGTCTTCAGACTGACGACTTTGTAATGATGTAATAAATTATTGTATTTCCTCATATATACTGGGTGTTTCGATTATTTTTTAAACATTCAACAGATATAGAATGGTAAGACATCAGGTAATTGTTTACAAACAGTTACCTAAAGATTTTAAATGTTCTAACTTTTGGGGAATATAAAGATTAATCAAGGGTAGAAATTTCTTTGGTCTGACGACTTTGTGATCATGAAATATATTTTTAAATATTTTCTTAATGATTAACAGTAAAGATCTTTTAAATTAATATCAATAAGTGCCATTTTCTGGTAAATATCTATCATCAAAATTAATTCCACGAGTAAATAATTGTAATAGTAATTCGTATTATATACGGGGTGTCTTGCCTACTATTTTTAAACATTTAATATATATAGCACAGTAGGACACCTGAGACGTATTAGAGGCAGAAATAGGAGTAAAGAGAGGCAGTGGAGATCTAGACTAGTTCCCAAATAGTTGAGGATGTTAAATGTTCTTGTTTTTGCGAAATGAAAAGATTAGCTCAGGGTAAGAAAGTCTTCGGACTAATGATTGATGAAATAATTTTCTTCTTGCGAAAAAGTTTTGTCAATCGTTTCGGTGTGTTAACCCATAAAAGTGATTAATCTCTTGAAGGGTTTTAACAAAAAATAAAATTATTATTATTTTCAATGAATAGATAAGTAAATAAAGTATGTATGTATTTACAAAACGTCAGAGCCTGATTAATATTAATCCGATTGAAAGATTTACAACAAGTTCGTCTATCGTCTAATGGACATAAAAAAGTTTAATATTGAAAATCTCTCGCTCTGATAAAACAATCCGTCGTCTGTTTATTTCTAATATAGTCATATTTTATAAAACCTAATCGTTGGTTGAAAAGGCCGCAAAATGATAAAAATACAAACGCTAAGGGAGATTATTGAAACGATTGATCGTCACATAAGCGTATTTGACAACTTTATCAGAAATTATAGATCCGGAATAATATTTGATAGATTTTCAAAGTATTAATCATTATCTATAGTAAGTATTGGAGATTAAAAAACGATTTGTATTTCTTTGTAAGTGAGCTCAATTATTTTTCCGCAGTTAGCCACTTACAAAATTGCATATTTCATATCAGAGACGTCTATCTTTGAAGGCAATTAGTGTACCTTCAAATGAAAACCTACTTCACTTTTGAGTACAATTTACAATTATTTTTACATTATTGAAAATGATCACTTACAATTCAATTCTACATTTCATAACACGCTTATTAGATACTTTATAGTATCGAACGTTCTAGATCATCCTCGAATGTTCTAGGACATTATTGAATGTTCTACTATATCAAACTCGAACAATTTGAAACGTTTACGAACATTCATTTCTCTTATATTCGATGAGAGCTCAAGGGCTATCCACTATCACGAGTGGGTGGCAGTGGATGGCCCTGGAGAAAAGTAAGGACCCACAAGAAACGAACTGATAAGCACTTAATAAATTATGACCAAAAAATTTTTTTTTTCATCTCAATATGAGTAGATATGAGCATATGAGAGTGTAATCGTTTTCATTGAGTCTTTTTAGTGCTGTAAAGTCTGGTAATAAAATGTGAATTGAAATAAATGGAAAGTTATTAAACTTTTACTGCCTCTATAAAACTCAATTTTATTAGGGGAATTAATCTATTATTGGCATTGTACTGTTTGAGATTTCAAGTGGTTCCACTATATAGTTGTTTTGATCAGAAAAAAAACAACATTAAACAAATATAATAAATATAAAAAAACTGAAAGATTCCAAAAAAATCCTAAAAATATTTACGCTTATAGAAGTAGGAATCTCAAAGACACCCTATATAATAAATATTTTTTTAATTAATGTAGTTTGGAATTGTACCTAATTTCTTTCCGCGAGGGTGAACTTGTATAAGTACAATTTAAGAATTATGTAATGAAAACTTTTTATGTTCCCTATGTACAACATTTACATTTATTGTATGAAAGATAATTTATTTATTTCTATAAAAGTGGAACATGTCTGTTAAATGTAGACATTTCCTTTTATTGTCTAAAAATATTAAGTAGCAGCTTATAAAAAAAAAAAATTTAAGCGCAGTAATATATGACGTTGCCGAACAAAATATTCCTGATTAGCTAATAGCTGTTTTTTTATCTTTCACGTAATACCGGATCAAGTAAATAATTTATGATCATATGCACTTAAAAGCAAACCTAATTCTATTAACTACTGGATAAAGTAAATTAGACAAAGAACAACAGTCTGCTTATTTTTTAAAATAAATGAAGATAAGAATTTGAAGCCGAATAAATTAGTTGTTATAAATCAATACATATTAGATTATAAAAAGACATGCGTTTTTCTGTTTGTCCTCGTATTTTCTTCATGACCATCTACTCTGCCTTTAGCCTCCAGTCGATAATAAGGGCGTGGGTGGCGGAAATGTTGCATGGGATACAAATGTCTTTGTCTAATACATCATATCTTTTGTAAGTCTATCTTTGTCTAACATGTTGTATCGACTAGTAGAAGAAATGTTTTCGAATGTTCTTAAGGATTCTCGAATGTTCGAGAATGATTTATAAAATATTTGAGAATAATCTAGAATGTTCCAGAATGTTCGTAAATACTAAAGAAAGTTCCATAACATTCCAGGATGATCTGAAATTTTCAAGAGTGGTCTAGAATGTTTCAGATTTTTCGAGATTGATTTAGAAAATCCCAGATTTATCGAAAATTATTTGAAAATAGAGAATAATCTAAATAATCCCTGATTTTTCGAGATTTTCTTTGTTGCTAAATCTAGTATTTTTTAGGATGCTCTTCCTTATATTCGAGGACGAGGTACTGGCCCTCGCATGGTCCCTTACCAACTTTATTTCCACTTTCTTATTCGCATTATTCAAAACGAAAAGGGGGCCAAGTTCGATTTACAACTTCACAAACAGAAGCTCTTGAAAAACGATTCAATGTTCACAAATACCTCAGCCCTGAAGATCGAAGAATATTAGCAAATTCTTTGAAACTATCAGACAGACAGGTAAAATATAAAATTATTTTTGATTTCTTCATTAAAATATATGTCAGAAGTTCTGACAACAAAAATGACATTTTTAAAAACTTCTAAAAAATTTAATGTTACAATTATGAAAAAACTACAATAAAAATCAGCAAAGATATTGGAATAACAAGAAAAAAATTAAAGACTTTATCTAATAAAATGGCTTACAAGAGAATACTAAGTTCCAAAATAAAAATCCCAGAAAATGAACATGAGGACTTTCCCATCATAGCTAACGACACTTTACCATTTGCGTCAACTTTATGTGAAGTGATTCGTAATAGTCGAAACCTTGTATCATCTCCAGTACCCAGCAGAGCCAGTAGAATCGAAACTAGTACCATAAGAAATCAAATCCCTATCACATCCCATCAAGTTCCAATAGCAAAAATTCAAGCTAACAGCAAATCCGAAGACAGGAAAGTGATATTTAAAAAAACACTATCCAATAGGCATTATATTAACCAAAATTTAGAAAAAACATTCAATTCAACTTCCACAGAAATATTTTCTGACGTTTCTCCCCAAAATTCCAAAACGAACTCACATTTTCTCCCTGGCCACAATGCAAATGCAGATTCTAAATGGCAAAGTCCTTCTAGAACTTCGGGTACAGCAGCTGAAGTGCAATGCATAATTCAAACTATAAAAAACACCAACAAAGAAATTTTCGAAGCTCTGAACAACACAAACAGACAAGTCACTGAAACCATGAGGAAGATAAACTTCGAAGTCGAAAACGCTTTGGTGAAGATAATAGCTCGAAACGCGCAAAAAGAAAAGGCCAAAACCTTCGCAGTAAAGAAAACCAAAAGCTGTTCAACAGAAACAGTTCCACTTAATTCGAAAACTCATGATAAAAAATCTACTAACAAATGTAAAACTGATAATAGCATGTCAAAAAAAATTAAGACTCAAAAAGTAAATGAAATGAATTTAGATACTAAACAGTTAAAAACCCAAAATAAAGAAATGAAGAATAGGAATGCTGGTACAGAAACTGATTTAAAAACATCTAATAATAGTTCTCCTGATGGAGCAAAAAATACAAATTCTTCGACTTCACTAGAAGAAAAACAAAATTTAAAGGAAAAAATTAGAAAAGAAGTAAACGATGCTTTAAATGAATATAAAATAATAGGCTCCAAAAGAGTTGGGTCAGATGAGAAAAATGCTTCTAATACTTCAATGGAAAACGATGAGTTAAAAAATAAACAAGAAAAAAAATATGGGAACAGAAGTAACAGTTCCTCTAAAACCACCACACACTCAGATCACTCTAAAGTCTTAAAACGTCCAGAAGAAAAAGATCAAAAAATGAAAAATCAAAAAGACGAAAATAAAGAGTACGAAAACCACACAACAAATAATGAAATAAAAAAATCAGAACCGAAACAACCTCCGGAAAAATTATCAAAAAAGAAAAGCAAAAGTAGTAAAAGTCATATCAAAGACACCCAGTCCACTGGCACTGAAGTTGCCTTTTGTACATGTGACGAATGTTTAAAAAAAATAAAAAGTTTAACCAAAAAAAGTATATACAGTAAACAAGCCTCTTGTGAAATGGGAATTGTTGAAGAAGATGAGGAAAGTCCTTCAGTGTTTTTGTTAGCGGAACAATTTCATAGTTCAGAAATAATTCACGAACAAAAACCAAATTCTGATTCAGATAAAAAAACTACAGTTAATACTTTTTATCCTGTTAAGGTGAGAATGAGAAGTTTGTAAAGTTCGAGTAAAACTTTTTTATAAAAACGAATTCAAAAATTTTATTTTAAATTCGAATTCGTTGTATTTGCTACTTAATATTTTATTTTCAGGTGAAGACTTGGTTTCAAAACAGAAGGGCCAAATGGAGGAGATGCAACAGCGTTTCCTCAAATTCTTCAGAATCAGCAAGAGGAATTTATAATGATGATAGTGAGAATGAATTGGGTGAAGTTGACCTTTCCAGATCTGCCACACCGTCTAGGCAAAGTACACGTTAAACTTTTAATTAAGTGTAGAAATTATTGTTTATTTTAATGTATAACAATCTATTATTTAAAAATTTGCAGTGATTTAAGTGTTTTCTTTTGAAATAATATCAAGAATATAAACTCATACAATTTATATTTGAATATGACAAAAAAATATACAGGGTGAGCCACCGTTAAGGAAGTATTAGAAATTTTTGAAAAAAATCTTGTAGTAGTTATGGTATGTGGTCAATATTTCAAAAAATATTTTCAGTTTTTTTAGTGCTTCCGGTTTTTAAGTAGAATGGTACAATTTTTACAACGAATTCAGATAATACGTGAAATTTTAAGGTAAGTTTGATAACCCACTTGTATGTCTAGGATGAACAGTTTTTGGAATAATTAATTTTATAGAAAAAAAATCTCAATCGCAACCAGAACTACACTCACCGGCACGAAAAACGGAGCAGTTGAATTTTTTAAAACAAATTAAAAATTTCAACGCTTTTTGATGTTTTATTAATATTATATCTTAAAGAGAGGCACTTGTATCGACTTGACAGATTCTCACAATAATGAAAACAAAACACTTTTACCGTGGGTTCATTACTAACTATGCACTTCTAAGTGATAAGATCTGTGCGGTTTTTGATTTTTGTGAGTTATTATTCAAAAACAATTTTTCCTTCCAAATAATTATTCAATTATTATTAAATAATACTTAAAATATGTTATTATGTCTCTCTTTAAGATATAATAATAATAAAACATCAAAAAGCGTTCAAATTTTTAATTTTTCGTGCCGGTGAGTGTATAAAAAATCATAACATTCGCGAAAAAAGAATCAGAGTGCTGAAATTCTTACCAGCTATAGCTGAGTTTTAAAGCTAATGTCCCACCAAAATTAAGCTGGATAATGTATACAGAGCGTTCAGAAAAAAAAATCGAAAACTTCAAACACGAATAAATCGCGTAAACAGCGTATTTAAAAAATGCCTTTGTTAAATAATGTAAAGGAATAATTAACGGATATTTGATTTATCATTTATATGAACATTTAGATAAGAAGTAAAAATCTTTTTAATGTCTAAAAATAACATTTATTAACAAAAAAACTGGATACATACAAGCTGTTAATTGCCTTTGAATCTAAATTAAATTAAAAAAAAATGTTTAAAAATTTATGGTAATAATAAAAACAAATATCGAGAACTCTTATTAAGTTGATCAATGTTTAAATCAATGCGAATTATTGTATTGTTAAAGTTTGCTGCAGAAACTATAATATTATGTTATAAATACCCGTGCAACTGCACAATAATTTGTTTTATACAGTCGGTTAATATTAACCAAAGGAAATGAGTCTTAAAAGCAACTAATTATTCACATTTTAAGACAACTGTTCCTGTCCATTACTTTCTTGGGACTTCATTACATCTGGGAGATCAGGTGGAGAAGAGTATGGAGTTATTTCCAGTGCTTCAAAATCGCCCCCTTCATCCCTATCATTTACAAATAACATCAAAACTTTATATTTACTTTAAATATAATCAATTTTACTACCTTACTGCTAATCCAATCGTTGCAGGAGTCTGTGCCTTTGCCGTTGTAGATGTTAAACCGTAATCTTGTAACATTTTGTCGTCTTCCATTATAGTTTTTTCTTTATTAAAAAGCTGTTGATTAGTTGGGGCTACTTTTAAAATTCCTGCAGATTTATAAAACATTAATGTACTGAAAACACTTTTAAGATTAAAAATTTACCTTCGATCATTTTCTTTAATTCTAAAACCGTTGTATTATCTTTTGCATCCATAAAAATTGTTAACTTCTTTCTTCGAACCATTAGAAAAACATCCTGGAAGAGAAATTTAGCAAAATTTGGTTACAATTTTTAGGTTATGTACGAAGCCTTTTCGGTTTTTTGGAACCAATTAAATAACTTACCATTTTGTTTTATTATATTTATTATTTCCAATTTGAAGGAAATGCGTCTAATTGCATATAGACTTTCATAAAATTAAAATTTAATGCTAAATTTGTCTGTTTACGATTGAAACATACAACTATTCTATCAGTGTATGTGAAAAGTGATTCAACGAAAGAGACAGAAAATCCGCTTTTAACGTATTAAAAAGAGATAGCGTCAGTTGTTCAGCATGATCTAATTCACTCGAGTCATAGAACAATCAATCATAGAATAAAAGGTAATTTTTAGGTTGCGTTCACTGTTCCTAATAATTTTTATTTACTGATATAGATGTGATATTTTTTTGTTCTTATTATTTATCAATATTTTATTAATACTACATGTATTTTAGTAAATTGTTTATAGAAAACTAATATATAAAAATAGGAACTCTTTTAAAAACCATAATTGAAGATTACAATTCAAAATAATATTAAATATAACGTAATAAAATATTAAATAAATGTTAATAGTCCATTTCTTTACAAATTTAATAAAAGTATTGAATAAACAATTTTGATCCGTAAGCCAATTATTGCTGTTAAAGATAAATTTATATATAAAATGCTAAAATATTACACCCCTCAGTTTACAATTTACCCCCTGTCGACTGTAGCACTCTCTTCCTAATTAGATAATTATCAGATAAAAATAAAAGGATTTCGAAAGACATATACCCCCCTCCTGTTAAAAATCCCTATATATCTGCAAAAATAAATTCCTTCTTTAGTCATTTTCTCTTTAACTGTATCAACAAATTTATTTCAAAAAAGACCTCTCACAGTAAGTAATTTATTTTTATAATCAATTAACTTTTATTTTAAATTTTAGTTAGTTTCGGTATAATATATCATAAAAGAGATTTAAATAATTGTTTTAACTTCTTCAATTAAACAAATTCATTACTTTCAAATTAATCAAAAAGGGGTATTTTTTTAATTAAATGCAATACGTTTTGGATTCTTCTTCTATTTGAGTAATTACTTTCTAAACTTGTAAGTGCATACAGATTTTATACTTAATATTAACCTTGTTGAAGAAATATTAAATGGGCTGAAGGTTTAAACGATTTATTTTAAAGAAAGTGCATAGACGACTACACGTTGATATATAATACAAATGTATTTCTGTACGAAATTTTAAACCTCGTAATTGAATTAAGAATCAAGGCTAATATCACATAATAATTCTAGTTTTATTCATATTTTTTTAAAGCAGACGAAATAAAATTTTGTTCTCTTTTTTTACCCTTTTTCGAAAAATATTTGAAATACGTATGAGTGAAATCAATTTTAATTTTCTTTAATGGCCGTCGTATTAAATAATAATTTCCTTTCTGTTATCTACTTATCAGCAGTAATAAGTGGCTCTCAATTAGCCAAATTGCAATAAAAAAATTGATGAAGGAGGAGGGTTAAGGTTAAGAGGTTAAGACTATAGACTTATTATACGTTCTGCTGTAATCTATAATTAAACAACAAGTTTATGTATTTTTTTTTCAAATTTTTAGGCTCAGTAGTATCGGAGATAACAAGGGGCAAATGGTCAATTTTCATCTATTTTCTTATATAACTTTAAAACCATTTATTTTAAAATTACAAAAAAACATATATTTGAGTCCCTGACAACGTGCCCTTTCATTAGATATGTCACATGGCATACTTTGCAAGACTTTTTTTAGTTTTCTAACTTGCCCCCTGAAAGTGACCCCCTTACTTATTTAGTTACGTTACACGTTCGTGTTTGGATTACATAAATTCGTATTCGTATTAAATTTCAACGTACCTAACCGAGTCAGTGACAGATAAACAGACAAACACATGAGTAATACTATAATAGGGTACCATTCTTTTATTTGAACCATTATTTATATCATCCATTATATGCAATGATTTTTAATAAAAGAAAGAAGGACATGAAACTTTTACTTCCGCTTATAAACACCTTCAGAAAACGGAAATTAATTACAATATAGACTTATTACAAAAGACTTTAAATAATTGGAAATTTTGGGAACATTTTTTTGGCATGTAGACATATGATAATGTGCAGTTAACTGTAAAAAGGTACGAAATGAAAAATGACGGTATTGCCGAGTCAAAGGATAAAAGTTTAGAAAGATTTCTTGATGTCCTTACATTTTACAAATCAAAATTGATAGTGGAGAGAGAAAAAAATGATTCATTTCAAGGTGCAACAACATTAAATTTTATATTGTATTGAATTTGCGGAAGTTAGTAAGTGTTTAGATTACAGAATAAATCGGATATAATTGAAATTAATACTTATACCATTTTTTTTTGAAACATGTAAACAATTAAAACTGTAAAGCTGTAAACGAATTTACAGTCCAGACAGTAAAAAATAAAAAGAAAAATGAGCCATGAGTTTCTGCACTCAATTATCATTTTTTAAATAAATTTACTTGTTTATATTGTATGGAAAAATTTATTTTGTCCATAAAAAGGATTTTTTGTATTTTACAAATTTTTGGAAAAGCAGAACCCTTCGATGAAGAGAATCACTCATGTCAGCCACTTTACTCTGAATTTACTGAGCACGTATTATGAAGTTCTATGAGGCAAACATGCACTTATAACGTAACTAAATAAATTTTGGATAGGGGGATCACTTTTGGGGGGCATATTAGAAAATTAAATTAAGTTAATTAATTAAACTGTATCATGTGACATATCAAATTAAAGGTCTTGCTGTAAGGATCCCAAATACATATTTTCTGTTATTTTAAAATAAATTGTTTTAAAGTTATTTAAGAAAATAGGCATAATTTGGCCATTTCTTCTCTTATCTATGAAACTATCGAGTCTAAAGTTTTGGTGAAATTCTCAATTTTGAATTACGTATTCAAAGTAAATCTTCAAAGAGATTTCAACTGTGGAATAATCCATTAACCCTGAATTGAAATTATTTTATTTTTCTCGAAGCGTTCCTTTTGCATTTGATTTTTAAAATTAGTTTGTTTCCTAACACTTCCGACCATCGAACAGACCTTACAAACATAATTATAAAACCATCAGTAAATATGTTTTACCTATACATATTATGTAATACTGGTTAAAATTTCAAAACAGAAAACCTTAATTCTGAAATACCAATTTGCCTTCATATTATTAAAGTTGATTTTTTATTATTTTAACGTCACAAGAGCATCTCATAAACGTTTTATTGTAATTTACTTTCGTTACCTTTAAATACCTTTCCAAGTGTTGTGAAATAACGAAAAAGAAAAAAAACATATTAACCTTGTTTATCGATAAAAATAAAATAATGAATAATTTCAAATTGCCAATATCACATCATTTTCACTTGAGGAATTGCAATTTTCTTGTTACTTAACTTAAGTTTGCGTAGAATTAATGTACAATTTAACACCAAACGAATTGATTATACTGCCTTGAAATATGACAATGAACGTACAAAAATAAAAAATTAATGTGGTTCAACAATCTCTCTTGTATGCTCATATGCTTGGTGTAATAATATTTATAAACTATTAACTAAAAAAATATAAAACAAAATAAAATATTAACCAAAAAAATATATAAAATACAATAAAAAAACATCAATTAAAAAAATTGCCACACATTGCCACACATAGAGGATATTTTTTTGTAATTATACACCCATTGGTACAGGGTTGAATAGCTGACTATAGTTGATCAGGGTTTCAGTAAGGGGGAAACCCTTACTTCTTTTTAATAGCAAACATAAAAAAAGGAGACATCCTGATTGAAAACTAAAAATGACCCCAAAAATGCTATTTCACACCCCTTTGTAAGCCCAGAAATCTGATGAAATTTATAATGCAAACAGAATTTTGTACAATAAAAAATATTAATTTCTTTCACTACTTCCCTAATATTTAAAAACCTTTAAAATGTGGAAGAAAATTCAAAAAAAATGTTAAAATAATGATGTTTAAAATAAAATTTAGTGTTTAACTGAGGATGGCAGTTTGAGTGTAGAATCGCTTATTGAACTTTTTAATTTTAGATTATCAGTTTTTTATTTATATAATTATGCAACGTTTCGACCTCTAATTTCGATCATCATCAGGCTTACAATTAATAACGTCAATAACTTATAACTTTTACATATCTCATGAAAGGGTGTTAGGTGTATTTCTTTTAAACTACATCGACTTAATCCCGAGGAAGCCTCGTATTTGAGACGAAACGTCGATGTAGTTTCATGTATTAGCAACAAAATTAAATTATTATAACAGAAAAACAAAACAATTGAATAAATCCTTCGTTCTATAAATAGATGGAACATTAGCGATTACCCAAACTTAGAATTTGTCCCACCCTAAATCTGGGTGATTTACCGGTTTTAACAATCGGAATCGCGGAAATGATCGACTAATGCCGGTCGGCCAACATCCGGCCGGATCTGTCCTTGCTTTTACACATAGCTTATGCTTATGGCTTCTAGGTGTATTATAAACGACGAATAAAATCATTATTACAATTAATATCCTTCGTGTCTTAAAAGAGGGGTCACGACATGTCCACAACATTGCGATCGAGTGGTAGGCTGTTGTTTAACACTTAAAAAGAAATGACGATCGATTCGAATGTATTAAAGCGCGACACGTGCTCGCGATCGTTGTTTAAATTCAGTCGGGTGGGAAGTCCGGAAGAACTTCGATTCCTCTTTTCTACCACTGCCTACACCTACTATTAATTTTTGTTTTAAGTTTTTTTTTTTCTTTCGAAAAACCTCACTTATAATAGAATTTTAAGTACCAACATTCCTACCCGTCGTTTTTGTAGTTACTTAATTGTTGTAGGTAAGATAGATATTTTTTTAATTTACAAAATAAAAACAAACAAATAGTGCCATATCAAACAGTAGCAAGTAAATAGCAACAACAATAAAATGTACCTAGGTACATAAATTAATTATTATTTAAATAAATTCTCCTTTTTTCAGATAAAAAAAAAAAATGAAAATCTCGTGCTGTGGATTTCTTCTTCTGTTTTTTATAATGGTGGTCGACAGTTCTAGTTTAGTTGGTAAGCAATAGTTTATAACATACAGGGTGACCCATTTTCTAATAGTATATTTGAGCGGGGTAATTCCCTTATTTTTAAAGATAGAGACCTGCAGTTTTCGCGTCACAGTTCTATTTTTTCTTTTAAGTATTATATAATTATTATATTATTTATATTAAACATTTAGTTTTAGTAAAAAATATAAAAATTACCACGTTTTTAAATGTTTACGTATATCTCGGTTTCCTTGCAATTTAGTAAAACTGTAAAAAGTGCTGCTTTACATTTTTTTACGTAGAATGCAGTGGCGTGGTTAATTTTTTTCTAGGTTTCATTTTTTTAATTATGTACCAAACTTGAGTGTTTTAAACGGGACATCCTCATGGGTTTTATTAATTTTGATCTGTTTTTTTTTATTTTACGAGAACTTTATTTTATTGAAATATAATTTTTAAATACAACTAATAAACATTTCAAATAAATAAGCAATAAACTTTAGACAGATACAGAAATAATAAATATTTATTTTTGATATTATCCAAAGATATATTTTTTATTTTAAATGAAAATTTATATTTTAATTTGTTTTCAATTATTTTGATGACTCAAAAAATTGAATATTATTTTTAATTGAAAAATTATTTGTATAGGGTAAATTGAAAAATTGAATTATAATATACTCTACAAAATTTTTTTATAAAAACTAATATGAACAAATTTTTGAAATTTTGGCATCTCAAATTATGCCTTAAATCCATCACTAAACTGTATATATGTTTTTAGATATTCTATTTGTGCTTATATTTTGCTTTTCAAAAATATATAATAGTAATCGTTATCTCGAAAAATAACATTCCAAATAAAAATTGTATTTAAAATTAAAACTGTCTAGAAAAAACAAGCTACGCCACTGGATTATAAATAAAAAAGACGCAAGTGTGTAACTCTAAAAGTAGGGGAGATAAATACCCTGTAAAACATTCGAATATTACGCCCTGCAGGTAGATACTTTCAGTAAATTGTTATTACAGCTTTTAATAATTTTTTTTCAGGGGTTTGTATTAGAAATTGCGCCCAATGTAAAAAAATGTTTGGCCGTTATTTTGAAGGACAACTCTGCGCTGATGCCTGCGTAAAATTCAAAGCAAAAATAATCCCAGATTGTGAAGATATTACTTCCATAGCCCCATTTTTAAGTAAATTTGATGATTGAATAATTATTATTTATGTTATTTAATAAAATCCGACTGCTATGTACCGACATCTATTTTTGCTGAAGGGTTGGTGACTTAAGTAGATTGAAAAGTTACTGTTAAAACCCTGAATTTTTTTTAATCGGCTCTTTTTCAAGTTTTTTTATTGTGTCGTATTGTACTTATTATTATCTGTGATTTATGCATGTAAGTGTAAAATAAAGTTATAATGAAACGATCATCTTTAATGTTTTTGACTTCAATTTATTTCTCCTAATTTTTAACACGTGTGTTACGCCTCTGACAAAGAATTTGTTTTTTCATTATTAAATAAAGTCATTATTTATGTTATTTTTTAAAATCGCCATCCTAACTTTATTACGTAGGAAGAGGGTGCCTTAAGTAGACTGAAAAATAACAGTTTCGACCTTTATATATTTTTTTTCATCAGCTATTTATGTCGTTTTTTTTTTTCGTTTTTTTTTTATTATATCGTATTGAACTTATTATTATCTGTAATATATGGATGTAAATGCAAAACAAACGATAATTTTTAATGTTTTTGACTTTCAATTTTTTTTCTCCCAATTTTTAGTACGTGTGTTACGCCACTGGCGAATGATTTGTTTATGTAGTGTTTTTGTTTTACTTTTTTATATAATTCAATATCCTTACGAATAAAAGAAAACTTTTTTATTAGTATACACGACTGATTTCTATTGGTCACTCTTTGTTTACATTAAGAATAGTGACAGATTTAATTAGAGAGTGTGCTTCATTTGAAAGTGAACTTGTCTCGTAGCTGTACGTAAGTAAAATAATTCAGTGATTGTTTTTTAAATTACAAAGAACGAGCCTTTTAAATTGATCTGAAAACCTACTTGTTGCATTTTAGTTTTTAACCTACTTATTTTTATGTAACAGAATGTAACCTGCGGTTATTTGTTAGTTATTTGCGGTGCTTTTATTAACTCTTGCTAAAAATTGTTATTCCACATGCTTAACAGACATTTATTTACTTTTCAAACTAACGTACAATTTCTATGTTATTTTACTTTGTGGCATTATTTTATTTAATTAAATACTCTTTTTTTTTAATTCAAAAACTACATATTTATACTAACTAAATTATTCTTCAGGATCAGGAGATTCATCTTTCACTGCATGTTTTTCTTCTTCTTCTTTTTCTTCTTCAGCTTTTACCTTTTTCATTTTCCTACTCAGTGATCGAAATTCTCTCCCAATAAATTCTTCTTCCTCTTTAACATCGTCACTTTCTTTTCGACCCAGTATGGGTCGAGGGAATGGTAACTTATTGGTACCCAAAATGGGTCTGGGTCCGTTGGGGTAAATACCAATGTATCTCCTTACCGATTTTTTCGAGTAGCGAGAACATTGGGGTTCTTTATTGGCAAAATGTTGTAATATAGTTTCGACTGGGTTTTTCTCAATTGTTGTCGTTATAAACCTTGGAACAAACACTGGTGCCTCTGGTCTAAGCTTAGCTTCTGACTTACCACCACCTTCCGCCTTCATAAGCCAATTCATAAGCACTTTTCTTTTGACTTTTCCAAAAAAATATTTATTTACTTGACGTTATTCAATTTCCATGGTTTAAAAGGCTTACTTGATCAATTTTTTTATACATACAATAACATCATATAAAAAGCGGCGCAAGGGTGAAAAACGTGAAGGGTGAAAAAGTTAAGTTAAGGTCGTTCAAAAAGTGACGTTATGATAACATAATTTAGAAGAAATAATACCAGAAAGATAACTAAGGCCTAGAAAATATACGTAAAGTAACGAAACGTTGTTGTTTTATAATTTGCTCTTTCTTTTTCCATCCTGTTCCTTTGTGTTTCATTAAATTGGATTACATTACATTACATTACTTTTGCCGGTTCCTGCATGCATTTATAAGAAGGGTACTTCAAACTGGCTTTGATCTATTTTTGGCATAAAAATTAAGTTATTCTGTTGAATTAAAACCTGATTAGGGGTAGGTACGACGTAATTAAAACAGGAATTGTTTTAAAAACACTGCTGACACTAGATTAACAAGTAATATTGTTTATTATGTTACTTTTCACTTTAACGTAGAAGTATGATTGCGCGTCATTTTTTAAATTTGAAATTATTGGCGCTGGCGGCCATTTTTTTCTTTCGCTATTGACGCAACAATGGGTTTTCAGTTTCGTTAAAAATGGCGTACGAGTACAATTGTAATGTTTTTCTCGAGGAATTTGTTTATAAAATATTGTGATCTGATGTAAAATATTAGTGAAATTAAATATTAGTGAAGTGAAATTAACGTTCAGTGCAATGGATTATAATGTGCAAGGTCCTGCCATTGGAATAGCTGTACAAGAAATAGACATGGTTATATGGTATATATACTCGAAAGGTGAGTCAATTACTCCTTAAATTCCTAATTTTAGTATTCAAGGGGTACGTACCTTGATTATGTGTAATAACAACAACGTATGAATAGCAATTAGTAGTTGTCGCAACTCCCATCTCGTGCGTTCTTAAAATGCGCACATTTTATGAATACGATTCGCCCACTAACATCCCTAGTTTTGGAGAGATAAGCGGTAATAATATGCGTTCGTTCATTCGTATTGCACCTATTGTCCTGGCGTTCCATCATCTGCCGCATTCTTTATTGTTCTGTTCAGAAAGCCTAAGAACCAAAATTTCAAAATGTTCGTGCTAAGTTAACCGGATAGAAATACACTTTTTAACTCTTGACCCTTTAATACGCATAGGAGATACAAAAAAAGGTCATTAAATTTTAAATTTCATCCCTCAGCTTCTATTGAATATCGTTTATCTTCTGAAGTTGCAAAATTATTGTTAATACTTATATTTTAACTTTATTTTTATAAGAATACTATGAAATTATGCAGGATAAAAAACCTATTAATTCCAAAAACGTAAAATACTATCAAATATTAATCTAAATTCTTCAGTAACTGCTCCCTAGGGAGCTTGAAAATTATCATAAACAGTTTGTGACCGAGCCGTGATCAAGTTTTTGAATATATTTTGTTGTGTAGAAAAAATAGTTAATTTTTCAATTTCTTCAGAAGGTTTAGTGACTTTTTATTCATCTTTTTGAGGGTACCCAATAACAGCACCCGAATAAAGTCGTGCTTCAACGTACTTTTATAGTCGGTAAAGAAAAATGGCAAATTAATTATTCTACATTTATTGGTGTATTCTAACGCAGTAGTGGTAAACATACGTACACATGCCGTCCTTATCTCAAATCAAATCAATACTTTACAAATCAAATCAATACAAAAGAATAACAGTGTAAAAGTCCTTATTACATACAATTTATTATCAAAACCCGATACTTCATCGATATTTATCATCCCTCGGTCTGTATTTTGAAAATCCCCGTTCCCTTTCCCTGTCTCTTCCGGTAGGACTGCGTTCTCTTCGCGGACTCTTGTCTCTGCTTCTGCTTCTCGACCTTTGTCTTCTCTCTTTGTGCTTACTTCTTTCGTAATCTCTGTCTCTACTTCTACGAACCCGATCCCGTTCTTTGTACTTATTATCCCTGTTGTCCCTCTCTCTGTAATCCCGCAATTCCCTTTCTCGGCTACGTTTATATTCACGATCTCTGTCGCTTCGGTAGGAGGTATTGTCACGAGCACGATCGTCCCTTAGAAAATCTTTGGTATGGTCTTCTTTCAACTCCCTGCCGCGTTCGTATGCCCTTACGTTCCTTTCCCTGTCCCAAGTCTTTTCTTTGGGCACTGTCTGTACAGGCCTTGACGGAAATCTTTCCTGAAACAACGCGGAACGATTAATTTTTGATGAAACGATTAAAAAGGAACTTATATTTCGTACCTCCAAATGCTTCTGAATTTTCTGTTGGATCGAAACTGGAATCCTTGGAAAGAGAGTTGAAAACCATTCCAACTTTATTAGCCATTGACGTAACATTTGTCCAATTTGCATCGTTTGGCCTCCACCTGCTTTCACATCCAATTCCTAAAAACTCAATCCTACCATAAATATCGTACAATAACTTGTATTTGGTTTAAATTAAATGAACAGTGGGAAGCTAGAAATCAGTATTCTCTACCTTCATTTACGCACCTCTTCATCCTCAAGGTAGGAATCGTACCAATCGAGTAGATTAGCTGGTGGTTGAGTGTATCTTATGTACATGAAACCTAAAGCTCTTATATAAGGCGAGTCGCAATGGGTAATGAGACCATTTAGTTGTTTCCTCGTTAGTTTCAGTGTAAAAAGTTTATAAAGCAGGCAATAGGCAGTTGATACTATTCCCCCTGCGCCAACACCGCGTACTCCGCCACACATCCCTGTTTGACCTGATGTCCTTCGTGAACCTTTTTCCCACGGCTCTAGGTGGGTCACTTTGTAGTAGATTTCATCTATGACTTCGTGATAAGTTTTCAATTCGTACAGATTTACTGGAAAAGATATGGAAGAATGTTAGTTTATTATATAAAGACGTGAAAGTCTGTTTTTTTCAGTTTTATGACGTCTTTTGTGTCCAGTAGTTTCAAGTAGTTCTTGAGTCAAATAACTCTTTTTACTTAGATTTCTACCTTCTAAATAAATAATTTAAATGTTCATAAAACTGTAAAAAAACAAACTGCTGCGTTTGCAGCCAAGCAACGTTTCATTAAGTAATTATTCTGCAAACTGAGTTGCAAAATAATTAGTTTACCGTATTTACATTGACACCACATGTCCAAAAGAAGTCCGCAAACGCAGCTGACAGATGGTAATCACCACTGCCCACAAATGTCACTCTTGCTTAACACATCCTGAAATGGCAATTTGTCTAAAGTACTGCTTTAAAAAGGATACAAACAAAAAACTGTTGCAAATAATAAATATTACCTACCACCACCACATACTCTGAGGCAACTTCGGGACGGCTCCACCGTAATCCTAATTTAAATTTGACTAACAATCTTAAAAGTAATACATATTATGTTTTAGGATTATTCAAAAATGTACGGCCCTATTAAAAGACATTTACACACCGAGTTAAATTAAAGTGGCCCAATAATTTAACTCTATAATAACGTAGGACTGAAATAGAAGTAAATTACTTTTCTAAATTGATTTGAAAAACAGAATGCAGAATAATAATCTATATTCAGACAGTTCTAAAAGTTCAGCTTGTAAAACATCAGTTCAGACAGGTAATATAGATTTTTCTGTGCACTACAACTTAACCAGCAAACCGACTGTACAACTACAATCATAAAAGAAAAATTAACAATAGATTTTGAGTCTGAGTGCATTTTTTATTCACTGTATTAAATTAACAATTTTTTGTTTTTTACTTACCGTTTCAAAAACTAACGAATAAAACGGATGAGGTACATCTAGTTGATAAATTTTAGACAAGTAAAAAAATTACAAAAGTTTATTTTAAACATATAAATCAAACGAAAAGGTTTCAACAAAAGAATTTTTTAATCAAACTCTACAATTGTTTCGGCCAACGGGCCATTTTCTAAGAGTACATAAATTATTACTATTATACTATATTATTATTTATAATTTATGTACTCTTTGAAAATGGCCCGTTGGTCGAAACAATTGTAGGTTTTGATTAAAAAATTCTTTTGTTGAAACCTTTTCGTTTGATTTATATATTAAAATGTTTCATCATATGTGCACCTTAGACAGTTTAGTTTAAACGTCTAATTGGTTAATTCTTCACCTACAAACTCAATAGCTGTTGTGATTTGTAGCGAAAATCTTACATATGAAGGTACAGTCACTTTGCAGTCAAATTTTAGTGCAAAATATTAACCTCTTCTTCTATATTGCCTGTACTACACATCATCGCTAAAGCATTTAAATGCCTATAACAAAAAATAACTATGATTGTAAAAATGAATGTAAAAGCTGTCTGAATACATTAAAAATGGTTTTGCCTGGCTTATAAATATTAACTACAGAAAAAGATCTAATACTACTACCTATCTTTGTAACGACTTATACATACCCTTAAAATAATGTGAGCTTTGAATGTTTGTTAAAATAAGCGGGTTTAAGTTCATCGTTCTTTCGTTACATCCCAAAGGCAGTACATTACTTTGTTTTGATGAAGGTTTTGGTACATATTCTGCAAAATAAAAAGGTCAAACAATTATTTTAACTACATACAGAGGTTCCAAACGAATTTAAATTTACCTTCTTCCTGATTATCATTGTATGAATCCATTTTAATGCACTGTAACACTGAAAATACATATAAAAACTGGCAGTAATATAATAAATTGATTTACGATCCGAAAACAATTAATTAAACAATAAAGAATGACAATCATTAATGACAAGTAAATACAGACGCCATTTTTGCTGATTTTTTTAACTTAACCATAGACAAGAGAGGATTTTAAAAAAAAAAGATGTGACTAATCGCACAACACACGGGGCACAGAATTCAAATAAACTGGTATAAATAAACAGTCTCGCGTTGATAATGCTCACATTAAAAGTGGGCGAAACACGTGTCCGCTAAATTTTAGTTTTTGTGGTAATAGGGGTGAGTCTCTTTAATTAATTATTTTTATAATTGTACCACAGTCTCCAATATTCTCATTTGGTATAACTGTTTAAGAAAAATACAACTGTTTTATTTTTTATCATTAAACTAGTTGAAAAAAATAAAATTCAGGAAATTATACGCTTTAACTCCCATCTTTCTGATTTGCTTTAAATCTTAGTATGTTGTAGTAATAGTTCATATAGTTTATTCAATTTAAAAACTTAAGTATGTACCTCAAGTTAAAAGTTAAAACGTATGATTTCCTTTTTTTTAATTTTTAATAGTTTAGTGGCATAAATGAAACATTATAAGTATTTTCCTTGCAGTAATATCCCCTCTCATCGTCTGTATAGACACATTAAAAATGGCTATTTGATAGCTTATTTCAGAGGTCGGTATATCTATCTACGGTTGATAACAATAACAAACAATAAGAAGATATGGTTGTGTAGTTTATAGGTTATAAACAATATTTGTGAGAAGAAATTGTTTATTAATTTCAAGTAAAAAAAAACGAAGTTGTTAAGGAACACGGCTATGATCACTACATTTTCAAAATATCACTAACACTTTTCCGAAATGAAATTACTGAACATATTTAAGAAACGCATAAATTTTTTCTTAAAATCGTTGTTCGTGATATCGTTCTTTTTCATTCTGTATCAGTGTCTTATATTTATGGAGTTGTTACAAACGCAGCACCATTCTTTAAACCTTATTAGAGGAACACACGAATATCAACAAGCCATGTATAAAGCAGACGAAAATGGCCAATTTACGTGCATAACAAGTTTTGAAAAAATTGACTTTAGTTACGTGAATGACGACTATTGTGATTGTTTGGATGGTTCTGATGAACCTGCGAACAATGCTTGTTCAAATGGACAGTTTTTCTGCAGATCTCAAGCTGATGTTTCTAATTTTAAAAAGATTCTGGCTTCCAGTAAAGTTAATGATGGTATTTGCGACTGTTGTGATGGCTCTGACGAATGGTTAGGGAAGGTGCTAAATTTTGCTCTGCCTAGTAAGTTATACATTTTAGGACACATACTTACTATATTTTACCGATATCAATTATAGGGCACACTCAAAAAAAGTTGGGAAGATATTTTGCTCCGTGTCCCGTTCTTTGCTGATTGATTAATTAATAGAGATATAGGGCTGTACATATTTCAGCAAACTGCAGTTAGCACGGAAATTAGTTTCTGATATAGTTTACAAAATTGCTCTAGAAATACTCGCAAGTTTTGTTCGCGTATCATATTAGATAATTATATGAATTGAGAGAATTTTTATCGAACTAGTTACTTATCGTTATAATTAATCGTGTATTTATTGCAATTAGGAAGCATTTTTTGTGCTATATTTACGTTAAAAAGTATATGATTTCAAGAGCAATTTTCTGAACTTTATTTAGCAAGTCCCAAAAAGAAATTTTCGCGCTAACTTTATTTTGCTTCATATGTAATTATTGTGATAATTTAGAGACTCGTAATGTTCAATTAACAGTTTTTCATACCACTAAACTAATTAATGAATTGTTTACGTTTCTGTACGTACAAAAATACATTGTAGGTACACTTATACATAGAAACATTAAATAAAAAGTCAAATTTTTAGATTCTGTTTTTTTTTTCAAAATAGTTAAACTTCTACATTCTTGTTGTAATTCATTACAAAACGTACTCACTTAAAGAAACAAAAATACAGACATTACACAATAATTTATGAAATCGGTTTTATTTTGAAATGTAATCCAATGAGTGAAAATACAAGACACTTTAAATCTTGTACAAGGTAATAAAAGCACCTCAGTCCTTCCGGGTCTTTTGATTGACTGACGTCCACTAAGGATCCTGTTTTTGAAGTAGTGAATGAAATGTGTTCATCATTAATAACGATCTCCAATTCTTGTCTACCAATACGGTCAGGTGGAGGCCACAAAGAGTCATCTTCTTGCATTATTTCCGAGTCCAAAATTATTCTTTTCAGTTCATCCATAACGCACGGATGTACGTAGACCTCTTTACGAATCATCGTGTCGTTTTTGTAGTTTGAATTGTTTGCATATCTAAGTTTTCCGTCCGGTCTAAACTCGAATTCCAAAAATTCGTGACCAAATTTACCTTTATGGCCAACGTAATAACGTAAATAAAAGTCTGCTGACATGACGGTGGTAATTTATTAGTATTTTGTACTTAAGTTGTCGAAAATGATGCTTTACTCGGCGGCTTCACAACAACAAATAATTTGAGGTTAGGTAAAAATTCTGATACCAACCTCGACTGCTAAAAATTTAAAATCCCTAGTTGTTAACCATAGAATATAGAGTGGTAATACCAACGGCAAGAAATTAAAAACAACATCAGTTTTATTGTTTATAAATATTATCAGTTATAAATTCAAAATTTCGAAAACAAAACTTTTTAACAATTTAAATTATATTTCTTTTTTTTAAATTCTTCAACTTGATCTAGGATTTTGTCTTGATATTCTTTCACTATATTAAGGGCATTTATTTCTCCTTTTAAACGATATGTTTCTTTTTCTTCCTCTTCAATTTGTATGATTTTACGTTTGCAATTTTTGTTATTGTTTATAAACATAACGTCGTTTTTTTCTGTTTTTGCGAAATATTCGTTTGAGTATTTTAGGAATTCTTTAATGTTTTTCTTAATTACGATATTTTCTCTCTCAAAATCAGCATCTTCTTTTTCGAATTTCTTTACCAACATTTCATTCTGGTTTTGAAAATCTTCCAAAATTTTCGTTTGAATTTTTTCTTCGATAATAATTTTGTTTAACTTCGGTTCTAGCTTTTGGTACTCGTTTTCACATTCCTTTATCTCATCTTTTAACGATTTTAATTTCTTTTGCAAACAACCGATATTCAATACGTTATTTATATTCCTACAATTTTCATTTCGAATCTCTGTCTCTTTACGAATATCCAGCAATTTACTTTGAAGGGCGTTAAATCTGATTGATAAATCTTTACCTTCCATTATGAACTTGATTATGAATATGAACTAAAATAAGCAACGCTAACTAGATTATATGCAATTACCTTTTTTTACTATCTTTTATTTTTATTGAGAGTTAAAGGGCAAAGAATATGACTTTGTGATGACTATTTATCGTAATTAAACACTTAATGTAGCAAATCAGCTTTATTATTAAATTTGTACACTAATAACTGTACAGATGATTATCTAAATAATAAAATCACAGATATATTTATTGTAACCGATATATCAACAGTTTCAAATAATGCTTGAATAAAAAAAGATAAAATTACACAGGGTCATTCAAACTGGGTGACACATTGGTCTCTTTAACTGTAATACCGGAAGTTGATGCCAATTTTATTTTTATTTTTTGCGATGAATACAAATAAAATGCGAAATTTTAAGCTAAAAACGAAAATAGAATAAAAAAGAAGAATCGATTGATAAAATAAAATATAATACCTGCCATAAAACTTTTAACACTAAATCTTTTTTGTATTTATTTTTTTTTTCGGATTACGATACCCATTTTTTCTACAAATTAAACTATTATAGAAAATTATAAGTTGGTCAACGAATTTACATTAAAATTTCGCATTTTACTCGGATTCATCCTAAAAAATATACAATTCCATTTTAAAATAACGAAGTTAACATTAACTTCTGGTAAATAATTTTCATGTTGAAAAGACCATCTTTGATACCCTTACCGCTGAATTTTCGAATTTATAACATGATTAGTTTCCCTAAACCACCTACATAATGTACCATTCAGTTGGAATAACCCTATACGTGTATGTCACACCAACCAATCTACGAGTTTTGTCAGTAATTAACCAACATTAACTTGTTTCAAAAACAAAAATTGAAAATATATACTATACACTGTTTATTTACACTTTTATTAATTTGCAAAGTGAACACCAACGCGTTTTCGGTTTACTTAAAAGTGTTGGCAGCTTAGGCTTTTTAGGAACCCGAGTAAGATAACAAACAGCAACTAGAAATAATTAAAAATTAAATATTACGTGTAACTCTTCCTTTTGTTTTCAAAACAGGAAAATCCGCGACAATAAGTAAGTAATAAATGTAGCCAAAATTGCCCTTAAGTTAGGCATATAAATACATATAAGTACAAAAGTCTAAGCTTTTCAGAAAAAAAATTATAAGTCAATAAACAGCAAAAGTATAAACGAAGAATAAAAAATATATCTATAAAACTAGTCAAAAATAATAAAAAGCAAACCCTTTTTATTTATACGTTATAATTCTGAAAATTCGTATACGAAAAAAGTATATTATACTCATTGAAAACCTCCTCCAAAAATATTTTAATCTAAATCCGTTTTTTTCTGGTTTTATACAGATCAGTAACAATTCACGATGTAATGATAGGAGCTAAATATTAGAAATAATGAAGATATTCGGATAATTTTTTAGGAAAAAATATACCTTCAATGGCACAAAACGCACGAGTATTTTTACATTTTCCAAATACAAAAAAATCGTTACTTCCCGACAACAATAATTCAAATGCACATTATACGAATACCAACAACAAAGTTGCTATGTGACATGCAACATTTTTCAATAACACCATAAAAAGAATAACGTAATAATCGCGAAAAATCACCAGATAATTTAAAAAATAAAATAAAATATTACGACATCACGTCTATTTCGCGGGGCGACGCCAGAGCAGGCGGAGGCACCGTCATTATACTATGCGTAGGGGATGTCACCATCGTTGTTTCTCTTCTCACTTTATTTTCCGCGTTTTCTTTTGCCTCCATGGTCGCTTGTCTTATCGCTTCTTTGTATGGTCCCCTCTTTTTTTTATTGTAACGTATCTGGAAACGAAAAAAACACAAAATGGAAATAGCTAGTTTTTTCAAGGTTTCACAACGTTTCAACATGTTATTTAATTATTCAGAACGTTACAAATTGTTTTAGAATGTTACTTAATTTTCTAGAAGTCTTAAGAAAGTTACAAACTCCTTCAAAAAGTTCTAGAATGTACCAGAACCTTATAGAATGTTCCAGAACCTTCTACAATGTTCCAGAACCTTATAGAATGTTCCAGAACCTAATAGAATGTACCAGAACCTTCTAAAATGTTCCAGAACTTTCTAGAATGTTCCAGAACCTTCTAGAATGTTCCAGAACCTTATAGAATGTTCCGCCTTGTTCTATAATGTTATAAGATGTTTCTAATGATTTGAGAGAGTTCAAATTTGATAAATCTGGTAGTAAATACCTTAAAATTCTCTAAATAAGGACTAAGTTGATCACATTGAATGAGCGAGGACGTGGATGATCCATACCAGGCCACGTGAGCTTGCGGGACCTGTTGGGCTGACGCCGTTATCGTCAGTATTTTGCCCGGCCACCACGGAAAACCATGGATTTTGCCCCAAACCACGTCACCAACAGCCAATCGAACTCCTAAAATTAAAAATATAATCAATATATTTCAGATTTGGAAAGAAAGTCTCGTACCATCAGCTCCTATAGCAGTCGTAACGGTTTGAGAGTTCATTCGTAATATAAGGGGTGGATTCGAAGAGGGAAAATCGGGTACCTGTTCGCTGTGCTCGTCTGAACTAGACGAATTTCCGTCGCCCTTTTCCGAAGCGCTCTGGCACGACGTGTAAAGGGTGTTGTTAAGACGTTTCAGATTAATAGATAATTTTTGAGTGATGGTCGACTCTTTGTGCGACTGAGACACCTAAACCAAAATCGAAAATAAATTTGTGGAACAATTTAGTCGATATTTTATCAAGTACCTCCTCGTCTCTGTATTTTCTCTCTTTCTCCTTGTCTTCTCTGTGTTTCTTTTTCCTTTTCAGTTTGTGCTTGTGCCTTTTGGGCATATAATCGCCTGTAGAGGATGTGACGTATCGAGGCGAATTGCCTCCCAACATATACCTGGGGGAAGAACCGCCTATCGTGTATCTGGGAGACATTCCGCTGATGTAACTGGGAGAGTTGCATAGTAAAACTTTGTGCCTGGCTTTCTTTTTTGCCTTTTTAAAAGCTTTACGTGCCGCCTTGTTGTCGAGGGCTTTGCCTGTGTCTCGAGATTCAGTTTTACTGTTGTTTTCTTCAGAGTCTTCGTTTACGTGGTGTAGGCATTCAATTTGGGCAGGTATCTTTAGGACTGTGCCCTCGCCTTGCGATCCGAACGATATTTTTATCGTTTTCGTATTGATAATAGCCATCGTGTTCTGGTGTTGTTCGTTGAGGGCGTTACTTGGGTGCCGATTCTCTTCGAATACACTCTCGTCCCAAAGATCCTCCATAGAGCCCACGCTGCGCTTTTTACGTAACGACCTTTTGATCGACTTTGCCACGGGCTCGGGGTCGTTACTTATTTTATTTTCACTGGCCTGATAATTATAAAACAATTCCAGAATTAAAAAATGATAACAGTTTCGGGATTTACCAACAAAATTTGATCATGCAATAACTTCATATAAAAACTACTGACACTACTTTTACTGCTACCGGTGTTAAATATTTTTATTTTTTATAATTTGCGTTAATTATTTTTATGCCTTAATCAAGTTCATCTTCAATAAAAAACCATATTTGGTTGTAAATATATTTTATTAAGTTCAATGTTTACTGGTTAACAATTTTTATTACGTACGGACAATGTTAACAAAAAAACTCTGCTCTGGACCAAAAAAAAACCTTGTCTACGTATTTACTGATTTACTTACCCCTAAGGACCTATGTGAATCATTGGAATTGTCGGAATGATGCACAGAGTTGGAATGAAGTGATGATTTATTTTCTTGATTTTCTTCTATGCCTTCAGTTGTGTCGGGTTTTGCTGTTGAATTTGCAGCTGTACTAACGTTCGTTTCTTCTTTTTCTGTCCTACCTCCGCCACTAGGTGCAGCACTTGAAGTGTTTTGAGATTGAAGCCTGTGTAATTTTGGTATTAAAGTTTGAATGGACTTTGATCCTTTACTTCTATTGTTGTTGTTGGTTTTATTTTGATGTTCAATATTGTAGGCAGATCTGGTCATGGGGGCATTGGCACTACGTTTGATGGTTTGGTGTGCCACAACAGATTCTGAAGATTTGCGTTTTCTAGAAACACTCTCAGAGTTTTCGTTGCAAACGGCCTTGCATTTAGAGCATAACACCTGGCGGGGGCGCAGTCTAACGGTCATTTTGTTGTTCTTGAAGCGTGAGGGTATTCTGATGTTTTTGTTTCTATTTTTGGGGTCTGTGTAAGTGAATCTTTGGTTGACCGAGTACAGGAGGTCGTCGTCTGCGCTATTTGTTTTCGTGGTGAATGCCGGGTGAAGTGTTTGCACTCCATGGGGTAGATTTCTATAAAAACAATTTGTTTCTAATATCGTATTTGTAGATTTGAATAAACAGCAACTAAATGGTAAATGTTGGATTATAGAAACACCCCCAAATGGTACTTTAAAATGTTATTATAATTTTTAATTATTGTATTAGCTCTTTTATAGTTTAACTCTTAAGAACAAAGAATAAAGGGGCTGAAATCGTTTCAAGTTTTGGCCTTAAAATTAAACGGAAATTGTTTTTGTTTGAAGGGTGTATAGTTCTTAGATTGCATGTCTAAATAAATAATTATAAAACACGATTTATGATAAGCTGTCTTCGGTTCAAGTTGTAGACAAAGTTGATCCTACCTTTTGCACGAGTCGAGAAGTACCCCCTTGAAATTTTTAACACCGAATTCATAAGTAACTACAAGTATGTCTGGTAAAACTTCATCAACAAAAACTTGAATTTTCGTATTTTTCAATAACTTTAACTGCATGTCCATTGTTTTATCGTTGTCCGCCATTTTTGGAAGTCAGCTCAACAACAATCACAAAAGTTCTGTTCATTTTTATATTATTTATGCAATTTCAACTAAAATCAACTCAAAATTTTAGTTTCTACGACGTTCGTCTACATTTTAATGCATATCTTGATCTTGGAGGTAAACAATTAGCTTTGTAAATATCATTTCTGTTTGGCATTCACACATTTCCAATTATACGCGGGTTGTTTCGTAAGTTCGTAGACATTAAGTCTAAATAAATATTCTAATTTAAGCTGATTAAAAAGCTAAACTCATTAAAACAGTATAAAGAAATCATAATAATGGCAACCGTTTTATGTAAATATTACAAATGTATTACTATTAGAACTACAAAACAAGGTTGATAAATGTAGCAAAATATGCTGAGTTGAGCTTGTATATACATTTTCTTGTTTAGATTTTGAAATGGTCATTTTTCTAAAAAGTGTTATCATATATTACCTACTAGGTTACATAATTTTTGAAAATTCATTTATTAATGTAAACATCAAACAAGAAATACTTGATTCTTGCGTATAAACAAAAATTATGTAGAATAACGTAATGTATGGCTTTTGCGATTATGGAAATTTGTGTATATGTGTATACATGTTCGTAAATTGTAGTCCATATAACACATGATTAAATATCATAGATAAGATTAAATATACGTTCTTTATTTGTCTTTCGATATCCAGGGTTATAACTAGAAATCTGTCGTGAACAACTCCCAAAACGTATCCGTACGTAACGTACCCTAACCACTTTACCCCCTCAGAAAGGGTAGGGTAGGTAGATTAGGTTATAAATATACCCAATCGAAAGACCAATAGAAAACGTGGATTTTATTTCGTATGTTATGTAGACTACAGTTTAAGAACATGTGATGTGCAAGTATTTTTATGGATTTTTTTGACCTGTGTGGCCTTGAGAAGCAATTTTTGGCAAAACTAAGAGGAGAAAAAGTAATAAAAAGACAATAAAAGTAACATTCTCCTAAAAATACGTTCTCAGTTTTTTAAATTAAAGTAAGAATTTAAAATATCTAGTAAATTAATATAGAAGTGTATTTGTAATCGCTTAAATTGTGTCTTAAGCGCACAACACAATGTTTCATTAACCGTTAGTGTATAAACAAAAATTGACAATAAATATAACAATTGAAAAGCTGATAATTAAAAAAGGTAAGCAACAAAATAAACAAAAAACAATCGTTGACGCAGTTATTTTGACGTTGTATTTTCAAGTTTGTCATCACTCATTACCATAAAATCAAAATTAGCATTATGTGTCTCTCCTTTTATGAAAGGTTGAACTTAGTGGTGCATTCGTGTGTTTTCAGCGTTATAGAACTGATCGACGAATTTTTGAGAAATGGAGAAAAGACTTGATGTTGATAAGCCCCTTTGGAGCCAGGATACTTTCCTAGGACGTTGGAAGCATTTTGCTTTTATCACCGATCCTCGCCTGTGTATTTTGGGAGATCAGGAATTGGATAAAGCTAAACAATTGCTGGAACAGTACCGAAAAGGGTTGGAGCCTCCCAACACGAAACTGGAAGAAGTTATAAGAGCCAAAAAAATTTATGAAAGTGCTTTCCATCCAGACAGTGGAGAGAAACAGAATGTTTTTGGAAGGATGTCATTCCAAATGCCAGGTGGTTGTCTTATAACTGGTGCTATGTTGCAGTGGTATCGGTAAGAAACAGAACAGCTTTTTGATATTAATTTTTTTTGCTAGTTAATGGGTTAAATATGTATGTATTTGTATTTCCTTTACTCTTTTTGGGGCTATAATTGACGCGAAATAAACGTTTTTTTTTTTTTTCAAAATTTGTCTCATTGATATGTATTTTCTTTTTAGATCCCATATTTTCAAAAATAAAGCAATCTAAAATGAATTTTTAGATTTAAATTTAGGATGTTACTTGCGGGCTGTTTAATTAGACCGTTGAGCTTTTTTTGGGGTACGATTTACGAGATTTTTCAAAAATTTGACCTGTTAGCACGTATTTGCTTCTTGACTTCTAAAAATTAGGATATTGATGATTTAGAGATTTAAATTTAAAATTTTTTATAAGGATTGGTAAAATTTTTTATCGGGGCTATAATTTAGAAAAAACAGCGATTTTTCAAATTTAATTAAGTTATGTTTAGTAAATATTTGCGTATTTTCTTTGACCTTGTTTACTTTCCATCCGTTATTTAAAAGTTTTTGGCTACACATCAAAAACAACTTTGTTTATTTCCTCATTGCTGCAATTCTAAATTATCTATTTTTAATAAACTTTTAAATACAAATTGCGATTAAATGATTCATCCGACGGTTTTTATTTTTTAATTAGATTACTACACGTATTTATACTCCCTTATAGGATGTAACGTTAATTGTTATTGTTTGAAGAACTGTCCCCGCTGTAATCTTCTGGCAATGGGTCAATCAATCGTTCAATGCATTCGTCAATTACACAAATCGAAATGCAAAGTCGCCGATTACAACGACCCAAATGGGCATTGCCTATTTGTCTGCTACCTCATCAGCTATTGTTGTAGTATTTGGCAGCAAAAGATTTTTAGAAAAAAGAGCCGGACCTCTTTTACAAGTACGTATAAGTTTTGATTCAAGAGAATAATATTAATATTTTTTCTTGTGTGCTTTAGAGGTATGTGCCATTTTTGGCGGTTGCAGCTGCGAATTGTGTCAATATTCCTCTGATGCGACAAACGGAGATAACGGAAGGATTGGAAGTGGAAGACGAGCAGGGTAAAAAATTGTGCCATTCAAAATTGGCTGCAGTTAAAGGAATCAGCCAAGTGATTTTTTCGAGAATCGTGATGTGTGCACCTGGTATGACCATTTTACCTGTTATAATGGAGAAGTTAGAGACTTATCCGTGGTTCAAAAGGATGCAGAAGTTACACGCACCTTTTCAAATTACAGCAGTTGGTTGCTTGTAAGTACTATCATCGTGAAGTAATTAGGAATTTATTTGTTTTTTTATTATTTTTTTTCTAGTTTAACCGTTATGGTTCCAACGGCGTGCGCGTTGTTCCCTCAAACGGCGTAAGTGCCTTTAACTTTTTTTTAAATACTGTGTTATTTTATTTAATTTTTTTACAGTTCTATCAAGACATCGACTCTGATGAGATGGGAGCCAGATCAATATGAGGTACTAGTTAAGAATTGTGAAGGAAATAACATTCCAGAAAGGGTCTACTTTAACAAAGGACTGTAAGAAGTCAACTGGTTCCGGTAGTATTAAGAATAGGATCAGAATGAATTTCACGTTTTACCCCGCCCCGCAGGAAAAAGAACGCTCCTTGTTCATTTCAATGTTTAGGTAATTAACTTTTTATTTTTACTTTATTTGGCCTAGTTGGTTTTACTGGTACTATTTTAATTATTGGTGCTAATTTAAGGAAACACAGCGATTTTTTAAAGTTTGCCCCATCGACATATTTCCTTTTTAGCCCGCCATATATTTAAAAGTGGAAATATCGGAAAACTATTTGAAGTTTTGAAATTAGGGCGTAATTTAAATTTACCTGAGCCTTCGAAAAAATTTTTGATGCTAATTGGGATTTTTTTAAAATTCATCTCTTCAATTTGTTTTTGTTTTTTTGGCCCTCACGTCTTTAAAAATGCAGAGATCTGAAGTTTTCTTAGATAATTGAACACGGGACGTTATTTAGTATATTTATATAACTAGGCCTTCGAATTTTCGAGAAATAGTTGCACATTGCGGTTGTAAGTTCTTTCCTATGTTGTGAACCCAGTAATTTAACTGTATTCCATTTTTTTGTGATATTTGTTAATTGGTTTTGTAATAATTGAAGCGTAAAATATATCTTGTAGAAAATCGAAAGAGAAAAGCACAACACTCTGCCTTCAGTCAGTTTCTTATTATTCCTCGTAAGCCATTGTTGGGCAAAATTTAATTGTTAAGCAATTAAAAATAACGATTGTTTAATTGTAAATTGCGATTGTGAAAGCTCGCAATTGACAAATAATTAATTAATTCATCGTTTTGATACGTTTAATTAAAAAATTTCATTTTATCAAACTTTTTATGATATAATAAAAAAAAACATATCAAGAAACTAAACTAGTGTTTCTGTGTATCAAAGCAAGATGATTGTTAATTTTAATTGTTTGATACCCAACACTGTTGTACGCACATTTCGTAAAAGGCGCGTTTTCTTATGATTACGGAAATTAGTTTATTAGAAATAAGCTAAGTACTTAAAAAAAAATAATTGTGTTACCGGTTACACGTTACTTAGACACTACATTGGCTTTATTTATACTCTGTGGCATTTTACATCTATGGGAAAACATATACTTTGTTGAGAACATTGATATATTTAGGAAAATTGAATCATAGAAATACATTTTGATACGGCGAATTTCTATGATATTTTGTTCATTTTGTTTATTCAGTGTTGCACGTAATTTTCTTTTTTGTTTATTACGCTAGCTTATTTGATGAGTAGCAATAATACTGCTCTAGAAATTAAAAAAAGTAAGCAATAATAATTTTGCTGTTTGGCCGTTACTTAGACACTACATAATCGCTATACATACTCTGTGGTATTTTATATCTCTGGAAAACTTGTTAAAAATGACATTTTAGGTTAAGAATATGTCATTTGTGCATAATATGTTCCGATGGGTGAGTTTTTAATTATTTTATTTCATGTATTGTTTGAATATTCCTTTATTTGTCATGTTAAATTTTACAGGTCAATCTGTGAATGATAAATTATTCATTGGCAGATCATTTCGATGTAGATGGTCGTCGTAATGGAATCGTTTTCCGGGTTTGTTCTCGTGCATTTTTTTTCATGCTTGGGAACATCCTGGAGTTAAATAAGGCAAGTAATGTTTTCAATAATATATTTTTTAGAGATTGAAAATCTTTTTTTTTTTAATATCATTCTTTCGTTTTTCCTGTAGGTTTCAAGTATTACCTACTGATGAATGATGAGTATGTACCCTGAAGTTGATTTCGATTGGAGATGTTGCTATGGCACACAGCTTCTTCATTCTTCCTCTCCACTTCGATTGCTTTGTCTTCTGTTTAATTAAGACCTTAATTAGGTGAGAATAAAAATTTTAAAACTGGATGTTAAATTTACAGGTATGTGATTAATAGTTATTATAAGGGGCATGCTAGCGTAAATTCAAGAATTTTTAGAACGTACTAAATAGCTCAAACCCCAACGCCAAAACTTTGTTATCGAAAAGTGCTTCGGACATTTTTGATCCAAGTTTTGGCGTTGGGGTTTGAGCTATTTAGTACGTTCTACAACACCGCCAAAGTTTTCTCCAGTTTCTGATTTAAGAATTTTTGCTAAATTATAATCTCCAACAAGATCTGCAATATTAAGGAATGTTTAAATTTCTACTTTTTAAAATTAATCTTATTTTAAAAAATTGTTTATCTGCCCTTTAAAGTCCAGCTTTATTTTTTCTAATTTCTAATTTTCTAATGTAACCAATACTTGTAACAGGAATGATATGCAAACAGTGGACACCATGCATGGTTGAGCATTCATAGGAAGAGAATCTAAGAGTGACATTTCCATTCTTTGGAAGCAGATAATGATCGTAAGTGATAAACTAATAAATTATTTTATATAAAATTAAAATAATAGCCTGGGAGAGATTTCATAACACTTTTTATTGTACTCAATGTCACTTTGTTCAAGGGAAATTTACATTGAGTATAATAAAAAGTAAAGTCCCTGTCTAAATTAAAATGTTTCACCGAGAGCTAACGGCGTCTTCTTTGTTAAATATACATTTATTAGCAAAAAAGATGTGAATAAGCTGTAACCGTTTTAAAATTTTGCTTTGTTGGTTGTTAAATCTACTAGTTTTTTCTTTCTTTGTCATTTTAGTAGAATTGTTTTTTAATTCGCAATTCTTAGTAGTATCTTAAAAATACGACTTAATTAGAGAAAAGAATTTAAAGTGTATTTATTACTTTAAATTTGAAGTAACTAATTTATAAGGTTTCAAGGTGGATTAAGGAAACTGCCTTTGTTTATACGTAATATTTTCAATTATTTGTTTAGTACATATACAAATACAAATACAAATTCTCATTCACAATTCACTTGTGCATATTAAAAATATAAAATTGCAATTTTAACTGTGTTTATACATCACGTATTTAACTCTTCTATCAGCAAATCTATTTTGTTCATTTCTAATAATTTGTGGTTTAATGTGAATTTAATTATAGTTTAACATTGTTTAATATAAAAATCTTTTTACAGGTAGACTTCATCGTATGGCGTATTGATCGTGTGGGTCGTCTTGTCTTGTATTCCGGAGTTTATATCAGACTCCACAAATGGTCTGCAATGTTACAAGTCTTTTTGGAATTGATTCCCTTTCGTCCTGATTACCTTTGAACATCCTCCAGTTAATTTAGTGTAAGGTAAGAACACATTCCATAATTCATATTCGTGTAGACTTGAAAGTATGTTAACTAGTCTCTTATTTAAGCTTTTTTCGTACTTCATGATTCTTTTAGGATATCGGAACCAGTCGTAACTCCGCACCGTCTTTTGGCACAAATATCCACGGCCAGTGAGTGTTAAACATTAGGACTACCAAGACAACAAGGGACCAGAGCAGCACTTTCTGGCATTGGGAGACTAGGGCTTCGAATTTCGCACTGTTTGGAGATGTCAGAATTAGTAAGTTTGTAAATTGATAGATTTTATCATGTCTTCGAAGTCTCAGTGTTTAGGCAAAACTAAAATTAATTGACTATGTATGGTTTTTTAAAAACGAAACAAGAACGTTTTGTTTGAATGACAACACTACTAAATATGGGGTTAATCTAATCGATGATTATCAGAGAAAGTTGTCCAAAAATTGTTTGTCTTGCATACCCATATGTGCTGTGTTGCCATTGAAATCTTTTTTCGTTTTTTAAACTGTAATACGGCTTTTGTAGATGATTCAATAAAATAGGCAACAAATCTTATTTTTATAAACTTTTTTAACTTTGGGCACAATGATCTTAAATCGAATTTCGCCACGATTTTTTGCAAAGATCCATATTTTGGGATACTTTCTCCGTCTCTTAAATACCTTGTGTAGTAAATTTAATTTTTGCTTTATATTAAATAAGGGACAAGGTCTGTATGAATTGTTTTAATTGAACTTAAGCTTTGATCTCCTATTTTAAGAACATTAGTTTTTTCGTAAAAAGTTACTTTTGTCCTTGTTAGAGGGGCTAAAGGGATTATTACTTAATAAAATTTTTAGTAATTACCAACGACAATTACGTATTATAGTTGTTTGAGAATTACTTTCAATCTCAGTTTAGCTTTGTCTTCAGTTTTTTGCATATACAATATTATGTTACTTCACTATTTTATTGTCTTTACTTTTGTGATATTTGTTTATTATCTCATTTTGTTTTCTTGTTGTTAATTTGTTCTCGATGTGTTTCTGTAGGTCGATTAATGGAAAAGACAGTATCGAAGTGACTTATACACTTTCCTTACGCGGTCTTCATTTGTCGCTCGCTTCCTTTCAGAACGGTAGGGGGCCCCATATGCTACAAGGGAAGAATAGGCCCTCCCGGTATGCCCTATCAAACGTCATCCATCCGATTCTTTCTAGTATATAAGCTATTAGTATTTGCCGCAATTTCTATTGTAGTTGGTCTAACTTAGCTTTCAGATAATGGATATAATAAGAAGAATGTAAAGAAATTGTTGTTTTGCTTTTGATTTATATCCTTTTTTTCTTACAATTTTGTCATATTGTCATTGTTTTTTTTTACTTTTATGAACTGTTGTATTAATATTCATGTTAGTTTAGGATTAGAGTTGATAAATTATAACTTTTTAAATTAATTTTTGGCTTAGGAATATAATTCACTTTTGGATGCATGATAGCCATGGGGATGATATGACGGCCATATAATAGAGGTAGGGACATTTATTTATTATATATAAGTCTCTAAATGGTCCTTTGCATTACTGTATTTATAAACGCGTTAGTTTTTGTAATTTTTTTTGTCTAGTTTTATTTATATTGATATATAATTCTAAAATCGACTGCAGTTACTTAAAAGTCGATTCAATAAATCAATTATCCTTTAGAAGTTCTTTTATTTCATTCGTAGTAGACTAAAATGTTTCTGGAAAAGTAATTTTTCCGTCCAAATATTTGTTGATCAGGCCTCGTATTTCTCAAAAAATTAAAAATTTCGATATTTGTATCAGGAGAGCATAAGTTGTTTGGGAAATATGTCAAATTACTTTTTGATCAGATCTCGTATTTTTCGAAAAAATTAAAAATTCGAAATTTTGTATCAGGAGAACATAAGTTGATTGGGAAATTTGTCCAATTATTTTTTGGTCAGACCTCGTATTTTTCGAAAAATTAAAAATTTCGATATTTGTATCAGGAGAGCATAAGATGTTTGGGAAATATGTCAAATTATCTTTTGATCAGACCTCGTATTTTTCGAAAAATTAAAAATTTCGATATTTGTATCAGGAGAGCATAAGATGTTTGGGAAATATGTCAAATTATTTTTTGATCAGACCTCGTATTTATTGAACATTAAATTTTGCTATTGACCAATAGATGGCGCATGTAGATTCCTGTAAATGCTAATCTAATACTTTTTCTATTGACCACGAGATGGCGCATAGTGAAATCTGTAATTTGTGATATTACCAACAACAAATGAAGCATTGTTATTATTATGAAAATAACCTCCTTTTTTAACAAATTAAAACAATATATTTCGTTTTTATTGTAAAATAACGATTTACACAACTAAAAGTTTAAAGTTAAATTACAATCTGCATAATTGTACGTAAATAAAAGTTAAGTGTGTTAGTTTGTCTTGGAAATGAAATTCTAATTTCAACGCCAAGTTACAAAAGATTTTCTTCATGTCTTACCTATTTTGGATACAATATATAGTATATACAAATAATTAAAAGAATTATTTTGAAAATGAGAGATGTACATTCTAGTTGATATTCTAAATATGTGAAATAACTAAGGTAATATTTATTTAAAAGCTTTACGGACTTACGTTAATTTTTTAAAGAGTATGCAATATGAAGGAGATTCATAATTTATAATTTAGACTTTAGAAATACTACTTTGCATATGTGCTGATTCTATCAACAAGGATGCATCACAAATCATTTTTGAGTTACTTCGAACAAGAAAGAGTAAGTGGCATTCCTCGTAAACTGTTAATTTAACTTTAGTGCATACAAGACCATGTAGGACGGTTGCTCTTTGTAGATCGAGCCATCGTTGAAGTGCTAGCTCCCTTTCCCTAATGTTCATGCTTAAAACTACATCAGATGGTCCCCATAATGAAAACTCCAAAACCGACTTAACTTGGGTCAAAGAGATTGCTCTTTCTGTATTAAGTAGAGATCGTAGCAGGGAAGTCAATTTAAAATCTGGCATTAATTGCATTAGAGCTATTGCAGCACAATTGCAAAGAGAGACAAAGTTGATTTCATTATGATTTCGGGATGGATCTTCGCCAAACCTAAAGAAGAAAAAGAAAATGTTATTTTCTAACGTAGTAATTTATTTCCAGTTTTCTGTTTATAACAAATAACATTTAAAGTGTACCCAAATAAGAAAGTGTTAACCTTTTTTTATTTGTAAAATCGAAAAACCGCTGTATTTTTTTATTCGCAAATAAATTTCACATCTGCTTTCAAAATTGAATTCTGCAAAAAATTCTACGTCCTATAAGCCTATTACAAAAAATAAAAATTACGACTAATGAATAAGAAAAAGTTCACAATTTTCTAATTTATAAAATTAAAGAACCGTTGTATTTTTTTTATTTGACAATATATTTTAATTCTGCTTTCAAAATTAAATTCTGCAAGAAATTCTACATCCTATAAGCCTATTACAAAAAATAAAAATGACGACTTAAACGAATAAGAAAAAGTCAACGATTTTTTAATTTATAAAATCGAAAAATTGCTGTAATCTTTTTATTTCAAAGTATATTTCAAATCTGCTTTCAAAATTGAATTCTGCAAGAAATTCTACATCCTGTAAGCCTATTACAAAAAATAGAAACGGTGATTTAAACGAATAAGAAAAAGTTAACGATTTTTTAATTTATAAAATCGAAAAACCGCTATAATTTTTTTATTCGCGAATAAATTTCAAATCTGCTTTCAAAATTGAATTCTGCAAGAAATTCTACATCCTGTAAGCCTATTACAAAAAATAGAAACGGTGATTTAAACGAATAAGAAAAAGTTAAGGATTTTTTAATTTATAAAATCGAAAAACCGCTATAACTTTTTTATTCGCACATAAATTTCAAATCTGCTTTCAAAATTGAATTCTGCAAGAAATTCTACATCCTATAAGTCTATAACAAAAAATAGAAATGGCGATTTAAACGAATAAGAAAAAGTTTTTTGATTTATAAAATCGAAAAACCGCTATAATTTTTTTATTCGCGAATAAATTTCAAATCTGCTTTCAAAATTGAATTCTGCAAGAAATTCTACATCCTATAAGCCTATAACAAAAAATAGAAATGGCGATTTAAACGAATAAGAAAAAGTTAACGATTTTTTAATTTATAAAATCGAAAAACCGCTATAATTTTTTTATTCGCGAATAAATTTCAAATCTGCTTTCAAAATTGAATTCTGCAAGAAATTCTACATCCTGTAAGCCTATTACAAAAAATAGAAACGGTGATTTAAACGAATAAGAAAAAGTTAACGATTTTTTAATTTATAAAATCGAAAAACCGCTATAACTTTTTTATTCGCAAATAAATTTCAAATCTGCTTTCAAAATTGAATTCTGCAAGAAATTCTACATCCTATAAGTCTATAACAAAAAATAGAAATGGCGATTTAAACGAATAAGAAAAAGTTTTTTGATTTATAAAATCGAAAAACCGCTATAATTTTTTTATTCGCGAATAAATTTCAAATCTGCTTTCAAAATTGAATTCTGCAAGAAATTCTACATCCTATAAGCCTATAACAAAAAATAGAAATGGCGATTTAAACGAATAAGAAAAAGTTAACGATTTTTTAATTTATAAAATCGAAAAACCGCTATAATTTTTTTATTCGCGAATAAATTTCAAATCTGCTTTCAAAATTGAATTCTGCAAGAAATTCTACATCCTGTAAGCCTATTACAAAAAATAGAAACGGTGATTAAAACGAATAAGAAAAAGTTAACGATTTTTTAATTTATAAAATCGAAAAACCGCTATAACTTTTTTATTCGCAAATAAATTTCAAATCTGCTTTCAAAATTGAATTCTGCAAGAAATTCTACATCCTGTAAGCCTATAACAAAAAATAGAAATGGCGATTTAAACGAATAAGAAAAAGTTAACGATTTTTTAATTTATAAAATCGAAAAACCGCTATAATTTTTTTATTCGCGAATAAATTTCAAATCTGCTTTCAAAATTGAATTCTGCAAGAAGTTCTACATCCTATAAGCCTATAACAAAAAATTGAAATGGCAATTTAAACGAATAAGAAAAAGTTAACGATTTTTTAATTTATAAAATCGAAAAACCGCTATAATTTTTTTATTCGCGAATAAATTTCAAATCTGCTTTCAAAATTGAATTCTGCAAGAAATTCTACATCCTATAAGCCTATAACAAAAAATAGAAAAGGCGATTTAAACGAATAAGAAAAAGTTAACGATTTTTTAATTTATAAAATCGAAAAACCGCTATAATTTTTTTATTCGCAAATAAATTTCAAATCTGCTTTCAAAATTGAATTCTGCAAGAAATTCTACATCCTATAAGCCTATAACAAAAAATAGAAATGGCGATTTAAACGAATAAGAAAAAGTTAACGATTTTTTAATTTATAAAATCGAAAAACCGCTATAATTTTTTTATTCGCGAATAAATTTCAAATCTGCTTTCAAAATTGAATTCTGCAAGAAGTTCTACATCCTATAAGCCTATAACAAAAAATTGAAATGGCAATTTAAACGAATAAGAAAAAGTTAACGATTTTTTAATTTATAAAATCGAAAAACCGCTATAATTTTTTTATTCGCGAATAAATTTCAAATCTGCTTTCAAAATTGAATTCTGCAAGAAATTCTACATCCTATAAGCCTATAACAAAAAATAGAAAAGGCGATTTAAACGAATAAGAAAAAGTTAACGATTTTTTAATTTATAAAATCGAAAAACCGCTATAATTTTTTTATTCGCAAATAAATTTCAAATCTGCTTTCAAAATTGAATTCGGCAAAAAATTCTACATCCTATAAGCCTATTGTATAAAATAAAAATTACGACTTTAACGAATAAGAAAAAGTCAACAATTTTCTAATTTATAAAATCGAATATTCGCTGTATTTTTTTTATTTCAAAGTATATTTTAAATCTGCTTTCAAAATTGAATTCTGTACATTATTTAAATTGACATTTATTTTATTAATAATAGAAATTATTTTGACCAATTATTAACAAAATCTATAACTGACCTAAATGTTTTTTTATTCAAATGAATATTTTAAATTTGGTTGTTTACTAATAATATTAATAAATTAAAAACAAAAAAAAAAAACGATATTTTCATTACCCTTGCAAGACACACAGACGATGATGTACTTCTTTGTCGATTTCCTTGCATAGCACGAACGTCGTCAGAGATTCAGATAATTCCTCGATTCCTTGAGCCTGCAGCATCTTCAAGGCATTGACTAGTTGAAGCACAACGAAACTGACATCCTTTCTACAATCGTCAGGCGAATGGCTTTTCGATTTCAAAAGCTCACTGTACGTCTTTATAGAATGAACCTGCATCCAGGGATGCACAGCAATTGTTGCTAAAAAAACAAATACATGTAAAAAACAATAAAGCAAAAAAAATTTTTTTTTAAATATTACGTGATAATACCTTGACAATTATCGCTGTCTTTATCAGCGATTGAGGGGACATCCTGACCAGGTATTAGGTCGACGAATTCGGTAATAGGAATAAGGTTGAAGTTCCCTAAGGATAGAGAACTTGACGGAATCGTTCCTTTGCTGATAACGAGCGTGACATGCTGAGAACCCCATAACGCTTGGTAGAAAACGCGAGGACCCAAAATCAACGGTGGAGAGTTTTCTTTTAGGATGAAATCTGACCATCGAAGGTTCAGTGCTGCTTTTAATCCTCTTAAGGCAGGCATTATTGTTGGGACGTGTGTTATCTGCATAAAAAAAAAAAATAAAATAAAAAAACAGTTTAAAAAACAATTATCTACGAACATTTTCTAAAACTTGGGCCAGGGCTTCGTGGTTTGCTATAACAACAGCTCCGTAGTTGTCTTCCAAATTTTTATGTACGATACTCCTCCCTTTTCTTGAGCGCAGCTTATGGGTCCTGTTTCCGGACATGGTCCATTCTTTATCGTCTTCAAAAATCTAAGACAAAATACGATGCTAAAGCATAACTCCTATCCAAAAATAATTTACTCTACTACTAACCTCCCCTTCGCTGCTGTAGAATCCATAGGGCGAGTATATTTCAGATTCGGTTTCACTTCCGCAATAGGTAAGGGAGGCACTTCTCGGAATGTGAGCGTTGTATTTATATCCGTCTCCAGAAACGTCTATGTTACTCGAAGACTTCCCCTGTCCAAGAGATTTCCTTAATCGTCCCCCGTTCGCCACGGGACTATTTTTCGTGGGACTCGAAGAGGAATCGCACTCCGGAGAACTGGATCGCGCCCCGTTTATATAATCGTACACGTTTTCGTTTGCGTCTTTAACACCACCGCCGTTCACCCCCGGCATGTTAATCGGCTCGTACGTGTGTTTTTGCGAGTGAGCGAGCGCAGCTTCCCTTTCGCGCATGCTCGCGGTACGTTGCGGTTTATGGGGGGTAATCGACGACCGAACCTCCCCAATATTAGCATAGACCGAATCTTGGGATTTCGGAGACGACGAGCGAATGTTCTTTTGTTTGGGAGACGGATCGTGCGGCTTAGGGGGATGGGGTAAACTGGGTTTACTTGTGGGTCCGTATAATTCTAAATTACGTGGAGGGGGTGCCGGTTTAAACGAGCGATTTTCGTAGATTGGGTACGTGGATGTATGCAGGGAAGCAGTGGAGTTGTAGATTCCGTTTTGGTTGGTGTTCAAGGGGCTGTAATCGGTGATTTCTGGGGGTATGACCGGTTTTGCAACCACCTCGATCTTTTCTCCGTTCAGCTCGGATGGATGCACTATGACGAGCCTTTGTTTGGTGTTTTGTGAATTTTGTTTTTGATTATTGTCTTGTTTCGGAGCGTCTACGAAATCTTTGGTGGTAAACTCTTTGTTCGACGATGAGTTCATTCGCAAGAATTTCTTCAATGAAAATCTTTGTTTTGCCTTGTCTTTCTTTTTGTCTAATGCCAAGTTATCGGATGAGACGGAAATGGTTCTTCTCGGTGCTACTTCCGGTGGAGAAACGTACCTGGCCAATTGAGGTTCATTGCAGTCACTGTTGGCAATCTCATTGTAAATGGAAGAATTATAGATTTCGATACGTTCTTTTTGAGTATCGTCCGGATAAGGTGCTATGGGTTTCTTCGAGTAAATGGCACTCTCTTCGTTTGGCGGGGGCATGGGTGCCCTCCGTTTATTTGTCGTCCTTCCATAGTCCGATCCTGTGGAATCTTGTTTGCTGAGTTTTGATTTTTGAAGTTCAGAAACGACTTTGGGATGTTCCGCTACTATTTTGGTGGTGATTGTGTTTGAAGGGGGCAGTGGAGGTTCCACGGGGCTTTTCGGAGGTTCGACGGAAAACGTTGTAAGAATATTTTGATGTCCCACATGATGATTGGTGGCCATTACAGGTTTTCGAATAAGAACAGTAGCAGGTTTGATAGTTTTGGCTTTCTCGGATCCTGGACCGTGCAAGAAAGAGGATCGAGTCTCGAAAGGAGGTGGTGTCGATGGTAAAGCCGGAACGTCGTTGTTTCCATCAGGATCGGCGTGACCGTCAGGTTCTCCGGCTAATTCTCGACTTCCAGGTTCTTTAACGTTTTCGAGAGGTCTCTTTTTAGAAAGTTCTTCGTCTTTTAAACTCTCGGTGAGTGAATTGTTCGTGGAAAGGTCTTCGTAGTTGTCAGTGTCGATTGTTGTCGAGTCCGCTTTGTTTGATTCTTCGGAATCGGAATGTTTTTCGTTGCTGCTGTCGTTTTGAATATCATTTGAGTCTTTAGTAGTAGTAGTAGTAGTAGTAGTTGTGGTGGTAAAAGTCAGATTCTCTTTGCTGCTTCTCAATTTCAAATTTTTCGACGTGAAGAGTTCCAGCTTAGCGGTGGACCTCTTTATTACAGGTGCTCTAGTCAATAACACTTTCCTTTCGCTCGTGTTAATCTTCGGTTTGGATTCAAGAGGTTTTTCTGGCGGAAGTGCACTGTTTTCGTCAGTTTTAATCACAGCACTTAAATCTTTATCGATAATCGCAGGTGATGTAGCCGGTGCGGTTTCCGGAGACTTTGTTTCTGTTTTCTGTTTGCAGTCCATGATCGAAATTCGGTTGCTTCCTTTTTCCAAAGTTTCCGAAATCTCTTCCAGAAGTGATTTTTCAGTCTCATCTTTTTGTGTTGCTTCCTTGCCAGTGTAGGAAGTTAAAATTACATTTTTCTTGTTCTCTTGGACGATGTCTTTAGTTGTTTTTGCTACTGGAATTTGTGATGCCGTTTTTGTGTACTTTCTAGTCGGCGTGGAACTGTCTTCGCCAAAAGGGGTTACGGAAACTAGTAACGTCTGTTTTTTGCCCGTTGAATCGACCTGGGGAGTTCCTAATTTCAAACTGACGAACGATTTTTTGTTGTCGGGTGGAGAATCGTTTAATAAGTTGGCGTTAATTGTATTAAAATCGGTGTTAGCTTTTGTTATCCTCTGCAGTTCTTTCTCTTCCTCCCCGTCCGCTTCGTACTCGTTATCTTCCGAAGTGTCTTCACTACTCATAAAATCTTCGTCGTTGTCAGACCAATCTTCACCCCCGTAACCGATAACTTTCGAAAGTTCCGCGGTAAACGATACCGTACGTTTCGTTTTAGTTATTTTTGCCGCACTTTTTATGATACTGGCGATTACTTTTTCCGATTTTAACGCGATCGGTTTCAACATGTTTTTTTCAACGTGTTCGTCCTTCGATTTAAAGCAATTGGAACACAGTTCCTTTTTCCAGGCGTTTTGAACAAAATTCTGACATATCGCCGACATTTCTCAGATTATCTGAAATAAAAAAGAAATTTGGTAGGTAATTTTTAATAAATGATTACCCTTAATAACAGAATTTGGTCGCTGTGGATAGAAAGAAAGTAAAGAATGTTGTATAAGATACATCTTTGTACGTCCATTACATTCTATTTTCAAGTCTAAACGGTCTAGAATATTCTAGAATCTTCGAGAATTATTTGGAAGGTTTCAGATGTTCTAGGAAAAGTTAAGAGTGTTCAAAAGAATGCTTTAAAATGTTTCAGACTTTATGAAAATAACTTGAAATGTTTACTAATGATCTGAAGAGTTTCAGATTTTTCAAAAATTGTTTCAAAAATAATCTGCAACATTCCAGGAAGATCCAGAATGTTTGAGAGTGATGGCGTAACTCTAATTGTACGATAGAAAAAAAATAGATTTTGATTCCATTGAGTATATTCTAATTGTAATCACGTGAACATATTTTGTGTCGCCTTGTATATTTTTTGCAAATGTAAATTCGCCCACAAGTGTATGTTGTAATGAGTAGGTATGTAATTTGAAACACGATTTCCACATTACAAATTTACTGTAACTTTGCACTATTACGGGATCAGTTACACTATTTTGTATGTAATGTGGTGTCCGATACAAGGAATTACGTACGTGTAGGTTAAACACGACAAGGAATACAAATCAATTGACCTCTTGTGACACTTTTGAATGCAGTTGCCCAAAACTATTTTCGTTTGGCAAATTACAATGCGGAATTAAATGGAAGGTCTCTGAAAGTTTGTACCTACATAAATACAAATTATACTTTAGCCGTTGGAAACGCCCTTTATGATAAAAAAACTAAATAATAATTTTCATTCTAATCGTAAAGTTTATTTTTTTAAGAGTAGGTACACCTACCTAATTATGAAGGTGAGTTTCTTGCTCTGTTGAGGTCATTTAGAACACTTGACCAGTTAAGAAAGTCTAGTGAACCCAACAAAAGTTATGTCTGTTATATGCTACTGAATCGTTTCATTTATTTACTTTTACAATTACGCAACAACCAACAACAACAAATGTACATATAACATACAAAAATATCTCAAGGCAAAATACCTTTTGCACTTTTATTAAAGGTGAATTCTATTGTTACTAATTGTAAATGGGAGTTAAAATTAAATTAATACACGAATTCACGATCCAAAAAGTTTTTAAACGATAAAATCCCTTGGATACTGCACTTAAAAGAATTCCGTGAATCGACTACCAGCATTGACGTCACGCGTAAGTACTCTGGCCTTTATATTTCTTGCCGGTAACGCTCGACTCAATCCTAACCTAACTTAATCAACCCTAACATCTTTTCTTGATAAATTACACCCGATTTGTTTGTAGAATCTTTCCTTTTTGTGCCAATGTATGAAACTGTTTACGTACTGCCATTATTTGTACCTTGCGATTAGCTAATACATATTAATCTTTGTAGAAGTATGCAATTGGGAAATCCCATATTGCACAACAAACTTTCAGTTTAAAAGTTCGCAAAGTTGTTAACCGCTGTTGCACTTTATGCTATCTATCTCTATACATACTACAGTCGATTATCTATCTACCTATCTATCTGTGGACACAAGCATTTAACATAATTTATTGTCCTAAAGAAAGGAAACCTATTTTACAGTTATGCAGATTTGCACTTACTTATAAGTGAATGTATCGGTTATTAATGATAATAATTAAACCTATACACACACACACTTTTTTTTCGTAAAGGAAAAGGGGGGCACGAGGTAATAAGTACAATATGTCAAAGTCATTTTAAAATATGTACATACCTATTAATGATACATTACACCATATAAGTATGTGCGTGTTTGTGATATGCATGACGAATATTGATGAGTTTTGTTAGATTACAAAAAATATATAAAGTTCTTCTTGAAAATAAGAAGAAAAGTAGATCAAAAGAACAAATTTTCAAAAAGTCTTGTACCTATTTGTCTTCAAATGGCATCACTCATCATCAGTAGTTGTGTTGTTGATTTATTTTAATATTGGGTGCATGTTATATTTGTTATTTTTAGATTAGATATCGAACTATACATAGGTTATGCGGTAGTAGGTGTGGGTTCGTGTAAATGCACACGTCCACGCCTACACCATATAACCTACATAGTACGCTAGTATAAATATAAACAGTTACTCGTCAACCGTTCCTTAATCTCATCTTAACATAAACAGTATCTATGGTCGCAAGATTAATTAAACACAACAATACAAGTACTATTGATGTCATTATCACGTTGGTACACATACACATTGAAGGCAACCCTACAACATATTATCCTATTTTTCATTTGGAAATAAATAATTTCAGATGAATGTACAATTAATAATTATCATCACGTAAATGTAAATTTTTTCTCAGAAGACGGAAACGAAACGAGCAAAAGAATGTTACCGCCGAGAGGGATAGTGCCATGTCCTTGTTACTGTTTTTATTGCCTGCAAAGCTCAATCGTTGCAAATGTAAAGTGAAGGTATAATTTTATTAATTCGAATAATAAATAAGTTTTACTATTCCTATACATGGCATTATGCATGTCGACTATAAACTGGTATTAAACGATTTCGTTTTAATATCAGCCTTGGAACTGGAAACTAGTTCAGATAGAAAAAGCAAAGTGAGAAAGGTTTTTATATCTATGCACATGACAGGTACCCTTACATATCTCACTTTAAGATGATAATTGTTTCCGGAAAAAGAACTTTTTATTCTTTATGCGGGTTATTAAATAGAAAGTAATAAAAAGGGCAATAAAATAGTGTCTTAAAATTTAAATAACACGTTCCGACGGCATACAGGGCGGGAGGGAGCATGACAGTCTGCACTGGAGGGAGCGTTTATATCCGACGTGAAAGAAAGAGCCTGGTGGAGTGGGGAGCGAAACAGATTGGGTAAATGGAAGCGAGACAGGCAGGGTGGGATGGAGTAGTAGGCAAAGCGGGGGAAACGAGATAATCATGACGAAAACTGGAAGGAGCAAGGCAGATTGGGCGAGAGAGACTGAAACGGTTAGGTGGGAGGAGGCGAGACGGGCGGAGGGATAGAGAACGACACAAACAGTACAGAAAGGTACGAGACAGACCGGGTGGGAGTAATTGAGGCATGCAGAGCGTAAAGAACCGAGACACACAGGGTGGGAGGAAGTAAGACAGAGAGGATGTTAGATGAAGTTGAAATAAAAAATGACAAACAATCGTAAAAAGCATTACTGTAACAATTAATTAATTCGATACTAATTGTCGTTTAATAGGAATTTTAAGAACGACAGAACATCTCACGTAGGAGAAAGGTTATTTGTAGAAGGAGGAATAATCTACCATGTACTTACATATATAGTTATAAAGAAGAAATCGAAAGCATCTTTGACTCATCACGACGACCTGACATTTGAGGAGATAACCTTGGGTTCACATAAAAACATTCGACTGAATAAATGTTAAACTGGTATACAGATACAGAGGGAATGAATTCACGTGGTGTCTACACAAATATGTACCTACTTCCAGTGTTGATTAAAACCTTAGGTATTTAGTCAAGAATTTTGACGAAACAGTTGCAAAAGAATTTTTTTTCGATAACATTGTATTGGTCACCGCAGATTGTAGGTCTTGAAGAAACAGGTACTAGCTGGAGTCGCAACTAATTCGGCAATAATTTTTTGAAAAAGGAAATCATTAATTTTTCATTGTCACTAAAAACTACAGAACACCTGTGTTTGTCTAAACCTGCTGTCCTTTCTTTATGCCTCGTAAAAAATATGTGCACAACGTTTGTTTGCGTTTAATGTTCGTACAGTTTCCGCGACCGTTTGTTTACCTACGAACACAGTACAGTTTTTGCCTTATGAATTGACTGTGTCTACTTCAAAACATTAATGCGTTATATAAGGTAATTAGGGGCGTGAGAAACAGTTAGGGAAGGGAGAAATAGACAGACAGGGCGGGCGGGAGCGTGAGAGAAAGACAGGACTGAAAAGAGTGAGAAGGGCAGGGTGGATGAGAGCGAGACGGACAGGGCTCGAGGAAACGAGTTGAGAGAGCTAAACAGGCCGTGCTGGGAGGAATGATTCAGCCAGGGCGGGAGGGGTAAGACAGGCCGGGCGAGATAGAGCGAAACGGACTGGATGGAAGAGAGAGACACACACTGCGGAATGGAATAGAACAGACAGGGCGTAAGAGAGAGAAACAAGTCAGGCTAGACGAAACGAGATGGGCAGAGTAGGAGCGAGCTAAACAGGCCGAGTTGAAAGAAAAGATACGATACAGACAGGGCGGGAGGGAGTGAACAGCCACGGCACTACAGCGACACAGTGAATGCGGAAGGAACGAGTAAGACAGGGAGGGGAACGAGACAGTTAGAGAGGGAGAAAATGAAACACGCATGAAGGAAGGATTCAGACAGAGCGGAACAGAAAGGGAGGGGTGCAAATAAGCCTTCATCTAGCATTTTTGTATAGCAAAAAGTCCCCCCTCTATTATTTTGCAAACGTCGCCAATTCCTAAGGCAAACACCATAGGAAGTATGTCTTATCCTCAAATAGTGGAGGTACACACTAATATAAAATGCCATATGGCATGAAAATTAGACAGAAACGTTTATTCATTAATGTATCAGTTCAAAGACCTCGAAGCAGCAAATATTTTGTAACAAAATACTATAACCTGACTTTTTGCGTATTAATAAATTAATTTTTAATATCGATGATAATTCTACATCTGACAGATGTTGCATATGCTGCTACGTCAGGATGATTGCGTCTTTTCAAGCGAAAGTAATTCTGATAAACGAGATGTGTTACACATGACTCACGATGTTAATTGGGCGGATTTTTCTACCACGTAATGTAACGGTCCTATTTGAATGTATAATTAGGGGCAACGAATGAAAATATGATTTGAGGACATTTACGTCGTTGGTTGGTAGTAAAAGTTTGCGCAAGTGAAAAACTAAAACGAATATTTGTACAAATTAAAAAAGAAACAACAGAAGGAGGAATTGTTGCTTACCTTGCTAATACCTAACATATTTTTTTCTATAATTGAATCCAGACGTTCTCTTACCTGCAACAAAGAAAAATGATTTAATAATTTTTTAACAACATATTAGTACAAGTGTGTCAATAATAGAGTAAGATATTATTTTCTACTGTCGTTGTTAATTATAAAAATAAAAAATAATGAGATAAATAACACCAGATAAAGTCGAATAAGAATAAATATATAAAATCAACCGAGATCCCGGCAAGCCTTGAAAAGTAAAAGTGGCTACTTTTTTTATCTTTTCGCAAATGCAATGCACCTATCGAGTGCGAAACTTCACAATTTCGCAAACTGAGGAATTTGTTTTGTAAAAGCCGAACTGCCAAAGAATTTAATTGTTTTATCTACCTACCTACTACTAACTATCTACTATTTAACTAAAGGTTATTGCCAACTTTTAATGGCAAAAACTTTACCGCCTTTACGGTACTGCCACATGAAATACAAAGAAAAAAACAAAAACAAAAATAAAACTTTAATTAAGAATACATATTTCAAAACCAAATTGGGACACCTGTTGATTTTATTTTACGATGTACCTGCAGTTACACTCGCTAATAATGATCTTAGTTGGGTATAGCGACATATCGGGTATAGTGACGATCCCGTTGTAGGCTTTATCGGATACAACATTACAGTTCTAAATAAATAAAGTTTAAGGAATTCCCCTGATTATTCCGTTGTTACGTTTATTTCAGTATGTAACCTGTTATAACGACGATCGGTTTTAGTGACGTATGTTTGCAATTTTACAACCGATTTTTTTTAATTATTTTGCACTATTTACACAATTGTGTATCTCATAATAAACAATATTTAAACACAGTAGGTTAAAAGTCATTACCCTTTTCAATGAATTCCAAAATATTTCACGTGATAAAGATTGGGAAATAAGTGCCTATAAAGTGTGTATATGTGTAAAACTTCCATTAAAATTCAAATCGGCATTACAACTAACGCCATTAGCCTTGTTTCGAATAATTATCTATTTGAAAGCTTGCATTTTACTAGCCATTTATGTGCTAACAAACAGATATATTAAAAGATAAAATTATATTAAGTATTACTAACACAATTTGAGTTCTAAATAGCACTTACGATTAAATTTTATATGACGAAAATTTCTTCGTGGATTTCTCTCTAATTGTAAGTGGGGTACGAAAACCAATGAACAATAAATAAAGTAAATAAATATTATTAACTGCCTTATTAATTAACAATTATAATACAAATACATTTCTGTTCAATGTGTATGTGCACCAACGCGATAATGACATCATTAGTACTTGTATTGTTGTATTTAATTAATCTTGCGACCATAGATACTGTTTATATGTTAAGATGAGATGAACGAACGGTTGACGAGGAATTATTTCTATTTATACTATCGTGATACGTAGGTATGGGTTGGTGTGCATTTACACCAACCCATACCTACTACCGCATAACCTGTGTATAGTTCGTTATCTAATCTAAAAATAACAAATACAACATGCACCCAATATTAAAATAAATCAACAACACAACTACTGATTGATGAATGATGCCATTATCGCGTTGGTACACATACACATTGAAGTCAAATTCAAGAAATTATTGGAAATTTAGAAGCTCAAAAGGAAGGAGGGACGAGAAAATAGTGTTTTTTTGACGAGGAGCTTCTAATAGAGCCCTGTTTCATAGGTTTGATTTGATAATTTTTTTTTGTTGAGTTTGCTGAATCCTAGGATTAGATGATTCACCCAGAAATCAACTAAGAAATGTAAAAATATTGTTTTGAGTTTTTTTAAAAGATATATTTACTAAAATGTTTGAAAATAATATTATATTTCTACACTTTATTTTAACATAATTCTATCCTAAACACAATAGATGGAAAAACCATTTTTAGTATTAAGTAGCTTTAAATTTTTTATCAATAACTACATACATATAAGTAATAACTTTTAAGATTGGACAAGGTCTCACAGTGACATTTTCTAATCTCTTTAGACAGGTAAATGTACAATTTATATAAGCTATCTTAATATTCGTTAATGACTTAATGACTTATTGTTAATTTTAATGAATTAATGAGTTGTAAGAAGAAGGACCGATACAGATACGTCTATTTTATATGTAGATAGATACTTACGGTGTATTTTCATGGACGTGTACTTGGAATATGAGATTTAAATTATTTTTACACTTGTATAGTTAGGAACATTTCAAATACACGGGTTTTAATGTCACATTCCAGAGATAATGCATGTAATGTACCTATCCCGTTCACGTTCTTTATGTAAATTTCAATGAAGGTGTGGTCACACAAAAAATATTATTTCTAGAAAAAATAACAGATTTACTTCTCTGGGAAAGACCAATATAATATTTTCTTATATGCAACATTACAATTAAAAAAAAAATTATTTGATAATTATTTACAAATTCTTCTGGTACAGTGATGGATTCTCATCAAAAAAACTCATAGGAGTGAATATTTTAGATACGATTATTATTTTTTTTTTTAATTTCAAAAATTACAAGTATAAACAAATTAAAACCAATTCAACTAAATAAAGACTTCCAGAATTTTTTTAAGTGTTTCCTCCAAAAATATTTAGTTATTAAATATCTAATAGGTACACCTTTAAAATTATTACAATTTTTTTAAGAAAAATGAAATTTAAATAAATCCTCATTTAAACTCAATTCATTTTTTCAGAATTTCAATGAGAAAAAATATTAGACATAACGTGCTACTTATACATTCAAGAGTGAATTTATTTATTAATTTGTAATAAATTTATATTTGTTAAAACATATTACTCAATCAGTAACTTCTGGCATTATTAATGAAGGATAAGAAATTAACTGATGACTAATGATTTTTGGAATAATTCGTGTAAGTTATATTTGAGTGCTGCCTCCTTTTTTCAAGTATGAATTTCAGGAAACAGGATATAAAAAATTGTATTTTACCATTGGTTTTGGTATACAATATCAAAATTACATCATTCTTCCTTACTATACCTTCAGTTGCGCTTAATTTAATTCGACAAATGTTACCGAACAGACGTAAAATCGAGATTATTTCCTTTGATTTCGACTATACAAAGACGAATTATTTCATTATTAGGAGTCAGCGAGGCAGCAATTTTAGGGCAAACATTTCAAATATTCGACTTGAGAAACACCAATTGTTAATTTTTCCATAATAAATTTTTAAACAGGCACAATTCTTTTTTGAAATATAAATGACATGCGAAAGAAAGTCGTCTTTGTAATGATAATGTTATAAAGAAATAATAATAAAGAAAAAGTCAAATTTGATAGTCTGGATCCTTTATTAAGGTCTATAGGTCTTTCAAAATCAGTTCAGAAAGTTTCTGACGGAAATAGAGATTTATTTAAGAAATTCTTGGTTTATTTATTTACACTTTCTTCGTGAGAAGGTAAACATCTGTAGATAAATTTTCTACCTAACAACTATATACAAGCAACAAGCAACCGGACATTATCTTGTCCTGTATCATTGATGAAAGTTCCTAACACGATATGGGACAAAAGTGTACACAAAGGGAAAGCTAAAAGGGTCCAAAGTCTTCCGGGAGCTCATCTATTTCAATAATTTATAATGAAATAAATAAATAAATTATAATGAAAGTAAGACAGAAAAACTGATTTTAGAACCTAAACCTAAAAACTTCAGTAGATCTTATAGTACGATTCAATTTAATTTGAAAATCCGAAGACCAAAACATTTAGTATCCTTAACTTTGTGAGCACGATCATCTAGTCGAAGTCTCCCTCTGCCCTTACTTACTCATCTTTCGGGACGCTAATATGGCTTTCCCTAATAACTATTTAAGCCCCAAAGTGCCCTACCATTGTATCCCTCATTTTCCTTTCTGAATTTCATATCGTTTGTTAAAATGAACTAGAAAATTAGACTACACATTCTTGAAGACAGTAATAACTAAACCATTCTGACTTATAATATTATACATAAATTTTAATAATAAAAATAGAATATATTAAACTACTTACAAATTACGTCAAACAGATTCTCATAGAGGTCGATGAGAAGAGCTTTTGATAAAAAATTTTAACACAGGAAAAAATTATTGTAACTTAATATTAAAATTTTGCAAAATTCTTGCATGAGAAAAACTGTGATAAATATCAAAAAAGTGTAGAAACCTTTTTGTATAAAATTCCATTCTTTGTGGATATTGCCATATTTTCTTTTTATTGATTTTTTATTATCGTTGGTTCCTAATTTAAAAGCCCCTGTACATTTCTGGGTACAGTCGTATTTGTTTATAATTAACCTCTAATGTGTGGAAACGACAATAAATGAGAAAAAAAATAGCATTGTTTGCTCAGGGATCCTCATACCTCTCTTTGAGTAGGTACACAATAAGATAAAGTAAAAGTAATAATTAAAGAAATATGAAATTATACTTAATGAAGTTATCATATTATATTGCTGTGAATAATCTTTTTGTTAGATATTGTTATAACATCACTTTCTTTTAAACTTAATTGTGAGATTCTATAGAATTAATTGTGTGGTTTTCAATAAGAAAAAAAGAGAAAGTGTGTTTTTTTTTCTTTAGATCCCTAAATACATTACAGTGAATTTTGCTTATAACGACACTATAATTCCGTCACTATTACCGAAAGTCATTATATACGAAGATAGAAAAAATCAATAATAATTTTTGTGTTCATTTTTGATGATTTTCTCAATAGTTGGTGAGAAAAATCCGAAAAATTTTGGGGTTCCCCAACCAAAAAAGGCCCGTGTTTACACTCGGTCGCAATATCTGCATGGAATTTCTAAGAAATTGTGACAAACGGTTCATTAAAATTAGTCGCTACATCCGAAGTCGCTATAGCCACATTATTTTCCACTGAAAGTAATACTTTAAATTCAAGGGACTCAAGTATAACGTCACTATAACCAAAAGGACGTTACAAGCGAGGACGTTATAAGTGAAATCCACTGTACTTATGTTTTTGAGCGCCTCCTCTACAAATACAAACTCAGGTATGGTACCTATTAATTAATTTACCTTCTAGTTTCAATCAAAATACCTAAATTACTATATTTAACATGTTCTTGTACCGCATTAAAAAAAACAATACACACACACACACATACACGTGTCTAGTTTTTGCTAAATTTTTGATGTAGGTATATAGAATGTGACCTTATTTTAACACCAATAACGTCATTTGAATTTTATTCAAGAAAAAAATGCAATTAGCTGTAACCTTCGAAACTGTATCTAACACAGATTCAGACGTGCGTGTTCTTAAATCGAAATTTGTTTTTAATTAATTTACAAAAAAAAAAGATTCACAAAAATTCCACCTTAACCTTGTGGTAAAACAATGAAAAGACAGAAAAGCCATTGTAATGAGATATTTGTTTTGAATGAACTAAAAATTTTTTTTTCACACACGTTTTGTTATTTCTTGTAAACACTTAACAATGGATGATGGCACCTTCTTGTTCATTAATATAGGTACGTGTTCTCATAGACTTTTTGGTATAAAATTCGATTCTCTATAAAAAATGTCTGCATATTTTTTGTCAAAAAAAAAGAAAAAACATTTTGCAAACTTTAACGTACGTATTAATTATTTGTTAGTTTAAACATTTGCACGAATGCTTTTCTTATGCACCTTTAGGAGAATCTACAGTCAATTTTGATTTTTAATTTAATTTTAAAATTATGGCTAAAGTGGCATTACTTATTTGATTGAACTATTGTAAAACGCGATCAGTACTAGTGGTTTGTTGATCTGTTTTCTTATTTTGTAGATTCGATAGGCGATACCGCTTGTTTTTTTTTTTAATTTTGAAAGGTTATTCTTAGTCTTTTACGAATATAAATGTTGGGAAAAAGTGAGGGGTATGTAAATGTAAACACACCCATCCTGAACCGTAACCTATTGCAATAAACACGTAAGTATTAGTATAGTTTTTTGTATTTTATGACATCTTCCTGCAGGTTTTCAGCTTCAAAATATACAAAAAAAACTGTCGTAATACTTCCGTGTGTATTGCAATAGGTTACAGTTCAGGATGGGCGTCTTTACATTTACATACCTCTCACCTTTTCCCAACATTTATATTCGTAAAAGACTAAGAATAACTGCTTTTAAAGTTAAAACAAACAAGCAGTATCATGTATCACGTACAGATAAACAGTATAAATTATTCCATATTTAATAAAACAATAACAAGTATAACATGCATTGAATATTTAAAATTAAACAACAAACTACACACGGAAGAAAAATACACGAAATTACTGAAAATTTAGAAACTCAAAAACACCATGAAGGGGTGGTTTCCGCCCCCCAACATATACATATATATTTGATCAGCATGATAACCAACCTCTCCAACATACTTTTTTTTTTTTTTATCGAAATAGGTAACCTATTGTAAACAATTACCGATTTTTCAATTTTTATTGTATACAATAGATATCTAATCATAATTTAGAAAAAGTAATAAAAAATAATGAGTTTCAAGATGTTCAAAATTTCCGCGTTCACTTTCACGCTCGCGATTCGTTCCATCGGCGATCAGTGATCACACTTACTGTGAGCGAAGCTTTTTGCAAAACTACCGCCCTCGTCGTCAACTGTCGTCAACGCAAAATTGACCTGTTCTACACTCGCAGTGTAACTTAATCTCGGGTTACACAAACAGTCTGTTATCTATTATTAAGCGCAGTCGAACCGTTGGTCGTTGATTACATTATATACGTAGTAATGACGGTTATTACAGCCGGATTGCACGGCAGGTACACAACACCCGGAAAATTTGATCTTCGAACATCAGGAAGATGTCGAACGAAACGGTGCACGTTGTGCAGTTATAATTTCGTATAAATAAACAGGGGCGTAGAGAGAGGCTTTGACCTCGGCGAAAAAATTGCTTGTATTTGTCTTCAATGTGTATGTGCACCAACACGATAATGACATCATTAGTACTTGTATATTTGTGTTTAATTAATCTTGCGACCATGTAGGTACTGTTTATGTTAAGATGAAATTAAGGAACACTTGACGAGGAATTGTTTATATTGCATTTACACGAACCCACACCTACTACCGCATAACCTATGTGTAGTTCGTTATCTTATCTAAAAATAACAAATACAACATGCAGCCAATATTAAAATAAATCAAAAACACAACTACTGATGAGTGATGTCATTATCGCGTTGGTACACATACACATCGAAGACAAATACAAGACACGTTTCATAGAAGTTAATTTAGTCTGAGTTCTATTTTATTTTCTGCTGCATTTTTTTTTTTGTAAAAATTATAAAAATATCTACAACTAATGCATCTGCATGGCAAAAGAGCTAACGACCTCCTTTCGTTATTTCTTTAGAAAATTTCTCTTTACAAACGGCCGCGGTTCGTTAAACAAACGAGAAAAACAAATTAACATTTTAGCATGTAGCAATGACCAAAACACTATCCAATCCGTAACAGTGGCATACTTTTTGCACTTTATTTATTATAAGTACATACATAATACAGTTTTATTTATTGTATCTGCACTAGGAAAAGTTTCACTATACTTACTGCACACAGATACATTCTTGGCAGAGAAATTAGTGTTCAAATCTATCTGAATTAAACACAACACTATGTAAAGATAATTATCTAATGGATTGTGGCGAAAGTGAAACAAGATATCCATAACATTATTGGAAACTCGCAGCGCAGATTCCTTTTGATATGGGTGCCCAATACACATTAATCCGTTACTAATAAATTGGTATGTTCCTTTCCCAAAACATAACGAATTATGCAATTAAGCTTAAACACTATTAAACTATCGCCAATTCGACCACTGTTACAATTTTTAACTTAGTAATAATTGATAGAAGATAACGTTAAATAAAAGAATTTTCATAATAAATTATTTATAGAAGGGAAACAATTTTTAAGAAAATTATGCAGAAGTAAGTTTAACTGCAACTAATAACATTGATTAATAAAAAATTGTAGGAAAATATATCAATTTATCTAAGCAGAATTATGCAAAAAAAAAAACTCAACAAATCCTTTACACCATTATTGAAGACGATAATTCTAAACAATGTAGGTACAACAATATTATGAAAAAAATCTACTCCAAAAGTAATAAAAAATGTAGCTCTAATTATTGAATGTTGTACTTATACGTAATTCCAGAAATTATGGTAGAATTATAAGACAAACTTCTTTTGACAGACGTAAACAAAAACTTAACTTCGTTTAGCGAAGATGCATAATTCTGCTTATAAATTTGGAACACTTATAAGAAAATCTAATCTAAAAATAAGGACTCTACTTATTGAACGTTATATAATTCCATAAACGGTAGCGGAATTATAAGGAAATTGTTTTTAATGAAAATAAAACCCAGGTGTGTTAGAAGTAATCGCCTCTCCAATCTCCAAATCCAAACAGAATTATGCAAAAAATCTACCAAAGATGTAAACAAAAACTTTAACACCATTTATTGAACAAGTATAACTGGAAAATCTGAGAAAATCTACGTTAAAAATAAGAAAAATCTGATCCTAATTATCTTATAATTCCATAAATAGTCGTCCAATAATTCCATAAACACTAGTCTTTTCCAAAGATTACAAAGCCTGAGTTTCTTAAAAATAATTCTCTAAACACAAGCAAAATTATGCACAATTCTAATACAGAAGTAAACAAATTCTCGAAAATCTAAAACAATTCTGAGAAAATCTACTCCAAAAATAAGGAAAAGAACCATAATTATTCAAACGTCCTATAATTCTAGCAGCAGAATTATAAGAAAATTCTTTCTAAATACAGCAAAACTTGAGGGCGTTAAAGGTAGATAATTCTCGAAACATGTACCACAAACGTAAAGAAAAACTGAGTATCTGCAGAATTCTCGACAATAATGAAAAAATCTACTTTTAAAATTAAGAAAACCTGACCTCATAATTACTTGACGTTCGTTAATTCCATAAACCTCAGCAAAATTATAAGGAAATACTTTCTAGAAATAAGAAAACTTAAGTGTGTTGTAGAAGTGGGCACTTTTCTAAACCCAAAAAGAATCATGCAAAAAGTCCACCATATATATGAACAAAAACCTAACATCCTTTATTGAATATACATAATTCTTGAAAATGTGAAACAATTATGAGAAAATCTACTCCAAAAATAATTAAAATGTGGCTCTAATTATTAATCGTTCTAGAATTCCACAAACGGCAGTATTATAATAACGCCATCAAAGACAACAAAGTCTGTTGGGTGTGTTAAAAGTACAAGATTTTATATATGCAAAATTCTAAGATAGAAGTTAACAAAACTTAACGCTATTTATTGATCACGCATAATTCTAGAAAATCTAGAAAAATTCTGCGAAAATATATTTGAAGATAAGGAAAATTTTGACCCTAATTATTTGTCGTCCCACAATTCCAAAAATGGCTCCAGAATTATTTATTAAAGAAAATAAAAATTAATTTATTAAAATTAATTCTGTAGAGATAAGCAGAATTATTCAATAAGTCTACCACAAATGTTTGCAATAACTTAACACCATTTATTGAATATGCATAATTCTCGATAATGTAGAACAATTATTGTAGAAAATCTACTCCAAAAATCAGGAAAACGACCGTAATTATTCATACGTCCTATAATTCCAGCAGTAGAATTATAGGAAAGTAAAACTTGTGGGCGTTAAAAGTACATAATTCTCGAAACTCAAACAGAATTATGCTAAAAGTTTACCACTGACGTAAAAAATAAATAAATAGGTATCATTTATTTAAGATGCATACTTCCTGAAAATGTGAAATAACTTAGAGAAAATTTCCTCCAAAAATAATTAAAAATGTGGCTGCAATGATTAAACATTCTATAATTCTATAAACGGAAGTATTACAATAAAGCCAAAGGCAACAAAGTGCGTTGGTCGTGTTAGAAGTAATTCTCTAAACACAAGCATAATTATGCAAAATTCTTACGATACAACTCTGAGAAAATGTACTTGAACGATAAGGAAAATTCTGACCACAATTATTAGTCGTATGACAATTCCATAAATGGCAGCTGAATGATAAGAACTATTTTTTAAAGAAAATAAAAATTAATTCATAGAGATAAGCAGAATTATTCAATAAGTCTACCACAAATGTTTGCAATAACTTAACACCATTTATTGAATTTGCATAATTCTTGATAATGTACAACAATTATTAAATAAAATCTACTCCATAAATAAGTCATTTTTAAAAAAAATAAAACTTGTACCTAATTCTCGAAACTCAAGCAGAATTATGCAAAAAATTTACCACAAACGTAAACATGAATAATTCTCGACAATAATGAAAAATGTACTTTACAAATCAGGAAAACCTGACCTCATAATTACTTGACTTTTCTGTAATTCCATAAACCTCAGCAGAATTATAATAATCAGAAACCCAACATACGTAATTCGCTAAAGAATAGTATGGATAATTCTTTGTACTAAAAAGTACATTAAAAAAAAAACCTTTTCAGAGGCAAACAAAAATTCAGTATTAATATGAAAAATAGAATTGTGCAAAACTTCTCTCTGTCTCCACACAGACAAAAAAACAACGTTCCAAGAGGATTAACAAAATAACATAAACATTTATAAAACCAATTGACATTTCTTTGCCAATATACGTTTACAATATGTGTGTAAAGATCAGATTTTAAATCTGGGAATTATGTAAACAGTTTGTGATGCGAGAATTACAACATATACCACCACCACAATCTTTTGCATTTCTATGCGATTTATTTGGAACACAAAAAGTCACTTGCATAAGTATATGTATATGTATGACCACCGTGTCACATTACAAAAGTTTCGATTGGTGGAACCATAAAATGGTATCAAATGCACGTAAAGTTTTTCATTACATGGTACTTAGTATGGTAAAGTTCGTTCGTACCTGCATACGCTTTACAAGCTAATTAAGAAACCGCGGCGTGCCTGGTTTACCTCTCGGTGATCCAGTTACGCGAGACAGGTAACAGTTCGAATGACCGCTGACAAAAGACGAATTAATCGGGGGTAACGGTCGATTCCGCGAAAAAATTCTGACGAACGACAATTAAAAATAAAGACTCAATCGGTTACATAATCTTAAGTTTTGAACTGTAAAATAACGTTCGGTAGAGAAACGTCTTACATTTTCCTAAAAAAAATAATAAAAAGACGTTAAATAACGTAATAACGTAAAAAGAACTTTAAGTGCATTGTTTTATTTAATTATATTTAAAAAAAACTATAACTAGAATTAGATCACAGCTTCAATAGATTACGCTTTCTAAAACAGAATTAAGACTGTTCTCCATGGTTTCGATAATTAATAACAAAGGTGAAATTACATTACATTTGGAGACTGTAACCAGGGCCGTATTTGACCTATTGGAGACCTTTATGGGAGGACAATTTTGGCCAGACAACAATTATAATCGTTAACAAAATAGATTTATTTATTTTCAGTTGCAATCCTAAAACTTATACTGAAACTCGACTTTTGTTTCTTCCTTATACAGTGTATACAGGGTGTTCATATAAAATATTATTCGTCCAGTTTCTATACTTTTTTATATATCGAAGTTTTTGTATTATAATTTTCCACAATGTTCTGGAATTTGCAGAATGTTCATAAATATTTAAGGTAATTCGAAAATGACCTGAATTGTCTAAGAATGTTCGAAATTTTTCGAAAACAATTTAGAATATTTAAGGATGATCTAGAAAGTTCTAGAATATTCAAAAACACTGCAACGACATTCCGAGGTAATTTGGAATTCTACAATATAATCTAAGATGTTCTAGATCTTTCGGGAATGATTTGAACTGTTAGAGAATGTTCCACTATGTTCCAGAATGATCTATATTATTCGAAAGTAATTATTATATTCGTGTATGGTGTAGAACCTTCCAAAATTTTCGACAATAATTTGGATTGCTCGAGAATGGTATATAATAATTTTTTATATTTTTACAGAACGATTTACAATGTCAGAGAATGGTCTAGAATGTTCAGAGTTTTTGAGAATAATTTAGAAGGTTGAAGAATGATCTAGAATTCTTTAGGTTGTTCAAGAATGAATTAAAAGAATTTCAAGTTGTTTAAAAGTAACCTATACCTTTCTAGATTCTTCAAAAGACCTAGAATGTTCCAGCTTTTTCGAAAATTATTTAGAATGTTAAAGAATGATCTAGAATTTTTTAGGTAACTCAACAAATAATCTAAAAGAATTGCAGATTTTTTAAAATGGACCATATTATTCGAAAGCAATTTGAAATGTTCGTGAATGGTGTAGAATATTTCAAATTTTTCGAAAATGATTGGGAATGCTCGAAAAAGGTCTATAACAGTTTTTTACATTTTTGAAGAATAATTTACAATGTCAGAATAGTCTAGAGTTTTCGAGAATAACGCAGAATGTTCTAGAACGATCTAGAATATTTCAGATTGTTCAAGAATGATGTAAAAAAAATTCAGACTTTTCAAAAAAATTTACAACGTTCCAGAGCTTGTGAGTACAATTTAGAATGTTAAAGAATGATCTAGAATGCTTTAGGTTGTTCAAGAATTATGGAAAAAATTCCTAAGTTATCGAGAATGATTGAGAATGTTAAAGAATGCTTTAAGTTATTTAAGAATGATCCAAAATAATTCCAGATTCTTTTAAAAAAGTGTAGAATGCTCTAGAGTTTTCGAGAATAATTTAATGTCAGAGAATGGTATAAAATATTTGAAGTTGTTTAGGAGTAATCTACAACTTTCCATATTTTTCAAGAAGACCTAGAATATACCAAGTTTTTCAAAAATAATTTATACATGGTCCAAAATGTTACAGATTTTTCGAGAATTATTAAGAAATCTTTAAATGATATAGAACGTTCTAGAATGTTCTATAAACCTATTATTCAGATAGGTACCTACATAACTCAGAATGCTTTAGTACAAGATATAAAATGTTCCAAAACGTTACGGAATGTGATGATTGGTAAATAATCATCGAGATCTAGAGAATTATTTCTACATCATATATAGTGAGCTTTTCTAGAAGGAGTCTGTTAACTGAAGAAGCTCACAGTAAGAACAGCGAAACGTTAAGGGAAATTAACCGACCATCGTGGAACCCTAAAGAAGCTTCTACTACAAACAACGGCCGTGAAAGCCTGCATTCAAGTTAATCTTACACATTAACTTTGGAGACTGCAACGTTAGATCAAGCGAGAAAGAAGTTGTATTTGTCGACTGCTTAAAATTTATACTGAAACAGGACCGTAACTTCAATTTATCGTTTATTATATAAAAAAATTTAATCCATAATATATAGGGTGTTCACAGACCCATAAATACTTAATACCTTACACCTACGTTTCGTTTTATAGGTACGTCTAAGTCTGTTGAGTTTTTCTTTTTTTTTTAGAACATTTTTTGCAACAAATTTCTTTTTGTACGCAGGATCACCCTGTATGTAATGAATTGCAACAAGCCATTCCCCAGTTCACTTGAACTTTGCTTGAAACGCACGCTTTTCTCAACTTACAAATGCCACACACAAATAGTTGAAGTAAATCGACTTATTTGAGCACGTACTCGAGCCTGTTAACTTATCCGTTACCTAACAGTAACCGTGAAAGAACAACAACAATATATCTATATTGTAAATATATACCTAGCGAATGTGATTTAAGACTTTTTGTATGTTAAAATAAAAGACTGGTGGTGAGAACAGGGCTGTCTTTCACCTAAAGACCTAAGGATAATGGGACCCCTGAACCACTTTTGGACTTTCGTTAATTATTACCTATCTGTTATATTCGTTAACAAAATAAATAAATTTGTCGGTTACTGGAACTAGGGGGCCTCATTAACTGCAGGGCACTTGTTCAGAAATACAAATGAAAAAGACGGCCCTGGATGCGAATCCAACCTTTATTTTGAGCAAATCGAAAAACTAAGCCATTTGTTGAAGAAATTAACAACTTTTGTCCAGTTGAAAAAGTGTATCGCCCTTTAGGGTTTTAATATATTTGAATAAGGGCACATTATCTACCAAATTTCCAATATAATCACTCAGTGATTTAAATAAGTAGGTACTGAAATAATTTGAGCTAATTTTATATTTTTATACATAGGTACCTATCTATATAAAATACCTTAAGGAGTTTCTGGACCTCTTATAGGTATCAATCTAGAGGATTTCGTATGAAACATGTTGTATTATTGAAAGATTACAACTTCTATATTACATTAATTGTCTTATAAGGCGCCCCGCTTTCCTTTACGTCCGTCGATTCAACTCCTCAATTGTTTTGTTACATATTTCATAATAGCTTAAATACTTTAATAATTATAAATGGAAATAATGATTTTTCTTTTATCAAACATCATTAAAATCAAAAATAAGTCATATTCAAAAATTGTTGCAAATATGACATCGTTTGGAGTATTTTTTTTCTCTTAATAATAAAGTTACACGTAAGAGTTGAAGTTGAGATTACGTTAAGTTTTCCTGTCTAGTAGGTGGTAATGTTCTAATGTATGGATGAGAAAAATTATCGAAAATTGCTCTTTTCGGTTAAAAATTGTCCAAAAACTGCAAAAGGCGCAAAATTCCGTAAACGATACCGATTAAGATTAAAATGGGAAAAAAGTTGATCCCTAAATGTGAAAATATATTTATAAATAATCTGGAATATTCCAACAAATAAAATGTGTAACAATAAATTAAGGATTCAACTAACTAACGCGCCTAATTTCGAGATTCAGGGCGATACCGTTTAATCAGACTTTGTAATTAAAAGTCGTTAATTTTGACGATTGCGGATTTTAAAGAAACAATTGCACAGGCGCCACGGACGGTTATGTTAGGCTAGATGGGTTGCCTATATTTTTAGTACGGACATGTACTGTTAAATTTTTCAATCAAGACTTAACGACTAGATGCGATGCGCACCAGCAAACCCCGCCCTAAGAGGGTAGGTACAATGTTGGAAGGGGCAAGTACTCTAGCTATTTCCTTCAAGTAGGCCTATGAAATACGCCTGTATCGGCATACAGATGGGGAAGTTTCACGTGATTGGCTGTCGGATAAATAATACAGCCCTTCGGTCTTCCTACATCTGACCGAATTCAAGTCTCGGTTGAAAAGTTTCACTCTACCTACGTAGATTTAGAAAAAAGATCGCAAAAAACAAGTGATTATTATTTCTTAAATGCTATGCACCAGCGTCCAAATTTGGATTTTGATTTCGAGTTTTTATAACAAAATCCTTAGAGTGTAGATTTTGTAGAAACTGTTGCATTTGTCGAGTATATGAACTTGCATCCGTATTAAAAACTTTATGTGGAAAATAATTGGAAATTTTATTACTCTAATACTAAAAGAACAATTTTGAGTCAAAGTTTAACACATTTATGCTTCACTAGTAAAAATTTCAGACGTATTAAGCAAAAGGAAAAAGAAAGCTACTGTTTGAAGTGATTTCTCGGTCACATTCTTCCCCGTTTAGCATCCATCATTACAGAATGTCAGTCATTCGAGACCACAGTTTTACCATAAAATTAATGTAAAGAGTTAAACGTGTCAAATCAATTTTTCTTCACACTCTCTATCGTATAAATATCTACCTCTATACATTGTAGTATATGTATACTAATTTGTTTAACACAAATACCCACAGACAGACAGACTACGTCAAACGATCCACAGCACCGAAAAATAATAAATGTGTCACACGTTTAGAAAACTAAAAAAAAAAATTTTCTTCAGCCACAAAGCTCTTACACAGTTTTATGGCTAATTTTATCGGATGCGAATGGATATTAAAATCTTATTATGTATTTATTTTGGAAAGATTAATCGTAATTTAACGTTATCATGGTCAAAAAGCTTAACTAACAAAAAATAAAAAAATAAAACTGACGTCAAACATTAAACAAAAGGAAGTTCAGAAATAATTCGCTGCAGTCATTCGTCCTCGGAAAATGGTGTGTAGGTAGGAAAAACATTGTTATATAGATCTATGTATATTATTTAAATATAATATATATGCACTTACAAAGAATTGATGATGTTAATGTCTTGTATCAATACCAATACTTTATTCTATTGCAGTGAATTTCTCACATCGCGTTTGGGGTATTATTTGTAAGCCTAGAACGCGTTGCACGTAATCAGAAGGACCTCGTAAGCGAAATAATTATATAATCTATAATTGGGTACATAATACATAAACATTTTGAATTGAGAGCTTTGAGCAAGAAAAAATTTTCCCTTAGAATGAAAATTGATGGGATTTTGGAGTCAATTCTATAAAATTTATAAATTTAATTTACAAATTAATTTGTATAGTAAAGGAAAATAAGAGACGAGAATCCCTTTATAGAATATATGTTCTTAAACACCACCACGTTATTCCAAAAAAAAAAAAAAAAACAATGCGGTGGTGTTTTTGAAACAACATATGTTGTAGGTGGAAACTGTCGCCTCTTATTTTTCTTAACTGTAAATTGATTTGTAAATAAAATTTGAAAACTTTCCATAACCTCATCAATTTTCATTTTACGAAAAAAATTATTATATATATAGGTAGAGGGTTTTTCAGTTAATTAAAGTAATTTTTAATAATTATTGATTAGGTTAAAAAAAAAATTTTAAATAATTGAAAACCCCGATGTTACTAAAAAGAAAAACATTTTGGCGTTTGTTTAGCCGATATGGTTCCGCGAAGTCCCTGAACGGCGTCGTTATACACATCCGTTTCTCTTTCCCTATGCGTTCAATACCTATAGGACGGGCGCGGAAAGCATATCTATGGAAGTGGCAGCGCTAGTTCCGTAACGCTTAGGTACTTCTATTTCGGTCACTCGATTTTACTCCCTATACTTTCTATTATAAATATTGTTAGAAATGTTGTCTAGATTTTTCTTTATAAATCCCTAATCAAAAAACCAATCATTACGTTTGTTTGCGTCGTTTTTCAGTTAAGTAGAGTAAATTTCATGAAAAACTAAAAATAAAGGAATAGGCCTCAAATATTTCTCTATTTTGTCAGCCAAAGAAAAGGCTTTTTAGTATTAGCTACTAAAATTTATTCCAATAAAAAATTCCACCCTGTATTATTTTTTTTTTACGAAAGAATGAGAGTAATTTAATCATGCGGTAACACCGAAAGAGATGACATACAAATTTTAATATTAACATAAGAAGCTATACAAATACATTCACCGTAAAAAAAGAACTTTTACTAGAGTATATAGGCTCAATGTAAGTGGTAATAGGCAGATAGATAGTACATAGGCACATATAAGAAAAAAAACCTGTTCAAGAATGACACGAAGAAAAAAGTTTTTAGCCGGAAGCTGAAGCCACAAATGGTATAACCTCCAATAACCGGGTTCCTTTCTACCTCATACGCATACCTACTTGCGTAGAACATGCCTTTTTACCTGTATAAAAGAGGACACGTTTCACCTTCCGGCATAATTTTGTTTAAATGTTGTACCTGATATTTTTGTTATCTATTATTTTCACTATCTGACACGACAGACGTTGTCCAAATTTCAATAAATCATCCGTCATTGTTTTATGAATTTATAATAAGCTGTTAGAATGTGTAAAATGAGAAGAAAAAATTTCTGAATGGCAATTGCTTTTATTAATGATTGAAGTCATTGATGGACAATTAAAAAAAAAACATATCAATGGAAAACATTCCATGGGAAACATGCAAATTTCATTAGCAGTAAACCCATGAAATTTTGGAAATGTGCGAATGTGTTTGACTTAAAATTATGTGATTTTGTTCCAAAAAAGCTTTACGTCAACCAAATAATTTAGTTTCTTCCAATAAATTTAAAATAACGAGTTTTATGGTTTTTGAAATGAAAACTTTTCTAGGCGCGTTATGCGATTTTTAGTAGGGTATAAAAATGTGGATTCAAGTTACCAGCCGGCTGCGAGACCACTCCAGCAATAGACTAGACACACACTCCGAATTTGCTGCATGGATTGATTTGAAATTTCGTCCAGATATAAATTTCTGTGACTAAAATACGAAAGTGTAACGTAAATAAATGAATTTTGTACACGGAGTTCAGTATTGGAGTGTAATTAGAAAATAAACTACAAACTGTACCGTGTCACATATCAAATTAAAGGGTTTCTTGTGAGGGTTTCATATTTACTTTATTTTTTTTTTTTAATAAATTTACGAGAAGAAAAATTCAATAGACTAAAAATACAGTGTGTAACATATGGAATTTTTTTTAATTAATTCCACAACCAAAAAAAGAAAAGTTTTTGAGTTTTAAAAGTAATGTCTAAATAGTACCAAAACATGGCTTCCTAAGAAAAAAAAATTTTAGGAAAATACTTAAACAATTCCAAAAAAAATGTTTTTTTTTATATTAACCTTAAACCCTGCCGTATATTAATCAAAATCAACTCTCATTTAAAGTGCAAAATCTATTATAAATTTTTATTTGGAAATGATTAAGTATTTTTCCCAAAAAAAAAAATTCTTAGGAAGCAATGTTTTGGTATTTAGACATAACTTTTAATTCTCAACAACTTTTCTTTACTTTTATAGAATTTTTATATTTTAAATCTTACCCTGTATGTTGTTTAACTTGAAATCATTCTAAGTGTCCCTAATATGATTATCGAACATGCACCAACTTTCGGAAATATTTTTATTCTTGTTATGTAATTAGTTAATAGTTAATTAGACCACATTGTACTCGTATATTCAGTAATTTCCCTTTACCACAAACAAATTTAAGTAGATAAAAAAAAAACAAGAAATAACCTATTCACCATCGTACAGACATACTTTTCGAATTTTTTAGCAGACTTTCCAGTTCCTTTTTTTTTTTCATGTTTTGTACCTATCTATTATTATTTTCAGGTGACATCCTATCTAAATTGTTTTTTTACTGTGTGTGTGTATGGTAAAGTTAATTTTACATTAGATTCTTGTACCAGGAACCTATTTATCCAGTTTGGTTGCCAATATCGTCCTTCGTCCGCCCTGAATAGATCGCCAAACTATTTTTGTCGCGAATTTAAAATAAATTTCGGATTGCAAATAGTCTAAATACCATTGCAAACCCTTTTTAAGACAACCTTAAAGAGTTCTCAACGCACTAAATAATACTAACGATAAGTAAAAATAATCTTCAAACTTTTGATTAAATATAAAACAAAAAAATAAATAAGTTGTACTTACGTAGTTATTAATTTAAGTATTTTTTACGTACCTAGATATCTATAAATATTTGATTAAAAAATTGTTTGAATACCTACTACTATGCTACTAATTGTAAAATAACGTAAATTAAAAATAAAAACAATATTTTCTAGAATGCATTTCATGTTTTTGCAGGTAAGTAATTTTAGACTTTTATCGATAACGAACGTGTCATCAAATTTCCGAATAAAAAAAAACAATCGTTTGTCTAATTGAAAACAGATTATGTATCAAAACAATTACTTACAATTTTTAAACATGATATTTTTGCTTTTTTAGTAAGTAAACTATATCACGATCATCATACAACATATGTCACAGTTTTCACATAATATAACAATATATTAGGGCCTTTTAGTAGTTTTAAGTCACAAATTTTTGTAAAACACGGTCGTCGCGCTGTCTAACTGATTCTAGAATAAATAAAAGCGCATTGAAGGTACTTTTACCTGTAATAGCTTAATCATTATTTGTTGCGGAAAACGAAATCAAAAACTTATCAGATTATCTCTGTCGTCACAAAAGTCGGTGTACCTATGAAACGAATGTGTACATTTATACATGTGTGGTTATTTATCCCAACAGTAATAAAGATAAAAATTTCTAAAAATGTCTGATGAGTTAGTAACGATTAATATTACCTATTTGTTGTTATTTTTACAATCGAATACGTATTGCACAATATAAAAAAATAAGTAAGAAATAACAACAACATTATTTAAAAGATTTTCATCAAATTTTTGACGTAAACTTTTGTTGGAATTGTTTTTAGGATCAAAGATATTTTTAATAAGTTTATTTTTATCATAATTCATGGTGTTTTTCAGCTTCTAAATTTTCAAAAATGTCTTGCATATGTCTTCAATGTGTATGTATACCAACGCGATAATGACATCTTTAGTACTTGTATTGTTGTGTTTAATTAATCTTGCGCCATGTACTGTTTATGTTAAGATGAGATTAAGGAACGGTTGACGAGGAATTGTTTATATTTATACTGGCGTACTACGTAGGTTATATGGTGTAGGCGTGGACGTGTGCATTTACACGAACCCACACCTACTACCGCATAACCTATAGTTCGTTATATAATCTAAAAATAACAAATACAATATGCACCCAATATTAAAATAAATCAAAAACACAACTACTGATGAATGATGCCTTTATCGCGTTGGTACACATACACATTGAAGACAAATGCAAGACATTTTTGAAAATTTAGAAGCTCAAAAACACCATGAACGACACATTTCCGCGCCCAACATATATACATACATATTCATCAGCATGATGAACTCTACAACATACTTTTTTTTTTTTAAGAAAATACCCAAATTTGTTTCTAAAAATGTATTAAATCACATAAGAAGGAATTTCGTGTGATTTTTTCGCTGTCTCATAGTCATCGTAATCATAGAAATTTGCGTGTTAAAATATAGTTCAACGATTCCTACAAAAATAGATACGAGAATCTCCAATTCTCTAAACAGATTTTTGGGCTATTCAGAAAACAAACTGAGTCACCCAAAAAGACCGAAGGTACAATCAGACGTCGTACACGACTAATTTTCTCACACCTATTTCGTGTTAAAAAATGAAATAATAAGGAAAAGCCACTTTTAGAAACACTAACTACGTTTCCAACATTTTGTAACATCGTCTTATCAAGGCTACTACATCCGACCACATCCTACATTTCATAACGCCATTATTACATGCAATTAAAAAACATCTTCTGACATCCTTTTCGAAACGAATTGGAATAATAAACAAATAAAGTGCAATCAAAAGAAAAAAAAAACAAAATTGCACCATCAATAAGAAAACAAATAGGTACATCATAATTTAAGAAGAAAAAAAAAAGAGAAATAAAAAAGCACATGCTTTGGGAATAAAAACGGTGCTAAATTGGGAGAATAGGGCGGGTGCGGATGGTAGATTTTGTACAAGATTTCCTAAATTGAAAATCCTTTAAAAAAAACTCTTCTGTGAATGATAATTAATTAACTATGTAATTTAATTTACAAAACCGCAACTAAAAAATTTTCTCACGTTTATTACATGAAAGAACAAATTAAAACAATAAACCAAAACAACGCAATTAAATTCGTTTGTTTATGGGTGATTCGGTATCAAATCGTACGCAAAAAAGTAGGTAGATGCCACAAGTGCTATTGATTTTTTTCGGATTTTTTTAGAAGTCAATTCAGTGAGCTACAGAATCTCAAAGTTGTGACTTGATATTTTTTGAAATTTAATGAATATTTTAGCTTTAATTTATTTCTAAAATAAATAAAAATCAAAAATGAAAAAAAAAACATTTGATCCAATTTCATAAATTTTTTGAGGTCAAAATCTTGGATCGAATGTCCTTTTTGTTTTCATTGTTAATGTTTATTTTCCAATTTTGGAAATTGGGAAAATGTTTTTGAATGCTGGGATCAACTTTTTTCTAAAAATTCAGAAGATTTCCTTTTGTTATGTAAGTATATCTACCATTTTTACCAATAAATTAATCTTTTAAAAATAAAATAGAGCTGAAATACTCATTAAATTGCGAAAACTATCAAAAATCACAACTTTGAGATTCTGTAGGTCACTGAATTGACTTCCAAAAAATCAATAGCACTTGTGGCATTATTTGGAACATATCCCTTAAGCTTCAAAAAAATCTGTTTATTTTCTTACCCACGATTTGGTAGAGAATCACCCATATCTATCTCTTGATTTAACTATAGATTCTTATACAAAAATAGATTCATAATTTGTAAATAAATATTATTTAAATTTATTGACGTAACAGATTTCTCTCATCTTTTTATAAAGGCGTTATTAAGAAATAAGAGATGATCGTGCAGATCAAAGAGCGTAGAGCGCTCCTCCTAAATAGAAGAAGAAAGTGCAAAGGTTGCCACGTTACATATTCCATTAGCTAAATTGAAAAGAACTACTTTCAATGTGCATGTATAGATGTAAGTGATTATTATGGTAAGAATGTAATGATGATGATGATGATGATGATGATGGGAAGAAAGAAAGTTCAATTATGTTAGGATACAATACTTTCCTATCGTTTGGTAGTCGTGGTCACTTTTTTTAACGATGTTTTAACAGTCAACAAAAGCTTCTATTTTTAC